>CM069905.1:119995947-120124500 GCA_036172215.1 Camellia granthamiana
GGCATGAGATGTGGGCTATTAACAGAGGTTCAGAGAAGGAAGAGAACATGGGGTAGTCAACATTAT
This sequence comes from Camellia granthamiana, assembly GCA_036172215.1. NCBI lineage: Eukaryota > Viridiplantae > Streptophyta > Magnoliopsida > Ericales > Theaceae > Camellia > Camellia granthamiana. The sequence continues at coordinate 119,996,014 of CM069905.1, forward strand.
GTGCCAAAAAGTTCTCTAGAGAATAAAAGCTTTTGACAGAGCCACGTGGGCGATTATGATTGGTGTGAATTAAGTCATGCTATCATTTGAGTTGATATTCAGGCAAACGATGCACCACTTTTTAAACAACTTGACACAAGGAGTCGTGCAAGAGGAATGGAGGGAAGGGGAAAGTGAAGAAAGACATAGAAACTTGGGGTAAAAATATTTTTATTTTTATTTTTTAATATGTCACTCTTATTGTAATTACTAGCATATCACTCGTGCTTAAATGCACTTTCATATGAAATTGCTCTACAAAAAATCATCCATGCCACTCACGATTTGTGAAACTTAAGAGGTGGAAGGCATATATAATAGTATACATTCAAACCAAAGTTAAGTAAGCCCATTCTTTAATTCAACTTATCCAAATCAGTTATTAACAAAAAAAATCATTATTGCATTCATATTATTATGCCCCAATGTAGCTAAACCAATCATGTAAATGAAAACATGCTTCAAGAAGACAATTTAAAGTTGAAATTGTTGCCTTAAAAAATGGCCAAAGTAAAATATTGTGACAGTCATCCAACAGCCATCCTAATATCAATACTGAAATAAAATGAAAAGAAAAAAGAACAATAAAATAAAGTCAGATCAGATAGAATAAAGAAGAAAATATAAGATCAGTGATTCTCAAGGCAAGTTATAAACCAAAACCGATTGAGCTAGTAGTTGTTCATTAGCTATTCACTGTGTGGGGCAATGACAACGTCTGTGTGATTCGGCCATTCTTTTGGCCTACACTTCATTTTTCAAAATTTATTTCAAAAAAAGCATGCTTAGTGTTCAGCATTTATGATATATCTTAGTTATTGATTGATTTGGCACCACGCACATTACAGCTCCCATAATCTTTCCTCATCTAGTGTTACCACCTATATTTTTAAAACATGAGCTTCAATGTAAGAACAATGGGACAACTAAAGTACTACACCATCATTCTGTTGTCCTCATATTTCAAGAGGATTCAAAAGAAAATGAGATAGAAAAGAGACAACAAAAAAAGCACATATCTTAGTCACACAGGTTGGAAAAGATTTAAAAAAACAAAGTTATACACAACCAAATGAAGAAAGATTCTCCTATTTTGTTGGATGACAAAAATCCATTACCTTAGATTTTCAATATCAATCTATTTACATCAAATATTAAAGAGCACCTCAAAAACATAAAAATAAATGTGTAAATATATAAGTAGTGAACACCTGCAAGTGTTATGCAAACTTCCAGAACACCAGAGTTTAAGACTCTAAGCCTGTGTTTGGTTGGGGGATTTGAAAAAGAAAAGGAAAAATGTGTGTGAAACTAGATATATTTTATTCATATTTCACTTACCTTTTCCATTTTCTTTTCCAAATCTCTTTTCAAATCCCCCAACCAAACACAGCTTAAGTAAACACCAAAGTCTAAGCCTCATAAAAAATTTAAAAAAAATAAAAATACAGATCGAGTAGACTATCAATGCTCTGCCATATAAAAAAATAATATTCTAAATATCAAACAAAACACACCAGCCAATGCTACTGCTGCAAAACACAGTAGTCATTCCATAAGAAGGGTAAAGAAAACCGTTTCATTGCAGTCTAATGAACCAAACACCCTATTATTATTTAAGACCTCGAGAAAGAACATCATTTTATCCCTAACTCATGCAATAATAAATAGATATGAAAATAGAATAAAAAAAACTGAAGTTATTCATTATATTCCAACATGATATTCTTTTTAATACAACATCTCTAGCTATTGATTACACTTGGGTTCTAAACCAACCCAACCATGCATTGTATCTCTAGCCATTGACTTTCTTCTCCAATTTAGATAGAGAACATTGTTTTCAACTTATAAGTTATATTGGACTGAAGATATTCACTATTTTTGCAATCCGGAATTTTTCTGCACTTAGCATTACTTTTTACTGTCTTTTGCTTTCTAAGGTTTAGGATGGTGTTCTACACTTGCATACTATTGGTATACACAAATCAGTTTTTCAACAGCACTGGGAATGGTTCAGGGGACACACTTAATATAAAAAAATTCATCTCTGTAAACAAGTATAACCCTAAATTATTTCGTCAAACATCTTGTGAGCAATACATAAGTGATCAACAAAATGAAAAATATAGGGATTCAATTATTTGGGCATAAAACAGAGCAGCTTCCAGACCTAAAAGTTGTGAGAAAAGTTGAAGCTATGAAACTGAAATAAACTATCTATAATAAACAGGAGAAACCGCACAGCCAAGGGAGATTGAAACTCTTGCATTGCAACCCATTACTTGCAACGTCCAAGGGGGAAAAAAACAAGGCAAAAAAAAGCAACCCAAAAAAAAAACAGAAGAAGGTGAATTGAATAAAGCAGCCATGAATGCATATGATGAGAGCGAGAGAGAGAGAGAGAGAGAGAGTCCCCTTATCAAGGGAAGAGAGATCCAATGCACAAATCTGTCAACTGACTCGACATTTTTTAGAGGGAAACAAAGAGTAGGAAAATGGTAAGGAAAATGCTATGATCTTAAATTTATTAAATTTTTTGTTAAATGTTTCACAGATTTACACAAATTTACGTGAGTGTGAGAAATTTGATTAAAAAAATTAATAAATTATTTAAAATTTTTAACATAACTAGAAGTAATTCTCTTCAAGCCTCTCTAATAATTCTCCCTAATTTCTTTTTAAATTTAAAAAAACACTTTTTCAAAGTATTCATCTCCATCATAAAAAATAAAAAATAACTCATTCTCTTTCAAAATATTAATCCCGCATTTCTCTTCATCATTAAAAAAAGAAAAAGGGCAAATTACTAACACCCTCTCGAGTTTTGATTAAAATACGAATTCTTTCGGAGATTTGAGAAATTATATTCTGCTCCTGAGATTTATATTTGCATAACAAATTGCCCCCTTCATTTGTTATTTGTTATGCAAATATAACCCTTATGGAGCAATTTGTAATTTCCCAAATCTTAGGGAAAAATTTGTATTTTTAGTCAAACCTCAAGGGAGGTGTTGTTAATTTGCCCCAAAAAAAACTACTATTCCTTCCATCTCAAAATATTATTCTTTTATTTTATTTTATTTTATTTTTCATTATTCCAAAATATTAGTCTATTTTCAAAAATTAAAAACTAAAATAATATGAATTTTCTATTTTGCCAATCGTTTAAATTTATTAACAACACAAAATATACAATTATGGCAATTGATATTTTCAAAAACATATACTATCAAAGGGTATTTTGGGAAATTTAATATTTTTAAAATTTTTCAATCAAATTATCATTAAAAAGTTACTTTTTATTTTAGCTAGTATTTTTGAAAAATGTTATGGATCCTAAATAATTTATCAAACTTTTTACCTAACCTCTCACATGAGTATGGAGCTCACACAAACCCACATTTGTGTGGGTCTCATACCTATGTGAGTGATTTATAGAAAATTTGATAGATTATTTGAGATTTCTAACATAACTCAGTATTTTATTTATGCAAACACTACATCGGACTTTCTATTCTAAAATTAAATTTTATTTATATTATTAAAAAGTAGCCAAAGTAGTATAGGAGAAGTTAATTTTTTGTATTGTTATTATATCTATATATATACATATATGGATTTTCATATTTTTTTAAAAAATATGCCCAGTAGCCGGTTGTCCAGACAGACATCCACAGTGTATAAGAGATTGTATTAAGTTTCGTTTGGGATGTGGGTTGACTTTTAGCTTTTTGGCTATTAACCTAGGGCTAAAACACATCGTTTAGGATAAGTTTTTTTGACTTTTTTGATTTTTATAAAAGAAAAAATGAAATGATTATGATTTGAATGTGATAACTTTTAGCTTGAGATTAAAAAATATATTTTGTCTTTTTGTAACTATTTTTTAGCCTCAACCCACCCCAAACCTAACTTCTCAAATGACTACTATATCTATGCAATTTCATAAAAAATAATAATAATAATAATAAAAATTTGTGCAATAGCCGATCGTTCGGCAGGATGTTCGACCACTCTTATATAACCTGTGAAGTATATCACTACATGTAACGATGTACTGTAACAAAATTAACCAAAAGCTATTTTAAAAATAATTTGTTGAGATTAATGGAGTAAGAATTTTATAATTTGTTATCTATATTTAATTAAAATCTACCTTTGTTGAGCTTCATGTAGATGCTCTAATAATATTCTTTATTTTCTTTTCTATATGTTTTAATTTTTTTTTAATTTTTTTTTCTTTATCATTTTTTATTAAAAAAATTTTTTGGTATTTTTCCTCGCTCCTCCACTATTTTTTGTTCTAATTTTTAGAATTCAATTTTTTGAAAATTGAATATTTTATTTTTGTTTTTAGTGAATTTTTTTAATATTTTAAGCAATTTTTTTCCTTTTTAAGTACACTTAAAATAAATACAATTAAAAAGTATAATATTTGTGAAAAAAATATGCTTGAATGTAAGAAGCCAAAAGTTCACTCTCTTAGAGTATCCCCAATACCCTATTCCTATTTTTTCTCAACTAGGGAGTCAAATATAAAATAAGTCCCTCCAATAACCTCCCTACTCAACTCCTGATTTAAGGGTGTAAACTTTTGGTTCCCTACATTTAGGGAGGATCCAATCACTCTCTAAAAAGGTATACCCAGTGCACGAAACTCCCGCTTAAGCAGGGTTTAGGGAAGGGTTGATGTACACAACTTTATCCCCGCAAACGGAGAAACTATTTCCGTGACTTGAATCCGTAACCACCAGGTCACCAAGGGGTAACCACTACGCCAAGTCCGTCCTTCGATCCAATCACTCCCTATAATTAAAAAATTATTCTCTCTCTTATCCCTCATATTTTTCTCAAATGGTGGAGGAGAAAGAAGAAAGTTTGGAAAAACATTTTTTAATAAAAAATAATAAATTTTTTTTTTTAAATATATAGAGAACAAATAGGGAGTATTGTTGGAGATGATAGTTGAAAAAGTGGTTCCCTAAAATAGGAAAGACACTTTTTAACTAAGATTTGAAGAAAATTTAGAGAGAATTGTTGGAGATGCTCTTAAATAAAGAGATGAGTAATGAGACTATTAGAAGGAATTATTTTGTATTTGACTACTTAAAGTAAGGAAAAAGTGAGAATAGAGAGACTATTAGAGAGACTCTTACACCACTATCTTATTTGGTTACACTATTGGACTTAGAAAGTGTGTCTGATTTTTGAGTTTGAATAGTGATATTCTTGTTTTATTTATACTTTATTCAAAAAGTATTTTATCTCTTTACACACTCTATAATTTCATTTTTATCATCATTCCTAACCTCTCTTTTTTCCTTACACTCAACCTTCAAACCCTACCTATTCTACTTCCAACACCACCTTCCACCACTACCCCACAACTTCTAATTGCTCCTGAAGTCATCCTACCGCCCAACCACCACCCTTGCCAGGCCCCGCCTTGGCCATAGGTCCACAAGACCATGGCTTAGGGCCCCCTCCTATTATAAGTTAGTATAATATATTATGTATGTTTTAAATCTAAAATAAATTAAAAAAAAGCCCAAATTAACTTAATTTTTTTAATCCATTAAAATGCCAATAGTTAAGGCCCAGCTCAACCATTTGAAAGGCCCATTTTTTCTAATTCCTAACCATATCTTCTATTAATCCAATATTCCCTACATTTGTTTGATATAACACACCAGCGGCATAGGGACGGAGTAGCAGCAAACAGGTAAATTATTTATTTATTTATTTATTTTCTATTCAATTAATTAAATATTTGTCTTGTCTTTTACACAATTAATTGCTATTATAATATTGGTATTTACATCATTAAGAAGAATTTATTTAAGTTTAATAGTTCACATCACATAATTTAAAAGTTTTGTATTTTGTTAAGTGACGGTGCTCTTGTTTTGAATTTTGATTTAACAAAAATATTTTGATCTCAGCACATTAAACACACGTAATTTTTTTTTGGGTTAATTATACTAATAGTCCCTATAGTTTGGGACTTGTGTCACTTTGGTCCCTGACTTTTCAATTGTGACACATTTGACCATGAATTTTGAATCTTGTTCCAAATAAGGACAATTGAAAATATTATTAGATTTTTCAAGGGTAAAATGGTCAATTTGATAAAATATAAACTAATTTGACAAAAATAAATGTCAAAAAAATATTTTTAATTTTTTTAAAATTATTTTTATCCACTAATGATAAAATTATGTAAAATTAATAAAAATTACATGATTAATTTTTTTAAATTAATTTTACATGATCATCATCCAAACACATAATAAAAATTAATTTGGTAAAAAAAATAAATAAATGTCTAAAAGATTTATCAATTTTACATAATTTTATTTTTAATAGGTAGAAATAATTTGTTTGACATTTATTTTTGTCAAATTAGTTTATATTTTATCAAATTGACAATTTTACCCTTGAAAGATCTAACTATATATTCAATTGTCCTTATTTGGAACAAAATTCAAAATTCAGGGTCAAATGTGTCACAATCGAAAAGTCAGGGGACCAAAGTGAACACAAGCCCCAAACTATAGGGACTATTTGTGTAATTTGCCTTTTTTTTTTTCTATTCAATTAATTAATTTTTTTTCTAAGTATTTTTTGTGATTTTAATACAAATCTTTTGTCTTTCACCTTAATTTTTTTTTATTTAATAAAAAAAAATGTGAAGGGCTCTAGAAATTTAATAGTTAATTATCGGTTTTGGATTCCGAAAATCTCAGGACCGGGCCTGACCCTTGCAACCCTATTTCTATTATTCCTTATTTCATCTTCTCTATTGTACATCTCTCTACAAAAATGTGAATCATAGTATTTTGATCATAAAAGAAAGTAATGGATGAAGAAATGGTAATAAATGATTAGTAGAAAAATGAAATAATGAGTTTTTAATTTTTTTTTTAACACTTTGAATCGATTTTCGATATGGTTGTTCAACTTTCGTTTGATACACCATAACTAAACAAAACTAAATAATTCGAAGCCCAATTGACAAACAAAAACCAAATTGTATAAACAACCACTATCGAACAAAATTGAAACACCTTTACATTCAGTGCCAAATGTACAAACTCATCATGTTCGGCATCATACAAGTGGACCTTGCATGTTCAGTAGTTCACAAATGAACAAATGTCATGTGTTCAACAAACCAAAACCGAACGATTCATAAAACTTGCATCAATGAAAATGTGTAACAAAAAATTAGAGGGGTGCGAGGAGCTGTCGCAGGTAGGAAAAGGTGCTGGAGGTGGGAAAATGATAAGAGGAGGGTTGCTGAAAGTGGGTAAAACGATGAGAAAAGGGTTGCTGGAGGTATGCAAATGGTGGAAGAGGGTTGTCGGAGGCGGGAAAAGAGTGGAGGAGAAAGAAAGGTGTAATGAAAAGTGGTGTGTGGGATAAGAAATTGTGTTAAATTTTAAGGTTTGGGAATCAAATTGTAATTTTACAACGATGACAAAATTGTAATAAAAAATTAAAAATAAAAAATTAAATGATGTAATGAACTTTTGTGTGGTGTGAACAGAATTACTCAATGAAAAATCATCTCTACCATATGATGTAAGCCAAAAAAACAATCCCACCCCTCTAAAGATAATTTGTCTCTAGGACACTTTGAACCATTAGATTGAGTTGATCTATGTTTGACATAGGTTTTTTTTTTTTTTTTTTTGGCTATTTTAGTCTCAAAAAATAAAATAGGCTAAAAAGATAATAAAATAAAATGTCACATTCAAATCATAATCATTTTATTTTTTTCTCTCACAAAAGTCAAAAAAGTTTTTCTAAACAAGACTTTTTAACCCCGACTAAAAAAATTAAGAAGTCAAAAAATTAAAAAATCAACCCATATTCCAAATGAAAGCTTAATAAATATAAAACATTATTTTAAAAAATTTCAGTTGTAAATTTTTCCGTACATTACATTTCTTTGTATTTTAAATCATGCAAGTATGATATACCTCACTATACTATAATCATCTTGTTGATTTAAATCATTAAATGTTGATTTATATTTCTCTTAAAAAGTGAACAATATATTTTTAAAATTATATATATATTTTTAAATAAATATAATTCAAACATATAACCGATCAATTTTATTTTATTTTTATAAATTTATTTATAATATTTAATCAATTCTAATTTTTTTTTATAAATTTATTTATGAGACTAAAAATTAATCTCTTCACATCAACCAAGTGAGATCAAAGAAACACCCCATCCTAGTTTTCACCATTCCATTAATAATTTAGAGTTTCCGATTGAAAATTTTCCAATTGGAATTAAACTGAAAAAGTTAAGACAACAAGTAAACAAAATTGGAACTTGAAAGTGTCATAGAACACATATTTTAAAAAACATAATTATATCTATCCTTCCTAATAAATTCTCATTCAAACCCGTTCAGTTGTTTTTGAGATTGTTGAAATCACAATTTTGATTGATGTGTCATCTACAATTTCCTCTCTATGAGATCACCCATGTCACATACAGTCTAATTGACAAAATATTTAGCAATTTTCTTAATTTTTGTGAAATGTTTAATGAACTTCTTACATTTTCAAACAAACAAAAAACAGTTAAATGGAAACTATACATAAGGGACAATATGATAGGACAATACTCTATTGAAATGTAAGGGACAACCATGCATAACAATTGTGGTACTTTTCTTGTTACATCTAATTTGGATTTATGTTAGTCTGTTAGAACAATGGCAAGTAAGAGCAGCTCATACTCTTATTGAGACCAAGTGACATATATAAAAACAATTACAGAAAAATTCATTATATAAGAACTGCATAACGGTTATTCACATCTCAAAAATAGTTGAGATTTTCAACCAACATCAGCAATCAAATTTACAATAGAGTCAATTAATTTCTATTTTTTGAAGCGACAGAAAAAGAACTTTACAAATTTCTGCTTCAAAAATATATGATAAGGCATAGCAGATAGCAGACTCTGATTCAACTTCAACCTTCAACACTGAAGTTAATTGACAAGAACCTCAGCAAGACATGTTGGCCCATTCAAACTCTGTAGCATAGCTCCATTACAAAAAGTCATACTTGCCCAAAACTTCAATGGTTAAATCACGCATGCAAATGAACATCTAGGTGATCTTGCACAGTGGAAACATACCAGAAAGTTAAAAACTGCACTGGGATAAGGGGAAATCTTGAAAAATACATACTTGAAATACAGGGCAAAGAAGTAAGTAAAATGGAAAACATTAAAATTTTCCTTTCTATTTTTTTTGAGCACTAGGGTTATAGAAAAACTGCTTTAAGCCCATTCAGAGAGTACACAAAGCAAACAAGCAAAGGATTCAATTCAAGTTTAAATTATCATTATTACAAACAATTCAATTGTTCAATTCTACATACTTGTTACCCATTGATCTCTAAAACATCTTCAGATTAACAAATGCTTATAAAATTTTCAATAAACAATTTGCACAAAGGGACTTCTAACAGTTGTGTTTTTTAGGTAAGCATGAACTTCCCACCTTCTAGACATGAAAATTCACAGCACTTATGTAAAAGGAATCGAGAAATTGTAATATGTATCTTGGTTGGACCAAATAAATTGACCCACAAAATTTACTGAAATGGTTATTAATTTTTCTCCCTCCCTCCCTTCCCCAAACATACAAAAAATATGATTATAGAAAGCAAAAGTTCCAACAGCAAGAACAATGATGAATACAGTTGTACCAAATGTCAATGCTAACAGAACAATCAGCTAGAAAATCCATTGACATGATCAACAAACTAGTTTAATATCACATATAAATCAAGCAAATTCAATACTATGACCTTTTTATCTACCAAATTGAAATTCAAACTTGTTGATAATCAGTGAAATCTTGATTCCAAGTTGAAAGTAAGAAACATAATATATATAGATATGGAAAATGCAAGAAAATAGGACAATAATGGATGTAAAATTTGAGAAAAGGAGAGTCAGAAATCTCGTGTGGAAAATGCCGCTCATCGCATCCCCCAATTGGTGATGCTGCGTTGGCACTACTACGATTTTCATCATTCTTTTTCATCAATATCATATCATGTGTATATATATATAATACAAGGCTGGCTTGTCCAGTAGTTTAATAGGAGATCTGGAAAGGAAAAGAGCCGCCTCCATCGGGGTGGGATGGGTACAGCAGCTTAAGTGCTATTATCTGACCAAAGTGGAGATACATACATACATATATATTGGCGGTGAATATGCGATGTTGATGACCTTGCCCTAATACACTTTTCCACTGCATGTATGGGCTTCTTGTGCAAACTAAACACCACCCTGCAGCCCATCCCATCCCAACCCAACCCAACCCAACCCAGCCCATGCATCTAATTTCTACTTATCTTTTTTTGCTCCGTTTGGAAAGAAAAAAGTTTGATATTTTTGGCTACAATAATCAAAATAATAATAATAATAATAAGTTTTTTAATAAAATAAAATAAAATATCACATTCAAATCATAATTATTACATTTATTTTCTCACAAAAAAGTCAAAAATCTTTTCCAAACAAGGCTTTTTAGTCCCAAGTTAAAATAGCCAAAAAACTAAAAAAGTCAACTCACTTCCCAAACGAATTCTTTGAGGTTTAAAATAAATAAATAGGGTTTGATAGTGCTCGTTTGGCATGTAGATTTGGGTGAGGTTGAGATTATTTTAATCACAAAAAGATAAAATAAATTTTTTAGTCTCAGGCTAAAAGTTGTCACATTCCAACCATAATCATTTCATTTTTTCTTTCACAAAAGTTAAAAAAGCCATCACAAACAAGATTTTTTAGCCCCAGGTTAAAATAGTCAAAAAACTAACCCACATCCTAAACGAAGGCTAAAGATCTAATTTAGTTCAAATTTTTTTTGGCTAATTTCTTTTGGGAAAGTAAAAAAAAGTCAACTTTTCTTTTGGCTAATCACATCACTTCTTTACTTTTTTACACAATTTTTTTTTTTAATAATAAGGGATTGCTTGGAATGATTTAAATAAGTGCATTTTTTGACTTTTTATGAAATATGAGTTGGGCTTGAAGTGATGTGTTAGAGAGGTGATATGACTTAAATAAGATGATATGACTTAAACATGATAGTGACTTTTTGACTTTTTGCAAACATGCCAAACCAGCCCTAAGTCATAAGCTAAAAAAAAAGTCACTTCACAAAATAGGTCAGTTTGGCTAAATTAATTTCATTTGTGAAGAATTTTTTATATTTTTTGGTTTGGATATGATGGTTGTGAAAAACAAAAGTAAAATTATTATAATTTAGACATGACATTTTATCTTATTGACTTATTTAGTCTATTTTGGGTCTGTTTGGTAAGGCTTAGAAGCTGCTTATTTCAGTTTTTAGCTTAATTTAAGATATTTTGTTGTGTTTGATGTAGCTTAAGAATACAAATTATAACTTTTTATAAGTCAAAAATCAATTTTTTCTTGAAGTGGCTATGGGGGTGATTTTCTAAATCAGCTTAAACGGCAAGCTGAGAAGGAAGAGGTAAAATTACTTAAATGCCCCTCATTAACTTCAAGTATTACCAAAACACCAATATATAAACCCCCGATCTCAATCATGTTCATTTCTTTGATAGACAAAAACTTGAGAGGCGATTTTCCGGTGAGCTCTCTTTCTCTCTCTCTCTCGATCTGATGATGGGGGCTGCTAGCGAACAAACTAGAGCTCTCTCTGACGAACTGCTGTCTCTTCTCTCTCTCTTTCTCTCTCTCACGAACCTCCCTTCACCACTACCATCGCGATCGCGACCTGAAACCTAACCACTGCCATCGCGATCACGATCTGCTCCGTGCTCTCTCTTTCTCTTTACGATCGCGATTGCGATATGAAACCCTAACAACCGCCATCCCTCTCTTTCTCTCTATCTGCGTTGGTTGTCGCCATCACCATTGCGATCGTGATCTGTGTTGATCTACGTTGAAACCCTAGCCACCGGCAACTGTTCACCGGTGGCGTTGAAACCCTAGAAAACAAAATTGAAAAAAAATAAAAAATAGAATTAATATTTAATATGAAAAAATTTAAAAAGTTAGTTTTTAGAATTAATATTTACTTTTCAAAATAAAATGAAAAACAATTTATTTCAAAAAAAAATTATTTGTAATGAAAAAAAATTAATAAAAACATAATTAATTTAAATTGATATTACAACATTACACAGAATTAAACAAAATTAATTTAATATAAAGAAAATTAATATGTAATGATATCACAACATTATTATAAATATATGGACATTAATTGTAATGAATTAATAAATTCAATAAAAAAAAGTAATGATGCTAATTAAGCTATTAATTGACACTAATTAATTTATAACGACAAAATGAAATAATTTTATACTAATTGATACTATTAATAATTTTAGTATTAATTGATGCTAATTAACCCATTAATTTTATACCAATTGATACTATTAATGAAATTATAATTTTTGTAATACTAATTATATTAACTTTATTAATGAGATAATTTTTTTAAATTAAAATTGAAAAAAATGACAAAATAATCATTTTTATATCATATAAGGACAAAAATGATAATTACACAATAAAAAGTTATTTTACAGCTTATTAACCAAACACTACTCAGCTGCTTAAATCCATAATCCCATAGCTGTACCAAACAGGTTAACAGCTTATGTTCACAGCTATAAGCCATAATCTGTTAAGCTATAATCTACATTGGCCCCGTTTGGTAGAGCTGTGGAAAAGTGATTATAGATTATAATTTAACAGATTATGATTTATAGCTGTTAACCTGTTTCGTGCAGCTGTGGGATTATAGATTTAAGCAGCAGAGTAGTATTTGGTTAATAAGCTGTACAATAACTTTTTACTGTATAATTGTCCTTTCTACTCTTATATGATATAAAAATAATTATTTTGTCATTTTTTTCAGTTTTAATTTTTAAAAAAAATATTTCATTAATAAAAGTTAATATAAGTAGTATTAATTAGTATCAATTAATATAAAAATTGATACATTTGCTAAAAATGTAATGGAAGTATTATTGTCACAATTATTTTCCATTATAAATTAATTAGTATCAATTAATACTAAAATTATTAATTAGTATCAATTAATGGCTTAATTTGTCTCAATTAATATTAAAATTAATATTAATATTTAATTTTTATTAGTATCAATTAATATTAATAATCAACAATTGTTATTAATTAGTATCAATTAATAATTAATTCATTACAAAAGTATACAATATTAATTTATTAATAATTAATACCAATTAATATTTATTTTTCAATTAATATTGATTTTTTTCTTTGTCTTTAGAAATATACAATTTTTTTATTTTTTAATTAATATTAATTAATAATATTAATATTTGGGTATTGACGAGGGCATTTAAGTAATTTCAGCCCCCAACACCAGTTGCGTACTTAAGTTAAAAATTTAAGCACCCCCTGACCAGCTTTTGAGATAAGTTGAGAAATAACTTGATTTAAGTTATAAGCTGGTTAACTTAAACTGCACCAAACACAATATTTTAGCTTAAATTAAATTAAAAGCTGAAATAAGCAGCTTATAAGCTCTACCAAATAGGCCTAATTATTTTTCTAAAGCTCTACCAAACGGGGTTTGTCATTTATGCTTGTTTAGGCAAAAAAAAAAATTGTTGTCAAACGGCAACTTAGTTAAGTTAATTTGATAATTTTAATTGATATCATTTAAAAATTAAGTGTTTACAATATACACTAAAAGTCTAAAAGAAAAAAATGATATAAACTTATTTAATTTTGACTAAATTTATAAATAATAAACTGTAGACACCCTATTTTTGACCGACCTTAAGACTTAGACGTCACCAACTGAGCGCTCGGTGATGTTGCATATTGTGCTCATTCTAAGGTTTTAGAGTCTCGACTGCGAGCCTTACCTTCGGACTTCCGAACTCTTTTGTGCTTTGCCTCGGTTTGCGAACTGGGTCCCGTTTTCTCCGTTTTCTCTTCCCGAGGGGAGGGAGAGGTCTTGTAGACCATCTCTCAGTGGCCGTAGGCTACGTTTCGTGGACGCAGGCCATTTTTCCCGTTTGGAGCCCGGTTTCTGGTTTTCGGAGCCGTCGGCCGTGTGCCTCGGTTCAGGACCGCTTAACTACCTCCATTTGCTCCGGTTTTTGGTACACACCTTGTTTCCCCTCTTTTAAGGGACACTGTGGCCCGAGAGACCAACTTCGTGGTCGAACGCCACCTCTGGTGCCTTATAGTCAGTTTTCGGGGCCCCAGACTGCGCGTTTCGGCCCCCGAACCTTCGTTTTGCATCCGCCTTGGCCCAATTTTGGTAGGGACCCTATTTTCATTGATAGGGAGGTGGTAGTATGGTGGGAGGCCACCTTTTTCCCTGGAAAACCAGTTCATTTTCTCTCTCCTAAAGCCGGTTTTTCTGACAGAAAGCTGGTTTTTCTTACTTTTGAACCACAATTTCTGGCTTTTCACACCACCATTGTGCTGTGCTCATCTGGGAGGCCACCAATATGGGTAGACCGACCAGTAATTCTTCTGACCCTTTTGAACCCTCCTAAAAAGCTGATTTTTCTCTCTCCTGGACCACATTTTCTGGTTTTCCACCATACAACTGTGTTGCACTCATCTGGAAGGCCACCTTTCTGGGGTAGCCAGCCAGCTTTTCTTCTTGAACCTTTTGACCCCTGGTCGGCCGACTAGGGGAGGTGGCCGGCCGACCACATTGGCCTTTTGAACCTGGTCGGCCAATCTTGTCTCCTTGAGTGCATTCCAACTATGCCAGCTGTTTTGCACCTGACCCTCTGTCCGAGGATTTGTCCTTGTTTGTGATCCTTTTAAGGTGGTTTTGACCCCTTGGCTTAGCTTCCAAAGGAAGTTTGACCCTTTGGTCAAGCTTCTTTTAGAAGCCTTGGACCCCTCTTGAGGCTTCTCCAAGAAGCCTTATCTCTTCTCCTCTATAAAACACATCTTCCACCTCCATTTGCAAGGGTTAGAAAAAACCAGCTGGAGTATAGACATACAACCCTCCATCTCTCTACTTCAAGCCTCCAAACACCCTTGTTCTTGGCCATTTTACACTACAACTCCTAGCCTACCACCTCCACCATCCATTCCAACCCCTTGAAGCTGATTTTCAGAGGTTGAGAGCTCACAATCTTGGACCAAAAGCTGCTGCATTGCTGTGCTACAAGGGTAAGTCTCCATTTCCCCTTTTCTTGCATTCTTTTGCTTCATTTCTTAGCCCTATTTGCAAGCATTTTTGGGCTTCGACCTAAACTATGAAGTGTCTTATTTTGAGCCCCTCTTCAACTTTGTTTAAGGACACTTTGCTATTTGAGGCCATCTACTTCCTTGTTTGCCCAATCTCTCTTTTAGGGCTATTTTTTCATCCTATTTTAGCCTTACTTGTAAACATTTTCGAGATTTTTTATAAACTGAAAAAAAGTCTTTTTTTGACCTCCTCTTTGAGTTTGTTTGAGGTCACTTTTCTGTTTGGAGTCATCTCCTTCCTTGCATGCTTCATTTCCACATGCTTTGAGCCATGCATTTGAGCATTTGCATTGGCCTTGTTTTGGCCTCTTAGCCACTGAAATCCAGTGGATTTTCAATGGCTTTGATGTGCCTTTAAGCTCCAAAACCATAGAGGGGTGGCCCTCTCACCCCTCATTCTCTTTACTAGCATTGTTGGCCTTTCAAAGGGACTCTATTTTGCATGCATTGAAGTCATGTTTCAAGCTTCATTTTGTGGGTTTTAAGGTCTGCCTAAGCTTTGTCAAGAGCCCATTTTGCCATATTTTATGTCCCTTATGCATGTGTAGAGCAATCCCATTCAAGGCCTTTCAAAGGGCTTTCCATTTGCATGTTTCTTAGACCAATTCCAGAGCCTATTTGGTGAGTTTTAAGGCTGTCATAACCCATTTCCATAGTTTGTTTTGCCATGCTAAGTGTCTATCTTATATGTGTTAAGTAACCTCTTGCATGGCCCTCCAAAGGAGCTCATCATTTTTGTATGCATTGGCTGCATTTCAGTAGTTATTTGGGCATATTTTGACATGCTTTATTCACTGTTTTTGGCTAGTTTGATGAGTTCTCATATGCTTCATATACATGTCATGTAAACCATGCTTGCTAGCCAATGTTGCATGTTGTTTTAGCCCATCATGTTAGCATTTTTTGGCCATGCTTTAAACTAGTAATGTGCATATTTTGGGGCTGCCTTGGCTCTATGTTTGTGCTTCATAGTCAAATAATGCTTGCTTTGCATAGTTATAGTTCAATACATGTGCCTAGTTTTAAGTTTCGGGGCTTATTCCATGCATTGAGTGCCATATTTGCATGATTCGGGACCATTTAGCATCATGTTTCAGTGCTAAAATTTACATGTTTGAATGCCATGCTTCATCCTTGCCATGCCTTGTTAGAGTTGCATGTTGTGCCTTAGGTTCGGTCCTCGATTTGCGTGCATGTGTGCACGCATTTCGGTCGTCTCATTTTCATCTTATGCCTGCTGATGTGAGTGTAACTGAGGTCCACTCATATTGGTGTAAGCCCATATTGCATTGTGTATGCCATCTTAGTCCATAGCATTGTGTATGCTAGGTTGTATGTTAAAGCATTGTGTATGCCATGTTATATCGAGTATTGTGTATGCCAGTTCATAGCATTGCGTATGCTAGGTTGTATGTTAGTCGCATTCATGCATGCCATGCATATTACATCGTGTTTGGGATAAGAGTTAGCCCAAGCACGGGAAACGAGGGACGTTTCGTACCTAAAGTGACGGAACGTGTCTCAATCCTCCAGCCACCGACACTCTGGATTACCCATGATGGAGTTTAGGTCTTGTTATGTTTATATGTGCATTTATTTCATATTGAGTCGTGCAATTCGACCCCTCGGCCATCATGCATCGAGATGCGTGATTGGTGGCACGAGAATCGAGACATGCATACATATGTGAAAATACTTTGCCATGCCCCTTTCTTGCTCTCTGTTGCAGCAAATCAAGAATCAACAGCCTTCAGGAGCTTCGCGCAATATTCCAGGCGTAATTGTAAACAGAGGCTAATCGGGGCATCGCAATGGATTTTCGCGCAAGGCAACTCGAGCATGCATCATTCATCATTCGGAACAGAGCTGAGGCGGTCCATAGATTTGCATGCTAATTTACTGCTTTCCTAGTTAATTTGTTAATTAATTAGGGTTTTATACTTATTCGGACTGTAATTATTTATTCGGACTGTATTATTTATTCGGACCCTCCGAGAGAGGGCACAACTGTAATAAGTGTGCGTGCGTGTGATGTATGTCTTCCAACCCCACGTCTTTCTCCCTTTTATTTACCAGCTTATGATGGTTAGTTTAGGGCATGTTTCAATTAGCATACAGTATGATAGCATGTTTGCATTCATTCATCTGTTTCGCATACACCGGGCTCGGCGCATCATACTAACTGCATTGTATTTCAATTCCGAGTTGAATACTTGTTAGTTGTAGCATTTCACATGCCATCTTTAGAATAACCGAGCATGCTATAAGTTGTATTTTTGCATGTGTTGCATTAGGCATTTCTGTATAGTTAGGATCATGCATGGATTTCTAACATAGCTTCTGTTTTGGCTTGGAGTACTCGGTAAGTTTTTATGTTTTAGCATCCTTGTATGCGTGTAAGTGACTGCCATGATAGCATACTTACCATGAGGCTATATGCTTATGTGATATATCTGCCTGAATGCTTGTGGGTGAAGGTTGAGTTATTTGGATTGGAACAAATCATCAACTGTGAGTTTTAAGCCCACTAGACAGTGGCAAAATCATCTTTTTCTAAGCCCATCCGAGGGTGGCAAAATCTGCATTTTTAAGCCTACTTGCAAGTAGCAAACCATCTTTAAAAAACAAACATGAAACGTTTTGTTCCAATTCAGGCGATCCAGTCTATACTTGTATGTTGCGCGCATCACATAGTAAATCTAAGCTAATAACCGGGATAAGAATGCATAATGTTTTCAAAACTAGATATCATGGTTAGTAGAGGCCGATCTTTGATCGGGCGAGCGGGGGGTGCTCACGAAGTGACCTTCCCCAATCGTACCCAAGTTCCCGAGCCGATGCAACTTTGGTGATGACGGACACGTGGCCTTAGGCACGAGTCAGGGTTTCCTAAATTTCCTCAAAATAAAATATTTAGGTGGCGACTCTGTATCTGGCAAAGCAGTCCATGTTTGGCACTTCTTTACAAAAAAAAAATCTGTTTTCAAAAACGATTTGCCAGATTTGGACTCTTTGGTTCAGATTAAGAACCGTGACAATTTGAGTCCGAACTGTAGCATGAAGCCCTAAGGCGCGTCTACAGTTTCTGGCGACTCTGCTGGGGAGTTAAACAGCATGACTCGAACTCATGATATCTTGTTTTGATTACACTTATGTGTTTCTTTGCATTGCATGTGCATTGGTGCGCCTAGGACACCGTGTTTGCCATCTGCTATTCCTGAGCGGTTTGCCAGAGGCTGCGTGCCATAAGGCTTACCGGTTATGGGCTCTGCCAGTATGGAAACACAAACCCCGGTTTTACCGAGGCACCCTTTTGACCATTCGACCTAGTGCATATTCGGAATCCGTAGTGACCATTCCAAACTAGGACAGGTTACTTACCCGATATAGGTTGTTTGAAACCGCTGCGTGCGTAGTGAAACCCTAGCTCCTGACAAAATAGGACAGGGAAACCCTACCCCAACATAGGGGTGTTTTGGCTCTCACTTATCTGTTATGTGCTTTTAGAGTGCGTCTCTACAGGGAATGCATGTATCAGTTCGCGAGTTTGGGCATCAGGCCTGCGGGCACCAGTTCAGTGTCTGAGAATCAGTTATCTACGGGTATCAGATTCAGTTTTCGGGGACAGTGATTCAGGGATAATGATCAGTGTTTGAGGACAGTGTGTATTCAGCTTATCGACCGTGTGTTGTTATGCCCAGCTGTGTGTTATGTGTTTATTTTAAGCTGTTATGCTGTTCGTTTATCTGGTTATTTATCTCCTTATTGCTTTATTTCTCTTTTTGCTAGGGGGGTAGTTTTAGCACAATTGCTTCAAACCAAGCAGATATTCCCTAAGCACTCTGGACAAGAGGTCGCCGACTCAATCGATCTAAGGATTTGGTTGACGGACAACCAGTGTTTCATTCTCTACCCCCGGTTGTCAGACGGAGGCCGAGAAAGCGCAGTGTGTCTAAGCAGAGGTTACCAAAACAGTGGTCTACCCTAGCAGTGAACAGTCGAGCTGAGGTCTCAGTTTCTGCCATAGAGATACATATACCAGTCAGTCAGCAGGATCAGCAGAACATGGCCGGAATGGAAGAAATGATGCGCCAGCTCCAAGAGAGTATGAAGCAAATGCAGGAGGACGATGTCCGCCAAGCAGAGTTCTCTAAACAGCAGGCCACAATCATAGCCCAGCAGGCGGAGCTAATTACCCGGCTCCAGCAGCAAGCCGGAGCATCAACCTTACATCCAGTTCCTTCCCCACCAGGGGTCCCGCTACCCGAGCAGACACCAACTGCCCAGAATGTCTTGCCAAATGCTCAGAACATCTTGCCAAATGTCCATACCATCCAGGAGGACACAGACATTTCAACGGGGCCAGTTCCGCCCCCGCTTCCACCTCAATTATCTAAGGCACATACACCCATCAACCACCTGGACTCTCCCTTCGAGTTCGAAGTAGACCCTACAGCACTGAAGTTGAGCAAACTCGAGAAGCTATTCAAGAAATCCCAAGGGGTAAAGGCTATCCCGGATATCGAGGACGGATATACCGATGTGGCTGTGACGCTGCCAGATAGGTTCAAAATACCGCAGATCGATCGCTTTGACGGATCTAGGGATCCCATGGTCCACCTTCGGTTATTCTCAGACATACTACGACTAATGGGCCTCACCAGACCGCAAAAGCTTTCACTATTCGACCGGACCCTGTCAGGTGTGGCTGCTATCTGGTACGTGAAGTTAGAGGATGATGTCAAGCGGAGTTGGGATGAGATGGCTGAGGCCTTCGTTGCGCAATACTCTTACAACACTCAAATCGAGATTACAACCCGTGATCTCGAAACAACAAGGCAAGAGCCTAAAGAGAGCTTCTCAGAATTCGTAACCCGGTGGAGAGCGAAGGCCTCGATGATGACCCTAAGGCCCACTGATAAGGACCAGATTCGGATGATTGTGCGCAATCTCCAGCCAAAACTGATGCAAAAAATGATTGTGCTCCCCTTCCCCACCTTTTCAGATCTGCACGAGATGGCGGTACAAATTGAAGATGCAATGAAACAGGGTCTGATTGACCAAGACAGAGATCAGCCCCAAAGAACCTTTAACCGCAACAATAATGCAAGCCCGAGTGGCGCTGCAATTGCAAGAGCTTCGGAGGTAAGCATGGTCGCCACCATTCCACCTCCCCTTCCAAGACCCGTGGCAGCCACACCTTTCTCTAGTGCATCCGGAAGCAATCCACAAACCACCAAATACCAACCCAGAGGCCAAAGAACCTTCACCCCATTGTATATGCCCCTGTCCAAGGCTCTAGGGGTCTTAATCAGAAAAGGGCATCTAAAACCCCTGGAGTCGAGGCCGTTGCCAAATCCACTCCCCCCCACTCACAACCCAGCCAAATATTGCGCATATCACCAACAACACGGTCATGACACTGACCAATGTTTCAGATTGCGTCACGAGATTCAAGACCTCGTTGACAAATAAGTGATTTTGCCACCAGAAAGACCCAATGTCACAACCAACCCGCTCCCTACACACAACCAAGCTCCACCTCCCAAAAGAATCAACTTTATCTAGACTGGGGTCGTGTCTTACGATCCTAGCATCTATATCACTCCTTCCGATCTACCTAAGCCGGAGGTGCTCCTTCCTGACTGCACTGACTTTTTGTGCATGTTAGACATCTCCACAACCCAACTTGAGCCAATGGTGGTGGCTGTCGAAGACAGAACAGGGGAGGTTGCAGAGGAGGATAGAATTGTTGAGTCAGGGTTTGAGCAGTCTGGGAATTTTGCTGGGGAAGCCTACGATCCGAGTGATTACATTCTGTCAGTTGGTCAGGTTGAGCCAAGTGTAGAATTGCCAGAGAGGGCAGAACTGTGTGTGATCCAGGGGGATAGATTTGAGCAGGGGACAAGTGATTTGGTGGAGTGTAGAAACAAATGGATACCCGTGGTGCTTATAGACACAAGATCCGCCATCAACGTCTACCCGGCGAGGACGGCGTATACAATCGGTTTAAAGATCGCGGATTTTATGCCGACTGCCCAGGTAATTCGAGCATATGACAACACGAGCCGAGAAGTCATGGGGACAGTAAAAATTCAGACCAAAGTTGGGCCGGGACAGCATGAGATAGATTTCCATGTCTTAAAGGTTCCTGCAACTTTCAACCTACTTTTAGGACAACCGTGGCTGTACCAGGTAAAGGCAGTGTCGTCCACCTTACATCAGATGGTGAAATACCTCCATGGGAAGGGAGTAGCCATCGTTTTTGGGAATTCATCGATCCATCCACCGCCGGAGGTATCTACACTAGTCCTGGAAATTGAGCACGGCATAGAGGATGTGTTTATGTCAGGTTTTACCTTAGTTGAAGCTTGGGTTGTGCAAAACATCATGGCTGTTAATGAGGGAGTGTATGTTAGTGCTCAATCTGTATAGCTCATGAACAAGCTTCAACACATCCCCGGGATGGGATTGGGAAAGAGCGGCCAGAAGGGCGTCGCAGCATTGGCCGAAGTGCCACACAACCCCCATACCATTGGTTTGGGTTATCTGCCCACCAAAGAGGATTGGATAAGGAAGGGAAAGGAAATGGCTAGGAGAGCCAGAGCGAAGAACGCGGGGAAGCCTTTTGAGTTGATGCATAGGCCCATTCAGGGTACCCTAAACGGACGCTTCGTCTGGGAGGGGGAGGACTTTCCGTTTTGTGGCTTCCCAGAGCCGTGGCTGAACGCGGAGAAGAAGTGCGTACCAGGTTTCGAGATCTTCTTTGATCTGCAGTTATCTGGAGATGACGTTGCCAAAGAGCAGACGGACCCATTGGCTAAGGCTGAGCCGAGTAAAAAAGTGGAGTCTGAGGACACCGAAAGTGAAATGGGGGTAGCGCTGGCATGTCTACTTTCAGATCCTCCGATTGAACAGAAGTGCTTGGGAGATAACTTCTCAATATGCGTGATCAGGAATGAAACGGCTGCGGGCCTACCAGCAACTATTTTGGATGCATCTATTGCACCCTCTCTTATTTGGCAGTATGAAGAGGGATTTTTGTCCAGCAGCACCGGGTCAAGTAGTGAGCCAAAATCTGATTCCACCAAGTCTTGTGAGTCGGAATCAGGTTCCAGCTCGACTGAGTCTGAGTCTGAGTCTGGTAATCCTGGGGATGATAACCCGGATGCCACAGTCTTATCCAGGTCGTCTTTTCCTTTCTCTTTTGAGTCTGTTGTAACCGAAGAATCGGACGATTTGGATGTGCTTAATGAGAATCAAGTAGTTGTGGTTTCTGAGTACTTTTCTGTGCCCTTGATTTATTGCATTAACTCAGACTTTCAAAATTTTCATGAAAACGACGATGAAGAAATTCCTCTAGTTTTGCAACGCTTAATTGAACAAGAGCAGGAGAGATTTGTTAAACCCTTAATGGATGAAATCACTACTGTGAATATTGGTACTGAGGAGGACCCGCGGCTGGTCCAGATCGGGTCCACATTGTCTTCGGAGGAACGCGAGCGCTTAGTCACTTTATTAAAAGATTTCAAAGATGTTTTTGCGTGGTCCTACGAAGACATGCCTGGGATCGATCCTGAGATTGTGCAGCATCGGATCCCTCTTGACCCCGAGGCCCGACCCGTCAAGCAGAAACTCAGGAGGATCTGCTCGGATTGGGCTCTCAAGATCAAGGAAGAGGTCACCAAGCAAATTGATGCAGGATTTTTGCTGGTATCCGAATACCCGACTTGGTTGGCCAACATTGTTCCAGTGCCGAAGAAGGATGGCAGGATCCGGGTATGCGTGGATTTCAGGGACCTGAATAGAGCCAGTCTGAATAACGACTTTCCCTTGCCGCACATCGATGAGTTGGTGGACTTCACAGCGGGGCATGCTTTGCTTTCATTCATGGATGGCTTCTCAGGGTACAATCAGATAGTGATGGCACCAGAAGACCGGGAAAAGACTGCATTCACCACCCCGTGGGGGACATACTGCTACAGAGTAATGCCGTTTGGGTTGAAGAATGCTGGAGCTACTTATCAACGGGCTGCGACCACAATATTGCACGACATAATCCACAAAGAGGTTGAGGTGTACGTGGATGACATGATTGTCAAGTCCAAAGAAAGAGAGGGCCACTACACTGCCTTGCAAAAGTTCTTCCAAAGGATCAGAGAATTTCGGTTGCGGCTGAATCCTCATAAGTGTACGTTCGATGTTACAGTGGGAAAAATGTTGGGGTTTCTGATTACACAGAGAGATATCGAAGTCGATCCTTCCAAAATCAAGGCCATCTTAGAAATGCCACCACAAGGACTAAAAAGGAGGTGCGAGGCTTTCTGGGTAAAGTGCAATTCATAAGACGGTTTATCTCAAAATTAACCTTGACTTGTGAACTACTTTTTGGTCTCCTGAAAAAAGGAAAGAAATTCCAATGGGATGGCCGATGCCAAGCTGCTTTTGAACAAATCAAGGAATATTTACAAAACCCACCCGTGTTATCACCTCCAGAGCCAGGGAGACCGTTGATATTGTATCTTTCAGTAACTGAGACTACAATGGGCTGCATGCTCGCGCAAGAATCTGAAGACAAAGTGGAAAGAGCCATCTACTATCTGAGCAAGAAGATGCTAGAGTATAAGACTCGCTATACACCGTTGGAGAAGGCTTGCTTAGCTTTGGTATGGGCTACTAGGAAGCTGCGGCACTACCTGTTAGCTCACTCCGTAATGTTGGTTTCACGACTCGATCCCATCAAATATCTTTTTGAGAAACCAGCACTTACGGGTAGGCTAGCTCGTTGGTTGTTGTTGCTCTCCGAATTCGATCTGAAATATGTAATGCGCAAGTCAGTCAAGGGAAGTGCAGTAGCAGAATTCTTAGCCGATCATCTAGTGGAAGGGGGTGAAGCAGTTGAGTACTTATTCCCAGATAAAGCCATTTTGCATATCGACGACGAATTTTGGACGATGTACTTTGACGGAGCGTCAAACCAGTACGGGTATGGGATAGGAGTGTTGCTGATAGCACCTGACAAGTCCTGCATCCCTCTAGCCTTCAAACTCCGGTTCAAAGTCTCGAACAACGAAGCAGAATATGAGGCATGCATTGCCGGTCTAGAAGCAGCCCTGGAACTAGGGGCAAGACGGTTGGATGTCATCGGGGACTCGAACCTTGTCGTGTCTTAAGCAAAAGGAGATTGGAAAGTCAAAGAAGAAAAGATGATGATGTATCACCAGACCTTGGATTTGTTAATTCCTCGGTTTGAGAAGCTAAACTTTGCTCATCTACTAAGAGAGAACAACAGGTTCGTAGATTCTTTAGCAACTTTATCTTCCATGATAGACATCCCGTTCGGAGTCCGGATGCGTCCAGTCATCATTGACCAGAAATTTGCGCCAGCCTACGAGACGATTGCTGCTATAGATGAGGTTCAAGATGAAAACCCCTGGTATTATGATATTTGGAATTTCTTGGAGAAGGAAGCATATCCATCAGGGGTAAATGCCAAGGATAAAAGGCAATCAGAAGAATGGCCGTTCAGTTCATTATCTGTGAGGGTAAGTTGTATAAAAGAGGTCATCTGGGAATGCATAAGCTATATGTCGATGCCGAAGAATCGAAGCGCTTAATGGAGGCCATCCATTGAGGGGAATGCAGTGCGCATATGAACGAAGTAATGCTAGCACGGAAGATCCTCAGACAGGGTTACTACTGGTCCACCATGAAGGAGGATTGTATTGGTTTTGTTCGGCGATGCCATAAATGTCAAATTCATGCAAATCGCATGAACATTCCGCCATCGAAGCTGTACAATATGACTTCGCCATGGCCATTTTCAGTCTAGGGAATTGATGTGATCGGGGCTGTCACTCCGAAAGGGTCAAATGGGCATGAGTTCATCCTGGTCGCGATAGATTATTTCATGAAGTGGGTCGAGGCCCAATCTTATGCGGTGTTGAAGGCTTCGCACGTTGCAAAGTTTATCAAAAACAATATCATCTGTCGCTACGGAGTCCCAAACGAGATTATTTCAGATAATGGTTCCCACTTCAAGAAGGAAGTAATTGATTTGTTAGAAAAATACAATGTGGCTTTCCACAAGTCATCCACCTACCGGCCGCAGACCAATGGAGCAGTTGAGGCCGCCAACAAGAACATCAAACACATACTGCAGAAGATGGTGGAGACCTACCGGGATTGGCCAGATAAGCTGCCGTTTGCTCTGTGGGGCTGCCGTTTGCTCTGTGGGGCTACCGGACTTCAATCAGAACTTCTACTGGGGCGACTCCGTATTCATTGGTTTATGGGATGGAGGCCGTTCTACCTATTGAAATTGAGGTTCCGTCTTTGCGAGTACTGGCTGATTGTCAAATAGCCGAAGCAGATTGGCAGCAGAGCAGGTTTGAGGAACTCATGCTCTTTGATGAGAGAAGACTGAAAGCACTGTACCATGTTCAAGGTTATCAACGCAGAATATCCCGGGCTTTCAACAAGAAAGTTAAGTCCAGGAATCTAAAGGAAGGAGATTTGGTGCTCAAGGACAACCGAGCTCCCATCCACAACCCAAGGGGCAAGTTCAGGCCCAATTGGACTGGTCCCTACATCATTAAGTCTATCTGGTCTAGTGGAGTTGTGGTTCTGATGGATCTAGATGACCTAGAGTTCTCACAGCCGATCAATATGGACAAGTTGAAAAAATATTACCCTTGAGAGGCTTGCTAGGCCGAAAACCCGAAAGGGCGACCTAGGCAAAACTTAGAGCACAAAAAATTTGAAATTATAAAAACTGAGCTCGCAAGGTTGAAAACCCACAAAGGGCGGCCTTGGCAAAAGTTAGAGTGTAAAAGGAGAGTGAAAATACTCGAGTGAACCCGAGCCTGAACTACGTAAGGCTTGATTCCCATCTTTAGGATACGTAGGCAACTTCATCCTGAAGTTCAGCCATAAACTTTTCCCTGATCAACTTTGTCCATTTGATCATCTCGCCCATCTTTGTCTATTCAGCATTCAAGAGTTCGGTTATGATCTCCGGTGCAGTGCTTTTCAGACTAGGGGCAACTTTCCGTTGCTGTGCAGTGCCGCGGTACTAATCAGACTAAGGGCAACTTTCCAGTTGCTAGGATCAGGGGTTGTGTATCTCAGTGATAGATCTCAGGCGTGTCCAGTTCTAATCCATATCGAAAATGGTTTTGAAAAGTTTTAATAAAAGTTGACTTTGTTCAAAATTAATCTTTTTACAACCTAGACCATTTTTGGACCAAAGCGAAAAAATTTCAGTACCCACAACCTTCAATTTCATTGATTTCAATACAGAGTTCTCCTGCTCTTGCATACAAATTGAAGTTGCTTTTTATTACATTCATAAAGAAGACTTGAAAGTACTGATAAAGCAATAAATCCAGGGCGTAGATAAGTCAGGTGTTCCTGTGCCCCCTTCCCGAACTGGTCGAAGCATTTGATGCCAAGCTGGGCCCGATCTGTGCCTCTTCATTGAGCCAATCCAAGCACTCGTCAGACAAAGTGCAACTGAAAATGGGAGCGGGGGCCAGGAGCTCTCTAGTCCTCCATGCTGTGGCATACCGGGCAAGCTGTGCGCCTCGTACCGGGAATGCGGCAGGATACTCTATCCCCTCTGGCAGGTAAGTCTGATCAGGACCGAACTGACGTTGGAACCGGAACGGAAAGTAGAACACACAGTGGGTCAGACCAATCAATTGGATCCCGGTCTGCCGGGACATGCTATAGCTCATTGCCGGGAGATTGAGCCAAGGACAGTGCCAAGCAATGCGACCTGCAGACAAATTGCACATCCAGTCGAACCACCATCCCTCATCAAGGGCATCGACTAGGCGTTGTCGAAAGAAGTAGCCGCGAGCTGAGTAGGCTGGGCAAGAGTCCACAACCTGCAATTTATCCATCAACCATACCTGGGGAGGGATGAAAAATGAGAGAATAAAGAATAGAGAGATGTACGATGAGAGAAAAGTAAGAAAAGGGTTTTGTGAGAAAAACCGAGCCTGAGGGCCGAGTGATGTGAGCAATACATATGTGAGATTGGGTGGGAAACATTACCTGCAGCAGTAGTGGACTCCCCGCAAATCTGGTCGTCTCCTAGCGATAGAAAGCATCCAAGCCCATCAGTGTCTCGGCCAATGTCATGGCGATGCAACTCTTTCATTCCTTCAAGCCTTGAGCAACTTCAATCAGACGAATGCTACATCCACTAAAGCCTGGGGCAATCAAAAAGTGAGATAGCATGCACAAGCAAAGGGCATGTTGCCGAAAACCTTGCCAATGATGGTTGCCGCGGTCACCGACATCAAAAAAGCGATGAATCAAACCGAGGATGTCCAGTTCCCCGTTATAGATCAGAGACCGAGCGTCATGCATGGTGAGCCCATACATCCGCCCTAAAGCTTGGGCGTGACTAAAGCGAAACTGAGGCAAAATCTCTTCGTAGCGTTCGGACTCCATCAAAGCTTGAAAATCTTCAAAGGTTGGACACATTTCCTGCCCGCTGAAGCTAAAGACATGCGTTACCGGGTTCCAAAACCTTGCCGCGGCATGGAGGAAAGGAAGGTGCAGCGGAGTATGGCTCAGCGTGAATAGTGCATTCAAGCCGAAGCCCCGGAAGTTCAACTTCTCCGAGCCGTCTAAAGTAGCAATCCAAGCTGCGAGATTTTCGACGAGAAACGCCTCTATTTTGGTGCAAAACTGAGATGAAATGAATCAACCACAAAGCTAGGACTTTTAAAGAGGATAAGGCACTGTTCGGGGGACACGCGTTGAAAAACTGATGGTTGCTGAGCTAGGTGGTCGGCCGACCACCTTTTCTGGTAGGCCGACCACCTCCTTGGTCTCTAAATGAAAAAGCTAGTCGGCCAGCTCCCAAAGGTGGTCGGCCATGCTGCAAAGTGGGGCTTTGGTCTTGTCTTAGCCTCTAGAAGGAAGTTCCTAGCATTTCCATGGATCGGGAGTGTTGAAGGTGCGAGTTTTCCTCAATTTCGGATGCGTTCCGCCACTACAATCGTCCGAAATGCACTTTGTTTATCGAGTTGCTGTTAAGTCTTGCTTATCGAGTTGTTGTTTTGCTTATCGAGTTGTTGTTTTGTTTGTCGAGCTGTTTTATTTATCAAGTCTTGTTTATCGAGTCATCGAGTTTCGTGCATTGAGTTGTTACTCTTTGTTTAATCAACTTTGTTGTGTTTTGCTTATCGAGTTGTAAACTTACTAAGGTTTTGTTGTTTCTTAGTAAGTTAGGTTGTTTAGTTTGTTGCGTCGGTTCACTACCTGACTTGGCAAATACACAATGCATATTTCCATTCAATCTCATTTTTGGTGCAAAATGATGCGATACGATGCTAAGAATATAAAATACAATACTTTTTTCAAAAGCTGTTTCATTCCATCATGCTTCCTTTGTTACAACATTTTACAACAAGGGTATAAGTTTTACAAAAAATAAAACTGCCTAATAAAACTGCCTATAAGTTTTACTAGTAAAAAAGGCAAATAAAGCAGGAATATTTGCATCGGTGCTCAAGTGCAAGAATAAGAGGCCCTCTTCGTCCTCTTCGGCTGAGAAGTCCTTGCACCATCTCCACCAGCACCATCATCAGAATTAGAGCTGCCATCCTCGGAACCCTCCTCGGTATCACCTCCACTCTCAGAACCAGACTCAGAGTCCTCCTTTCTGCCTGCAGATGTCTCTGACTGAGGATGCGCGGACTCCTCATCCTTGCTGGACTCCTCCTCTATGACATGTGCCCTGCGCCCGCCTCGTCTGTGAGACGACTCCCCTCTCCTAGCTCCTCGAGAAGGCCTAGATGGTCTAGCTCCCCGGGAAGGCCCAGGGGGCTCGGCCTGTCGCCCGGTATATATCAGAGGCATCTGAAAAGAAAGAGAGCAATTTGAACGCATCAGCCAAAATATGTATATCAGATGCATAGATAAAAAGCTACATGGAGTGGATGTATGCAGATATAGTACATGAATGTGACGTGTGTGTCAGATGTGCTCTACACATACAGTCGGTCAATCAATGCAGTGAAATGGTCAAGTTCAGCATGTCATCAGAAGTATGATAAATGCAAGAAAACTAAAGAATATCGAGACACCCATGATGGACAGCTGCGCCTCTCTCCACAAGACCATGCCCTCGAGTGAGGCCACTAACCCGAGCAACCCCCCAGTATACTCCATGGTAGGCTGCAGATGCAAGTGCAAATCATCAGTGAATGAATGAATGTCCAAGTATCTGAGTGATAAATCAAAGCTGTAAAGTATACTGGTGGTGAATTCGGGTCTCTGGTGTATGGGTGATCTGGCATAGGAGGCTCTATCGAAATCGGGTAGGAAGTCCCGTATCGCCATCCCGTCAACTCAGTCGGGATATCTGGCCATCCGGCATGATGATAAGTCGGAGGAATCGGGGGAACCAGTCCAGCCCCATCTCTAGATGTACTAGCCCTACTGGTCAAAGGAATGTCTCTAGCTCGGGTGCGACTCGAAGATGGCATGCCAGTAGACCTCCTCGTGGGAGTACGGACACCCGCCAATGGAGGCATCAAGTAGGTATGACGGTAGGTCGCGTAATCCCCGTCCTCCAAGTGTAGCAACACGTCGGTGCCCAACATGGCGCTGTCAACGCCCTGAGGAGTGAGACTATCAGCGGACCGCATATCATCCGGAGGTGCTGAGGGAACACTCTGCTCAGGGAAGCCCAAAGTCTGACGAAGGAAGCGGTCCCCCAAGAACCAGGCCCTACCAATTGGCCCTTCGAACAGGATCCTGTACCGGGAAGCGGCCCATCCTTTGGCAAACTGGAATCGGAGTTTCCCATCCAAAGGCACCCAAGGCTGCCATAAGATCTGCGGATAACCAATGCATAAGCCGATTAGAAATCGCAAATGTGCAAAATAAATCAAAGATGAAAACATGGAGGGTTGAGAGTTCTGAAGTACCTCGGTCGCCCACACCGTGTCAAAATACTGTCGCAGGTAGGGGAGAGTCTCCCGGGCTCGCGGCCGGTACTGGCCCTCGAAAACGAGCGAGTAGGGGGTCATGAGGGGGGCCTCCACCTCGAGCTCTGGGGCTAGCGTCGGGAAGTACGCGAAAACCCATAGCTGTGGAAAACAGGGCAAAAGCCATCAGAATACAAAATGCTGAGTGCAGAATTTGAATATAGAATGCTGAGTGCAGAATGGGAATACAGAATGTAAAGTGTGCCGTGTGTGCAATGTATAGATAATGAAAAGCAGAAATGTAAGTCAAGAGGGCAGAAAATACCTCCCAGGCTCTTCAACAGCCGCCGACTATGTTCCCCCGCCCGCGGGAGGTCGCGCTCATGTAGCAATAAAGGGTAGCCAAGCCGGCGCCACCCCAGTCATACTGATTGATCTGCGAAAGGTCTACCAGGGCATTCAGCAGGTATAGCCCAACGGTGTTCCCCCTATCAGCGAACAGAGTGGTCCTGAAGAGGAATATCAAAAATCCTCGGGTGTACTGTGCTATCTCCTCGGGAGTCTCGGGCACCCTCTGTCTGAAATATAAAGAAAACCAGGTATACCGGACCTTGCCTGAGGATCTGTCAACTGGTGGGCGAGCTCCCAACAGATAAATCTAGGCAGCCTCCTACTCGCCCATGTCCTCGTCATAAGGGATCGCCCAGCCTCCCACATCAAGGCCAGTTAGTACAGCGAAGTCGAACGGGGTCATAGTCATGTCCCTGACAGCGGAGAAATGGAAGGAATTGGTGGTGTCCCACCATCTCTCCACAAGGGCACTCATCAGCGTCCTGTTAGCAGGATAGCGAGAAATCCCAGTGCAAAAGCGTCCAAACCCTGCCTGGTCAACCCAATCCCGAACAGCCTCCGGGAGCTCCGCATACCACTCCCTCGCAGCAATGGAACCATATCCCTGTGTAACACGAGAAGACACCTGCATTCACAATGAACACATGTATTCAGTTTCGGAATGAAATGAATGAGCTGCGTGCGAATGAAATATATAAGCTGCATGCAAATGAAATGTATGAGCTGTGTGAGAACCAAGTGCTATATTGTGCGCTGCGTGTTCACAATCAGATACAGATATGGGCTGCGTGTTCATCATCAAAGTTTGGGCTGCGTGTTCAACTTTCAATCAGTGTGTGTTGTGTGTTCACAAACAGATATGGGCTGCGTGTTCATCTTTAAAGTTTGGGCTACGTGTTCAACTTTCAACAAGTGCGTGTTGCGTGTTCACAATCAGATATGGGCTGCGTGTTCATCATCAAAGTTTGGGCTACATGTTCAACTTTCAATCAGTGTGTGTTGCGTGTTCACAATCAAATATGGGCTGCGTGTTCATCATCAAAGTTTGGGCTGCATGTTCAACTTTCAACGAGTGTGTGCTGCCTGTTCACAATCAAATATGGGCTGTGTGTTCATCGTCGAAGTTTAAGCTGTGTGTTCAGATTTCAAAATCAGTGTGTGTTGCGTGTTCACAATCAGATATGGGCTGCGTGTTCATCATCAAAGTTTGGGCTGTGTGTTCAACTTTCAACAAGTGTATGCTGCGTGTTCACAATCAGATATGGGCTGTGTGTTCATCTCAAAGTTTGGACTGCGTGTTCAACTTTTAACAAGTGTGTGCTATGTGTTCACAATCAATACATGGACTGCGGGTTCAGGAATTTAAGTGTTTGAGCTATGTGTTCAAAATGCGAATAGAATATTACGTTATAAACTAAGTGTTCAGAACAAGCCGTGTGTTGAAATGAGCAGATAAGTGTACATAGCATGAAATGCATGGAAAATGCAGAATATAAGGCGAAAAATGTAAAAAGTGAGGTACATACCTCTCGTTCCTGATGAGAGAGGTGGAACTCCGGCTCCCGCAATAGCAGATCCACCTGTGCTCGAGCATCAAAGTCGGTGAAATGATGGAAAACTGCCCGAGGAAGGACGTGTGTTAGAGGGTCGTACCTCTCAGGAATGAATGGCCGAACCCTCGGAGGTAAAGACATGATGTCTGGCTCACCTCTGGCGCCTGGAGAACCTCCACCATGGGGAAAACGACCCGCCATTTCAAGAAATCTGCAAAAAGAAGCAAATATGAGCGAAATGAGAAGAAATTGAAAAAAGTTAACAAAAGTCAACTCTCGGGAAATGAAAAAGTCAACAAAAGTCAACTCCCGAGAAAATCTTCCAAATGTTGAGACAAACTTATCTCAAGTGGTGAAAATGAGAAAAGAAGCTTCGAAATCAAATTCTAATCGGTTCAAAGTGAAGAAAACTGAAAGTTTTCGCGAAACAACTTTGCGTGGGGCGTTGGAAAACGTATATAGAGCGCAGATCTGAGAGAGAAAATGGTCTAGGAAGGAGAAGAAAGCAATTTCGGATATGAAGTTATGAGGAAAAGAGCTTTAGACATGTGCATTTAAAGAAATGAAGGTAAAAAGACAAAATTGCCCCGGATTTGGGCTAGGTGGTCGGCCGGCCACCTTTTCTGGTAGGCCGACCACCCCTTGCACTCAAACCTGGTCGGCAGCCTCCAGTGGACTCCAAACTTGGCCGGTGGTGTTCCCAAGGTGGTCTCCAAGGTCTCTGCAAATTTTGGTAGTAATCGGAGTCCCCGGCACCCGAGAAAGTACAAGAAAAGTGCACTTTTCGTCGCAAAATCCTTCCGCGGGAACTTCAACTCCAACTTTCGACGCGTGTTCCATCGTCACTCGTCAAGAGCAAGATGTATCCTTTTTGAGTATGTTGTGACCCTTCCGGGAGGTAAACCGGAGGTCGCGATTGAGTCACACTCGTCGAAACTTGCATTTCTTTGCTCGTTATTTCGTGTCAAACACGCATTCAAGTTTACACTTATCCTGCATTGTTGTGCACGTCACTTGCATTCTCATGTATACCACTTGCATTGTTGTGCACGTTTCATGGGTATTGTCATACCCTTACGCTTAATTCGCGTTGTCACGCGCGTGTCTCTCGCATTGCAATGCGCTTTCCCATCGGCATCATGTTTGTCTGCATTCGATATAGCGTTGAACATGTGTTGCTAACTATATTGTGCTTGTTAAGTTTCTCTCTTTTGCAGGCACGATATTGTATATACGGTTCATTTGAGGTTGGCACAATCAGACGAGCCACACAGGTATTGTATCTTCTCCGGGTGAGACGTGGCGAGAATTGAATAATTCTCCACATTCTAACTGCATGAAATGTAGTTACTGCTTTGCATTCTTGCTTAAAACTGTTGCGTGTGCGCTTCATTACAGCTTGCTGCTTTGCATGATCATGAGTTACGTCCGACCTTGTGCATATCATTTTGCATTTTTCCCCCACCTGCGAGCATGCCTGCGGGCACATCTCTTTTTATCTTGTATGTCTGTCTAAGTCTTCGGCCTTGTCAAAAATGGGTCGCCTCTGGGCTTTGACATTCACTCCCGTCACTTATGACTTCCGAGTTCTGTCAAAGAGGGGCAACTGTAGACATCCCATTTTTAACCGACCTTAAGACTCAGACGTCACCAACTGAGTGCTCGGTGATGTTGCATATTGTGCTCGTTCTGAGGTTTTAGAGTCTCGGCTGTGAGCCTTGCCTCTAAACTTCCGGACTCTTTTGTGCTTTGCCTCGGTTTGCAAACCGGGTCTCATTTTCTTCGTTTTCTCTTCCCGAGGGGAGGGAGAGGTCTTGTAGACCATCTCTCAGTGGCCGTAGGCTACGTTTCGTGGTCGTAGGCCATTTTTCCCGTTTGGAGCCCGGTTTCCGATTTTCGGAGCCGTCGGCCGTGTGCCTCGGTTTGGGACCGCTTAACTACCTCTGTTTGCTCCGATTTTTGGCACACACCCTGTTTCCCCTCTTTTGAGGAACACTGTGGCCCGAGAGACCAACTTCGTGGTCGAACGCCACCTCCGGTGCCTTATAGTCAGTTTTCGGGGCCCCCGACTGTGCGTTTCGGCCCCCGAACCTTCGTTTTGCATCCGTCTTGGCCCATTTTTGGTAGGGACCCTATTTTCATTGCTAGGGAGGTGGTAGTATGGTGGGAGGCCACCTTTTTCCCTGAAAAACCAGTTTTCTCATTTTCTCTCTCCTAAAGCCGATTTTTCTGACAGAAAGCTGGTTTTTCTTACTTTTGAACCACAATTTCTGGCTTTTCACACCACCATTGTGCTGTGCTCATCTGGGAGGCCACCAATATGGGTAGGCCGACCAGTAATTCTTCCTGACCCCTTTGAATCCCCCTAAAAAGCTGATTTTTCTCTCTCTTGGACCACATTTTTTGGTTTTCCACCATACAGCTGTGTTGCACTCATCTGGGAGGCCACCTTTCTGGGGTGGCCGACCAGCTTTTCTTCTTGAACCTTTTGACCCCTGGTCGGCCGACCAGGGTAGGTGGCCGGCCGACCACCTTGGCCTTTGAACCTGATCGGCCAGTCTTGTCTCATTGAGTGCATTCCAGCTGTGCCAACTGTTTTGCACCTGACCCTCTGTCCAAGGATTTGTCCTTGTTTGTGATCCTTTTAAGGTGGTTTTGACCCCTTGGCTTAGCTTCCAAAGGAAGTTTGACCCTTTGGTCAAGCTTCTTGAAGAAGCTTGACCCTTTTGGTCTAGCTTCTTTTAGAAGCCTTGGACCCCTCTTGAGGCTTCTCCAAGAAGCCTTATCTCTTCTCCTCTATAAAACACACCTTCCACCTCCATTTGCAAGGGTTAGAAAAAACCAGCTGGAGTATATACATACAATCCTCCATCTCTCTACTTCAAGCCTCCAAACACCCTTGTTCTTGGCCATTTTACACTACAACTCCTAGCCTACCACCTCCACCATCCATTCCAGCCCCTTGAAGTTGATTTTCAGAGGTTGAGAGCTCACAATCTTGGACCAAAAGCTGCTGCATTGCTGTGCTACAAGGGTAAGTCTCCATTTCCCCTTTTCTTGCATTCTTTTGCTTCATTTCTTAGCCCTATTTTCAAGTATTTCTGGGTTTCAACCTAAACTGTGAAGTGTCTTATTTTGAGCCCCTCTTCAACTTTGTTTAAGGACACTTTACTGTTTGAGGCCATCTACTTCCTTGTTTGCCCAATCTCTCTTTTAGGGCTATTTTTGCATCCTATTTTAGCCTTACTTGTAAACATTTTCGAGATTTATTATAAACTGGAAAAATTCTTGTTTTGACCTCCTCTTTAAGTTTGTTTGAGGTCACTTTTTTGTTTGGAGTCATCTCCTTCCTTGCATGCTTCATTTCCACATGCTTTGAGCCATGCATTTGAGCATTTGCATTGGCCTTGTTTTGGCCTCTCAGCCACTGAAATCCAGTGGATTTTCAGTGGCTTTGATGTGCCTTTGAGCTCCAAAACCATAGAAGGGTGGCCCTCTCACCCCTCATTCTCTTTACTAGTATTATTAGCCTTTCAAAGGGACTCTATTTTGCATGCATTGAAGTCATGTTTCAGGCCTCATTTTGTGGGTTTTAAGGTCTGCCTAAGCTTTATCAAGAGCCCATTTTGCCATATTTTATGTCCCTTATGCATGTGTAGAGCAATCCCATTCAAGGCCTTTCAAAGGACTTTCCATTTGCATGTTTCTTAGACCAATTCCAGAGCCTATTTGGTGAGTTTTAGGGCTGTCATAACCCATTTCCAGAGTTTGTTTTGCCATGGTAAGTGTTTATCTTGTATGTGTTGAGTAACCTCTTGCATGGCCCTCCAAAGGAGCTCATCATTTTTGTATGCATTGGCTGCATTTCAGTGGTTATTTGGACGTATTTTGATATTTTTTATTCACTGTTTTTGGCTGGTTTGATGAGTTCTCATATACTTCATATACATGCCATGTAAACCATGCTTGCTAGCCAATGTTGCATGTTGTTTTAGCCCATCATGTTAGCATTTTTTGGCCATGCTTTAAACTAGTAATGTGCATGTTTTGGGACTTCCTTGGCTCTGTATTTGTGCTTCATAGTCAAATAATGCTTGCTTTACATAGTTATAGTTCAATACATGTGCCTAGTTTTGAGTTTCGGGGCTTATTCCATGCATTGAGTGCCATATTTGCATGATTCGGGATCATTTAGCATCATGTTTCAGTGCTGAAATTTACATGTTTGAATGCCATGCTTTATCCTTGCCATGCCTTGTTAGAGTTGCATGTTGTGCCTTAGGTTCGGTCTTCGGTTTACGTGCATGTGTGCACGCATTTCGGTCGTCTCATTTTCATCTTATGGCCGCTGATGTAAGTGTGGCTGAGGTCCACTCATATTGGTGTAAGCCCATATTGCATTGTGTATGCCATCTTAGTCCATAGCATTGTGTATGCTAGGTTGTATGTTAGAGCATTGTGTATGCCATGTTATATCGAGCATTGTGTATGCCAGTTCATAGCATTGCGTATGCTAGATTGTATGTTAGTTGCATTCATGCATGTCATGCATATTGCATCGTGTTTGGGATAGGAGTTAGCCCATGCACGGGAAACGAGGGACGTTTCGTACCCAAAGTGACGGAACGTGTCTCAATCCCCCAGTCACTGACACTCTGGATTACCCATGATGGAGTTTAGGTCTTGTTATGTTTATATATGCATTCATTTCATATTGAGTCGTGCAATTCGATCCCTCGGCCATCATGCATCGAGATGCGTGATTGGTGGCACGAGAATCGAGACATGCATACATATGTGAAAATACTTTGCCGTGCCCCTTTCTTGCTCTCTGTTGCAGCAAATCAAGAATCAACAGCCTTCAGGAGCTTCGCGCAATATTCCAGGCGTAATTATAAACAGAGGCTAATCGGGGCATCGCAATGGATTTTCGTGCAAGGCAACTCGAGCATGCATCATTCATCATTCGGAACAGAGCTGAGGCGGTCCATAGATTTGCGTGCTAATTTACTGCTTTCCTAGTTAATTTGTTAATTAATTAGGGTTTTATACTTATTCGGACTGTAATTATTTATTCGGACTGTATTATTTATTCGGACCCTCCGAGAGAGGGCACAACTGTAATAAGTGTGCGTGCGTGTGATGTATGTCTTCCAAT
Source organism: Camellia granthamiana (assembly GCA_036172215.1). Lineage (NCBI taxonomy): Eukaryota > Viridiplantae > Streptophyta > Magnoliopsida > Ericales > Theaceae > Camellia > Camellia granthamiana. Next base: position 120,033,387 of record CM069905.1, read on the forward strand.
CCCACGTCTTTCTCCCTTTTATTTACCAGCTTATGATGGTTAGTTTAGGGCATGTTTCAATTAGCATACAGTATGATAGCATGTTTGCATTCATTCATCTGTTTCGCATACACCGGGCTCGGCACATTATACTAACTGCATTGTATTTCAATTCCGAGTTGAATACTTGTTAGTTATAGCATTTCACATGCCATCTTTAGAATAACCGAGCCTGCTATAAGTTGCATTTTTGCATGTGTTGCATTAGGCATTTCTGTATAGTTAGGATCATGTATGGATTTCTAACATAGCTTCTGTTTTGGCTTGGAGTACTCGGTAAGTTTTTATGTTTTAGCATCCTTGCATGCGTGTGAGTGACTGCCATGATAGCATGCTTACCATGAGGCTATATGCTTATGTGATATATTTGCCTGAATGCCTGTGGGTGAAGGTTGGGTTATTTGGATTGGAACAAATCATCAACTGTGAGTTTTAAGCCCATTAAATAGTGGCAAAACCATCTTTTTCTAAGCCCACCCGAGGGTGGCAAAATCTGCATTTTTAAGCCTACTTGGGAGTAGCAAACCATCTTTCAAAAACAAACATGAAATGTTTTGTTCCAATTCAGGTGATCCAGTCTATACTTGTATGCTCCGCGCATCACATAGTAATCTAGGCTAATTACCGGGATAAGAACGCATAATGTTTTCAAAACTAGATATCATGGTTAGTAGAAGCCGATCTTTGATCGGGCGAGCGGAGGTGCTCACGAAGTGACCTTCCCCAATCGTACCCAAGTTCCCGAGCCGAGGCAACTTTGGTGATGACGGACACGTGGCCTTAGGCACGAGTCAGGGTTTCCTAAATTCCCCCAAAATAAAATATTTAGGTGGCGACTCTGCATCTGGCAAAACAGTCCATGTTTGGCACTTCTTTACAAAAAAAAATCTGTTTTCAAAAACGATTTGCCGGATTTAGACTCTTTGGTTCAGATTAAGAACCGTGACAATTTGAGTCCGAACTGTACCATGAAGCCCCAGGGCGCGTCTACATAAACATAAATGTTAACATACATTATTATAAATTTACTACATCCAGCGTCATAACCATTATTACCATTATCGCCATTGCTACTGCACCACTACTATCACCATGCCATTCATACTATCATTACTACTATCCCCACATTCACCTCCATCATTTAGGTCTTATTTGTCATAACCTAAAAAAATTAAAAAGTCAAAAAGTTACTATTCTATTTAAGTCACACCATCTTATTTAAGTCACATTACCTTTCTATCATATCACTTCAAACCCAACTCATATCCAACTCATATTTCATAAAAATTCAAAAAGTACACTTATTTGAATCATCCCAAATAATCCCTCAGCACTACAATCTTTATTTTATTTATTTATTATATTTTTATCTCCATAGTATTACCTTTCCATATTACCATAATCACTATTACTCAATTTTGCACTACTATTGCCATTGGTGCTATGACTAGTATCATCGCTCCCCCCTTCACCACTATCAACTTAGAAGGTATTTGAGATGATTTAAATAAGTATATTTTTAAAATTTTTATGAAAAGATGTGTAAAAAAATAAAAATATAATATGATTTAAAAAAAGATAAAAAGATAAAAACTGCACTTTTGTAAGGGATACTAAATAGTGCCTTACTATCAAAATATAAAAATTATATAATATACAATTTAAAAATAAAAAAATTCAAATTTAATTATATATATCAAATAATTTATTTTAATTTGTTTTGAATGAAAATAATTTATTTTAGTTTATCATTTAAAATTTAAAAATTATTTTAGTTCATCACTTAAAATTTAACATTCAATTTTCAATATATAATTTTTAATTTTCAGTTTTATCAAACATGCATGGATGTCTAAAATAATTTTGTATATGAGGAGTGATGGAGACCCCCTCCAATCACCACTCCACCACCCCCACACACATGTGGCAGGTGGTGATTGGAGGACAAAGGAAACAAAAAAAAAAGAAAAGAAAATCCAACCAATGAGAGAGAGAAGGAGTCAAAAGGGATCAGAAAAAAAAGGGGTCTTAGACATTTTTGTTTGTATATATGGGGGGAATCTATAATTTGAAGAAACTATAAGGGTAAATTTGCAAAGCCCGCTACTATAAATAGGAAGGAACTAGGGTTTTTGCAAGTTCCCCTGGAAGGCGTGTATCAGTAGCCGCTTGAGGAGCTCAGGTTCTCTCTCTCTTTCTCTCGTGTGTCTTTCTTCTGCTATCAATGAATCTGTACGTATGATTTGAGCTGATAATGTCGTTTGAATTTTGATTTCGATTGTAAGATTGAACCACGATTTATATAATTTCTGTCTAGTTTCCGATTGATACGATGATGATGCGGTGCTGATTCGTTTGAAACCAGACGGATCCGTATACATTCATCAATTCCAAAACAATTTTTGGTTGTTAATGTTATCTGTAACATTTCTAGGCACATATATGTCTCTTAATTCAAAGTCACATATTCTCATTTCTGCAGAACTCATATAACAAATGGATTTCAAGTTTTTTCATTCTTTGAATGAAAAATCACGTCTGAGAATGTCTTGATTTGTATAATCTCTTTCGAGTTATATTTCATAGCAAGTTTGTACATGTGTGTATACATAATCATTGTCACGAACGCTTCGGGTGATTCTTGTATGTGCAGTTATATCTCCATGTTCCTAGTTGATTATGCATATGTTTGATTGGAAGTTTTGGACAATTAATTTAGAGCAAGGATTACAAAGTAGTAGATTGCAAGGATTTTCAATGTTTATTTTTCGATAATAACTTTAACCATTTATTTGTGAAGGAAGAGAAGATGTCTCACAGGAAGTTTGAGCATCCCCGGCATGGGTCCTCTTGGATTTCTCCCAAGGAAGCGTGCTGCTCGTCACAGGGGAAAAGGTATACTTGGTTTCTTTAGTTATGAAATTAACAAAAAGGTTTAATTTTCGATACTTTTTTGAGCTGTAACCAAGTGATGTGAGAATTTAACATTGACACTGGCACAAGGTTTGGATTGCCATCATTCCTTAAAATGTGGTCGTTTCTGTTATTGTTCATAGCATGCTTTTCAAGGATTGCTAAGTTCATGAGATTTAGCATAAAATTTCTGGTGGGTATGGTTATTTGTTTTTTTTTCCTGTACAAACATGCCCGAATAAATTTATTTTATTTTATTTTCATCGCGGCTCTAAAGAAAACAGAACGTTTTTTCTTGTATATAACCTTTTGGGTTAGCGACAACTTGATTAACTTTTTAATTTGTTTTGAGTCAATATTTTCTCCTAAAATGCTGTAGTTTCTGTTTTTGTTCATAAAATACTCTCTGAGGATTACTGTTTTCTTGAGTTTTCTACTAAGTTTTGTAACAAGTGCATAGTTTTTCATTTGCTTATTGGTGTCCATCCAATGGTTAAATATTCATGGCATTACATTTGTTTGAGTGTAAAATTTTGTGAATCTAATGTGGTTGTGTTGTCCTGTATTTGTGCAGTGAAGGCTTTCCCCAAGGATGATCCTAACAAACCTTGCAAGCTTACTGCTTTTCTTGGTTACAAGTCTGGCATGACCCACATTGTGAGAGAGGTTGACAAACCTGGATCAAGTAAGGAACTTTCTGCATGATATATTTTGGTGTACATGAAGAATAATTTTGTATACAAGGTTCTGAAAAGCGGTTGCGGTCGCCGTAACAGTGGCGGTGGCGCGGTGGCGGTTGCGGGGTGTAAAGGTCGTAGCGTAACGGTTGCGGTAACCGGAACCGTGAATTTTTTATTTTTTGCACAATTTGAAAAAAACCTCACCAATACGCACATTTTTTTTTCCATGATCATATTTATTGGGTTTTAAAATAAATATTGATCAATTTTTTAAAATTTTAAATTTGATCCAATATATTTCATATTTTTAAATCACTATAAACTGAGTTTTTTATATTTTATTTTAATAATTAATGACTTTATATTTTATAAAAAATAATCACTAACTATTATATATAAGATAATAAGGATAAATAATGACAAAAGTAAGAGAATAAATAAAAGTCTAAATATATATATATATTAATCAAGCCAAATAGATAATGACTACACTTATTATTATTATTATTTTCAAACAATATATAAATAGACACACACAAACAAAATTGTTGAGTGATAATAGCTGAATAGAATAGCATAGGTCTTACAACTTCAACAAATCAATAACTTGTTCTTCATCTTCCCTATTCTCTCTCTCTATCTCTTGTTCCTCCATCGTCCCTTTTCTCTCTCTATCTCTCTTCCCCTATTTTCAAATTTTTTTTTTTTTGGGTGTTTTTTTGAAAGAAGCAATTCGGAACCGTTACGTAACGGTGCGGAACAGGCTGTTATGACCGCTATAGGCAGCCGCTACGGCCGATACACTTGTGAATCTCAATCACACTGCAAAAACGGCTGTAACGGGTGGCGGTAACTACCACAACCGTTACGTAACGGCGTTATGTAACGGTTACGGCCGCTTTTTAAAACCTTGTTTGTATGGCATTTGATTTAAAAGATGATTCCTGTGGCTTATAATTGAAGCAAATGAACGGGAAGACTACGGCTTCTAAAGTGAAACCACTTGTAAGGAACTTGAAAAGTTCTTTGTTTTTTGTTTGATTGGAAGGGGCTGATTTAAGTTATGAGATGTAGTTGTGATGAAACTCATATGGAAGGGGTGCAGACAAGTTGGATTCAATGTGCTGTGTTTTGTTTCTGAGCGATTCATTTTGCTAGAGTTTATTCTTCTCTAAAAACTTGATGGTCTTTTATATTTTGGGGCTTGGAGCATTTGGACGAGGGACTTGGTGTTGGCCAAACACTTTGTATATTAAAAATTTGAGTTGGGTGAGCTTATTTTGTGTTTTTTCAATAACTGGTCACTGTTCTAGAGTAAGATTGTTACGAGTCTAATTATTGAAGTCAAATGGTTCTATTTGTCTATTGCTTACTCTATAACATATTGTATTGCTATTAGAGTTGCTGAGAATTTTTTCCTCTATAAAAGGCAATTCTAATTATATTTGTTCCTTTAGAGCTGCACAAGAAGGAGACATGCGAGGCTGTAACAGTTATTGAGACTCCTCCGATGGTCATTGTTGGTGTGGTCGCTTATGTGAAGACACCACGTGGTCTCCGTTCATTGAACACTGTATGGGCTCAGCATCTGAGTGAGGAGGTGAAAAGGAGATTCTACAAGAACTGGTGCAAGTCCAAGAAGAAGGCTTTTGTGAAATACTCAAAGAAGTATGAGACTGATGAAGGGAAGAAAGATATCCAAGCACAGCTAGAGAAGATGAAAAAATATGCATCTGTTATCCGGGTTTTGGCTCACACCCAGGTATTAAAATTATTAACATTCAGTTTTGTACCATGCTATTCCACCCAACTTAGACTACTAAACTTACCTATTTCATTTCTCTGATTTTTTTTCCCCCTCTGTTATTCCTGTTGCAAAATGACGGTCCTGTGTAGCTTAATGACAGTCCTGTGCAGCTTTTGTTGTAACAAAGCTAGGGGATAATCTTACAGGTTAATGGGTGTTCTGTTGGCTTTGCAATCATAAAGAAATAAAAATGGCATATTTACTACTTGCATAGTTTTTTGGTCTAATCTCGTGATTTTTGGGATACTAATGTAAGGTGTGGCATTTAGGTCTTTTCATTTTCGACCAACCATAAGGATTTTAAATCATTCAATTTAGACAATTTACAGAAGATTTTTAAGCAGTTATAACCATGCAAAGTTTTAAAGAAGGGCAGGAACTATGTTCTGTTTGGGCTATTTATTTATTTATTTTCTCTCTTTAAAGTTTCTGATTGATGTTCAACCTGGATTCTCATATCGTGCTTAGATATCTGTCGGACATTACTTTTTTAGCTCCTTACTATATCTAGGGCTTTTTCAATCTGGCACACCAGCGTTCAATTATAACATAGTTAAATATGTGTTACAGATAAGGAAAATGAAGGGACTGAAGCAGAAGAAGGCACATCTGATGGAGATCCAGGTCAATGGTGGGACTATTGCTCAGAAAGTGGATTATGCTTATGGCTTCTTTGAGAAACAAGTTCCTGTGGATGCTGTTTTCCAGAAAGACGAGATGATTGACATTATAGGTGTGACAAAGGGTAAAGGTTATGAAGGTGTCGTCACTCGTTGGGGTGTTACTCGTCTTCCTCGCAAGACTCACAGGGGTTTGCGGAAAGTGGCATGTATTGGTGCGTGGCACCCTGCCCGAGTTTCATTCACTGTTGCCAGGGCTGGTCAGAATGGATATCACCACCGAACTGAAATGAACAAGAAGATCTACAAGCTTGGAAAGTCTGGGCAGGAGTCCCACACTGCCGTCACCGAGTTCGACAGGTCAGTTATCTGTCTAGATAATTTTATCTTTTTATTTACATTGGAAGCAAAAGATGGTATTTGTGAGTTTGTATCAGGTACTTGAAGGGAATTCTGGGTTTAATGTCTGGTCATTACTCAAAAGTTTTGGAGGATGCTGACTGCTGCTTTTTGTTTGTTGTGTTTGTTTCAGTTCCTTTAATCTGCTCTGATTTTGGTTTTGTTTTTGTTTTCCAATTAATATTGAATATACTCATTTTATCTGTGCACATGTGAATCAGGACTGAGAAAGACATTACTCCCATGGGTGGCTTCCCTCACTATGGTGTGGTTAAGGATGATTATCTGATGATCAAGGGATGCTGTGTTGGCCCGAAGAAGAGGGTTGTTACGCTTCGTCAGACTCTGCTCGCACAGACGTCCCGTTTGGCACTCGAGGAGATCAAGCTCAAGTTCATCGACACATCTTCCAAGTTTGGACATGGACGCTTCCAGACTGTAGAAGAAAAGCAGAAGTTTTATGGACGTGTGAAGGCTTAATAATGCAATTCATTCAAATTTTGAGTTTTTGGTGCAAGTTAGGTGAGCATGTTATGTTCTTTGGGGAATTTTCCATCAAAGTTACTTTTTTATATTATATTTGGGTGTCTGAGTGCTGAGGACCTGAACAGCTTCTATGCTAGTAGTGTTTTATCAGAGATTGAACTGCAAAATTTTGGATTTTGGTTCTTAATTTTATTTGGATTTTGTTAGTCTAGTGTGGTTTCATCTGCATACCCTTTGATGTGTGAATCCATGATTGCTGATTTGCTAGTTTGTTGTCTGTGAATTATAGAAAATTTTCTGCCTATTTTCTATAAACTAAAATCTTGGTTTGCTGTCATCGGAAAATTCTCTAGCAGGCCCAGGCACATGCATGGCTTGCCCTGCACTTGGACATATGCATGCATGTCTACCATGTATGTATAGTTTATGTGCACAAGTACGGTAATTAATTAGCATTGAGGCACTGTCTAGTATTATATAAGGGAACCACTGACTACTGAGGAAATTTAAGAAAACATTTCTGCATTGGAAATACAAAAAATGAAATTGACATGGAAAATTTTTATTTGGAATATTGAAAAAAAAAAATATTTTTGGGATTTTTGTGAATGCTCTATCTTTTTTGATTTTTTAATGAAAATGGTTAGTATTTTTGAATTTTTTATTTTTAAAGTATGAAAAGTTAACATGGAAAGTAGGGTAAATTACACCGGATGTTTTTGTTTAATATATATTTTTCTTTCATATTTGAAAAATCACACATCTTTTATCAGATTAAAATGACATATTTGTTACTTAGGCCACGTTCGGCATACACAAAATAATCTATCTTTTTTATCTTTTTTCCATCACATCACCTCTTTATTTTTCTGCATATCTTTTTGTAAAAAGATAGAAAGTGCACTTATTTAGGTCATCTCAAACAATTTTTTTAGTCTTTATATATATAAAATAATAAAATAACATAAATATTTTATTAATGTCATTTCAAGAAAAATAATAATTATTTTTTAAAAAAATTACCAGTAAATCCTATGTGGTAGAAAGTTAAACCATTTAGTCCTACAAATTTTCTTATGCACCATTTAGTCCCACTATCTACATCAGCAACATCATCAATATCATTAACATCATCAAAACATTAGCTACATTAGCAACATTAACTGCACCAATCGACAATATCAAACATTAACAAAACATCATCAAAAAAATAAAATAAAATATATGTGAACATCATCAACAACATCATGATGTTCTTCAGCGATGTTCAAATCAGATCGAATTAATACGAGCCCTAATCGACTCCCCAACAGACAGATCCATGATTCTTCTTCTACGACGATCATCTTCTTCTTCAAATCGTTGTCTCGGGCAAGGGAAGGAGGTTGTTGGCAGCGTCGATACGGCCGCGGTGGTGGTGGTTCATTTGTACGGTGGCGATGTAGGTCCAGACAAAGGCGAGGGTAGAGTCGTTGCCCTTCTCTCTCTCAGACAGAACCATTGCCCATCTCTCTCTCAGATCGTGAAACCCTAGGCGGCGGGGTGGTTATGTTGGTGATGGTAGTAGTAGCTATGCTTTTGGGTGTCTCTGTTTCATCTCCTCCATCAACATCAACATCAGGATCAGGTTATGAAAATCAGCAACAAGAAGTCGTGGTGGAAATCAATGTTTTCTTCGTCGGTCATCAACCCAGTTGGGTCTTCTGTTGTTCTCCCAATCTATGGCAATGTTTATCCCCAAGGGTATTTTATTATTATTGCCTCCCCCTCTCTCTCTCTAGAGATATGTTTTATGGGTATTATTCCTCATAGATTTTTGTATCTTTAAAGATTGTGAAGTAGTTCAATTTCTTGTGTATAATATGTTTTGCATTTCCTTCAATTTTTGTTCACTTTTTAAAAATTACAGTGTTTCTCTCTTTTAATCTGATGGATTTGATGTTCTAATGAATTTGATGATGGTTCTCAAGCAATAGTTTTAATTTTTTTGAAAATAAATCTGATGTTGATGATGTTTGATGATAATAATGTTTGATGTTGATGATGATGTTGTGATGTTTGATGTTGTTTTGATGATGATGTTTGATGTTGTTTTGATAATAATGTTTTGATGATGATGATGTTGTTTTGACGATGATGATATTTGATGTTTAATAGTCATTAACATTGGGATAGGACCTAACGGTTCATAAGAAAATTCATAGGACCAAATGAGTTACAAGATACAAATTTGGGATTTATTGGTGCATCCCCCTTATTTTTATTGGTTTAACTCACAAGAAAAATCGAGTTTTTTCATTTTTCATTTTTATTTTTATTTTTATTAATTTCTTTAATATTGTAAACTATTTTTTTTTAGATACACTTAATCTACATATATTTAAGTAAAATAATATTTTGTGATTTTTTTTTTAAAATTCATCAAATACAAAAAAATAAAAAAATTTAATACATTATTTTATTTTGTTGTATTCAATGGATTTAAATTTTTTTTTTTTTTTTTGTAAAAAATTTATATTTTTTAAATATATCTGGATTAAATTGATCTAATTTAGATATAATTGTGGAAATAAAAATAAAAAATTATATTCATATATAAAAATTTATACAAAAAATATCATAAAAATATTGTGATAGCGATATTGTTGTAAATATAAATAATATTATGGATGTTTTGTTTTAAAGTGAAAGGTCACCATTAAATTATATCATTGTGTTTGAAAATTCTATATAAAATTTATATTTGTATATCATACTCAATAAGAATATGTTTAAGTAGAATTTAATGATGGAAAATCGTAGAATGTTGTTATGATGATAGGAGGAAGAAATGAAAGGAAAAAAGACAAGATGATCATTTAAAAAGTTTTAGAGTATGACATCAGCAATTTAGGAGATAATTTGTAATGAGATTACAAATCTTTGAGAAGGGAATGCAATTTTTCAAATGTGAAGGAGATATTTGTAATAAATAGAAACCTCAGGGGGTGTTAGTGTAATTTATCCTTGAAAGTATTGATTTTAGAATATGGAGTTGGCCAAGTAAAACATATAAAAGAAAAAGCCACTTTTTACTAGGAGTTGTGCAGTTTACACTCGCGCTATGTTGCACGTCGCACTGTTTTGTGCAGTTTATCACTCGCGCTTTCTTGCGCATCGCACTGTTTTGTGTAGTTTATCACTCGCGCTATTTTGCGCATCGCACTGTTTTGTGCAGTTCACACTCGCGCTATGTTGCGCATCGCACTGTTTTGTGCAGTTTATCACTCGCACTATTTTGCGCATCGCACTGTTTTGTGCAGTTCAGGCTCGTGTCTGGTCGTGTTTTTGTCGTGTCATCTTGGATTTGTATTAGAATTACTTTAACATTAATTCAATCCGTTTATTATTTTATATTATCATGTTGTGTCATTTTCGATTCGTGTTCGGTTCGTGTCGTGTTAATGTATCATGTCAAAAAATTTCACTATTAATTAAAAATATCAACTATATGAAAAAAATTGAAAATTTCTTCACAGGTTTTACCCAATTTAAGGGTAAATTACACTTATATCCCTTGAGATTTGGGTTTAATACATATCATCTCTTGACGTTTGGGAAATTACATTAACCCCTTTGTCATTGTAATTATTTAGACGAAATGAAGACATTGAACTCATGCACTCTCTCTTTTCTTACTTTACTTTACTTCCTCTGTTTTTTTTCCCTTTCCCTTGCTTTACTTTACTTTTTTTTTTTCAATGTAATTTTCTCTGGTTTTCTACTAAGAGTTGTTGCCTTTTATATAAGCAGGGGGTTTGTGAAATGTGACTATTAATCACAAGGATGGGAATATAATTTCCAAAATGTTAGGGGGTGGAATGTAATTGGATCAAACTTTAGGGGGTGCCAGTGTAATTTATCCTAAATTTAATGAAACCAATCTATATTAAATGAAATTATTTATAAGCTCAAAAAAGAAAATAATATACAAGCCCACTTTCTAGACCTAATTTCATATCATTGGGTTTGAAAATTAGGTCTAATTTTTGGGTTTGAATAGCAATACTCTTATAAAAATGTTTGATTTCAACTTAATTTTATTTTATTAATTTATAAAAATTATATTTTATTATTATATTTTTTACTAGATTAACTCAAATAATAGACAAAAAATATATTAAGGTGTCATTTGGCAATTGGGTTGGGTTAGCTTTTTGGCCAAATTAGCCACAAAAAGATATAATAGGTTAAAAAATCAATAAGACATTGTCACATCCAAACCATAATTATTTAACTTTTTCTCTCACAAAAGTTAAAAAAAACTACTCAAACAAGCTTTTTAGCCTGGATTAGCCAAAAAGTCAACAAGCCAACCCAACTTCCCAAACGAAACCTAAGTTCAATTAAAAGCAAGCACAAAACTTATATTAAACTTAAAATCGTATTTTACATACTCTTTAATAAATTAGATATAATTACGTAAGAGATTAAAAAATGTCATGATACTCTTCAGTGAAAATAATATTAAAATGTGTTATTCGTATCAGTTTCGTGTTATATAGATTTGACACTGACTCAACTTGTTTAATATTCGTGTTATTGGGTCGTGCCATATACGTGTTCATGTCAGGAAATGGTCAACCCTAATCCGTTAATTTCATGTACGGTTCAAATTGTGTTATCGTGTCGTGTCGTAAATTCCCACCCTTAGTTTTTACCTGTGTAGTATACAGATAAATTAAACTCATTGCTACAAATAGTTTTTTAAGTTGTTACATTAGAAGGAAGAAGAAACTGGTACGTGTGAAGGAAAAAAAAAAACATTTTTCCCTTGGTATAATTTTCTCTGCAACGTTAATTGTTTATTGGGTAAATATGAAATTTGTGCAGGTGATGTAAGCATACTAGTAGTGCTAATAGTTTGAAAATTCGATGCATAATGAAGTAGCCTTCTCCTCATCTTATTCATATTTGTCATATTTTACAGCTTTTTATTTCAAAACGTCAGACGTAAAGGACAGAAACACAAAATGGGATATAGAAAATGAGAATGCTTAGGATGTCGAACAATTGACATCATAGAGTTGTCCTAATGAAATCGAGTGGAATGACTTCTGCAGAGGTGGCCTCTGTTTTGATAGTGCCACAGAAACTTGTTGCATAGTTGGTCGGCATTGTGGATCGGTGTGCAAGCATGCCAGTGCTATCTTTGCAGCAAGGACCACTTCTTTTTCCACATGAGTCCCGGGAGATGCGAGACGTGTATCCAAAAATTTTGTTAACAATATAGAGCAAGCAGTGAGTAGTGATGATGATGATGACAGTCGCGAGGATGAGGAAAGAGAAGAGATGAGATCCCCCGGATGCTTCCCTATTAACACTTCCAGTGTTAAAATTCCAAAGCTATAAACATCCAACTTCTCATTCACTTCCATTGTGTAAGCAAGTTCTGCCAAGTATAAAGTTAAATTTTAAATGAAGGAACTTAAAGAAATTGATGGTAAATGTCAATCCTAACACAACTTTGCATACTAATTTTTTTTTAAAAAAAAAAAATGAAGAAAAAAACCATGTTATACCTGGAGCCATATATCCGAAGGTTCCTGCAAATGAAGTCCAATTAGAGGAGTGAGGCCTTAAAAGTCTGGCAGTGCCAAAATCAGAGATATGAGCCATGAAATCTGAATCTAGCAAAACATTCTTGCTTGATATATTGCGATGAATAATTGGAGGCGAACAATCATGGTGCATGTATGACCAAGCATCTGCCACACCTTTAATGACATTCACCCTCTTAGTCCACTCAAAATTCAATGCTTCTTTCTCATTGCTTATTTTTTCCAAGTTTCCCCCTTCAAAGAACTCGTAAACTAAAAATGAGTGTCGTGGATGCGAACAAAAACCATAAAGCTTTATGATATTACAATGTCGTATCTCTGTCAATGCACGAATCTCACTTCTAAAACTTCTTTGGTTAGCCAATTCTCCATCTTGTGAAGAATGAAATTTCTTTACAGCAACAACTTGACCACTTGGCAGCTTTGCTTTATAAACAGTGCCATATCCTCCAACTCCGATGCAATGTGTGGCACTAAAGTCCTCTGTCGCTTCAATGATGTTTTCATACACCATTTTCCCATCATAACTCCATATTGCAATCAAATCTTCATTATTTTCTCTTATGGGTTCATTTTCTATGATACCCACTCTTTTGCGAAGAAATAGGAAAGCCCCAACAGCCACAAGTAATATAATTCCCAAAATACGAACTAAGACCAAAAGCAAAACATTGTTATGCCTATTCCCTTTTTCCCCATTGCTCATATTTGGTGAACATGGCCTCAAACTAGTCTTATTTCCACACAAACCATCATTATTTCTGTATGCATCAAATGGAGCATCTTGAAAGCCTTTGCAGTTGGGCAGAGGACCCTCCAAATGATTGTGAGATATATCAACATATGTCAAACTTGACGCCCCATTGAAAGAGGATGGGATGGAACCAGACAACCTGTTGTGGGATAGATTCAATATCTCTAAGCTTTGCAAGTCTCCAATCTGTTGCGGTATCTCTCCTGTTAACAAATTGTTTCCAAGGTCAAGACTTCGGAGAAAGTGTAATGTGCCTATTTCAAAAGGAATTCCCTCATTGAGTAGATTTTTACTCAAATTCAAGTTCAGCAGTTTCACACATTGCCCCAGTTGCGATGGAATCGATCCACTTAGATCATTTGCTGCCAAGTCTAGATTTTCCTAATTAGATAGGCTGCCAATTTCTGTTGGAATGTTGCCTGAAAGTTTATTGTCACTTCGAGAAAGGGCGAACAAAAAGCCCAAATTTCCCAAATTCTTTGGGATCTCCCCAACTAGATGATTTGAATAGAGGTCAAGTACTCGTAACTGAGTTGCACCTCCAAGCTCAGGCGGTATGTTTCCAGAGATTTTATTGTTGAACTTTAGACTAGTCAAATTAAGGCACTGCCCCCATTTCTGTGAAAGCTCACCATAGAAGTTATTAAAACTTAGATCAATATATACCAAATTTGGGAGTACCCCGAAAACTTCTGATATATCCCCTGTGAATTGGTTTTGTTCAAGCCTAACTCGATGCAAGTAACTACAATTTCTCAAGCTTTTTGTGATATCACCTGTCAAGTTGTTATTTGGTGCAATTAGTCTTACAAGTGATCCACTAAGGCATATACTCTGTGGTAGATGACCTGTGAGATTGTTAATGGCTATATCAAAGATCTGCAAATGTGTAAGATTGTCCAATTCAGGAGATATGGAGCCAGTAAATTTGTTCTCAAAAAATCTCAGATCAACAAGGGAGATTAGCTTGCCTAACTCACTAGGGATGGAGCCAAAAAGTTGGTTCTCATAAAGATGTAGAATGGTTAAGTTGGCCAAGATCCCTATTGAAGTAGGGATTGATCCAGAAAGTTGGTTTTCAGAAAAAAGGGTTAAGTTATCTAAGTTCCCTATAGAAGTGGGGATTGAACCAGTGAGATTATTTGCTGACAAATCAAGTTCAATGAGAGATCTTAACATCCCAACTTCTTGAGGGATGAATCCAGTAAATCTATTATCATATAGGTATAGAATGGGTAAGTTGGTCCAGTTCCCTATTGAAGCAAGGATTGAACCCGTGAGATAAGTAGACACCAAAGAGAGCCGACTAAGGGACCCTAACATCCCAACTTCTTCAGGGATTGACCCAGAAAGTTGGTTTGCAAGAAGTTGTAGAAGGGTTAAACTGGTTAAGTTCCCTATAGAGGTTGGGATTGAACCTATGAGATTATTTGTTGACAAATCAAGTTCATTGAGAGATATAAGCTTTCCAACTTCTTGGGGGATGGATCCAGAAAGTTTGCTTTCATAAAGGTATAAAATGGTTAAGTTGGTCAAGTTTCCTATTGAAGTAGGGATTGAACCAGTGAGATTGTTAAAAGAGAGGGAGAACTTACTTAGAGACTTTAACAGTCCAACTTCTTCAGGAATTGGTCCGGAAAGTTGATTTTCATAAAGGAGTAGAATGGTTAAGCTGGTCAAGTTTTGTATAGAAGAAGGGATTGAACCCATGAGATTGTTCCTTGACATTTGGAGATTGATGAGAGATCTAAGCATCCCAACTTCTCGAGGGATTGGTCCAGAAAGTTGGTTGTTGGAAAGACGTAATTCAATTAAATTACCCAAGTTTCCTATAGAAGGAGGTATTGGCCCTGAGAGATTGTTAGAATACAAAAAGAGTTCAGTGAGAGAACCAAGCATTCCTATTTCAGATGGAATTGTTCCTGAAAGATGATTGTTGGACAAGCTAAGGTAAGTGAGTCTCATAAGGCTACCAATCCGTGAGGGGATGGTCCCATAGATTGAGTTGTTATAAAGTTCAAGACTGAGGAGGTGAGGGAAGGAAGAGAAGTTAGGTTTGGAAAGTGTACCTCTCAAACCGTAACTCTTAAGGTATATATAGGTGACTCTACCAGCTTCGTTGCATCCAATTCCAACCCAACTGCAATGACCGCTTTCATTCCAAGATGACAAGAGAGACTGACTCTGGTTGTCGAGGCTTGCTTTCCACGTCAAGAGAGCCATTGCTTCAATTCCTTCTTCTCCAACCTTTTTTCTCATTGCAAAAGAAGCATTAGCAGTAGAATCAGAAGAAGAGATGACGACAAAAGCAAACAGGACTTGGAAAGGAATGAACTGGTTGGAAAGCCTCTTTGCTAACCATGTCATTGTTGGTTTGCTACTAGAAGCTATGTGGAACAGTTGTTAAGAGGGATGAAGAGCATGAAGTTCTTTGAATGCATAGAGAGGTATTCATAGATTGAAAATGCAATACATAATTAGATACTGACCAGTGAAGTTGGTTCCAGTTTGATAGAAGACCTAGAAGATCTCATATCAGCATGAAAGAGATGGGTAAATTCTATTCTATTCACACATCTGATCCTTTTGAATAAAGATTTCTTCTATAGTTTTAAGTTTATTCAGCATTTCACTCAATATTGAACTGACATTTGATTTGCATAGTACTTTTTCTTCTTCTTCTTCTTTTGAATTATTCTCACTATCATTTTTGTTTCTTTTCTTGTTCCTTTCCTTTTCCACTAGTTTGACAAAATCTTCTGTTCTTCGTTTTTTATTTTATTTTATTTGGTTCATTGATTGCACAACAAAGTGATCATCTCTTTTAAAATTCTTTTGCCACCTGCTATTATGGACTCGTACTACACACCAATTGCAAAGACTAATATTTTCCAATAAATAATAATGCTAGAATAGATATATGGGTTGACCATAAGCTAAAGGAGTGGTTGGGCCTCCAAACTTTTTACCAACTCCTCCAGTTCTCACCATTGATCTGCCATAGAGGGGAATGAAATAGTAATTAGATCATCACTAATTCTATATGCTTTTATTTAGAAAATATTGCGTGGTCTAAACCCCAAGGGGTTGGCCTGGTGGTAAGGTCTTGGGTCTCGGGATGTGCTCTTTCTAAAGTTTAGGGGTCGAAACCTCTTAGCTGCTAATAATTAACAATTTCTTGGGGCTATCGGACTGGGGGAAAACCCTCAAATTAACTGTGGTGCACTTGCGGGAAACTCCTTACCGAGGGGGTATGCATCTTGGGGATTAGTCGAGTTTTGATCCGGACACTCCGGTGCCAATAAAAAAGAAAATAAAATAAAAAAAGAAAAGAAAATAAGGTGTGGTCTATACTAATTTAAACTCTAGACCTCACTATACAAGAGTTGATTTTGAACTGCATGCATACTGTTTTTTGAATAAAATTCTGAGTATTTTTTCTGTGCTTTTTTTATACTATGATCTTGTTGTGGCAATCTAACTGTGAATGTTTAAAACTAAAGCAAAATTACTTCGTTTTTTGTCTTAATGAGTTTGTTTCAGTTTTAAACATAGCCATTGGATTATGTTTTTCACTGATTTGTCATGTTGTGCAAAATCATAGGCACAAAAAGTACAACAGAGAACACTTTGCTCAAACTTATTACATACATTTTGTTTGTTGAACCATATTGTTGGGGCAGTTTTCTTGGACTGGAGAAGTTTGTTGTTGCTTTAATTTAAACGATTTCTAGTTTTTTGTCAAACAGATCCTCCATTATTATATAAATAAATAAAAGAAAGCCGGGTTTGATTTTGTGAAGCTATCAAAGTTCACACATACACAATGACTTATTGAAGGGTCCTGCCAAGAATTTTTCATTATTTTAAAAAAAATAGTGAATCACCAAGATTTCGATCTATAAATGAAAAAGAGTTATAATAGAAGAATATAAGAATATATTGGGCAGCTGCATTATCAGTTAATAATGTTTGATTTTGTTGTGGGTTTGTAATTTTTGGAATTGGGGTCAATGCTGTGCTAAAGGCACAGCAGTGACTGTTGTGCCTCAATTTGAGGTATATTATGAGCTTATTTTTATGATCCGAACCGTTCATTTTGTAGAGTTTGTTGAGTACTTCATACCTACTAAAAATTATATTAATCGGATATCAATAAGTATATGATCAAATTGCATATTTTTATTCTATTTCTCAAAAGAAAAACTTATTGTTTATTTTTTTGATTACCATTCATATAGTTATTGATATCCGATTAATATGATTTTTGGTAAGTATGAAGTACTCAACAAACCCTACAAAATAAACAGTTCGGATCATTAAAAAAAGCCCATAATATACCTCAAATTGAGGCACAATAGTCATTACTGTGCCTTTAGCACAGTAGTGACCTGCATTCCGTAATTTTTATGTGCAGCGGATCATCCAAATCAATCACATTCAACTTTCAAGTAAAGAATCACTTCACAATATCTCTTAGAATATGCTTTCGTATGTGATGTGGGTTGGCTTTTTGGCTATTTTAACCTAGGGCTAAAAAGTGTCATTTGAGATGGATTTTTTGACTTTTGTGAGAGAAAAAATCCAATGATTATGGTTTAGATGTGACATTTTATCTTATTAATTTTTTAGTCTATTATGTCTTTTTGTGGCTAAAATAACCAAAAAATCTTATGCCAAACATAGCCTAAGAAACAAGAACAATAAATTAATTTTTTAAAAAAGAAAATATTTTAATCTATTTTCTTTTTCTATTTTCCATGCTCACCATAATTGACTAGTGGCAGGGAACATATTTTAATCTACACTGTATTTTCTCTCTCTATTTTCCATGCTCACCATAATTGACTAGTGGCAGGGAATGGGTGGTCAGTGGTGATTGATCTAGAAAGTTGAAGCTACCAATCCAATTCCACTAGCACGATATTGTCCACTTTGTACTGAGTCTCACGGTTTTGTTATATTGTCCGCTTTGTATTGAGTCTCACAATTTTGTTCTTCTTTAGAAAAGGCTTCATGCTAGTTAGGAGGAATTAGTCAACTTATTAAATGGGTTGTGCATGTCTCTCAGACTGATGTGGGATAAATCCATTTCAGGCTCTCACAAAAGTATAGTGAAAAAAATTATTAAGTGGGTTGTGTATGTCTCTCAGATCGATATGGGATAAACTCATTTCAGGGCCCCACAAAAGTATAGTAAAAAAAATTAGAGAAGATGAACATTAAGAAAAGGAAAGAAATTTACATTTTCAAAAACTTGAGCGCCATTGCCCCCACAACCCATATGTAGTTTCGCCTTTTCAATCTTGCAATGCTATGCTTCTTTTTTCTTTTTGATAATTTGATATTTGGTTCAATGAATTGACTAATCGGGGACAATCTCTGTTATTTTGTAATTCTAAAATTGTATTTAATTTAATTTATTTAATGTAATTTTATTTGATATTTGTATTTTTTTAGGAAGAGGATTGCTATTAGCACTTACCTAATTTTTTTGGACCCCACATTTCTTTGAACCCTCACCCTAAATCTTAAATTTTAATAAAATTTCTTTGAACACTCCACTTAATACCAATTTTATCCATATTTATAATATCATCACACTCCGCATAGCTACCTAATTTTGCACACCATCTCTTCTTTTTCTCTCAATAAACGATGAACGATTGAGAACAACAAACGTTTGAGAGAGGAATCGACTGTCCCTCTCTTCTCCTTGTCTCATAAACGATGTTCTCTTTCTCGTTGTCACCGTGAATGATGGTATCTCAGTCATCGAAAATCTCTTCGACGGTCTGTTTCTTCTTCTCTCAAGTAACTTCTAACTTCCCATCACATATTATTATTATTTTGTTTATTTTAGGGTAAAAACCTCGATATAGGGGGTTTTAGAGGGAAAAATCCTTAGAAAAAACAAAAATAGGGAAAAAATCCTACAAAATGGAATCGTTCGGCATTCCAGTGTAGAACAAAATGCTTATGTTTAGTACTGTATTGCTGAACTAAATGTTTCTATTCAACATTGTATTATTGAATAGAATCTTAACAGTCGGCAAACCAGTTCCAAATCGAAAGCAACCTAGAATCGTAAATGCAAGATAAATAAACTTACCAATGCAATGCCAACCTCATTAGAGTTGCTGTCATCGTCCTCCATTGCTCTATTAGTATCAACGAAAGATGAAAATGACCACAAATGTAGAAATTCGGAATCTGTAATAGGATTGTTTGCAACGTTTACTGATTTGGAACACCGAACACATTTGAAACCACCGAACAAAATGTTAACTGATTAGGTGGTTTCAAATGTTTTTCATTGAAGATGAATATGTGAGCTTACGATAGTGATGAAGAAGAATACGATTAGGATTTAGGTTGGTAAGGAATACCTACAGATGGGGATGGAAGTGGGTGTACAATATTATAGAGTGTCATTCTAATTGTTTTCATTTGGTGGGTGGATGTTTCATTAAAAATTGTCCTTTAATATAATTTTATTTCAGGATATAATTGTAATAATAAAAAAAAAAAGTGAGAATTAGGGGATCCAAAGAAATTGAATGATTCTACTTACACCACCAATCTAACTCTTTGCACTCTCAAATTTTTTATTTTTATTTTTATATTTTTATAATTTATACAATTCCTTTATTACCCTCACCTCTAACCTTCATCCTTCTTAAAAAAAAATCCTAATCCTAGTTCTCCTCCACCACCTCCACCTCCACCAGCCCACAAATCAAATTGTTACAGCAACATAAACAATCTTCACTCTCCTTTCGATTGTGCTTGCTGTTGTTTTGATTCACGTTTATCAATCTTTGTATGATTGTGGGTCCACATCCCCACCACCCATTTTTTGAATGTTGAAGTTTTGTGCTGATATTTGATTGATGAACATGCTTGTGAACCCTCAAAATCAAAAATTTTGACTGCCTAGAAAGCAAATTGAGCCGAAAAGAATGGGGTCTTTAATGGGTTCTGTGTTGTTCCCAACTCTAAATACATGGAATGGTTCTTATTCTAGCTCCTCTAGATTGTTAGTTTTTGGTAGAATGGTCTACAGTGCTGCTTTTTCTTCTGGGCATAGTATGATTGCTTGTGCTTGTATAGCGCCCCTGCGGAACTTGAGGGCAGCAGATGGATTTTCTTCCTCCAAATTCGATGTATTTTACATATTGTATGGGTGAGGCGGAGAGGGGCTAGGTAGAGGTGAAGGGTGGTGGAGTGGTGGCAGAGGAGTAGCGTCGCCTTGGTATTCACTATTTAAAATTGAAACATAATCACGAATCAATATCTTGGGAATTTTAGATTTTTCACTCACAAGCATGACTTGTTGAACATTTTGATGGGTTTGTTTGTGTTGAGTCATAACTAGTAACAATGAAACAATTAAGTGTAAAGACTAAAATTATGAGTAGATGCAGAAAGTATAAAGAGTTCTGTAAAAAAACTAATGAGACTTATTGTAGTAGGTAGAAAGTTACATAGGAGATGAAGGATTCTAGTGAAATATTTCATCCCATGTAGATGTTATAAGTGATATGTATGAAAACTTTTAATGAATGTATGAATATAATGAAATGGATCTTTCATGAATGTCAAAAAATTCTAGGCATTCAAAAAAGAACTCATAAATTTATCCACAATTTTAAATTTACAGTGCCTTGCTGTGAGATCATATCACAAATGAATCTTAGCATTCGATTGTAAATTCTGAACAATTTTATGATTTTTTTTCTTCTAAATTTGTTTAACAAACATCCACTCTTGTGTTGCTGATCACAGAATTCTTGTTTGGATCCAGAATTCTATAGGGATTAGAAATAAATTGTACTTTTTGCATTTTGTACGTATTTTATTAGAAATTTTGTAGTAGTATGGAACAGCCTAAAAGTATTTCCTAATTTAAGCTACTTTAGTTTTTCTGATTTTTAGATTGTTGCTTCGTCTCTAAGATTAATTGCATTTTGTTTATTTTTAAGTCTTAAGAGCAAAATAACTTTTTATTATCAATAATATTAAAAGTTTTTTCGGGAGCTCCTTTTGTCGATTAAACAATAGCCCAATGCAATCATTTTTTATTTTATAATTATTTTTAGTCTTCCTATTTATGTGCAATTTGCTCTTTATTAAACCCAATACTATTAATAAAAAATTAAACCCATATTTAAAACAGCTAAACAATTGAATCTCAACCCAAAAGAC
The DNA here is from genome assembly GCA_036172215.1 of Camellia granthamiana. Lineage (NCBI taxonomy): Eukaryota > Viridiplantae > Streptophyta > Magnoliopsida > Ericales > Theaceae > Camellia > Camellia granthamiana. Next base: position 120,054,893 of record CM069905.1, read on the forward strand.
TTGCATTTTAGCATTCACTAATTGTTGGACATTTAACACAGATTGAAGTACCTTAAACATCATTTATTCATTCAAGCAAAGCAATGTATGAAAGGGCAGAGATATACAACACAAAGAGAAGTGAGATCAAAATGTGGGTACGTACAAAATGAACTAAATCTAAAATACACTATGAGAAAGGGAGCTGCTATGGACCCAAAATTTGCACATAAAAAAATATCTAGAAAAAATAACGTGGGTCTAAACTCAATCTAAACGTGAATTCTACCATTAAAGAGTTGAATTTGGACCACGCATTTTATTACTAAATAATTTTTCTTTTGTGTGTATGAGTTCAACATCAGTAGATTTATTGGTTTGAAATAAGTGAAAAAGCTTAAAAGTTGAAAATTCGATATCACCAAACAATTGTTTCAATAAAATCATGTGGAGTGGAATTTGAAGGGGTGGAAATCTGTTGCTTCTTCTCTAATATTTAATTGCATTTGGTTTATTTTTAAGTCTTAAGGGCAAAATAATTTATTTTATCAATAATATTAAAAGTTTTTCGAGAGCTCCTTCTATCTAATAAAAAAATAGATTATAATGCAATCATTTTTTATTTTCCATCTTTTTGTAATTATTTTCAGTCTTCCTACTTATTTGTGATTTGCCCTTTATTATAAACCCATTACTATTAATAAAAAATACACTACGAGAAAAGGTGGTCCATCAATTGAACCTCTAACCTGAAGGCCATGCTCTTAAATGCTAATAGTTAGAAAATTTGATGCATAATGAAGTAGCCCTTTCTCTTCATCTTATTCACATCTACTCTTTTGGAACAAGTAGATAAACTAAGAGGGTGAAAAAAAAAAAACTTCAAAGTAGATGAGGGGGAATGAAATGTAAAAACAATAAAGGAAGATGAGAATGATATCAGGATGTTTTAACAGTTGACATCAAAGAGTTTTCCTAATGAAATCAAGTGGAATGGATTCTGCAGAGGTGGCCTCTCTTTTGATAGTGCCACAGAAACTTGTTGCATTGTTGGTCGGCATTGTGAACTGGTGTGCAAGCATGCTAGTGCTAGCTTTGCAGCAAGGACCACTTCTTTTTCCATATGATTCCTGGGAGGTGGGAGGCGTGTATCCAAAATGTCTTTCAACAATATATCATAAGCAGTGGACGGTGATGATGACGATGATGGCAACCGTAAAGATGAGGAAAGAGAAGAGATGAGATCGCTTGGATGCTTCCCCATTAACACTTCTAGCGTTAAAACTCCAAAGCTATAAACATCCAACTTCTCATTCACTTCCATTGTGTAAGCAAGTTCTGCCAGAAAATCAAAAGCAAAGAAAAGAGAGGGATAAAGGGAAAAAAAGAGGGAGAATTTGTTTGTGCTTTATTTTTACAGTTAAGTTGCATTGCAGTAGACCTACATGCTCTTGCAATCATGCATATTTCAGTCAAATCTGGCTCAAGTTAAAAATTTTAATTGAAGAAACTTAACGAAGCAGGCCGAAAATGTCAATTTGAAGATGAACTTTGTATACTAATTTGAAGAAAAACCATGCCATACCTGGTGCTGCATACCCAATGGTTCCTGCAAATGAAGTCCAATTGGACGAGTGAGGCTTTAAAAGTCTAGCAGTGCCAAAATCAGAGATGTGAGCCACATAATCTGAATTTAGCAGAACATTTTTGCTTGATATGTCGCGATGAATGACTGGAGGCGAACAATCATGGTGCATGTATGACAAAGCATCTGCTATACCTCTAACAACATTCACCCTCTTAGTCCACTCAAAATCCAATGTCGCTTCATCATTGCTCAATATCTTTTCCAAGCTCCCCCCTTCCAAAAACTCGTACACTAAAAATGAGTGTCGTGGATGCGAACAAAAACCATAAAGCTTTATGATATTACAATGTCGTATCTCTGTCAATGCACGAATCTCACTTGTAAAACTTCTTAGGTTAGCCAACTCACCATCTTGTGAAGAGTGAAGTTTCTTCACAGCAACAACTTGACCACTTGGCAGCTCTGCTTTATAAACAGTGCCATATCCTCCTAATCCAATGCAATGTTTAGAATTAAAGTCCTCTGTCGCTTCGATGATGTTCTCATACACCATTTTTCCATCGTAGCTCCATATTGCAAACAAAATTTCATTATCTGCTCCTCTAGCTGTAGGCTCATTTTCTGTGTTCTCCACCTTTTTGCACAAAACTAGAAAAATTCCAACAACCACAAGCAATAAAATGCCTAAAAAAGGTACTATGACCCAAAGCACAACTTTTTTATACCTTTTCCCTTTAGGCGTATTGCTGTTTTTAGGCGAGCATGGCATCAAACCAGTCTTATTGCCACACAAACCACGATTATCTCTATATGCTTCATATGGAGCAACTTGAAAGGCTTTGGTGTTGGGCAAAGGACCCTCCAGCTGATTATAAGATATATCAACAGATGTCAAACTTGATCTCCTATTAAAAGAGGATGGAATGGAACCAGACAGCATATTGTGGGACAGATTTAATGTCTCTAAGCTTTGCAATTCCCCAATCTGTTGTGGAATCTCACCTTTAAACAAATTGTTTCCAAGGTCAAGACTCTGAAGAAACTGTAATGTTCCTATTTCAGAAGGAATATCCCCCTCGAGTAGATTTTTGCTCAAATTCAAGTTCCATAGTTTCACAAGCTCCCCTAGTTGGACTGGAACTGATCCACTTAGATTGTTTGCCGCCAAATTTAGATCTTCCAAATTAGATAGCCTGCCAAATTCTACCGGAATGTTGCCTGAAAGTTTGTTATCACTCAGAGAAATATTGAACAATAAAGCCAACTTTCCTAAACTCTTTGGGATCTCTCCATCTAGATGATTTGAAGAGAGGTCAAGTAGTTGCAACTGACTTGCACCTCCAAACTCAAGTGGTATATTTCCAGAGATTTTATTGTTAGAGAACTTTATACTAGTCAAATTATGGCACTGCCCCAATTTTTTAGAAAGTTCACCATAGAATTTATTATAACTCAGATCGATATATACCAAGTTTGGGAGTACCCCAAAAATTTCAGATATATTTCCAGTGAGTTGGTTTTGATCAAGCCTAACTCGACGCAACTGACTGCAATTTCTGAAGAATTTTGAGATGTCACCTATTAAGTAGTTGTTTGATGCAATTAGTCTGATAAGTGATCCTCCAAGGCAGACACTCGGTAGTATATGACCTGTGAGCCTGTTAAGGCTTATATCAAAGATTTGCAAATGCGTAAGATTGTCCATTTCTGAAGGAACAGAACCTGTCAGTTTGTTCTCACGCAAATTCAAAAAAGTTAGGGAGTTCAGTTTTCCTAACTCAAGAGGGATTGAACCCGTGAGATTGTTTGTTCGAAAATCAAGTTTGATTAGAGACCTTAGCATTCTAACTTCTTGAGGGATGGATCCAGAAAGATGGTTTTCAAAAAGGTGCAAAATGGTCAAGTTGGCCAAGTTCCCTATAGAAGTAGGGATTGAACCCGTGAGATTGTTTGTTGACAAATCAAGTTCAGTTAGAGACCTTAGCATTCCAACATCTTGGGGGATGGATCCAGAAAGACGGTTTTCAAAAAGGTGCAAAATGGTCAAGTTGGCCAAGTTCCCTATAGAAGTAGGGATTGAACCCGTGAGATTGTTGGTTGACAAATCAAGTTCAGTTAGAGACCTTAGCATTCCAACATCTTGGGGGATGGATCCAGAAAGTTGGTTTTCATAAAGGTATAGAATGGTCAAGTTGGTCAAGTTCCCTATAGAAGCAGGGATTGAACCTGTGAGATTGTTTGTATGCAAACTAAGGACAATGAGAGACGTTAGCATTCCAACTTCTTGAGGGATGGATCCAGAAAGACGGTTTTCAAAAAGGCGTAAAATGGTCAAGTTGGCCAAGTTTCCTATAGAAGCAGGGATTGAACTTGTGAGATTGTTTGTTGACAATTCTAGTTCAATTAGAGACCTTAGCATTCCAACTTCTTGAGGGATGGGTCCAGAAAGACTGTTTTTGAAAAGGTGTAAAACAGTTAAGGTGGCCAAGTTCCCTATAGAAGTAGGGACCAAACCTGTGAGATTGTTTGTTCGAAAATCAAGTTCAATTAGAGACCTTAGCATTCCAACTTCTTGAGGGATGGATCCAGAAAAACGGTTTTCAAAAAGGTGCAAAATGGTCAAGTTGACCAAGTTCCCTATAGAAGTAGGGATTGAACCCATGAGATTGTTTGTTGACAAATCAAGTTTAGTTAGAGACCTTAGCATTCCTACATCTTGGGGGATGGATCTAGAAAGTTGGTTTTTATAAAGGCGTAGAATGGTCAAATTGGTCAAGTTCCCTATAGAAGCAGGGATTGAACCTGTGAGATTGTTTGTTGACAAATCAAGTTCAATTAGAGACCTTAGCATTCCAACATCTTGGGGGATGTGTCCAGAAAGTTGGTTTTCATAAAAGTATAGAATGGTCAAGTTGGTCAAGTTCCCTATAGAAGCAGGGATTGAACCCGTGAGATTGTTTGTTGACAATTCAAGTTCAATTAGAGACCTCAGCATTCCAACTTCTTGAGGGATGGGTCCAGAAAGACGGTTTTTGAAAAGGTGTAAAACGGTTAAGGTGGCCAAGTTCCCTATAGAAGTAGGGACCAAACCTGTGAGATTGTTTTCTGACAAATCAAGGTGAACTAGAGACCGTAGCATTCCAACATCTTGGGGGATGGATCTAGAAAGTTGGTTTTTATAAAGGCGTAGAATGGTCAAATTGGTCAAGTTCCCCATAGAAGCAGGGATTGAACCTGTGAGATTGTTTGTTGACAAATCAAGTTCAATTAGAGACCTTAGCATTCCAACATCTTGGGGGATGGATCCAGAAAGTTGGTTTTTAAAAAGGTATAGAATGGTCAAGTTGGTCAAGTTCCCTATAGAAGTAGGGATTGAACCTGTGAGATTGTTTCTTGACAATTGAAGGTCAATTAGAGACCTTAGCATTCCAACATCTTGGGGGATGGATCCTGAAATTTGGTTTGTATGAAGGTATAGAATGGTCAAGTTGGCCAAGTTCCCTATAGAAGCAGGGATTGAACCCGTGAGATTGTTTGTTGACAAACTAAGTTCAATTAGAGAACTTAACATCCCAACTTCTTGAGGGATGGATCCAGAAAGTTGGTTTTTAAAAAGGTATAGAATGGTCAACTTGGTCAAGTTTCCTATAGAAGCAGGGATTGAACCTATGAGATTGTTTGTTGACAATTGAAGGTCAATTAGAGACCTTAGCATTCCAACATCTTGGGGGATGGATCCAGAAAGTTGGTTTGTATGAAGGTATAGAATGGTCAAGTTGGCTAAGTTCCCTATAGAAGCAGGGATTGAACCTGTGAGATTGTTTGTTGACAAACTAAGTTCAATTAGAGAACTTAGCATTCCAACTTCTTGAGGGATGGATCCAGAAAGTTGGTTTTTAAAAAGGTATAGAATGGTCAAGTCGGTCAAGTTCCCTATTGAAGCAGGGATTGAACCTGTGAGATTGTTTGTTGACAATTCAAGTTCAATTAGAGACCTTAGCATTCCAACTTCTTGAGGGATGGATCCAGAAAGTTGATTATCATAAAGATACAAAATTGTGAGAGAAGAGAGTATTCCTATTTCTGTTGGAATTGTTCCTGAAAGATAATTGTTGGACAAGTCAAGGTAGGTGAGTGTTACAAGGCTACCAATCTTCGAGGGGATGGTCCCGTAGATTGAGTTGCTATGAAGTTTAAGGCTGAGGAGCTGAGGGAAGGAAGAGAAGTTAAGATTGGAAAGTGTACCTCTCAAGCCATTACTCTCAAGGACTATATGGGTGACTCTGTCAGCATTATTGCAATGGATTCCAACCCAATTGCAATGATTGCTTCCAGCCCACGAGAACAAGAGAGATTGGCTCTGGTTGTCAAGGCTAGCTTTCCACGTCAAGAGAGCCACAGCTTCAGTTCCGTCTTCTCCAACTTTAGTAGTTGCAGAAGCAGCATAACTAGCAGAATTAAAAGAAGAGACCACTTCAAGGATCATGAGAAAGACAAACAGGACATGGAACAGAACAAACTGGTTGGAATGCTTCTCTGCTAAGGCTGACATTGTTGGTTTGTAACTACAAGCAATGAGGAACAGTTGTTTGGATGGAGGGATGAAGGGCATGAAGTTCTTTGAGAGGATGGATAAGTATTTATAGATAGATAATACCATAAATAACTAAATAAAAAAACTGCCCCAATTCTAAAGTGGACTGCCCCACTGGTTGAAAAATTAGTTTAGTTTGAAAATTCTAAAGTAAAATATTGTTCCAAGTTTTGGTTTGATTGAATAATAGTATTGCCACAATTTGATCAAACTCACCTATAAAAAGATTTCCCAGTGAAACTGTTCTTCTTCTTTAGTTATTTATTTATTTTTTATGACGAGCCTTACTGTCTATTATCTGTAACCAAATCCATATTTTGTTGTTGGTTTTGTGTCCTTAGATTTATTTATTTATTTATTATTATTATTTCATGATAACCAACATGATAAAAAAAAATAATAAAATAACTGATGCGATTTAACCATGTACAGTTTGTGCTTATTGAAATTTGCAGAAGTGATCAACTAAAGAGCTGCTCCTAATATACTAATTAGGTTATGTGTGGATCTTAGATTTGTTTGGTTTCTTAAAATTGAGCTCACTTTTTAAAAAATTTGAGTTTCATGTTTTTAGTATTTTTTTTTTAAATTTAGTAAAAAAATTTAATATTTTAAGAATTTTTATTTTTTATTTTTTAAATTCACCTAACCTAGACATACTTAAAAAATATACTTTTATGAAAACAATCTTTAAAAAATTTATCAAATACAAAAAATACAAAAGACATACAAAAATTCAGTACATTTTTATATTCTTGTGTATGTATTGAATTTTTTAAATATTTTTTCACAAATATTTAATATTTTAGGTGCATTTAAGTTATGTGCAATTAGAAAGTAAAAAAAATTATTTAAAACATTAAAAAAAATTAACTAAAAAAAATGAAAAATAAAAAAAAAAAACTCAATTTTCATAAAATCAATAAAAACCAAACACTTCATTAGGATGTGTTTTGGATATGAGATTTGTGAACGAAAAAAATAAAAAAAGAAAATTACATGAAAAGAAAATGAACTAGAAGTTAATTTTTCTTCTTCGTCGTTGTCTTCTTCTTCTTCTTTTTGGAAAAAAAAAAATGAATTGTCAATTTAAAAACAAAAAAATCCTACTTTTCAACCCAATCTATAGAAGTGACATGTCAATAAAATCAAATATATCTTTTTTTTATTCATGAAAAATAATATGAATAAATAATTTCAATTCCTTTTGATAAATCTAATTATTTTAACACAAATTTCAAGGTTAAAATTTCATTGTCTATAAAAATATTTATTATTATACAAAAAAACTTTGAAATTACAAACTTCTCATACAAATTGATATTTTGGGATATCATATAACATTGTCAAATGGTATTCTTAACTAATGAGAAGTCTCAATGCACATTCTACCTAGGGGTGTAAATTCGGCCTAGCCTCGACCATATACGGTCAGGCTCGAGTCGGCATGCCCATGGGCCTATCGAACTCCCATCAAAAAATAGACAGAGTTGACCTGCCCAGTTTTTCAAAAAAACAGACCCACGTCCAATTCCAAGGCTTTGTGTTGGAGGGTCGGGCTTGACATTTTCTTTTAAATTTTTTTTCACTAAAATAATTTGAAAATGATGTTAGGCATCTGATAGGCCGGGCTGCAGCCGAAAAAAGCATGGCCTAGGTTTAGCTCGGGAGATTTGGATTGGGCTAAGCCTCGGGTGAAGTTCAGCTTGGCGGACCATTTTTTCACCCCCCGACTCTACCTAACAAATTAGAATGTCCTAACCATGTATCATGGCCAATCCTGGCCCAAAAAGAAAAACAAATTTTTAAAATTACGTATACATATTTTTCAATGAAAAACCAAAGAATTTTTTTTTTTTTTTTAGTAAACAACTAATTTTCTTTTCTTTTTGTAATCCGACCAAAAAAATGAAATTCATTCATTTCATTTTTTTCAAGAAAGCCTATTACTTTACTTTTCTTTTCTTTTCTTTTTTCATTGTTTCTTTTGGCACAAAAAAGTACATCACTATATTTTAAAATTTCAAAAATGTTACCTATATAATTTTAGGTGAAACACTAATAAATCCCAAAATATGATTTTGTGAATTGTTTAATCCTCTCTTTTTTCTTATGACCCCAAAAGTCCTATTAAAGTAGAAATTACACAAAATGGCAGTCACTTATATGTTTGGGTTTAATATTTTTAGGAATAAAAGTGAATTTTTCCAAATGTGAAATTACATATTTGGGCAATCTGCATTATAGGGGTTTTAGTTTTCCCTCCTTGAACAAATCTTACATTATGAATAAGAACGTAATATTTCAATATAACATTCTAATAAAGTAATACTAAAATGTAACACAATAAAAAATTCATTCGTGTATTTTTTTCCTCAAATGTAACAACGTAACAATCCAAAACAACTCTATAGTGTTTTTTTCTCAAACGTAATACTTCAATATAATACACAAAACAACTTCTTAGTGTACTTTTCTCAAACGTAACACTTTAATGTAATACACAAAACAACTCCTTAGTGTATTTTTTCCAAAACGTCACACTCCAATTAATGTAATCTCAAACGCAACACTCTAATCAACGTAATCCCAAACGTAACACTCAAATGTAATATATACAAAAAATACTAAAAATTTTCTTAGTGTACTTTTCTCAAACGTAACACTCACAATTTGAAATTATACATTTGCCCAAAACTTATTAAGAAATTTTTGTACTCCTTTTGGAATGGATTGAAGAATCCCACATCTTTTTGAAATGGTTTGAAGAATCTCATATTCTTTTTTTAAAATGTTACATTGAAGTGTTACGTTTGGTAAAAAGTACACGAATGAGTTTTTTTTGTGTATTATATTGGAGTGTTACGTTTAGAAAAAGTACATTAAGGAATTTTTTTTAGAGTGTTATATTGGAGTATTATATTTGAGTGTTACAGTTTGAATTATACATTTGCCCAAATGTTACTAAGGAGTTTTTGTATTCCTTTTGAAATGTTTAAATAATCCCATATTTCAAGTCGTTTTTGTGTACTCATTTTGAAATGTTTGAAAATCTCACATTTCAAGTCATTCAAAATAAAAATTATTCTCATATAAAAATCCATCCCAAATTTGATTATCATAGATTGTGTATCATACCTTTCTAACAGAAAAAGAAAGAAAGAAAGAAAGAAACATAATAGAAATAGGGTATAATCGTAAATCTAATTTTCAAATAATATATTAAATTTACCTATTCAAAATCAATGGGACTAACTGGTTTATAATTTATTCACCCAAAAAAAAAAAAATTAGTTTATAAGAAAATTCTTTGAACTAAACAGATTATTATTTCTTAAGATGAGATTTATAAGTAAATTTTTTTACAATTTTATTTTATTTTTGTATATTTTAATATTTTTCAAAAATAGTAATCCCCAAACCCAAAAAAATCAAGCCAGCATCTAATTACAAGTTTCTTGCCCCAAGTGCGGGGCAGATTAATGTTGAAAAGTGATTGAAATGGTTCAGTGGTCCCAAACAACGTTGAATGAAACCGAATGGGTTGACTGGGTGATTAGACTTAGGTTTAGAGTTGGTTTCAGGTTTTTGATCTTTTATTTGCAAATAATTTTTTGTGATTAATCTATATGAAGTTTTTCTTGGCTTTAATTGAACTCCCAATTAGCGGATAGTAGGATTGGTTCTCCAAATTAGTTAGTTTATTAGGTCGAATATTGAGTTATAAAAAAATAAAAATAAAAATAAAAACACACACACAACAATGTCCAATATTTTTTCTTAGTTTTATTTTCATAATCTATTTTTTTGGAATAAAAGTCTAAATAAATAAGATTAACTAAGCTACAAGAATACTTTATGAACTTATTGTGTTAGAACTACTCTAAACAGGATTTATAAATAAATCCCTCTTTATTTAAAAAAAAGAAAAAGAAAAATTAATTTAATGAAAAAAGTAAAAATAAAAAACACTCATTTTCATGTAACCTTTATTTTGGAATGAAAATAATTTAAAAATTTTGAAGATATCATTTTGTTGTTTTTTATTTTTTCATAAAACTAATTCGGAAATTAAAACCAAACATATTCCTGGAAATATTACATCCCTCTAATTTATCACTCCTGAATAACCTCGAATGATGTGGCATTGAGGTTAGAACCCACGTGATTGAGACACCTAATTTATCACCCCTTGAACTATAGAAGAACTACTTATCTTCTCTTAGATAGTGGTTGATCGGTTTGCATCTATGGTCAATCAATAGGCTCGCGGATCTATACCCCTAATGATGTGTTTGACAAGTGTCAAATTTTGATTTGTTAAATTTTTCATTATGTAGGGTCTAACCTCAATACAACATCATTATGTGTTATTTACGGGTAATAAATTACAGTATTGTTGAAAATGTTATCACCAAAAACAATGAAGTCGATCTAATAACCATAGTTACGTTATTTTATTGCATTTGTTTATCAAAAAATAGATAGTTTAATTTTCAAATAATATTTATCGTTCATTTTTATTCAAATAAATGTCATAAACAAACATCGCTATAGTTATCGGATAGATCTGATTTTTTCATAGATAATCAATACGATGTGGTATAAAAAATGAATAGTTAGAATTATCAAAGTGAAACCCATGGTGGGCCCCAATTTGAGCTCTATAAAAAAAAATTAATATAAAATAATATTAATTTTTAATTTGTCACACATTAAATTCTCATACTATATTATTGTACATAAATTTACAAATCTAAAATTGCAGGTTTCTAACGTTTTTCATGAATTGCTTAGGTCTCTCTCTCTCTCTCTCTCTCTCACACACACACACACACACACACACATAATCGTTGTTTGTTTGATATTCTAGTAAGTCTTTCTCATTTGGCGTGTAGTAAATCGTGACACACGAGCAAGAACACCTTTTGTTGGTCGTTCCTTATACTTCCTTTTTTTTGTTTTTATTTTTTATAATTTAGAAGTAAATTGTTGCGATATGCTTTTGTTTTTATGTTTTCATTTTCATAAAATTAGATTCTATTTCAAAAAAAATTGAAAATGAAAAAAAAAAAGTCATTTATTTTCAAAATAAATTTTCAATTTTTTTCTCCCTTCACCATGTTTAGTTACCAATCATTGCTAGTTGCTGCCACCACTACAATCTTCTAGCTACTCGGTTGTTGGTGGATTGATCACTCTTTTGCAATTTTAGTGACACTCTCACCATTAGGATTGTGTAAAATACCGTCTAATCAGTTAAAAAAGTATTGATTTGCATCAATCCGCACCGCTCTATTCGTTAACCGCGAATTAAACTTTAAGGTTTATAATCCGTCTTGAAAATCGCTCCGCTCCACCATAATTAATACATATATATTTTTTAACCTTTAATAAAATATCAAAATAAAAATAAGTATGAGAGAGATTTAAGATATGAAATTTGTTACATATTAGTAGTTATATATAGAAAATGTATTATATAAAATTAGTTTGTATTATATATATAAAAAATATTATACAAATTAATATTATATATTATACAAATATTTAATAATTGATTTAAATATTATTCAATATGTCAATACGTTCAAAACCACTCAAATTATAAATTGTTAGTTTATCAATTCAGTATTCAATTTATAATTTTATTAAGAAAATTGTTTAAGAACTCTAAAACAATGAGCTCTAATAGCTCTAAATACACTGTAATTCTAATTAATTTGATGTTTTACCTTCTTTCTTTTCTTTTTTTTTTTAAATTTTTTTTCTACACTATCAATTCATTAAAACTAATTTAGTGCTCTCTTTTTAATGATACATATCACCACTGTCTTATTAACCAACTATCCAGACCGAATCGCATCCACACCTACCCACCATTTGCCACATCGAAAAGGATAGTGAATAACTTGTCAATTCTAAGAAAAAGGTCCTCCACCCTGAAACGCTCCGTAATTTGTAAGCTTGAAAAAATGACCCCCAGGGCCCCAATGGTGTCAAGTCCGCCGCGTCTAATTACTACACACAACAATGTTACATATAACCAAAAAAAACAAAAAAAACAAAAAAAACAAAACAAAACAAAATTGGGATTCCTTTTTTTAGACCCTCACAACTCTTTTCCCATCTCAACTATTGATACATGTGTGGAACCCACTCATATATGTAGAGGACTCACACCATCAATAATTGATATCCAAAGGGGATTGTGAGGGTCTTCAAAGAAAATGGATCTTAATTAGTGTTGAAAAAAAAATACAGGCCTGGTTTGATTTGTTTTTGAGAAATAAATTTAAAATTCTTTTTCTAAAATTTTGTTTGGTTTAGTAATTTTGAATTTTTTTTTTCAAAATCCGTGTGTTTGGTTTGTATTTGTAGAGTAGTTTTTAAGATAAAAAGTACGAAAACTTGTTTAGTTTGCCTTTTTTCAGAAATGGTTTTGGAAAATTGTTTTGGGGAGAGAGTTTTAAAAAAAGTGATTGATTTGATGTGTATGAGAGAAAGAGTGATTTTGAAAAGTAGGTAACCAAACAAAATTTTGAAATTTTTTTGAAAAAATTTGTTTGGTTTGATTACTCTTGAAAATTTGTTTGTAGAAAATTTTTTCCCAAAAATTTTTCTGAAAAACAAACCAAACAAGGCCACTATCTCTCCTACGCATCAATCAATCATTTTTTCTCTCTCTTCTCTCATTCTCAATCAATTTTTCTCTTACATATATTTACTCAATTACAACAAATTATCAAATCATCACAAACTCCCATACTCCAAAACTATTTCCAAAATATATAACTAAACAAACCAAAAATTTTTTTAAAACTCTTTCTCCAATTTTTTATTTTTTATTTTTAAATTTATCTCCCAAAACCAAACTAAACACATCCACAATCTTTACAACTCTCACTCACTCGTGATTAGTTCAGAAAGAAAAGAAAAAAAAATTAAAAAAACAAAAACACATAATTAGTCCGCATCATTTTGGAGTCATGAGGATCCCCAACTTTAAAGGTTCCAAGCATTTTTGTTACTACAAATTTCTTGCCCCAAGTTCTCGGTAAATTTGTTTGTATAAAAAAAAAAAAAAAATTTGGACAATGAAACTCGAACCCTAAAATTATTTTAAAAATAATATGAAATTATGAATAGGTTTTTAGGGTAATTTACACTCACCTTCCACGAGATTTTAAAAAAATACAGTTCACCTTACAAATTTAACATAATTACATTAATTTTTAGTTTGGAGTGCAATTTGGATGAGTTCGAATTGATTGAGAGATTGTCCAAGTTATGCTGAGAGTTACCCAAGCTTGCCCAGATTCAAATTGTAATCCGAAATTGTCTGGTCAATCCCGAGAGTTAAACTCGAATTGCATATATATATATATATATATTTTGGTTTTTTCTCTCAAATTTTTTTTTTAAGGAGAAAATTGTTGATAAATCCAATTTAAAGAGGGTATAAAGTATTAGGTCTAGTGGATATTTTTTTGTTGGTGAGAGGTCCACTCTTTATAAAATAATTTGGTGCAAAGTCATTTTATTGGTTTTGGAGGACATTTTGTTTTCAAGTTTACCTCTTAATTTATCTGTTGACTTTTTTTGACTATCTATTCAATTTTTTCCTCTTACCTCTTCAAATTTTTGCTATATGTTGAAATTTTCCTTGACCAAGGTGATGATCTGTTCAATTTTTTAAACTAACTATTGAAATATTTTTTTTATCTGTTGAATTTTTATAACCTATTTTTTCTATTTGTTCAAACAGATCAAAGTATAGATCAAAGCAAACAGCACAAATTGAACATTTTCTTATCCATTGAATTTTTTAAACTTAATTTTTTCTATCTGTTAAATATTTTCTTATCTGTTGAATATGCACACAGATATAAGGACATGCCTTTACACTGAATCAAACAAATCAAGCACAAACTTGTTTCTTATCTTTTTAACATACATAGAGATCAAAGCAAATGCACGCTAGCTAACTCAGACACAAAAAAGAGTGACAGAGAGAAATAGATCGAGAAAATGACAAAGCGCACAAATTCTCTCAACTGCAAGAAATACGAAGTCCTATCTATGGAGCTTTGTGAGTCCCACCGAATGCACTCAGATTTGACCCCAACTCTACAACCATCGATAGCGATGATAAACCCTCCATCTAGTGATCCCCACGTCGAACCGTCCTTACAAATCACTATTGTAAAATCGTTAGCTCTTCACTCATTAATCATCATATTCAAAAATAAAAAATCAAATTAATTTAAATTAATTGAGCGGCCACAACTTTGGAAAGGTAGATGCGGCACTTTCAAAGAAGCCGTATTGGCCTACAACGGTACTGCAAGCTTCCTTAGAGGTTCCAAAGCTAAGACCAACTTTCCGCCACCATCCACCACCTTGTCTCTCGACCTCAACTTGCCCTTTGACCACTTGTTGAAGATTGACTCTGTGTGGCTGATCTTCAGATCTTGTTAGTGGCTGCTATAAATGCTGTCGGTGGCTTGTCGATGGCTATGGAGACTTTGGCTCTCCCATTGTATGTATAAAAGGGTAGTGAATGGGAGAGGTTCAAGTGTGGTGAGTTAAAGAAAAAATACATAGTGTTGAGAGAGAACAAGAGAGTGTGTAATTCTTTGTTCCAAATTTAGTGAATGCCGCTGCCCGTGGACGTAGGTGATTTGTTGAAGCATGTAAATACTTGTGTGTTTGTGTGTGATTGTTTTCTGCCTCCTAGGCACAACAAATTGGTATTAGAGCATTGGTGTGTGAAAAAATAGAGCATTTTTCTATAAATTGAAAATTTCGAAGCTGTTGAAATTGAGTTTCCAGCCTACCACGACGTACGTCTCAACGAGAAGAGTCCAAAGAACGGGTCAAAACGGAGGTCGGGATGGCCCATACGCTCTGGTCAAAGGTTGGCGCGTAAAGTCAACTCTAAACCATAAGACCCACGCGAGGCGAGAGGAAGAAGATGACTTCCAAAACATATACTTCAAATATATATTTGAAGGAAACAAACACCAAGTCGAGCTTTGTCCAAATGGTTAAGGCTGACCATTTCTCTTTCTTGGCCATGGTTCAAATCTTTGGGGCAACAATATATTCGAACCCGAATTTTCAGTGAAGTTTTCAGGAGCTTAGAATTTGTCGTGTTCCGGGCATTTCAAGTGTCCGTTATTGTTTGGAGATTATTGAGCAGCCTCAATGGCAGAATCTATAGAGACGAGATCAACCGAGTCCAGAAGCAACCCAGTGACTATAAGCAGCTCTAGGCATTGGACCCCAGTGTCCCATGCTAAATTCGAGGTAGAAAAGTTTGATGGAAGCAACAACTTCGGCGTGTGAAAAAGCCAAGTTAAAGACATGTTTGTCCAGATGAACCTGCATTTCACTCTGGGAGACAAACCAGAGAGCTTGGACGAGTTTGAGTGGAGAAAGTTAATCTCCTGGCCTGTAGTTCCATCCGACTTTGTCTTGCAAAAGAGGAGAAATATGCCTTCACAGAACATGATACTGCGAAGGAGCTTTGGAAGGCGCTGGAAGACAAGTTTATGACAAAGAGTATTGAGAACCGGCTATACTTGAAGAAGATGTTGTTTTGTTTCAACTACAAGAAAGGTATTTCGATGAACTAACACCTGAACAATTTCAACAAAATTCTTGCCGATTTGAAAAACCTAGATGTTCAAATCGATGATGAAGATAAAACACTATTATTGTTGAATTCCTTACCTGACACATATAATCATTTCACCACCACTTTACTGTGTGGTAAAGAAAAGATCAAGTATATTGATGTTTCAAATACCTTGGTAAATAATGAGTTCAGAAGGAAAGATAAGTCTACAAATAGGGATGCAGCATCAGAGGCATTGACAGTTAGAGGCAGGACGAATAATAGAAGATATACAGGGTGAGGAAAGTCTCGCTCAAAATCAAGAGGGAGACCACTAGATGGAAGATGTCGTGCAAAAGACGAGTGTGCTACTTGTCGCTAGAAGGGGCATTGGGCAAAAGATTGTCCCAATAAAGACAAGAAAGAGAAAAAGGTAAACGTTGCATGAGATGGAGATAATGGTGAAGGATCAGCCTTCATAGTTTCATCACTTGGCTATTCTAATGAATGGATTCTAGATTCCGAATGTTCATACCATATGTTTCCTAACAAGCAGTGGTTCTCGAGCTTACGAGAGTTCGATAGAGGAGTTGTGATGATGGGCAATGACCAAGTTTACTAGACAAAGGAGATTAGAACAATTCGACTGAAGATGTATGATGGAACAATCAGAATTCTCGAAGATGTTCAGTATATACCGAATTTGACAAAAAATCTCATCTCAGTGGGAGTTTTAGACTCCAAAGGTTACAAAGTAACTGTGGAAGGTGGAGTCCTTGTATGAGGAGCATTTGTTGCAATAAAGGGTACTGTCACGACCCAAACTCGCCCCTATAAGTTTAGTGTCGTAATCGGCCAGTAATCCTTGGATTACCAAAGGCCTCTGAACAGATTATCACGTAAGGGGGCTGCAGAAGAAAATATAGAAATATACATAGTCCATAGAGCTGTGCAGACATACATGGGACAGATAATTTAAAACCTTGTGAGCATAAACTCTTTTCGAGCAGACATATATATACATATATAACGTCATATACATCCATCCAACCTTATCATTATACACAAAATAGAACAAAAGAACT
This sequence comes from Camellia granthamiana, assembly GCA_036172215.1. Classification (NCBI taxonomy): domain Eukaryota; kingdom Viridiplantae; phylum Streptophyta; class Magnoliopsida; order Ericales; family Theaceae; genus Camellia; species Camellia granthamiana. Next base: position 120,071,761 of record CM069905.1, read on the forward strand.
AGTCACAAAACAACAAAAGTCTTAAGCTTATGTCTTGGTTTACAAAACTCGACCACTGAACTCTTTTCGAAACCTCCTCGAAAGGCACAATGGTTGGCCGACAAAACAAAGACTCCAGGTCATCAACTCTGAGCCTGGTCACGTGCCTAGTCGCCTACATACATGTAATAAATAGTAAGCAAAAGCCCAATGAATAATAACAGAGTAGAAATTTTAATAAATAATGTCCAGTTTCGTATCATATTAATCAGAGAGATAAGCATAGTCATATAAAAAACAGAGTCATGTTCATATACGTGTTCAAATCATGTGTTGTACTTCCATTAGCATTAACATATCTCCTTGGTCAAGCATATCAAGTTCCATAAAGGAACCTCCGGTATCGGGTAACATATCTCATTCATAGGTCACGGTATTGTTTTCCCCGGGTGAGGGCCTGGGCCACAGTATTGTTTCCCTTGGGTGAAGGCCTTATGACCATAAACCATAGTATTATGTCCCCTAGGCAAGGGCCTCTGCTAAGGATACCACAAATACATTTCAAAGATATGGATCATCATTCATGGCATCACAAAATAGCCTGTTGTATTATTCAAAGACATTTCATATCATATCATAACGTTTAAAAAGTATCTCATATCAAACATAGCTTTACTAAGTTATTACTCATAGATAACTGCACAGATAGCTTTGATAGCAACCAATTGATCAACAGCTCACTGTACGTGACCTACACAAACATAACAAACACATACACTGAAACACACACTTGGATCGTACTTAACTTATGTCGTTTCATTCTTAGTGTGTTTCTAAGTCTTATGATCATTATTGTGTCTTAATCATGGTCTATTAATGCGTAGGATACAATGAGGATACTAAAACATGCTGTTCAACACTTAGGTAAATTTATTGAAAATAGGGTCCTCGCTCGAGTGCAGCTTCCTTTGCTCGAGTGGATGTGCAAAATAAACGTGGTCGCTCGAGTGCAACTTCGGTTGCTTGAGCAGTTTGTAAACCTCTACAAAAGTACTGGTTGTGTGATTTCTCTGCTCGACGGTCGATCAAGTATGAGACTAGGGTCTTCGCTCGAGCGTAACTCTTATCGCTCGAGCAGTTTGCAAAACTTATAAACTTTTGGGAGCACGCATTTTACTCTCAAGCCAACCTTTGTTCGCTCGAGCAGAAGTGCAAATTAAGAGTGGCCGCTTGAGCCGCTCAATCTATCGTTCTAGCGAAGAGGCAAATTTCTAGAATTTCTAGATTTGCCTTCAAGTTTCAAAACTTAACCCCAAAGCTGCAAATTATGTTATTTTAGGCCAATAACTTAAGGAAACTTGTGTAAACTTGGAACAACGTCATGAATTAGGGATCATTACACAAAATCAAGGCCCAAAAGCAAGTGAATTCTTGAAAACAAACTTGAATTATATGAATACACATCATGCATGTGTTATCATGAACTCAAATCTTCCCAAACATGTACAAATGAAGTGTTAAGGTGCAAAACCACAATGAGCTCTCATAATTGAACAAAAATATGTCCTTGCATGTAAGAAGTTGTTGAAATCAAAACTCAAAATCCATGAATTATGTATGCATGTATATAATTAGCTCATTTCTTCCATGATTGACATAATTCTAACTTATTCTCTTCAATTTCATGTAAATATTCCTACATGACTCATGAATTCACTTCCTATGTACCTTATTTCCAAGATTTAAGGGAAATTTTCATACCTAAGATGTGAATTCAAAGGGTTCAAGCTTGATTCTCTAAGAATTCTCCTAGTTGAGCTCAATCTCTTCTTCCCCCTCTCTCTCTACATTTTGTTGCCTCAAAGATGATAAAATGAGAGTGTGAGTCATTCTCCTTAATCAACTTAAGCCCTATATAGGCTTGCTTAGCTTTTAAATTAAACCTACCATAATTTCCTAAGAATTCCAAATAACACATATACCAAGTCAATTTCATGTTCGGATGCCGATAAGGCCTTCAATTCACAAAACAAAACAGAAACACAAATAGATTTTTCTACGATAGAAAGATAGAAACACAGATAATGCAACACTCATGCAATTAATTCAGAATTTCATCTTAATTAATCATTAAGCATTCTTAATCTTGGTTTAGTGGCTAAACATAGTTCAAGGTTATTACAGTCTTCCCCCCTTAAAAGAGTTTGGTCCTCCAAACTCGAATTACCTTCGTTTTGGAAGAATATCGGATCCAGAGGGAATAGATCGGGATATCTCTTCATCATATCTTCTTCAGTCTCCCAGGTTGGTTTTGCCAATCAACTTTCACTAATGGTATTTCTTTGTTCCTCAATCTTTTGATTCTACGATTCACAATTTGAATTGGCCTCTCTTCGTACGTATAATCATCTTTCAAAAGCACATGGGTTGGCTCAATCACATGGAGTGGATCTCATAAATATTCCCGAAGCATCGAAACATGAAAAACATTATGCATATGTTCTATGACTGGTGGTAAGGCTACCCGATACATCACTGGGTTGATTTTCTTTAGGATCTCGTATGGCCCAACATATCTCCATGCTAACTTACCCTTTACACCAAACCGAGTTTGCCCTTTCATTGGAGTCACTTTGATAAACACGTGATCCCCGATTTTATATTCTCTATCTCTTCTTTGGATATCTGCATAACTCTTTTGGCGGCTTTGTGCAGTTTTTAATCTCTGTTGAATTAATTTCATATTTTTAGTCGTTTCTTGCACAAGTTTCGGTCCCAACAAAGGTCTGTCACCTACCTCGGCCCAACAAATTGGAGAACGACATTTTCTACTATACAACGCATCATAAGGGGCCATCCCGATACTTGAATGGTAGCTATTGTTGTACACAAATTTTGCCAATGGTAAGTAGGTCTCCCAATTTCCTTGGAAATCTAACACACACATTTTGAGCATATCTTCCAAGGTTTGAATGGTTCGTTTAGATTGGCTATCTGTCTGTGGGTAATAAGCACTGCTTAATCTTAGTTCAGTCCCCAAGGCCTGTTGTAAACTCTACCAGAATCTCAAAGTAAACTTGGGATCTCTGTCAGATACTATGGACACTGGAACTCAATGCAATTTCACAATCTCATTTACATAGAAATTAGCCAACTTATCCACATTATTCAAAGATTTGACAGGCAAAAAGTGGGCAAATTTAGTTAAATGATCAACAATGACCCAAATAGAATCCATACCTCGGAAGGAGTGAGGCAGTCTAATAATGAAGTCCATCGTACTATGCTTCCATTTCCATTATGGTATTGGAAGCGGTTGAAGTAATCCAGCGGGTCATTGTTGTTCAACTTTAACTTGCTGGCAATGTAGACATCTAACCATATAGTCAGCAATACTTTTCTTCATTCCAGGTCGCCAGAAGTTTTGTTTCAAGTCATGGTACGTCTTTGTGTTTCTTAGATGCATAGCAAATTTGGAATTATGGGCTTCAGTCATAATGCGTTTTCAAAAATCTGAACAATTTGGTACATACAATTTGCCTTGAAATTTCAACACATTATTTTCAGACATAAATTCGGGCCTCCGTATTGAATCAATTTCATTGACAATCTTCCGCAAAGACTCATCTTCAAGCTGTTTCTCTCTAATCTCTTCCATTATTGCAGGCTGGGCAACAATAGCGGCCAGAATTCCGCCCTGTTCCCATAGCACAATTTCAATTTCATTTCTTTTTAGGTCGCATATCAAATCCTTTTGACCAGTGAGTAAACATGACAAATTCCCAATTGACTTTCTACTCAAGGCATCTGCAATGGTATTGGCTTTCCTCGGATGGTACAAAATCTGCAAGTCATAATCTTTAATCAATTCTAACCATCTCCTCTGTCTCATGTTCAGTTCTTCTTAGGTGAAGAAATATTTCAAGCTTTTATGATTCGTATGTACTTCACGAGTCACTCCATACAGATAATGGCGCCAAATTTTTAATGCAAAAACCACCACTGCCAATTCAAGGTCATGAGTTGGGTAATTCTTTTTATGTTGGCGGAGTTGTTGAGAAGCATAGGCAATCACTTTCCCATTTTGCATTAACACACATCCTAAGCTTTTATAGGAAGCATCACTATAAATCTGAAATCCATCAGTTTCGTTAGGCAATGTCAGAATTGGTGTAGTTACCAATCTAGTTTTCAGTTCTTGGAAGGCTGATTCCCGCTGATCAGTCCAATCAAATGGTACATTTTTCTGGGTCAACTGTGTCAATGGCATGACAAGCTTAGAGAAGTCTCTCTCAAATCTGCGATAGTAGCCAGCAAGCCCCAGAAAACTTCTGATTTTTGACACATTGGTCGGTCTTGGCCAGTCCACAATGGCTTCAATTTTTTGTGGCTCCATTAATACACCATCCTTGTTGATCACATGTCCCAAAAACGCCAGAATCCACATTTGGAAAATTTTGCAAATACTTCTTTTCTCTCACAATCTGTAGGGTAGTTCTCAGATGATTTTCATGTTCTTCTCTGCTTTTGGAGTAAATCAATATATTATCAATAAATACAACGATAAATTCATCAAGAAATTGTTTAAAAACCCTATTCATTAGGTCCATAAACATTGTAGGTGCATTTGTTACCCCAAATGGCATTACCAAAAATTCGTAGTGCCCGTATCTGGTTCTGAATGCAGTTTTCTCTATGTCTTCTACTTTAACTTTTAGCTGGTGATACTCAGATCTAAGGTCTATCTTAGAGAACACTTGTGCCCCCTGGAGTTGGTCAAATAGGTCATCTATTCGAGGTAATGGGTATTTGTTCTTAATAGTCACTTTGTTCAATTCCCGATAGTCTATACACAACCTTAAAGATCCGTCTTTCTTCTTGACAAACAAAACTGGAGCACCCCAAGGTAACGTGCTTGGGTGGATAAACTTCTTGTCTAACAATTCCTGAAGTTGAGTTTTCAATTCTTTTAATTCAGAAGTTGACATTTTGTATGGGGTTTTGGAAATTGGTTGTGTTCCAGGTATTATATCAATGGTGAATTCAATCTCTCTATCAATCAACTCCCCAGAAAACTCATTTGGAAACACATCAGGAAATTCAAAAACAATAGGAATAGTTTCCACATTAGGTCTATCAGAAGTCTCAGTCAAAACACAACAAATATAACCCCTACATCTCTTCCTAAGTAGTTTCACAGCTTCATGGCAAAAATCAAATATGGGGGAGGAACTACCTCATTCCCAACAAACACAAATTCAGGTAAACCAGATGGACGAAACACAACAGATTTGTTCAAATAGTCAATAGTTGCACAGTACTTTGTTAACCAATCCATACCTAATATGCAGTCAAAATAATCAATACCCAATGGGAATAAATCAGCATACAATGTCACATTACCAATCACAATTTCATATGCCGGATAAACATATCCACATACCATAGAACCCCCAGATGGCATAGATACAGACAATAAATAATTCATGGGTTCTAAAAGTCTAGTCAATTTTCGAGAAAAGGCATGTGACACAAATGTGTGTAGAACTAGAATCTATCAAGACATATGCATTTTGGGCACAGATAGAAATTATACCTGACACCACAGACTCGCTGTTCTGTACATCTCCAAGCACTAGTGGGAACACCCTCCCTTGCCTTAACGTCTCATTTCTAGTGTTACCTCTGGCATTAGTTCTAGCATTTGACCTTGTTACAGAGGCAGATCCAGCTGGACCTACTGCAGGGCGGTTGGCATTCTCAGACCCAAGTGGACAATCTTTCATCATATGGCCAACTTTGCCACATCGGTAATAGGCACCAGATGCATGGTAACACACTCCTCTATGCTTTCTTCCACAATCGGGGCAAACTAGAATAGTTCCACTACTCTGACTCGAACTACTGGAGGATCCCATGTTTTTCTTCTTTGAAAATGACCGACCCTTCTTGAAATTGAATCTGGATCTTTTACCCCTCCATTTAGTTGTTGGAGCTTTAGCTTGTTTCTTTGCTGCTAGAGTGGCCTCTGCCATCAATTCTCTATCAAGTACTTCCATATATGTAGGCAACTTCAGGACACCTACTTGATCAAACACATCCAAATATAATCCCTCTTCAAATTTCTGAGCCTTCTTATGGTCCATATCCACCATATGAGGAGCAAATCGAGCTAATTTCGTGAATTGAGCCTCATATTTTGCTACAGACACGTTGCCTTGATTGAGTTCTTGGAATTCAGAAACCTTTCAATCCCAGAAGTACTGAGGAAAGTACTTGTCATAGAAGATCTTGTTAAATTGAGTCCATGTCATGTTCCCATTATTAGTTCGGATTAATAACCACCATCTTCAAGCTTCATCTTTTAGGGTATAGGTGGCCAATAGAACTTTCTAAGTCTTGAAGCAGGGAAACACTTTAAACAATTTTTCCATTTCAAGTAGCCATGTCTCTACCTTTAATGGTTCTATACCTCCCAAGAAAGTTGGCGGTTTCATCTTCATGAATTTCTGAGTCAGATTTATAATATCATTGTTATCCGGTTCAACTTGGACCAGAGGAGGCGGAGGTTGTTGTCTCTACTGCTGTATCATTGCTTTAGTTAAGGCTGCGAGCATTTGTTCCATTCGACTCATCCAAGACTCAGAAGATTTGGTTGTTCCATCACTTCTTGTATTTTCTATTGCTATAGGTAAACAGGACAATAATAAACATAGGCAAAACAATTCTTTTCGCAATATTCAGCACATTCAATCACAGTTCATTTGTTTCAATTTTGTGAGTTCATGTTCAGATTTAATTTTCATAGTTATAGAAACTAACACACAGACTTGCACATGCAAATGAAATACCCCTAATTCTTGTCTAGGACATCCTATAGCTCCTATAGACTTTTGTGTGCAGTATAACATGTGCTCTGATATCACAACCCAGACCAGCCCTTATAGGTTTAGTGTCGTAACCGGCCAGTAATCCTTAGATTACCAAAGGCCTCTGAACAGATTATCACGTAAGGGGGCTGTGGAAGCAAATATAGAAACATACATAGTCCATAGAGTTGTGTAAACATACATGGGACAAATAATTTAAAACCTTGTAAGCATGAACTCTTTTCGAGCAGACATATATATACATATATAACATCATATACATCCATCCAACCTTATCATTATATACAAAATAGAACAAAAGTCTTAGGCTTATGTCTTGGTTTACAAACTCGACTACTGAACTCTTTCCGGAACCTCCTCGGGAGGCATAATAGTTGGCCGACAAAACAAAGACTCCTCCAGGTCATCAACTTTGAGCTTGGTCACGAGCCTGGTCGCCTACATACATATAATAAATAGTAAGTGAAAGCCCAGTGAATAATAACAGAGTAAAGATTTTAATGAATGATGTCCAGTTTCGTATTGTATTAATCAGAGAGATAAGCATAGTCATATAAAAAATAGAGTCATGTTCATATACGTGTTCAGATCATGTGTGGTACTTTCATTAGCATTAACATATCTCCTTGGTCAAGCATATCAAGTTCCATAAAGGAACCTTCGGTATCGGGTAACATATCTCATACATGGGCCACGGTATGGTTTTCCCTGGGCGATGGCCTCATGACTATAAGCCACAGTATTATGTCCCCTGGGCGAGGACCCCTACTAAGGATACCACAAATACATTTCAAAGATATGGATCATTATTCATGGAATCACAAAATAGCCTGTTGTATCATTCAATGACAATTCATATCATATCATAATGTTTAGAAAGTATTTCATATCAAACATAGCTTTACTAAGTTATTACTCACAAATAAATGCATAGATAGCTTTGATAGCAACCAATGGATCAACAGCTCATGGCGCATGACCTACACAAACATAACATATACATATACTGAAACACACAGTTGGATCGTACTTAACTTATTTCATTTCGTTCTTAGTGTGTTTATAAGTTTTATCCTCATTATTGTGTCTTAATCATGGCTTAGGAATGCCTGGGATGCAATGAGGATGGTAAAACATGCTATTCAACACTTAGGTAAATTTGTTGAAAACAAATTCCTCGCTCGAGCACAGCTTCCTTCGCTCGAGCAGATTTGCAAAATAAACGTGGTCGCTCGAGCGGTTTGTAAACCTTTACAAAAGTACTGGTTGTGTGATTTCTCCGCTCAACGGTCGCTCGAGTGTGAGTCTGGAGTCTTCGCTCGAGCGCAACTCTTGTCGCTCAAGTGGTCTGCAAAACTTATAAACTTCTGGGAGCACGCATTTTACGCTCGAGCCAACCTTTGTTACCTCGAGCGGAAGTGAAAAATTAAGAGTGATCGCTCGAGCAGAGAGGTAAATTTTTAGAATTTCTAGATTTGCCTTCAAGCTTTAAAACTCAACCCTAAAGCTGCAAATTATGTTCTTTTCAGCCAATAACTTAAGGAAACTTGTGTAAACTTGGAAAACATCATGAATTAGAGATCATTACACAAAATCAAGGCCCAAAAGCAAGTGAATTCTTCAAAACAAACTTGAATTATATGAATAGACATCATGCATGTGTTATCATGAACTCAAATCTTCCCAAATATGTACAAATGAAGTGTTAAGGTGCAAAAACCACAATAAGCTCCCATAATTAAACAAAAATAAGTCCTTGCATGTAAGAATTTTGTTGAAATCAAAACTCAAAATCCATGAATTATGCATGCATGCATATAATTAGCTCATTTCTTCCATGATTGACATTCTCTTCAATTTCATGTAAATATTCCTACATGACTCATGAATGCACTTCCTATGTACCTTATTTCCAAGATTTAAGGGAAATGTTCATACCTAAGGTGTGAATTCAAAGGGTTCAAGCTTGATTCTCCAAGAATTCTCTTAGTTGAGCTCAATCTCTCTCTCTCTCTCTCTCTCTCTCTCTTTCTCTTTCTCTCTACATTTTGTTGCCTCACAGATGATAAAATGAGAGTGTGAGTCATGCTCCTTAATCAACTTAAGACTTATATAGGCTTGCTTAGTGGTGTTTAATTAGCCTTGGCTTAAGCTAATCATATTAGCATTGATTATTCTAATTTAAATCATTCTGAATCAAATTTAAATTAAACCTAACATAATTTCCTAAAAATTTTGAAATAACACATATACCAAGACAATTTCGTGATCAGATGCCGATAAGGCCTTCAATTCGCAAAAAATAAAATAGAAACAACAAATAGATCTTTCTACGATAGACAAATGAAAACACAGATAATGCAACACTCATGCAATTAATTCAGAATTTCATCTTAATTACTCATTAAGCATTCTTAAACATGGTTTAGTGGCTAATTATAGTTCGGGGTTGTTACATCTACAGTCATAAGGAGAGTGGCTATCTCTACAGCTTAGAGGATTATGCGTCAGACACTTCCAACTTTGGCACATGCGCTTAGGGCATACTAAAGAAAAGGCTTTACAAGGGTTGGTAAAGTAAGGCCGGTTGAAAGCCGCCAAGATAGGAAGCTTGAGTTCTGCGAGCATTGTGTGTACTAGGTAAGCAAACAAGAATCAAGTTTGGTACCCTATTCATCGTACCAAAGGGATTCTAGGCTATGTTCACATTGATGTATGGGGTCCTTCCAAAAATGCTTCTTTGGGAGGTAAAAAGTACTTTGTGTCGTTCATTGATGATTTCTCAAGTAGAGTTTGGGTTTACACAATGAAGTAGGGTTGTTCGTGGTTCGATTATGGCTAGGGAATTTCTAATCTGCCATCTGTTCGTTGAATGGGTGAATTGGAAAAAATCAATCCACATCCATCCACCGAATTGACTGATGCGGATTGAGCATATTAGGCAGATTGGCAGATAGATGCGAATCGTTGGTGGTTTAAACTTCTATAAATTTTGAACATAATACAACAATTTATTAACATTTTTTTTTTGGATAATAATCCAACTCAACATAACTAAAAGATTATCAAGTAAATTGTCAAATACTAATAATAAATACATATAAGAAAATCATGCATTATCAAAACTATTTCATTGTTTTTTTTCTATTCAAAAACTATTTAATTTGATTTTTTTGAAAAAATGACACAAAATTAAGCCCTATGTTTTTCACACAAAAAATATCAAATATTAACCCTTGCCATTTGATAAAAGGATTTCCAAATTGATAACACAACAGAATAGCTAAACTCTTTTTCAATTGAAAATACAAATAGAATAATAAACTAATTGAAAATACAAAGTCTACAAATTTGTAGGGGTGCTCGCGGTTTGGTCAATTCAATTGTGGCCAAAGGAACCTCAAATTTGCTATCCGTCCAAAATTAGGCGGATTGGAAAAAAATCAATTCGCAACCGTCTACTCGTTATCACGCATTTGTCCAAAATGAGGCGGATCCGGTTCAGTTCAGTAGGTTTGGGCAGATTGAATTATCTGCTGCTCACCCCTACAATGATAGCACAAAGATGAGGTGTTAGACATCTTCCTTATATGGAAGAAAATGATTGAAACTTAGACATGCAAGAAAATCAAGAAGTTCAGATCCGACAATGGCGGTGAATACACATCAGATCCTTTCTTTGAAGTTTGCCAAAGTGAAGGGATAGGTGAGACATTTCACAGTTAGTGGAATGCTGCAACAAAATGGAGTTGCAGAATGCATGAACCGCACTTTGGTGGATAAAGTTAGGTGTATGCTGTCACATCAGGATTGAGCAAGGCTTTTCAGGGCGAGGCATTAAACTATGCTTGTCCTATTGTCAACAGACCACCTGCTGCAGCACTAGATGGCAAGGTATGGTCAGGAGTGCAAGCTAGTGATATGTATTACTACGTATCTTTGGATGTCCAGCTTGTTTCCATGTTTATAGATCTAAGTTGGATCCTAGAGCCAAGAAACCTGTCTTTCTGGGCTTTAGTCACTGTGTCAAGGGATATAGCTCTAGTGCCGAATCAAAGAAGTAGAGGATGTACCTTTGATGAGTCTGAAGTTAGCCAAGTCCTCAAGAGAATGAGGAAGCATTGAAGAAGTCAGTGCAAGTGGAGTTTGAGACTCCAACAAAGATATTTGGACAGTCAACAATCCTAAAGAAGTTTTAGTTGATAGCTCAGAAAAAGATCTTAAAGAGAGTTCAGATAAGAATAAAGACCCATTTCAAGAAAGCCCACAACAGTCAGAACCCATTGTAATTAGGAAAAGGAAAAAGGGTTACTAAGAAACCCGGTTAGATGGCCCGATATGATAGCCTATGCACTTTCAATCATTGATGGCAATGTTCCGTGCGCTTTTAGAGAAGTCGTGCAGAATGCAAAAAGTGTCAAGTGGAAGGAGGCTCTGGATTGAAGAGATCAAGTTACTTCCTTAAGTACCAGACTTGGGTGTTGGTGCAACTTCCAGAGGGCAAGAAAGCAATTGGGTGTAAATGGGTTTACACCAAGAAGGAAGGCATCCTATGTAGAGACAACATCAGATTCAAAGCTAGATTAGGTAGCTAAAGGTTATATCCAAAAGGAAGGAATAGACTACAATGAGGTATTCTCATATATTGTGAAGCACACGTCTATTTGTATCTTGCTAGCTTTGGTTGCATAGTTTGATCTCGAGCTTGCCCAACTCGATGTCAAAACTGCCTTCTTACATGGAAATCTTGAGAGGAGATATACATGTCCTAGCCAGATGGTTTCAAAGTTGCTGGAAAAGAGAATTGGGCCTATAAGCTGAACAAATCATTGTATGGGTTGAAGCAATCCCTGAGACAGTGGTACAAACGATTTGATCAGGTTCATGACGGAAAAGAAATACAAAAAAAGCCAGTATGATCATTGTGTATATTTTCGTAAGCTTTCAGATGGTTCCTTCATCTATTTGCTCTTGTATGTAGATGATATGTTGATTGCATCTAAGAGCAAGGTGGAGATTGCTAAACTCAAGGCACAGTTGGCAGGAGAGTTCGAAATGAAGGATCTTGGCGAAACAAAAAAAATTCTTGGCATGGAGATCAAAAGAGACAGGAAGAAGGCACGGTTTATCTACGCAAACCCAGTATCTGAAAAAGGTGTTAGATAGATTTAGCATAAATGAGAAAACAAAAGCTGTGAGTACACCGGTGGCCCCTCATTTCAAGCTTAGTGATTCGATTTCTCCATGCACAGAAGAAGAACAGAATCATATGGCACACGTTCCATATGCAAATGCAGTTGGTGCATTAATGTATGCTATGGTTTGTACAAGGCCTAACATCTCACATGATGTGAGTATTGTAAATAAGTATTTGCATGATCGAGGAAAAGGTCATTGGTAGGCAGTGAAGTGGATCTTGAGGTACTTACATGGCACAGTTAATATGGGTTTGAAGTTCGAGAGAGATCATAGACTTGGACAAAATCTGGTTGGATATATGGACTCAGATTATGCTGGCGACTTGGACAAACACTGATCAACAACAGGGTATTTATTTACGCATGCTAAAAAGCCAGTGAGTTGGAGGTCAACACTTCAATCAACGGTGGCTTTGTCTACTATAAGGCAGAGTACATGGCAGTGACAGAAGCATTTAAGGAGGCTATTTGGCTACATGGGTTGATTGAGGACTTGGGTATTGTTCAGAAGCATGTTGAGGTGTACTGTGTTAGTCAGAGTGCCATTTGTTTGGCAAAGAACCAGGTTCATCATTCCCGCACCATGCACATTGATGTCTGTTTCCATGTTGTCAGAGAAATTGTGAATAAAGGGGATATTCTACTTCAAAATATTAGTATTGAAGATAATTCGGCCAATATGCTCACAAAAGTGGTTTCTAGGATCAAGTTCCAACATTGTTTGGACTTGGTCAACATCTCTCAAAATTAAGCACCTTCGAGTGTATGACAGTGTTGATTGATCACTATATTGGATAGAGAATCCTCGCCAAGGTGGAGATTTGTTGAAGATTGGCTCTGATTCACCAACGTGAACAACAGCTGCTAATTTCAAACAAATGAAGGAGTTGAAGTTTTGGGCTAAAGATTTAGCCGAGCTACTCTATGGTAGGGTGGCTGATCTTCAGATCTTGTTGGTGGCTATTGTAAATGCTGTCTGTGGCTTTTCGATGGCTATGGAGACTTTAGCTTTCCCATTGTATCTATAAAAGGGTAGTGAATGGGTGAGGTTCAAGTGTGGTGAGTTAAAGAAAGAATACAAAGAGCAGAGAGATAACAAGAAAGTGTGTAATTCTTTGTTCCAAATTTAGTGAATTCCGCTGCCCGTAGACGTAGGCAATTTGCCGAACCACGTAAATACTTGTGTGTTCTTGCTTGTGTGTTTATGTGTGATTGTTTTCTACCTCTTAGGCACAACACCACTACTAACGGTGGGCTTGGGTTTGAAATTTGATGACAAATCCACCATGGTGAAGAGGCAAAGCAACCATATATGAGGTAATGACGAAGTCCAGATCTGAAGACAAAGATGTGGTGCGGTGGGTGTTTAGGAGAGAGAGATAGAGAGATGGAGAAGGAGGGAGTGACTGACAACCGTGTAGGCAACGGAGAAGACACGGTTGATGGCTGCATTAGGATAGAGGTAGTAGATTGTGATTGTCCTGTTATGGTGGTGTAGCTTCCCACTTTTGACCGCCCTTACGACTTGGGTGCCACTGATTGATCACCCAATGATGAATGCACACGCTTGTCTAATGCTTGATTTCCTCAACAGAAAGCCTCGGACTTGAGCCTCAGAAACCTACAAGGCTTACATCATTTTTGGACCACAACAACTTTTTTTCAAGCCTGCCCACTCAAAGACCTGCAGACCCACTAGTGTACACTATTAGTGGCTGGTCAGCCACTTGTGTAAAAAAAATAGATCTTTTTTGCTAGCTATGCCAGCTATCTCCATAGGTACATGCACTGCACCAGCTGTGTCTGCATGGATATTTCTGAGATAGTCTCATATATTTCTATATATAGATGACCCTCTCTCATAAATTAGGGTTAGGAAAAATTGAAGAAGGAAAATTCCCAAAAATATGTCTCTCTCTCTCTCTCTCTCTCTCTATCTTGCAACCTACACACTCTCTCTCTCTACACTTCCTAAACCTAATTGCTAAGGATCCTTACTGAGGTTCACAAGCTTGAGCTTCAGCTCTTGAAGGTGTGGAATTGGTGGTTCATAACAAAAAGGGTCACTCCTCTTCAAGAGGTAAGCTTCTTTCCCCTATTTATTTTCCATCATTTATCGCTATTTTTGTACTATTTTTCACCTATATATATATGGGTTGTAACATTAAAGGTAGAAGGGTTGACCACCCTTCTTTGAACCTTGCTTCCTAGGCTTTTACACTTGTGTTTCCCATCTCTTTATCAACATTTTTTGAGCATTTTACCACTGAATTTTAGAGATTTTTAGAGGCTAAACATCATGTTTTGAAGTCCTAAAAATGATGTTGTAATTACTTAGCTGTATCAATTAAGAATATCAATTAATTAATTGATACACCTGATTGACATGGCAACAATTAGCCCTGAGAAATAAGGAATGCTCATGCATGAAGGCAGTTTCCATCCAAAAATTCCTCTGTTTTGCTGCCCAAAGGGTTCTGTTTTGTAGTCAAAAAATTGCACTATTTTGCTTCAGCTTTCGTTCTATTTTGTAAGAGAAAGGGACACTGCCAGGCTACAAAAAAAAAGTGGCCGGCCGGCCAGAAAAAGTGGTCGACCGTACAGAAAAAGGGGCCGGTCGGCCACTAGTTTGTGGTACTTTCTTGCTGCAACAGATAATAAACAGAGTACAAACAGAGCATTTTCAGTAGATGTTTGTCCACCCTGTCTCTTCATATCATCAAATAGCTCAAATGAGGGGTAGGCTTGATTCGCAAGCTATCAATCGATGCAAATTCATTACGTGATGACTTATGAACCAGGGGATACAATCTCAATAAATGAAACTAAAGACCAACAAAACCCTCTCCTATCATGGAATTGATCAAGGGAAGTGGTTAACTTTGAACCTTGAACCATTTTCATCACTAGTAGCTAGTAAAATAGATATCTACAGTTGCAGGATAATGATAAAGAAAGGGTTGAACCAAATATCAAAGCGAACCAGAGCATGGAAGATGACTCAAACAACAGCGAGGTTGAAGTGGGGGCAACACTGGCCAATCTTCTAACAGATCCTACAGCCGACCTAGAGAACTTGGAGGATAACTTTACTGTCTCCATGATCAGGGAAGAACTAGGTGTGGACCCAACCTCTGGAATTTTGGATGTATTGAGGGCACCATGTCTTACTTGGCAGCTGGAGGAAGGCTTTTCTTTCCAGTTCTGAATTAGGTGATGAGCCAGAATCTGATTTCACTTAGTTTATGGAGTCGGAATTAGATTCAAGTCAGTCTGGGAGGTTTGAGTCTGGCATTCCCGAGGGTGGTAACTCGGATGCCAAAGTCCTATCGAGGTCCTCTTTTTTTTTTGCTTTTGAGTCAATT
Organism: Camellia granthamiana; assembly: GCA_036172215.1. Classification (NCBI taxonomy): domain Eukaryota; kingdom Viridiplantae; phylum Streptophyta; class Magnoliopsida; order Ericales; family Theaceae; genus Camellia; species Camellia granthamiana. The sequence goes on from CM069905.1 coordinate 120,087,193, forward strand.
ATAACCGAAGGGGCAAAACTTTTGAATGAAATTGCTACAGATTTTGTGTACTTTTCTGTGCCGCTTATTTATTGCATTGACCAAGATTTTTAGAATTTTAATGAAAGCGAAGATGAAGAAATTCCTCTGGCTTTGAAAAACTTGATTAGTAGAGAGGAGGAAAGGTATGCTAAGCCTTGTTCTGATGAAATCATTGCCATTAATGTGGGTACTAAGAAGGATCCATGCTTGGTCCAGATCGGGTCTACGTTGTCTTTGGAGGAACGTGGGCGTTAATCGCTTTATTAAAAGATTTCAAAGATGTTTTTGCATGGTCCTACGAAGACATGCCTGGAATCAATCTTGAGATTGTATAGCACCAGATCCCTCTCGACCCCGAGGCCCAACTAGTCAAGCAGAAGCTGCGTAGAATTCGTCTAGATTGGGCACTGAAAATCAAGGAAGAGGTCACCAAGTAGATTGATGCAGGATTTTTGTTAGTATCCAAGTATCCGACTTGGTTGGCCAATATCGTCCCAGTATCGAAAAAGGATGGTAGAATTTGGGTTTGTGTCGACTTTCGCGACTTGAACAGAGCCAACCAGAAGAATGACTTTCTGCTGCCGCATATTGATGAGTTGGTAGACTTCACCTCGAGCCATGCCTTGATTTCCTTTATGGATGGGTTTTCTGGATATAACCAGATTTTGATGGCACCAGAGAATAGAGAAAAGATGGCTTTCACTACACCATGGGGTACGTATTGCTACTGAGTCATGACGTTTGGGTTAAAAAAATGTTGGGGCTACCTATCAGAGGGTTACAACCACCATTTTGCATGATATGATCCACAAAGAGGTTGAGGTGTATGTGGACGATATGATTGTCAAGTCCAAAAAGTGAGACGGTCACTACACCGCACTAGAAAAGTTCTTTCAACGGATTAGGGAATACAAATTGAGGTTGAACCCACAGAAGTGTACCTTCGGGGTGACGGCAGGAAAAATACTGGGATTTTTGATCACACAGAGGGGAATTGAAGTAGATCCTTCCAAAATCAAGGCCATCTTAGAAATGCCACCACTGAGGATTAAAAAGGAGGTGCGCGGCTTTCTGGGTAAAGTGCAATTCATAAGATGGTTTATTTCAAAACTAACCTTGACTTGTGAACCACTATTTGGTCTCCTTAAGAAAGGGAAGAAGTTCTGATGGGATGATCGATGTCAGTTTGCCTTTGAACAGGTCAAGCAGTATCTCCAGAATCCACTTGCGTTGTCACCGCCAGATCTAGGAAAGCTCTGATCTTGTACTTATCGATAACAGATACAACCATGGGGTGCATGCTCGCTCAGGAATCTGAGGATATGGTGGAGAAGGCCATCTACTACTTGAGCAAGAAGATGCTAGACTGCGAGACCCGTTATACTTTCTTGGAGAAAGCTTGCTTAGCCTTGGTATGGGCTACTAGGAAGTTGAGGCACTACTTGTTAGCTCACTTCGTAATCCTAGTTTCGTGATTAGATCCTGTCAAATATCTCTTTGAGAAACTAGCACTTATAGGTAGGCTAGCCCGTTGGCTACTTCTTCTCTCCGAATTTGATCTCATGTATGTTATACGCAAAATAGTTAAAGGAAGAACTGTAACGAAATTCTAGGCAAACCACCTGGTAGAAGGAGATGAGGCAGTGGAATACCTATTCCTAGATGAAGACATTTTGCACGTAGAAGAGGAAATGTGGACGATGTACTTTGACAAAGCATCCAATCAATACAGTTATGGAATAGGTGTGTTGCTGATAGCACCTAATGGTTCCCATATACCCTTAGCCTTCAAACTCTAATTCAAAGTGTCCAACAATGAAGTAGAATACGAAGCATGTATTGCTGGTTTAGAAGCTACCCTAAAACTAGGGGCAATAAGGCTAGACGTCATCAGAAACTCAAACTTGGTTATTTCCCAAGCAAACGGGGACTAGAAGGTTAAAGAAGAGAATATGAAGGCTTATCATCAGGCCCTGGATATGCTGATTCCAAGGTTTAAAAAACTAACATTTACACATCTGCTTAGAGAGAACAACCGGTTCGCTGATGCACTGGTAACTCTATCTTCTATGGTAGACATCCCGTTAGGAGTGAAGATGCATCCAATCATCATTGAACAAAAATACACGCAAGGTTATGAGACCATTACTGCTATAGAAGAGTTTCAAGATAAGAACCCCTAGTTTCTAGAAAAGGAGGCATATCCACCTGGGGGAAATGCCAAAGACAAACAGGGCTACGGTGTCTGGCCGTCCAATATATCATCTGCGAGGGTAAGCTCTACAAAAGAGGCCATCTAGAAATGCACAAGCTATGTGTTAAAGAGGAGGAATGGAGGCTATCCACGGAGAGGAGTGTGGAGCACAAATGAACGGTGTGATGCTAGCTCGGAAGATTCTCAGACAAGGTTATTACTGGTCAACCATGGAGGAGGATTGCATTAGTTTTGTATGTCGATGCCACAAATGCCAGATCCATGCCAATTGCATGAACATACCACCGTTTGAGCTCTATAATATGACTTCGCCATGGCCTTTCTTAGTCTGGGAAATTGATGTTATTGGTGCAATCTTGCCAAAGGGTTCAAACAGACATGAGTTTATTCTGGTGGCAATTGACTATTTTACAAAGTAGGTGGAAGCTCAATCCTATGTTGTGCTGAAGGCATCACATGTAGCCAAATTTATCAGAAACAACTTCATCTGCTGGTACAAAGTTCTAAATGAGATCATATCAGATAACGACTCACACTTCAAGAAAGAGGTGGTGGATCTGCTCAAGAAATACAACTTAGCTTTAATTAGCTAGAATAGTTCGTTAAATTCGGCATTGTAATAATTAGTTAAGTAGTTTAGCTAATTCATTTATTCGGACCCTCTGTGTGAGGGCCAATTTGTACTAATTAGCTAGTGTAGTTAATTTATTTCACTTGGTTTGTAGTAGTTAGTTAATTCGTAGTAATTAGCTAGGGCATTTATTTGGACCCTCTTGTGCAAGGGCAAAAATATAATAATATGTGTATGTCTTCCAACCTCACTTCTTTCTCCATTTTGTTTACCCGCTTATGATAGGATAGTTTAGAACATCATGTTTACTTAGAATTTCCTATGTATAAAGCATTCATTTGTCTTGCATGCATTAGTCTCGACACATTATTCTAACTTACATTGTTATTTATTACTTCTTTGAAAACGTGCTCAAATCGCATGCTATCAAATTGATTCACATGCCATATTAGTAGCCGAGACGATTGAAATTGTATATCACATGTGTTGCATTAGTCATGTTGCATTATTTAGGAGCATGCATGTTTTCTAATTCTTTTGCTTTGTTTGGCTTCCCCTGGAGTACTAGGTGAGCATTTATTGCTTTAGTATATCACATGCGTGTGATTGTTGCTATGTCAAGCATGAATACCATAAGGCTAAGTTCTTAATTGATACACCTGTTTGAATGCCTGTGGATGAAGGCTAATTGCTTGAATTGGGATGATTTGATTAATGTGTAAATGCGATCACTTTTTCAAGTGGTGCATATTCGACACAATTTTCAAACATACATAAAATCAAAGTGTTTCAATTTTTTGCAAATTAGTCTATCCTTGTGTGCGTCACATAGTAAAATTAGCCTAATAATCAGAACAAGAGCATATAATGTAAATAAGAATCACATCATGATTAGTAGATGCTGATCTTTGATCGGGCGAGTGGGGTGCTCAATTCATGACCTTCCCCTCTCGTACCTAAGTTCCCGAGCCAAGACACTTTGGTGATAACGGATAAGTGGCCTTTGGCACGAGTCTTGGTATAGCGATCCTGGTTTTACCCCGACCTTTATTGTGTTCTGGACATTGGGTTTCGTGATTGTTTGTTGTTGTCTAGGTCTTGTTTCCTTTCTTTTACTCTTTGTATTTGAGTTTAGGACTTGTTGGGTGAGTTTGGAACAGGTTGGTTGTGAGTTGGTTCAAGTGGTTGCTACCTAGGTTTTGGCCTCTTCGCTCGAGCAAGACTTTTTGCGCTCAAGCGAGCCTTGGGTATTTGTTTCTTTGCTCGAGCGAGGGTTCTTGCGCTTGAGCGAGGATTGAGGGTCTTCAGGTTTCTTTTCAGACGTAGCTTTTGCTCTAGCGAGCTTTCTTGCGCTCGAGCAAGCCCTGTGTTATTTGTTCCTTTGCTCGAGCGAGGTTTCTTACTCTTGAGCATGCGTCTGCGTCTTTGTGAGACCAGAAGGTTGGTGTTCTTCGCTCGAGCGAGGGTTCTTGCGCTCGAGCGAGCCTTGTGGAATCATTTCTTCGCTCGAGCGAGACTTCTTGCGCTCGAGCGTGCGTCTGCGTTGTGGCAGACCTGAAGCTTTGCATTGTGTGCTCGAGCTATGCTTCTTGCACTCAAGCGAGGCCTTTTGTTGTGTCTGGTCGCTCGGGTGACAACTCCTTCGCTCGAGCGAGCCTCGCATATATCAGTTTGCAGCAGATATGAATTACACCATTTTTGACCTTCTTCCTTCTTCAAAACCCTAGATCGACAGCTCCTCTCTCTAAAACACACTCTCTCTCTCTACAAATACTCCATGTTCTAGGGTCATTCTACCTTACTCCCTTTGTTAAAAAGCTAGAGTTTTGCGTGGGCTTCCTTTTGATCCGAAAAAGGTGGGATTTGGAGCATCTTTGGGTTTCTCCCTTCTTCTCCTTCGAGCTTCCACACTTGAGGTAAGGATATTCTACTTTTCTATTGGGTTTTAATATAGCTATTGTCATCTTGTATAAATGGTGGGATTTGGGAAGGTTTTTGGTGAATTTTGGGTTGGTTTCTATATATGTATAAAAGAGGGGTTTTCTATTTGGGTTCCTTATGGGGCATGAAGGGTCTTGAACATGTTATGGCTTAAGAAGAATTGATGAAATTTGGTCTGAGGTGTGATGTTCGATAAAGAGGGAGATTTGCCCTAGTTTGAACTAAATAAGTTATTTTGTATAAATAACGAAATTGGCTTAGAAATTATGGAATTGAAGGAACATGTGATTAAATGGTGTAGTTGGATTAATAAATCACTCATCTATGAAAAAATTGGTAAATTATCTGTTGATAGATTTATTTATCTGTTTAGAAATATCTGTTTTGGGCTATCGGTGGAGGATAGCTATGATTGTTGTAGAAAATGCATGATGATTAGGTGAATTGAAACTAATCAATTGGATTGTGTCATTGAATATGACGGTTGGATCAAACCATTGAATATGTGATTTATTTGGTCATTGTATATGACAACGTGTTTAAATACATTGTATATGTATCTTTGTTTGTGAGGAGATAGGGGATGTACTCCATTGTATGGGAGGAGATAGGGGATGGACGCCATTGATAATTAAGTTGGCCGGAGTATCCAGGGTGAAAGTCCTGAAATCTTCTATATATATGGGTGTTGGTTCCCTTGAACATAGTTCTGTAAAATGGCAAGAAATAGAAGTGTTGGATTGATGAATGTATTGAATTGTAAACTATTGAGTTGTAGACTCATCTTGGTTGTTTTGATAATAATGAATTTGGTTAATTGATTTTATTCGAAACGGAAGAATGGAAATGAGTTGAGATATTGGTTATCTAAATTGAATGAAATTGAAAGGAATATGTTTGTTAAGAATATCTCACATTTATCCGATACTTTTGTCTTAGTTAATTCTCATATGTTGTTTAGCATATCTCTACTGGGCTTTGGCTCACCCTACTTGGGACATCATTTTCAGGTGCAGGTGACATGCTGCCTTCAAGGACTTAGCTTGGAAGGTTTAAGGGCTGAAGGCTCTATTTGTTATTATTTTTGTATTTAAATGTAAATCCAAGCCGAGGGCTTTAGATGTAAAAGAGTTAGGACTCTCTTTTTGTTGTAACCAAGTGACAACTTGGAAAGATGTAAGCCCGTAGGGCACTTGTTCTGTTGTTAACATTTAGAAACTACATGTAATATCTTTTGTGATATAACTCTGATGAATGAAATATAACGTTTCTATTATGTTTATGATTCTATGAATAGTTGATTTATATATTATTTTGACGGCGTGACAACTTGGTATCAGAGCATACCGGGTTTGAATACTTTGGGTACGTGGGAAGTGGTTAGTACCACAATGGGTTTGTCTCGCTTGTTAGAGACTTATGTATGATATCATGTACTTATGTGAAAACATGCTTATGTGACTATATGGGTATGAGATTTAGTTTCCAAGATGTTGATCGGGTCTATAGGTTTCTGGGAGTCCTGTCGGAAAGGCACTTGATCACTGCCGTTTCTAATTGGAACTCTAGCAACGCCACGGGACGGTCATTATCCGGAAATGAAATTTGTATGTGTTAATGTGATTATGTGCTTAAGTGGAGTGAATTACAGTTGTCCATTGCATTAGGACACGAGTGAGATAGCTTCAGCACATTTGAAAATGTGCTAATCTCTTTGTCACCTTTATTAGGATGTTAGGACGAGGTCGTGGTGGTAGGCGTGGTAGGCCTAGGTGGCAGGAGATGCCTATACCGGATGAAATTCCGGCGTAGGAGGAAAGAGTGGGTTAGGCCAATGTGGCCGAACCGATTGGTCAGCAAGCCATGGGTGCCTTAGCCCACGAAATGGCTGGAGCATTGAGGGAATCTATGGACATTCTCAGGGCTGAGAATCAAGTCCAGGCCCAAGTAGCTGAGGCAAGGCTGTCTTTTCTGAAAAGGGAGTTCTTCTAGTCGAATCTGGACGAGTTTTTGGGAGATCATAAAGAGCCACTGAAGGCTGACAAGTAGCTAGAGCAGATGATGAAGACGTTTGAGATGCTTGGCATTGAAGATGAGGGGTTGTGAGTGACCTTGGCGTCCTTCCAACTGAAGGGAGACGCGGGTCAGTGGTGGAAGCATGTGCGGGGGCGCATTAGAGGCACTTGGGAAGCCTTTGTTGAAGCTTTCCAGGACAAGTACTTACCGGCTACAGTGAGGGAAAAGTTGCGGGATCAGTTTTCTCAGCTTAAGCAGTTGAATACACTAGTGGCGGAGTTCGAGGCCACCTTTACTAGCTTGTCTAGGTTTGCACCTGAGTTAGTGGTGACCGAGGAACGCCATTGTCTAACCCTCAGCAAGATGGCTGCAGCCCATCTTGAGACCATTATGCGTGCAGAGGAGGAGAGAATGAGGGGCTCCAAAAGGAGTCAGGAGAGTCAGGGGGACGGTAAGAGGCAAAGGGGCTCTAACCCTCAGCAGTCCCAGGTAGAGTGCATTCGAGATCTACTTTTCCAGTACCGAGTTTGGGTTCTGGGAGAGGCGGTCAGGGAGACATCACTTGTTACAAATGTGGTTAGTTGGGCCGCAAGTCTCCAGCTTGCCCACAGAGGAGAGAAGGGCAGCGAGCCATTTCATCTTCGGCTCGTTCTCAGGGCCAGAGTCATGGTAGAGGCCAGTCACTCACTTGTTATCAGTGTGGGCAGGCGGGGCACCTGAGGAGGTTTTGTCCATAGTTGGGTCTGGTTCGAGACAAGCACAGAGTCACCAGAGCCAGTGCAGTCAGTTCAGGCCTTGAGGGCTAATCAAGGAGCCTCTTCGGCTTAGTTTGTGCAGCAGTCTTATACTCTGAGAGGTGAGCAGGTAGATCAGAGACCTATAGGGCACGTGCACGCTGTTACAGCGTTGGATCTTGTACCAGCTCCATCAGTAGTGAGAGGTACCTTTTTGTTTTGCAACTCGGTTGCTAATGTGTTAATTGATATAGGTTCATCCCATTCCTTTATATCTTCTGCATTTGTATCTGTTTTGGGGTTGGAGTTGGCGCAGTTAGCATCTCCTATTTGTGTTGTATCACCTATTGGGGGTGAGATGGTTCTGAAACAGGGGTGTCGGGGTTGTGATATAGAGGTCGCCGATCGTCAGTTTCCCTTTTTCTTTTGTATTGATGGACATGTCTGGTTTTGATGTCATTTTGGATATGGATTGGTTATCGTCATACCGGGCTGTTATAGATTGTTACCGCCAGAGGTTTACTGTATGTACCTTGAGCGGCGATTGTTTTCATTTCTTGGGGGATCATGTTGGTAGAGTCTTACCACCGGTATATGATCTGCGAGGGTGGAGTGAACTTAGTTGTCTTCTCGCTAGCTTTACGAGTAGTGAGTGTGATAAGGTCCAGGTTGAGTTGCCAAGAGTGGTTTGTGAGTACTCGGATGTCTTTCCCGAGGATCTTATTTGTTTACCACCCCATCGAGAGATTTAGTTCTCTATTAACTTAGTGCCTAGCACGGCACTGATTTCTATGGCACCGCATCGTTTTGCCCCAGCTGAGTTGAGTGAGTTGAAGGTTCAGTTCCAGGAATTATTAGATAAGGGTTTTATTCTCTCTAGCACTTTGCCTTGGGGAGCACCGGTCCTCTTTGCTAAAAAGAAAGATGGGGCCTTAAGACTTTGCATTGACTTTCGAAAATTGAACTGGGTTACGGTTAAGAACAAGTACCCTATTGTAGACCGCCCCAAACTCGCTCCGCGCAGCCCCCCTTTCGGAGAGGGTGCGAATTGGGTTCTAGCTACTATAGTTTGGACTCCTGTCACAGTTTTGAATCTAATCTCACAAAGTGCAATGTAAGACTAATAAATTACCAAAGAGTCCAAATTTGACAAATCATTTTGGAAAATCGATTTTAATCAAAAAGCGCCAAACATGGACTGCTTTGCCAGATTTTAGAGTCGCCACCTAAATATTTTGTTTTTGGGAAATTTAGGAAACCTTGACTCGTGCCTAAGTCCACGTGTCCGTCATCACCAAAGTTGCCTCGACTCAGGAACTTGGGTACGAGAGGGGAAGGTCCTGAAATGAGCACCCCCACTCGCCCGATCAAAGGATCGGCCTCTACTAAACATGATATGTTATTTTGAAAATACATGTGTTCTTATTCCGGTTTATTAGCTAACCTTACTATGTGATGTGCACAGCATACAAGTATAGGCTTAATCACAATAATTGGAACAAAGCAACTCATGTTTGTTTTTGAAAATGGTTTGAAAGTGTTACTTGCAAGTAGGCTAAAGCACGGATTTGCCACCCTTAAGTGGGCTTAAAACAACATGATTTGCCACCCTCAAGTGGGCTTAAAATGCACATTTTGATGAATTGTTCCAATTCAAACAATGAAGCTTTCATCCACATGCATTTATGCAGTTATAGCAATTAAGCAAATAGCCTCATGGCAAGCATGCTATCATGGCAGTCACTTACACACATGCAAGTATGCTAAAGCGTAAACACTTACAGCGTACTCCGAGCCAAAACAGGAAACTAGTTAGAAATATGCATGATCCTAACTATGTCAACAATGCCTAATGCAACACATGCAAAATACAGCTAAATAGGCTCGGCTATTCTAAGATGGCATATGAGTGCAACACTCGATAACATGCTTTGAAACACGTATTCAAGTAAGTATTGAATTCAATGCAGTTTGAATGATGCGCCGAGCCCGGTGCATCCAATATGAATGAATGATGCACGTATGCAAAGCATAAGTATGCTAATTGAAACGTGCCCTAAAACTAACCATCAAAAGCTGGTAAATAAAAGGGAGAAAGACGTGGGGTTGGAAGACATTCACACACACACGCACACTTATTACAATATTTGCCCCCTCGACGGAGGGTCCGAATGAATAAGAGCTAAGCTAAGCTACTTATTACAAACCAACTAATTAACTATGCTAGGCTAATTAATTACAAATCGAATTGAAAACTAGCAATGCTAAGCTAATTAGAAAATTACAATAATGAATTAAATTAGCTAAACACATCAACTAATTAATTACAAAACTGACAAATTAACCAACTAAGTAAAGCAGTTAAATGGCCTCGAGGGCAAGGGGGAAATGCATGCTCGGTTTCTTCTACTCGAAATCTCGTCGGCTTGCCACCGGTTGCCTCTGCTTGCATTCGCTTTGATTCTGAACACCAAAGCAATTCCCATACTGCTTCTACTCGAGAACCAGAACAACTTTGAATCATCTTCAAGCTGGTGGACTGTTGGCCACTAGGGAAGGCTGTATTCCACTTGTCGGCCACTTAAGGAGGCTGTAGGCCACTTAAAGTGGCCGATCAGCCACTTCCTCTGGCCGGTTGGCCAGTTGCTTCTGTATGCTCCAGTTTTGCTGCAAACAGAGTACAAAAGGGGCAAGGCAAGGTATTTGCAGGGTATCTGTGTACAACCACCCTCCTTATCATTTCTCAAGCTCAAAGGAGTGCGGTACTTGACTCTCAGGCCACCAACCGAGCATCACAATGCACAATGGCCGAGAAGCCAAGTTTGTACAAGTTAATGAATGCACAAGTAACACACAAGACTCAAGAGGCCTCCTCTCTATCATGCACAATCAAGGGGGACGGTGACTAAGAAATGAGGCACGTTTCATCACTTCAAGTATGAAACGTCCCTCGTTTCTCGTGTTCAGATTAACGTCCGATCCAAACACATGCAATGCATCACAAACATGTTATCTTGACATGTTTTACTTCGATTCATTTTGTTTACTCGTTTTAGATTACTGATAAGCCCTTTAATCGGTTAAGTCCAAAAATGAGAAGTCCTCTAATTTGAAAGACAAACCAAGCCACAAGCTTCTTGAGCATGAAAGAAGCATCATGCCATTGGGCATGAACGCCTCAATTTCGTGCTCAAACCAACAAAGGGCTTAAGACCTCTTTCGAAGTGATACTACAAATGAAAGATGGCATGCAATGGTACACATTTCAGCACTAAGATGACATGCTAAACAACATTAAATCATGCGAACAATGCATGCAAGACATGCTTGAAGTCAAAGGCATTGAAGCTAGTAAAGAGCATAACACCATAGGCATACAATACTAAGCCTAACTAACCAAACCACCCCCAGACAGAGGTTAAATGTGCCAATATAGAGGTTAAATGTGCCAAAATAGTGGCCAAAACATGCTGAAATGATAGCCCAAAAGTTTAGACAAACATGCATGCAAGTTGGCTTACAAGTGAAGCATAAGGCTCAACCCTCAAACACAACGAAAGGGCGATAAATGCAAGAATATGGCAGAGGTATATGGTCTGAAATAACATGCCAAATGATGCCATGCCATGCAAAAAGCTCAAATATGACATGCTAGAGGTCTCAAAGTGCAAGGCTAGCAAAGCCAAATACATTATAGCTATGCAAAGCTAAGCATGCATGACCAAAACCACTCAAATAAGACATAAAGCATGCTAGAACATAGCCAAAAATGTGTTGGAGTAGAGCATACACATGCTAGATCAATAGGCTAAAACATCAAGTACACTAGGCTAGCATGCAAGATTATACTACAAGTGCAATAAGCATGCAAGAGGCGACCAAACCAGCCAAAAAAAGAGTTATGGCAGGTCTAAAAAGTCACAAAAATATGTTTGAACAAAGCCACAAAGAAGTAGAAACACATGCTCATTTTGTGGGCCATCAATACATGCAAACAAGACAAGAGGAGAGGGGACCACCCCCTCTCATTTTGGACCTCAAAACAACCTTTCCTACACTGAAATTCCTCTATAATTCAGTGGTTTAAAGGCCCAAAAGAAGTTGTTTGAAAAGCTTGAAAGATAGCTCAAAAGGCCTTACAAGCCATGGAGCAAAATGGAGGAAACACCCCCTAGCCAAACAAGGCTTAAATCACCATTTTAGAACCTCAAAAACAAAGTTTTTTTGAAGTTAAAACCAGAATCAAAATAGTCCAAAACAATGGAATAAGGATGGTGAAGCAAGTGTGCAAAACAAGTACAAAAGAGGAGAGTTATACCTCTTGATGCACAGCAGCAAAACAACCACTTTCTTGGCTCAAAACCAACCTCTAGCAGCCCAAAATAGGTTCCAAGGGACCTCAGCCCAATGGTGATCAACTTTGGTTAAGGGTCTCTTTGCAAAAGTATAGGAAATTCTCACTTCTAAGCCTAAAACAAGAGGAGAAAGAGAGAATTCTAGAGAGAGGGGAGAATTTGCTCACAAATCTTCTAGAGAGAGAGAGGATTCTAGAGTGAGAAGCTCCCAAATTTTCTCAAATGTTCTAACCCTCCAATATATGAGATATGGCTCAATATATAGCAATATATAAGCATTTGGTTGAAATATCTGAGTTTGGAAATATCTGGAGCAATGCACAATAGCTGGAGCAAAATATCTGCCAATTCTGGGCTTCCTTGAAATTTTTGGCCGACCGGCCACTCCAACTGGCCAACCGAAAACTTTTTCTGGCCGACAAGGACCATTTTTGGATGACATGTGGCCGACACGCTCCATAAGTGGCCGACACACTCCCATAGGGGCCGACAGCAAAAATCAGTCCTCGTCCCCGACTTGAAGCAAGCCTAACTCCTTCATCTGGATGCTTTTTCAGGTCATTCTTGTGTCCAAATTGAAGCCCCTGAAGTCTGCTTTCCAAAAGTGGCAGCCTCACATCAAAATTCCAATTGTGCTAAGAGATATCCCTCTTTTAGTGAAGACTGCTTAGTTTTGATCTAACCGGATTGATGCCTACCTTCAATCAACCATATCTCCCTCATCTGGACACCGCTTGAGGAGATTCTTGAGTGAAAAATGAAGCCCCGGAAGTCCTATTTCCAACAGTGGTGGCCTCATAGCTGAAATCCAAGTGTACAAATGGATAGGCCTGATTTAGCGAGGGCTGCTCGACTCTCTCCTAACGGTTCAAGCTCAACTTCTTCCCCAACTGGGTTTCTTCTCTCATCTCCTCTTTTCTTCAACTCCAAGCCCCTAAACAAGGTGTTTTGAAAGATTTTTCAAAGATTTCATCTCTCTTTCATTCATTTCCACTTTGTCCTTGCTCAGTTTACCGAAAAACGCAACATTTAGCAAAATGCGAGCGTCAGAACATCGTAGGAACTTTTTCAAAAGTGTTTTGAAAGAGAGGATTTTAAGATCTAAAATATTTTGGTCCAAAAATGGGGTGTGAGGTTGGGATTTGACGCTCTCCTTGCTGAAGAAATCGACCCTTTGGCACTACACAACTTTCACCACCAAGTAAACCATCAGTAGCGCCCAAGTCTTAAGGGTGGTAAAAAATGGGGTGTCTACACCTATGCCTCGTATAGATGATCTGTTTGATTAGTTGGAAGGGTCTTGTTGTTTCTCTAAGATAGATTTGAGATTAGGCTACCATCAGTTGAGAGTCAGGGAGAAGGATATCCCGAAGTCGGCATTCCGTACGCGGTATGGCCATTATGAGTTTCTAGAGATGCCTTTTGGGCTAACCAATGCCCCAGCTGTGTTTATAGACTTGATGAACATGATTTTTTGGGAGTTCTTAGATCGCTTTGTAGTCGTCTTTGTAGACGACATTCTGATTTATTCACCCTCTGAGGAGGAGCACGAGGAACACTTGCGAGTGGTGCTGGAGTTGCTTAGAGCCCATAAGCTGTATGCTACATTTGGGAAATGTGAGTTTTGGCTAAAAGAAGTTAAGTTTTTAGGCCATGTGGTATCCGGGGAAGACGTGACTGTAGATTCATCCAAGATAGAGGCAGTGCAAGATTGGGCACAACCTAAGAGTCTTTTCGAGATCTATAGTTTCTTGGGGTTGGCCGGGTATTACCGTCGGTTTGTCAAGGATTTCTCTCGATTAGCTTCGCCTTTGACTAGGCTGACGTGGAAAGGGGTCAAATTTATGTGGAGTAAGACTTGTGAAAAGTTGTTCCAAGAGCTTAAGGTTAGACTTACCACCGCTCCAGTCTTGGTTATTCCGGAGAGGGGTTTGGGCTATTCAGTGTATTGTGATGCCTCACAAGAGGGTTTGGGTTGTGTACTGATGCAAGAGGGGAAAGTAGCAGCCTATGGCTCGCGGCAGTTAAAAACACACGAGAGGAACTACCCCACTCACAATTTAGAGTTAGCAACTGTAATTTTTGCCTTGAAGATTTGGAGGCACTATCTGTATGGTGAGAGGTTTGAGGTGTTTTCTGATCATAAAAGTCTGAAGTATCTGTTTACACAGAAGGACTTGAATTTGAGGCAGAGAAGGTGGATGGATTTCATAGAAGATTATGATTTTGAGTTGCACTATTATCCAGAAAAGGCCAATGTTGTGGCCGATGCCCTCAGTAGGAAGTCCATCAGTAGTGTAGCTTGTATAGCTATCTGGGAATGGGAGATGTTGGGTACCCTTGGTGATTTTGACTTGCATCTAGGTGAGTCTGTTGAGTCTGTAGCCTTGTTTTCTGTAGTTACACAATCTACACTTGTGAACCGAGTGTTAGAAGCGCAGAAGGGTGACGTTGAGGCAGAATCCCTCCGAGAGAAGATCTCTAGTGGGAAGGTAGAGAAAGGTTTGACTGTGTATCCCGATCTAAGTGTGAGGTACCGAGACCGCTTGTTTGTACTGGAGTCTTGCCGAGAGGAAGTACTCCAAGAGTTTCATCACTTTTTTTTACCCGAGCACTTTTTTTTTAGTGCAACTAAATTAATTAATTTGTTAAAATTAGACTGTATTTATAAAATTATTAATAATATCAAAACAAATAATTTATATAATGTAGGAAATATGTCGTTATGATGGTCTATATAATTTATAAATGAAAAATATATAAATATATATATTTTTGTGTGTGTTGTGTTACCAAAGTATATAATATATTTAATATAATCTAATGATCATTATTAATTTTATATCATCCAATGACTAATAATTTATATTCAATATTTATGTATATATAATTCGTATAAAACGATTCTGATTTAGACTCGACTCGTTTATTACTTTGGATCCGAGATTCCTTTTCTTAAATGGTTGTTCATACCCTTATACATCCTATTCTTGATTGTGTTTGGTTGTTTGGATGTCATTGTTGCATTTGGACTAGGTTGGGAGTTCGTTTTCCAAAGGAGTCATTGCCTGGATTTTGGTCAGTTCGCTCGAGCAATCTTTGAGAACTTCTAGTTTATTTGCAGGTCTGTAAAAGTATTGGAAGGTAGTGTCTGGTCGTTCGAGCGGTCTCACTTATGGTGTCTGGTCGCTTGAGCGGTGTTTTGGTCGCTCGAGCGATCTACACATATATCAGTTCGTAAAAGTCACATTTTGGATCACTTTTCATCTCTCTCTCTCTCTCTCTCTAAACATTCCAAAATCCCAGATCTTCTTTCTCTCTCTCTCTTTAAAACTCATCTTCTACCTTCAAATACACTATTATCCATTGATCTCTATGCCCTTGTCCCTTTGAAGAAAAGGTAGAGCTCACCAGAGCTTCCTTTTGATTGGAGCATAGTTGATTTTCGACTTCGTCAAAGTTTCTTCATCCTCTCCCTTGTTTCCTAACCTTGAGGTAGGGATTTCTCTACACTTTTGTATGGTCTTTAACTTGGCTATTTTTCTTTCTAAAGAAATCATGGGATTTGGTTTGAAATTAAAATAGTGGTTTTCAAATGGATTCTTGAAAATGGTTGTGGGATTGTAAATGTGGTTGTGTGTTGATAAAATGGTGTATTTCTATCCTTAGAATTGACTTATGGAGAAAGGAGGATTTTGCCCTAAAATATGGATATTTGATTTTGTAAAGAAGAAATGGAAATGATGTTAGATTTTCTCTGAAATCAGAATGATGATGATGTTGATAAGGATATTGGAGTTGGATATGTATTATCATTCCTATCTCGAAATTTTGGAAAGTATATCTTTATTGGAAATTATCTATCTGTTTAGAGATATCTGTTTTGGGCTATCAGTGGAGGATAACTATGATTGTTGTAGAAATTGCATTCGAATTAGGTGAATTGAAACTAATTTCTCATCCATTTGCATTAAGCATTATTGTTGCATATTTAACACATTAAAAATGTATATTGTTTCGAGAAAAATGGGTGAATAGTTGTGGTATTATTGTTGGCCTGTGTTTTCTTGGTGAAAGTCCATAAACTCATGCGGTTAGGTGCTGAGCCTTCTGTAGCTTGACTTTTTCGCACCTCCTTTCGGAAACTCGAAAGAAGCCCTACAGTTCGGACTCTCGCGGTTCTAAATCTAATCTCACAAGTGCAATGTAAAATTAATAAACACCAAAGAGTCTAAATCCGGCAAATCTTTTGGAAAATCGATTTTGAATCAAATTGCCAAAAATGGACTGCTTTTTCAGATACAGAGTCGCCGCCTAAATATTTTTAGAAATTTAGGAAACCCATGACTCGTACCAAAGGCCATGTGTCCGTCATCACCAAGATTGTCTCGGCTTGGGAACTTAGGTACGAGGGAGGAAGGTCATGAATACATTTGAGCACCCCCACTAGCCCGATCAAAGATCGGCCTCTACTAATCATTATATATTTTTTTATCAACATTATATGCTTTTGTCCTAGTTTATTAGGCTAGCATTACTATGTGATGCGCACACACAAGGTATAGATTAGTTTGCCCGAATTGAAACAATTCAATTTCATGTTTGTTTTTAGAAAATGGTTTGATTTTTCCACTTAACAAAATGGGCTTAAAGTTTGTGAATTTGCTACTTGACAAAGTGGACTTAAACGTACATTCATTGAATCATTCCAATTCAAGTAACAAGCCTTCATCCACAGGCACTCAAACAGTTTAACAAATAAACACTTAGCCTCATGGAAAGCATGTTAGTCATGGTAATCACTCACACTCATGCAAGTATGCTAAAGCGCTAAAAATACACCTAGTACTCCAAACTAAGATAAAACAAAAGAGTTAGAAAAATGCATGATTCCTAACTATGTGAGATGACTAATGCAAAACATGCAATATTGAAACTAAATAGGCTCGGCTATTTAATATGGCATATGAATCAATTTGATAACATGCAGTTTAAGCACGTATTCAAGAAGTATTGAAATGACAATGCAGTTACAATGATGCGCCGAGTCTCAATGCATGCAATACAAATGAATGGATGCAAGAATGCGATATGCTAATTTGAAACGTGATGTCCCTAATCTAACCATCAAAAGCGGATAAAGAAAAGGAAAAAAGACGTGGGGTTGGAAGACATACACATTATTACAACATTGATGCCCTCGCGCAGGAGGGTCCAAATGAACTAACTAGCTAACTAATTAAGCTAAGCTAATTATTACAACACAAATTGAATTAGCTAAACTACTTAACTAATTATTACAACAAATTGAACTAATTAACGAACTATGCTAGCTAACTAATTATTGCACACCGAATTAATTAACTATTCTAGCTAATCAATTATAATTACAACACGAAGCGAATTAGCTATTCTAACTAATTATCACAAAAGCCACTAGTTAAGCATAACACTAATCTATTACAACATGGATCCCAAGGATCGATGAGGAACTCATGCATGAACGCAGTTTCCACTTGAAAAGCCACTGTTTTGTTGCTGCATGCCTCTGTTGCTCAGTAGGACACTTACACTAATTTCTACTTCCAGACCAGCTCTGTTCTATCTCAAAAAGACATTGCTGGAATTTGCACTGGTGGCCAATAGGGGGCCGGTCGGCTACTGATGATGGTCGGTCGGCCACTGATGGTAGCCGGTCGGCTACTGATGAAGGCTTGTCGGCCACTGCTGATTTGGACTTCCTTGCTGCAACAAAGAGCAAATAGAGCATGACAGTGTATTTCTCAAGGGTTGTTTGTACTGTGTATCCCTCCTTATCATCAAAACATCTCAAATGAGTGATACACTTAGCTCTTAAACCATCAATCAAGTTATTTCATTGCATGATGGCCAAAGAACTAAGATGTACAAGTTCAATAAATGCACAAACAAGACCCACAACCTTCACCCTCCCATGCATGATCAAGGGTAATGGAGACCTAGGAAACTTGGCACATTTCATCAATTTGAGTATGAAAAGTCCCAATTTTCCTTGTGTTCAATTAACGTCTGATTGAACACACCAAAACACAATCAAATTCTAATCTTGCGCCATTTTAGTTGCAACTTTTTGGTTACTCATTTTAGATTACCAACCATTCCTCAACCAATTAAGTCCATTGGTGAGTAAGTCCTCTAAAAGAGAAAGAAGTGTCAATCAAAGGGTGGTTTAAGGCAAGAGAGAGGTGTCATGCTGTTGGTAATGAACCCCCAAAAGAGGATTAAACCATTAAACATGGATCTCAATCTCAAGCTTAAACTATCCCAAGGTTGAAACAACCCTTAAAGAAAATGAAAAAGTCAAGAAATGAGGGAGGTTGCAAAGATTAATAGTGCTGAAATTAAGTGAGAAAAACACTAAAAATATGCAATCAACTCAAACAAGTGGTGTCTAAAGGCTTAAAACACCAAGCTTGTGAGGACACTTATACTACAAGCATGCAAAACAAGACTCAAATGACTTAACCATCCCAAAACAGAGTTAAAATAGTCCAAATCAGAGCCTAAAACTTGCTGGAATTAAGCTACAAATGGTTAGAAAAATAAGCTAACACATAGAGCTAACTAGGCTAGCAAACAAGGCACAAGGAGGGGAGGCTAACCCTTCCAAATTTGGACTTCAAAACATGATTTTGGCCATTGAAAAAGCTCTAAAATTCAGTGTTTAAAAGCCTAAAAAAAGAGGGTTTGAAAGTGGAAAACAAAGGTGGAAAGGCCTTACAAACAAGGAAGAAAGAAGGGTAAACCACCCCCTAATCTCAAATGGCTTAAAACCACCAATTTCAGCCTACAAAAGTAGAGTTTTTATAGCCAAAAAACAGTGGGAAAAAGATAGAAAAACAAGTATGCAAAGCAAGGTAAAAGGGCAAGTGTTATACCTCTTGAAGCAAAGATCAACTTTAGGCAACAATTTAAGCCAAAACCAACTTCAAGAGCTCCAAGAAGGCGTCAAGGAACCTCAGCTCAAAGGTGATCAATTTTGGTTAAGGAGATGTAGGCAAAAGTGTAGTGTATGTAGGCTAATTTGCACAAATTTGTAAGAGAGAGAGAGAGAGAGAGAGAGAGAGAGAGAGAGAAATGTAGAGAGAGATTTTTGTTCCAAAAATTCTAGCCCTTAAAAATGGGGGAGGAGACTCCCTATATATAGAAAACATGAATTCCATACAAGGAGATCCAGCCCTACACGTGGGTGCAGATGCATGCATCTGTGGAAACAGCTGGCATAAAATATCTGCAAAACACACTAGTGGCTGTCGGGCACTATTGATAGCCAACTAGCCACAACTGGTGGCTGACTAGCCACACCAATGGTCGACAATCAGGAAACATAGCCGACAACCCATGGTGGTGGCCGACAGGTCACCAGAAGGGTCAAGCTAGAAACACCAAGGTTTTGGTCCAAATACAAGGTGACAGGGGTGCAAGGCTCAAAGCTGTGGCATTCCGCCGAGGACTTCAAGCACTAAAACGAGCACATGCAATCATAATCATCGAGTGCACAAACGATGAGGTCCAAGTCTTGAGGATGGTCAAAAATGGGGTGTCTACACCTTCCAGTTAGTATCGGTAAAAATGGCATTGGTAATGCTTGTATAGCCTAGTGGCGGACACATATCTAGAGATTCCTAGTGTTCGTGTCCACTGCTTTGTTTTCTATTGTAAAAGAAATGTTTTCATAAATTGTGATATAAACTTGGCATTGCATAGTTTTGGAAAGAGATATAAAATGTTTTGTCATGAGCATTGCATATGCATTCACCTTATAGTTTGTTAAGATTTATACACTATGTTAAAGTATCTCTATTGGGCTTTGGCTCACCTTATGTGGGAAACCATTTTCAGGTACTGATGATAAGCCTCTGCCAAGGCCGTAGCTTGGGAGGACTTGGAGCTAAGAGCTTCTGGTTTTGTTATTGTTGTATTTATTTTTGTACAAGCCTAGGGCTTTAATTGTATTGAGTTTAAACTCACTTTTGTTGTAACCAAGCATTGTCTTGGAAAATTGTAGCCATTAAGGCATTAATTTGTCTATTATGACTCTTATTTCATATCTTTTGCTTATGTCAGATGCTATGGATTCAGGATTAGGACTTGTGAATGTATAATTGCATGTGTTCTCTTTTGTACAATTGAATTATATGAATGAGAAGAATACCATATCCAGAAATGTATTATTATTCAATGACTGTCGTCGGATGATTTTATTATTATATTTTCTGGCGTTACAATTTGGTATCAGAGCTACCGGGTTTGAATATTTTGGGATCGTGGGATGTGGTTACTACCACAATGAGTTATCTCGAAGTATTAGAAATAACCTGGTATTCTATGTGATAACATGCTTATGTGACTAAGTGGGTATGTTATTTAATTTTTAAGATATTGATTGGGTCTACGAGTTTCTAGAAGTCCTGTTAGAAGAGCATTTTATCACTGTTATTTCTAACTGGAATTCTGGAAATGTCGTGGGATGATTCTTATCTAGAAAGGAAGTTTGTGTTTATGTGATTATGTGTTTATGTGGAGTGAATTATTTGTTGTCCATCGTATTAGGACGCGAGCAAATTAGCTTCGATACATTTGTAAATGTGCTAATCTCTTGTGTTACCTTCATTAGGATGTCATGACGTGGATGTGGTGGTGGTAGGCATGGCAGGCCTAGACGGCAGGAGGTATTGTTACCAAATGATATTCCAGCGCAGGAGGAAGGGGTTGGTTAGGCCAATGTGGTAGAACCAGTTGGTTAGTAGTCTATGGGTGCTTTAGCCCGTGAGATGGCCGGAGCTTTGCAGGAATTCTTGGACATTCTCAAGGTTGAGAATCAAGTCCAAGTCCATGTTGTTGAGACAGGGTCATTGTTTCTGAAGAGGTAGTTCTTCCGGTTGAATCCAGATAAGTTTTTGGGGGATCCTAAGGAGTCACCAAAGGCGCATGAACGGCTACAGTAGTTGGTAAAGGCATTCGAGATGCTTGGCATCGAGGACAACGGGTTGAGAGTGACCTTGGTGTAGCTTGCTTTTCTTGCTCCTTTCGGATACGATAGCCCTACAGTTCGGACTCCCGTGGTTCTGAATCTGATTTCACAAGTGCAATGTGAAATAGATAAACACAAATGAGTCCAAATCCGACAATTCTTTTGGAAAATTGATTTTGAATCAAAATGCCAAAAATGGATTGCTTTGCCAGATTACAATGTCTCTACCTAAATATTTTTGGAAAATTTAGAAACCCGAGACTCGTGCCAAAGGCCACTTATTCGTCATCACTAAAGTGTCTCGGTTCAGGAACTTAGGTACGAGGCGAGAAAGTCATGAATTGAGCACCCCACTCGCCCAATCAAAGATTGGCCTCTACTAATCATGATGTGATTTTTATTTACATTATAAGCTCTTGTTTTGATTATTATGCTAACTTTACTATGTGACACACACAAGTATAGACTAATTTGCAACAGTTGGAACACTTTGATTCTATGTTTGTTTGAAAATTGTTTTGAATATGTACCACTTGAAAAAGTGATCGCATATATACATTCATCAAATTATCCCAATTTGAGCAATTAGCCTTCATGGGCATCCAAATAGGTATATCACTTAAGCACTTAGCCTCATGGTGATTGACATGTCAATAATCACATGCATGTGTAGACACCCCATTTTTTACCGTTCTCAAGACTTGGACGTCATCACGTGAATACTCGATGATTATCCATGTTTGTGTTCGTTTTGAACGCCCAAAGTTCTTGGCGGAGTGCCTTGCGTTCGAGCCTTTGAAACTTGTCTGTTTTGTGCTTGGTTGTGGACCAAGAGTTTGTTGCTTTAAATCTAGAGGAGAGGATGGCTTGTCGGGCATCTTCAGTGTCCATCGGCCATGGCTTGTGCTTGCCGGCCATCAGTGGTGGCTGATTGGCCATATTGATGGCCGACGACCATTTTTCTCCTTTTTCAAATATTTATTTGCCAGCCAGTGCCAGCTGTTGATCACTGAGTGTATCCTTCATACACGTGTTTGGAGGGATGAAGCCAAGCTTTTGGCTTGTTTTTCTATATAAGGGGAGGTCCCTTCCCCATTTTGAGGGTTCAGAATTTTTGTGAGCAAAAAATCTCTCTTTCCTTATTTTAGGCTTGAAAGTGAGCTTTCTCTTCATATTGGCACACAACCCCTTAACCAAATTAGACTACCTTCTTGCTAAGGTGCATAAAGGTTTTATTTGGGCTGTTGAAGGCTAGTTTTAGCTCAGAAGTTGCTTCTTTGTTGCTGTGCTTCAAGGGTAAGGCTCTGAGGTGCTTAAAGGTTTTATTTCGGCTATTGAAGGCTAGTTTTGGCTCAGAAGTTGCTTCTTTGTTGCTGTGCTTCAAGGGTAAGGCTCTACCCCTTTGAACTTTACTTAGTTAGTTGGTTTGGCCACCTTTGCATGCTATTTTTTGGCCAAGTTTTCAGCTACAAAAACCCCTATTTTTTAGTGTTAAAAATGGCAGTTTGAGGCCCTTTTGGAGTTAGGGGTGGTCTACCCTCCTTTGTAGCTTATTTGCTAAGCTTTGTGCCATCTTTTAAAGCCTTCAAAACAATTCTTTTTTGGCCTTTCAACCATTGAATTCCAAAGGAATTTCAGTGGTAGAAACTTGGTTTTGAGGTCCTAAATAGGAAGGGGTGGTTCCCTCCTTCCCATGTCTTGTTTGCATGTGTAGATGGCTTAGTATTTTAGTATGCTTTTCTAGCTTTTTGTAGCCTTGTTCAAGCATGTTTTTGGCATTATTTTAACATGTCATAGCTATGTTTTTGGCTGGTTGGAGCACCTCTTGGTTGCTTCTTACACTTGTAGTGCAATCTTGCTCACTAGCCTTGTGTGCTTGATGATTTAGCTTATCATTCTAGCTTGTGTTAACTCCATCTCAGCATGTTTTTTCTAATTTTTTAGCATGCTTTAATTCTATTTTGGTTGGTCTTGGTCACATGTGCTTCGCTTTGTATAGCTATAGTGTAAATGGCCTTTACTAGCTTTGTGTTTTAGGCCCTGTAGACGCGCCCTTGGGCTTC
This sequence comes from Camellia granthamiana, assembly GCA_036172215.1. NCBI lineage: Eukaryota > Viridiplantae > Streptophyta > Magnoliopsida > Ericales > Theaceae > Camellia > Camellia granthamiana. The sequence goes on from CM069905.1 coordinate 120,110,122, forward strand.
ACTCTACAGTTCGGACTCCCTTTTGTTGACACAGTTCTTAATCTTGAACCAAAGAGTCCAAATCCGGCAAATCGTTTTGAGAAAACAGATTTTTGAAAAGAAGTGCCAAACATGGACTGCTTTGCCAGATACAGAGTCGCCACCTAAATATTTTTTAACGGGGAAATTTAGGAAACCCTGACTCGGTGCCAAAGGCCACGTGCCCGTCATCACCAAAGTTTCCTTGACTCGGGAACTTGGGTATGATCGGGGAAGGTCAGCTATGAGCACCCCCTCTCGCCTGGTCCGAATACCGGCCTCTACTAACTGTGATATCCGATTTTGAAAACGTTATGTGTTCTTATTCCGGTTATTAGCCTAGATTTACTATGTTATGCATACAGCAAACAAGTATAGACTAGATTGCCTAATTTGGAAATAAGCATTGCATATCCGTTTGTCTTGAAAAATACTTTGGAATTTGCTATTCGCAAGTAGGCTAAAATACGGATTTCAACGAGTTTTTCCAACTCAGGCAAGCCAACCTTCACCCACAGGCATTCAAACAGTTTATCTCACATAAGCAATTAGCCACATGGTAAGCATGCTGTCATGATAGCATTTACACGCATGCGGTATGCTAAAGCATGAAAGCTCACCTAGTACTCCGTGCCAAAACATAAACTAGTTAGTAATCAATGCATGATCCTAGTTCATGTTAAGTGGCCAATGCATCACAGGCAAAATGCAGCTATAATAGGCTCGGCTATCCTAAACATGGCATGTGAAATGCGACGGATAACACGTATTCAATTTGGAATTGAAATACAATGCAGTTAGCATGATGCGCCGAGCCCGGTGCATGCAGTACAGATGAATGATGCACGCATGCATAGCATAAGGATGATAAAATAAATATGCCCTAGTACTAACCATTGAAAGCAGGTAAGTAAAAGGGAGAAAGAAGTGGGGGTTGGAAGACATGCACACACTCACCCACACTTATTACAGATTCGCCCTCGCTCGGAGGGACCAAAAGAATATACAAAATAATTAACTACGCAAGCTAATTAAATATTACAAACCACTTAATTAATTAACAAATTAACTAAGCTAGGAAAAACAGTAAACCGCCTCGGGAAGCGGGTCCCATGCAATGCATGCTCGGTCTTGCTCGGAAGTGCACTGCCATGCATAGACTGCCTCTGTTTTCCCTGCTCTGCCCCTTTGAAGACTGCCAAAGTCTCTGAATTGATTCCCTGGACACTGGGAGACACCACCGGCTGAGTAGAATTTCCACCGGCAGTGGGATGTGGTCATCGGCACAAAATGCATCCATCGGCCACCAATGGATGGCCGGTCGGCACTATATGTTGCCGGTCGGCCAAAAATGCCTGCAGAACCTGCAGCTTACAGCAGCAGAGGACAGAACTTGCATGGCAATGCAATTCAAACCATGTATGCCCTAACCATACCCCTCATCATGTGTAGAACTCAAAGGGACATGGTCCTTGGTTTTCGGACCACCAATCAAGCATTTTGGTGCATGATGGCCCAAAAACCAAGTGTGCACATTTCAATTTCAAATGAATGCAATGCACATAATCACATAAAAGGGCCAACCTCTATCACACTCACTTCAAGAGGCCAAGCATGCGCATTGATGCAATGCAATCCTAGGCACATTGACTAGTATGTAACCATGGCCATGCAAATAAGCATACAAGCTAACAAGCATACAACACATGAAACATCAATGTTAACCAACAAGCATGCAAGATGTAATGTGGATGTTCAAGCATGCAAACAAGCATGTGACTTCATTCAATCATGCAAATTCCAACATGCAACAACTTACCAATATGCTACAACATATAAGGAGCATATGCAACCAATGAAGGGATGGACTTAAACATGAATTAGGCAGCTCTAATTAGGCCCGAAACAGTGGCCAAAATGCTCAAATATGAGGGCTAGACACACATACACACATGCACATGTTAAGACACAAATCTAAGCATTAAGCTAGTAATTCTCAAGCACACTTGAAAGGAGTATAACATGGACACTAGGCATGCAACATAAGCTCTGAAAATCATGCTATAAAAGGTGCCAAACCAACTGAAACAAGACAAACATTAGCATGCAAATAGTCCAAGTACTTGAAGCAAGTCAAAGAGGCTTAAACCATGGCTAAGCCAACCAAGCCCCGTAAGGCCAAGAAGGCTTAAAATAGGTTCAAGGCAGTCCTTAACCATGCAAAAGGGATCCTTAGATGGCATCTAAGTGGCTCAAATTCAAAAACATGCACGATGGCCAAAACATGGAGCATACAACACAAGCTTTCAAAGCATTAAAGAGGTGTCCAAAGCAAGCATACAAGCATGTCTTAGGGACTGAAATTACATGGAAAGTGGTCCCAACCCACTGAAATAAAGCGAGGATGCATGCTATACATTCACACACTTAAGGCCAACAAGCCAAAAATGCGAAGGGGCTATGCAATACATGACAAGTATGACTAAAGCAACTTAAAACAGAGCTAAAGCATGCAAAAACATGCATTGAAGCTTCACAAAGTCAAGCCTAAAACATGCTAAAACAAGGGCTTACAACCTAAGGCATATTAAGGCAACAACAAGGCATTACATGGCATGTATGTTAAGCTAACATGGTGTACCAAAACCAACACACAATAATGTTATATCATGGCAATATAAGCATGAAATACAGCCATGGCATGATCAACAAACCTTTAAACATGATGCTCCCTTAAGAGGCCAAAATTGGTCCTTTTCAAGGACAACAAGGAGAGGGGGTGGCCCTCTCCTTCTTGAGACTTCAAGGCACCATCCTCACCACTGAAATCCCTCAAGATTTCAGTGGTGAGGAGGCCCAAGCACCAAAGTCTCGGAGCTCACCAAAAATGGCACAAAATGGGACCTCTCAAGGCCTAAGGGTGGTCAAACACCTCCAAACCACAAAACACTCTAAACAAACAATTTAGAGGGCCCAAAAACAGAACTTTTTTGTATTATACACTAAGCACAAAAACAGTTCTAAGATAGGCTAACAAGCTATGCAAAAATGGGGATAAAAGGGACTAGTGTCTCACCCTTGTAGACCTCTTCACAAAAGATGATCTTGTTGCCTCCTTGAGCTTCAATCCAGCCAAGAACAGCAAGAACAAGCCTCAGGTCCCTCAAGAACCAGGAGAGGGTGAAAGACTATGTGTTTGTGTGCAATAGTAAGGACAACTACACCTAGAACACACACAAGAGAGATATAGAGATAGGTTATGTATGGAACCCAAACCCTAAAACCAGAGCTTCTCCCACACTTTTCTAACCAAAATTTCTAACCCTAATGCCAAGAGAAGACCCCTCCTCTTATAGGCAAACAATCTTGTAAAGCTTGTTCAATAAGCTTACAAGAGGAGCATCCCTCCATACACGTGTATGGAGGGGAACAAAATGCCACACAGCTGTCCTAAAATATCTGTAAAAGCAGATGAACAGTAGTTGGCTGCTCAAAATTGCCATTTTGACAAAATTGATGGCCGGTCGGCCAAAAAGAGTGCCGGTCAGCCAAATATATGGCCGATGGGCACAAACAGCAGCTGGTGGCCTCAAGCCACGGCCGGTGGTGTGTGGGGAGACCTCACAAGGCATCCCCTGCCCCTCCAAGGCAAAACACAAGTGTTTGGTGCAAAACCAGACACGAAACGGTCGAGTTCGGAGATCCTGAGGCAAGGCGCGTAGCCGAGACCTCCGGGAACTCCAAACGAACACAAACATGGATAATCACCGGGTGTTCAAACGGTGACGGTCAAAAATGGGGTGTCTACAGTTGCCCCTCTTTGACAGAACTCGAAAGTCATAACAATGATGGGAGTGAATGTCAAAGCCCAGAGACGACCTATTTTTGACAAGGCCGAAGACTTAGACAAACATGCAAGACAAACAAGGTATGCGCCCGAAGGCAGGGGCAAAATGCAAGACAATGCACGAAGCCGAGCATAACTTATGATCATGCAAAGAAAGGCTGTAACGAAGCACACATGCAACAGTTTTAAGCTAACATACACCAAACTACACTATAATGCAGAAAGGATGTAAGAGAATCATGCGATTCTCGATACGTCTCACGCGGAGGATACAATACCTGTGCGGTTCGTTTGGTTCCACCAGCGGTAAATGAACCGTACATACAATATCGTGCCTGTAAAGAAAACAACTTAACAGGTATGATATTGTTAGCCATATGCATGACAATGCAAAAATGAATGCAAAATGATATGCAATACATACAAAACAATGTATAAATAATAGAAATGATAATGTAATGCAATTGAAACAATGCGAACTACATGCAAAGCAATTGAATCATGATCCAATCATGAGCGGTTCGAAACCACATGTATGTCAAATAGATTGATGGAGGTAACAAGTCCGTCTACCATAGAACGATCAACTGAACTATGAGTAATGTAGACGAACACAAGAACAAGTATTGGGTGGAATGACATAAGTGGGGAAACGACCCGCTGGGGAAGGGACAATGATCCTAATGCCGGATGCAAAATTTACACTACAATGTAACATCTACAATGGATATGCTGGGAAAATGGCAATGGATATGGCACGCAGGCCAAACCAAATCTTGCCTAGGCAAGGCATGTACGCATACGAGCCACGTCTAACATAGAACGGTCTACTGAACTATGCTTTGACACAAGAAGTATGGGCACATACCAAACCAAGCTCAACATGGAAAGGCGCAAGCCATAGATGGAAGGTGATGCAATGGATGCATGCAATCTAAAATGCAATGGAAATGGATACAATGGATATGGCACGCGGGCCAAACCAAATCTTGCCTAGGAAAGGCATGTACACGAACAAGCCATGTCTAACACAGAAAAGGTGCCGCAACCCTCAAACCAACATACCAGCGTGGAATAGGCGCGTACACATGCAGAACTGTGCTTTAACGTGAAAAGTAAGGGCACATATCAGACCAAGCTCAACCTGGAAGGGCGCAAGCCATAGATGGAGGGTGATGCAGTGAATGCATGCAATCTACAATGCAATATCTACAAATATGCAATGGAATGGATATTTACAAAAATACATGACAATGCAGTATGATGCGATATTCTGGGGAAAATGCGATGGATGCATGCAAGCTACAATGGAAATGCATGACAATGCATGTTTATTTTCTACAATGCACGTATGTATGACAATGCACTACTTACAATGGATGCATGACAATGCGCTATGATGCAACGGCTATGATTGCAGCTTTCCCTATCTTACCAACAGGGCGATATACTAGGTTGGTTCAGTATCCAGAACTGAGGCGCAGACATGCTGCCTCAACCTATGGGGCTTCCATACAAATTTCAAGCCGAGGGTACACCCTTGGGTATTTAAACCAGACTTTAGTCTCGGAAATCCCGAACCTTTGCGTTCTAGGCATAAGCCGTTCGAACTCTAGTTTCCACCGTCCCAGTTGGTCTTCTAGGAACTCACCGCAAACACAGGCAGGTGGCTTTACCAGACCACTGAAAGTCGTTCGGGCACGACAAACACCAAAGGAATTGCGCCTTTAGAGGATTTAAGGTCTCCTAGACCATGATACAAAAAAGATGTATGCATGACAATGCAAATTGTGCGCGTTACAACGCGTGTAGTCATGCAAAACGATGCAAGGGATGATGTGTACTACAACGCATGCGGACATGCGTAACAATAAAGGTTTTGCACCTTCGAAGGATTTAAGGTCTCCTAGACCGTGGTGCGGGATGCAAAGTGATGCACATTGCAAGTGCATAGCTTATGATCATGCAAAGGATGCTGTGATGAAACAAATATGCGAAATAAATGCAACATTTTAAGCGAATGCTATGCAAGCAAGTGAACATGAACCAAACTATATCTCATGCAGAAAGGATGTAAGAGAATTAAGCAATTCTCACGGCGTCTCACGTGGGGAAGGCTAAAAGCGACTACCGAGAATACCTGGAGTCTCAAACACAACATCTCTCCGCGCACCGCGCGCAGGAGAGGATAGAGAAAAGGAACCTCTCAGCGTAATACACGCGAGAGAGAAACAATGCAAGTAAAAAGGTGCACAACAATGCGGGAGAAGCACGCGTGACAACGCAAGTGAAATGAGTGCACAACAATGCAACTGTGATGTGCATCGCGGCGCGATGTGACGCACCAGACAGTATGATGAATGCATGCAACGCATACGCGGCAACTTTTGAATCTTGTAAAAAGCAAAAGGATACAAAAGGATACAATATCGCATGAATTTGAGTGCCACGTGCAAAAGACACGGTCCGAGGTCGAAACGGAGGTCGGTGGAGCGTCGGAGATGCACTTTTCTTGCACTTTCTTGGGCTATGAAGACCAAAAACTACACATATGGCCTAAATAAGGCTGTGAGAAGATCACCGGCCGGACTAGAAAGCCACCGGCTGCCCATCGGCTGCCAAAAAGTTCCATCGGCACAATATTCTGCCGACCGGCAAAATATATTGCCGACCGGCCAAAAGTGCCTGAATCGGGGGCAAACTTGTCTTTTCGCCTCGGGTCTTTTAAAATAGGGTTCCAAACCCTATTTCCTTACTCTTCCTTAGCCGAAATCTTGCCCTCTCTCTCTCTAGAGCATTCTCCCTTCCCCATTTCATCGTTTTCTTCGCGTTTTACTCCCGTTTCGTCATTGGATTCGCGATTTCCTTCGCGTTTCGGACGTTTTCAACCGATTGAAACTTCGTTTCGGTACACCCTTTGCTATTTCCACCTTTTTGGGGTTTGTTCCCCTCACTTTCCTCTTGATTTCCGTGCCTTTTTCACATCCCGGCTTTTTCGGCCATTTTCCACCCTCTCGGGGTTGACTTTTCGGTTGACTTTCCATATTCCAGCCCGATTTTCATTTTTCGACCATTTTCCTCGTCATTTTTGACATGGCCGACGATATTCCACAGGGCGGGACTCCTCCGGATCACGAGATGGATCCCGGGGCCGAGCTCCTTCCTTTGAGCGTCCGCCCATTCGACCCGGCGGCCTACCGGCCGGCGATTCACGTTCTGCCCCCCGACGGACTGCGCCAGTTCAGGAGTTTTGACAGGGCGCTGGATCCCGAGCTTCTACTACGTGAGCCTGCCTCTCACCTATCCTTCGGCGCTTCCGAGGTAACATTTTTTTCTCTGTTTTACATTCTGCAGTGTAGAACTTTTAACTGTCAACCGTCATAGCTGATTACATTCTTTAATTGCTTTAGCTCAGATGCTTTGATACACTGTGCATTGTAGTTGATTGCAGACACACTTGCAACTAATATTTGTTTAAGACCGACACATGCACACACACTGCACTAGCCTTAATCACCCAAACACACGGCACATACCGTATTTCACTGCAAACCCAGTATCTGTTTGAATCTGAAAAACTTGCATGCATGCTAAATTTGCACCGAACCACACAAACACGCTGACGCATCATACGTTGTAGTTCACTATAAGCACACCGGCACCCGGTATCTGTTTGAATATGAAAACACGTACACATGCTACATTTGCACTGATTTTGACTGTTTCTTCAAAACTGTACATTTTACATTACCTCGCAACTACTTGTTTGAAAACAGGGAGATTCCCATACCATCCGCGGGTATGGGAACACTGTCGCTCGTGATTGGTACGCCGAGCTACCCGATGCAGTTCGCCACATTGTGGACCAGGCCGGCTTTGGCGCATTCTACAGAGGACTCTCCAGACTCACTACATGCAGACCTCTCCTTGCCGCTCTGGTGGAGAGGTGGTGGGACACCACCGATTCATTCCATTTCTCTGCGACGGGGGGCATGACGATGACTCCCTATGATTTCTCAATGCTCACAGGCATCGGGGTAGGGGGTGATCCGATCCCCTTTGATACTGATATGGATGAGTGGGAGGCCGCTCAGATCTACTTGCTCGGCGAGCTGCCGCCTCTGGCGCGTCCCGGCTTCGTCCGATATTCCTGGTTTGAGGTGCAGTTCAGGGTCCAGCCCACCCTTGTTGAGGCAGCCCCGATGACTCAGGAGGCCGTGGAGAGATACGCACGCGGCTTTCTTATGTTCCTGTTTGGGACGACCATTTTTGCCGACCGGGCGAACACCGTGCCTCTCTGCCTGCTCAGCGCACTGGTGGACGTCAGGCATATCTTACATTACGACTGGGGTGGCGCCGCTCTGGCCACTCTCTACGGATATATGAGCTCAGCTTCCCGCGGCAGCGGACAGTTGCTCGGGGGCTACTGGCGTGCTTGGGAGGTACATTTCTTTTTCTGCCTTTCATTTCTGTTCTATATTTTCTGTACTCTGTACACTGCACACACTGTAGTCTGCTTTATACTTGCTGTATACTGTACACACGGCACACACATACTCTGCTTTACACTGACTGTACACTGCTCACACTGTACACTCTGCACAATACACTGCACAACATATGGCTCTACTATTTCTGCTTTTATTCTATATTCTGCTTTATCTGATAAATGCACTGGTATTTACCTTGCAGTTGTGGGTTTATGCCTACTTCCCTAGGCTTGCTCCCGTACCCGACGCAGAGACCCCTCTCGTCGTCCCGTTCTCGCGCCGCTTCGACGGGAGGTGCGTGCGGAGGCCCGGCAAGTCATTCATCTTCTTCCGCCGTTATTTCGACACCATCACCCCCGCAAAGGTATGTTTTACTTGCAGTTCATTTAAGCTTCGTCTTTCCACTGCATGTTTCAATAACAGTAGATAACAAACTGTATTTCATTTTCAGATCACCTGACAGCCTTGGGCTCCTTTGCCAGCCGTGATGCGGGATCGATTTGCCGGTGCCGATGAGACCTCGCATTTTCGGATTTTGCTAGAGGGCCCGGTCTGTTGGGCTTGGTACTTGGGTGAGCGTTTCTTGCGTCAAACCCTGGGTTTACCGGAGCAGATAGTCCCGGTGCACCCTCCTGAGCATATGAGGGATACCGAGAGATTCACCGCCGATCAGATGACCGACTATACGATCGGCTGGGAGGCAGACGGTTTCAGAGGCGAGGGCGATTACTTGGAGTACGTCCGGACCTTCATCATGCGACCTCTGAGCGGCGGCCGCCGAGCGGAGAGAGAGAGACCTGCGGCATCAGCGGCTGGAGCGGGAGCAGGGGCTGGAGGGGGAGTGTCGAGGGGAGCTCGAGTCCGTGGTAGAGGTGGAGTTCAGCAAGGGCGGGGGACCGGCTGGCCTGCTCTGCCCGCTTCACTGACTTTCAGAGGGCAGGGTGGGGCGACCTACCAGATCCCCTTTGCTCCTCCGCCGGCTGATCACGAGTTTGTCGGTGTCCCCGACTTGCCTCCGGTATGTATTACTACATTCTTGTATAGCCGTTTCATTTTAGTTTATTTGATATTCCGCAGAATATTGATGTATCCAATATTTTTGCAGGCTTCCTCCGAGTACACCCGGCAGTCATTGGAGATGAATGCCTCCATGATGGGGATGCTACAGCGAACCTTCGACCTCCTAGCCCTTTATAGCATTCCCGTATGTTCCTCTGACCGCAGTCTCAAACCATACATAAGCTGCTTCGCATAATCTGATGCACGACACAACACTTGATACCCAGCCCTCACAGCACCTGATACACTGTACTCACACACTGCATCCTGCACTGATTCACTGCTCACAGCATACATACACTGTACTCATACACTGATTCACTGCTCACGGCACTCATAGACTGTACTCATACACTGTATTCTATACTGATTCACTGCTCACGGCACTCACAGACTGTACTCATACACTGTATTCTATACTGATTCACTGCTCACAGTATTCTAATGTATTCGCCTTTCATGCTTTTTCAGCCTCCCTTCCAGATTCCTCCGGTGGGTGGTGCTCCGGCTGGACCTCCCATTTCTACCTGGGATGGCAGAGTATATCCCCACACCAAAGGGGGGCGCACTCATGTCGGGAGCAGCTCGCGGGCTCCAGTTCCAGATGACGAGTCTGAGGCAGAGACAGAGGCGGAGGCAGAGTCGTCGTCGGAGGAGACCGGTGATGGCTCGGACTCGGGCTCAGACGGTGATGCTCCTGGACTTCTGCCCAGGAAGAGGGCGAGGACGGATCCCCAGGCATGAGACCATTGATGCTGCTTCAGATTTTTGCTGCTTTTTCCTTCTTTTGTACTTTTTCTCTTTTTGGTTGGATTACCTTGTACTGCGGCAGGCAGGTTTTTGTTCCCAAAACTTTGTACTTGAAAAAGATTATATGAAATGAAACAAACTCCTTTTTGGTCTAAAAAAGTGTTATATCTGTACATTCCATACTTTGTACTGCATTACATCATATTACGCCCCAAATGCGAATGAAATCGATCTGTTGTCTGAAAATTGAGCACTTGCACTGTGATAATCGGATAACCAACCAACTAACAGCAAACAACTCATACAAACCACTGCTCAACCTAGACACACAGCCCATACTCTGTTGGGGATTAGTCTGCATACGGCCCATAACACAGCACTCGGTTCATTCTGTACACAGCAAACCCTGAACAAATAGCCCAATCTGACAAGACGGACCACAAAACTGAAACGGTTGAAATTGAAACACGCTTGGATGTCCCAAATTTCCTTTTCTTCTTTTGTTTCGCATGAATGTAGAGAATGGCACAGCATTCTGAGCACAAACGATTAATCTTTGAAATAAAGAGGGTTTTTTTTAACCTGGATATTGAACCTGAAGCTGAACACAGCGAGAAAGACTCGATTGAAGAAAACAAAAGGCACACGACCTAAACGCAGCGAGACGCACTCGGAGAGGACTCAAGACAAGAGTTGTGATGGGAGAAAGCAAAAGACACGACTCACGGACGCGTTCACAAAAATGAAAGACCTCAGACCACGAGGAGCCAGTTCCTCCGGGTTTTGTTCCCGCCCTTTCTGATTTGTAATTCTCACATCGCTCGGCCCTCAGGCTCGTTTTTCTCTCAAAACCTTTTTCTCATTTTTCTTTCAACTTACACCTTTCTATTCTTCAATCTCTCATTTTTTTTATCCCTCCCCAGGGTGATTGATGGATGAATAGGAAGTTGCGGGTTCGTGCCCAACACCGTTAGCTCACGGCTATTTCTTCCGGTGGATAGAGTGCCCTTCTGGCAAGTATGTTGACGGCGGGGAAAAGACATAAGACCTGACTCGAATGCACCCCTAGTTCGTCACTTTGACCATTTTTTTTGTTTTCTAAAACAGTTTTGACCAAAATGCGAGTCGGATTAACATACTTGTTCGATTTTCTGATTCAAAATCATGCAAGTCAGGCTGTGAGCACTGAAAATTTTCCTTTTTGGGTCCAAGAAGATGGTCCGGTTTTGGAAAATGAAATAGTTTTCGAGAAAATAGTCAACTTCAGTAAAAATTTTCAAAAATTATTTTTGCAAACAATCAATGCTCGACGAGCGCGGAACTTACCCTCGAGATACGCAACCTCGGATCGGAGGCAATGGAAAATTGCCCCTTGCTTAAAGGGGGCACATGGCAACGGAAAGTTGCCCCTGGTTTGGACGGCAACTCAAGGCAACTTATGGCAATGCATGGCAACGGAAAGTTGCCCCTTGTCTAGATGATGCTGCGGCATTTTTGTAGATGGTCTTTATCGATGACGACCGAACTCCGAAGGCGACGGTCTGAACCAATATATGGACACAGTCACTGTAAGAGCAATGGTGGCTGGACTTCAGGATGAAGTTGCCTACGTATCCCAATCATGGGAATCAAGCCTACGTAGTTCACGGTGTTACAACCGGATTGTCGGATGCAGAGGAAGCAAGGATGATCAAAACCATTACATGGACTGAGGCGCTATGAAAGCGTCGGGGGCTGGACTTCGAGATGAAGTTGCCTACGTATCCCAAACATGGGAATCAAGCCTTACGTAGTTCCGGTTAAGGTACACTCGGGTATTTTAACCTTCACTTTTAGGCTCTAACTTTTGCCAAGGTGCCCAATGCGGGTTTTCGACCTTGCGAGCTTCTTTTCCTTTTTTTTTTTTCTTCTCTTTTTTTTCTTTCTTTTTTCACTTCTTTTCTTTCAAATTTTCTGCATTTTTTTTTCTCTTTTTTTCATTCATTTTTTTTCTTTTTGCATTTTTTATTTTTTATTTTGCCTTGCTCTAACTTTTGCCTGGGTCGCCCTTTCGGGTTTTCGGCCCAGCGAGCCTCTCAAAGGGTAGAAGTGTAACAAGTCCATACCAAATGGTTTTTCAAATTGAAGCCCTCTGTATCCGGGAGAGTGACTACTGTGTTGATTTGTAGAAGAATCCATCACGGTTGCTTCACGAGCTTTTTCCAGTGAGACCTGAACTTCTTGATCTGATTTTGGTGCCTCTTGCTCGAGGGCAGCTTCGAATTGGGCCACACAGGCCTTACATGGCAGTTAACTGTTGAACGTTTTGAACGGATTCCAGGTTCGCAACAGATAGATTGAATCTCGAGGCTGAGAGCGATCCTAGGCTGCACAATCTCAAGAGCAATTCCACACAAGTCTTCACAGGACCGCGCAAAATATTTTGTTTTTGAAAGTTTTTAAGAAAGCGACAAATCGCTCGCGCTGAAGATAGTGTGGAACCAGTCTGGATCAAACCAGGATCCTTCTCAGTACTCACGCTGACAGGCATGATTTCATCCATAAAAAGGCTTAGCATGCCTATCTTTCTCTCAAAAATGATCAAAGGTTTGCAAAACCCGAGGAATTGCTTCCTCTTCGTTTTTATCACCGCAGTGTTCGAAAAGGGTTTTTTGAAAAGCTTAGGTCATTACAACGATGTTTAAGGCACAAGAGAGTAGGTGGAATATACTGTTGTTCCATTCACATCCTCTGGCACAACTAGCTTAAACAGCAACAAGTACGGAAACGTGATAGCCGCAGCTGTTTCATTCAAAACTTCCAACTGCAACTGGCTCCTCAACAGAGACGGACTCAAAAGGAAAAACAAAAGGATAATTACAAAACGGTGTTCGAGGCAACAACCCCGGAATCACCTGACATTCTATACAAAGGGGATTGGCTTGCTACAACAAGACAGACCCGTGAGCAAAAAGGACTGACTCAAGACAACGAGACAGACTCAAAATAAAACAAAGACTGACTCGACACCCAAGCCAGATTTTACAAAACTAGCATTCGCAGATGCTCAAAAATGCGTGCCAGACGCCACATCAAAAACACCGGGCGCTGCTCACAAGTGGTCCAACCCTGATCACATACTCACAGTATCCGCATCCTCAAAATCCAATAGCTGGGTAGTAACAGACTTGGCTGAGGTGGGCGGGAGGATAACCTCGTTGTCAATCAAATCTTGCACCTCATGACGGAGGCGGAAACAATTGTCGGTAGCATGGCCTGTCTGCTGGTGGTACGCGCAGTACTGAGCAGGGTCATGGGTAGCAGGGAGATTCTTCGGGAGAGGCCGAGGCTCCAGGGGTTTAAGGTGTCCCCTCTCGGCAAGGATCTGAAGTGCCTTGGACAATGGCATGTAGAGAGCATGGAAGACCCTGCGCCCTCGGGGCAGGTACTTCGGAGGTTGAGTATTCTTGCTAGACGCACTAGCGAACGGGTCAGCAGGCGTGGCCTTGGATTTCTGATCCTTCCCGGGTGCAGGGTTGGGAGCAGAAGGAACTGTCTTGGCATGACGGGGCCTATCCCGGCTTTCAGATTGACTTGAACTACCCTCAGGTGGAGCGGGGAAAGCATCCTCCACAGCTTTTGTCACAACTGCAGATACCTGTTGCTTGTTCATCCCCGCGGCTTTCAAAGCCTCGACTGCCCACAGCAGTTGTTCGATAGGATCGGCATCTGCCTTCATTTTGCCTTTGTCTCCGGCCTCAGCCTGATCTAGGATTTGAGTTGGTACGTCGTTGCCATAGCTGGAGGCCATCTCCGGTTGGCTAAGCTCAATCACAATCCGTCCCAATAGCGGGGGCTCCTGGGGTACAAAACTCCCGGCATATGGTGCGGCTGGTGGTGAAGCTGACATCCCGTAAGCGAGATCCGCCACGGACCTTTGGAGATCACCTATCATCCCCATTAGCTCGAATGTGGTAGGCTCGCGAGCCTGATATAGCTGGGGGGTCCAGACCGGGTGCGCAATCGGCGATCTGGGTGGATGCGGCACATCGACATTGGTCTCATTTTGCAGAGTGATCCCTTGATCTAATGCAGCTGTCATAACCACTATCTCTTCCGAATTCTGCGTCATCGTAAGTCCTGCCGCAGCAAGGAGGAATACTGACTATTCTGGAACTCTCTGAACTGAAAAGGAAAAACAAGCAGCATTTCAGCCCAAACGGATCAAACACAGGT
>CM069905.1:120124700-120268011 GCA_036172215.1 Camellia granthamiana
AAACGTGATGTCCCTAATCTAACCATCAAAAGCGGATAAAGAAAAGGAAAAAAGACGTGGGGTTGGAAGACATACACATTATTACAACATTGATGCCCTCGCGCAGGAGGGTCCAAATGAACTAACTAGCTAACTAATTAAGCTAAGCTAATTATTACAACACAAATTGAATTAGCTAAACTACTTAACTAATTATTACAACAAATTGAACTAATTAACGAACTATGCTAGCTAACTAATTATTGCACACCGAATTAATTAACTATTCTAGCTAATCAATTATAATTACAACACGAAGCAAAATAGCTATTCTAACTAATTATCACAAAAGCCCCTAGTTAAGCATAACACTAATCTATTACAACATGGATCCCAAGGATCGATGAGGAACTCATGCATGAACGCAGTTTCCACTTGAAAAGCCACTGTTTTGCTGCTGCATGCCTCTGTTGCTCAGTAGGACACTTACACTAATTTCTACTTCCAGACCAGCTCTGTTCTATCTCAAAAAGACATTGCTGGAATTTGCACTGGTGGCCGATAGGGGGCCGGTCGGCTACTGATGATGGTCGGTCGGCCACTGATGGTAGCCGGTCGGTTACTGATGAAGGCTTGTCGGCCACTGCTGATTTGGACTTCCTTGCTGCAACAAAGAGCAAATAGAGCATGACAGTGTATTTCTCAAGGGTTGTTTGTACTGTGTATCCCTCCTTATCATCAAAACATCTCAAATGAGTGATACACTTAGCTCTTAAACCATCAATCAAGTAATTTCATTGCATGATGGCCAAAGAACTAAGATGTACAAGTTCAATAAATGCACAAACAAGACCCACAACCTTCACCCTACCATGCATGATCAAGGGTAATGGAGACCTAGGAAACTTGGCACATTTCATCAATTTGAGTATGAAAAGTCCCAATTTTCCTTGTGTTCAATTAACGTCTGATTGAACACACCAAAACACAATCAAATTCTAATCTTGCGCCATTTTAGTTGCAACTTTTTGGTTACTCATTTTAGATTACCAACCATTCCTCAACCAATTAAGTCCATTGGTGAGTAAGTCCTCTAAAAGAGAAAGAAGTGTCAATCAAAGGGTGGTTTAAGGCAAGAGAGAGGTGTCATGCTGTTGGTAATGAACCCCCAAAAGAGGATTAAACCATTAAACATGGATCTCAATCTCAAGCTTAAACTATCCCAAGGTTGAAACAACCCTTAAAGAAAATGAAAAAGTCAAGAAATGAGGGAGGTTGCAAAGATTAATAGTGCTGAAATTAAGTGAGAAAAACACTAAAAATATGCAATCAACTCAAACAAGTGGTGTCTCAAGGCTTAAAACACCAAGCTTGTGAGGACACTTATACTACAAGCATGCAAAACAAGACTCAAATGACTTAACCATCCCAAAACAGAGTTAAAATAGTCCAAATCAGAGCCTAAAACATGCTGGAATTAAGCTACAAATGGCTAGAAAAATAAGCTAACACATAGAGCTAACTAGGCTAGCAAACAAGGCACAAGGAGGGGAGGCTAACCCTTCCAAATTTGGACTTCAAAACATGATTTTGGCCATTGAAAAAGCTCTAAAATTCAGTGTTTAAAAGCCTAAAAAAAGAGGGTTTGAAAGTGGAAAACAAAGGTGGAAAGGCCTTACAAACAAGGAAGAAAGAAGGGTAAACCACCCCCTAATCTCAAATAGCTTAAAACCACCAATTTCAGCCTACAAAAGTAGAGTTTTTATAGCCCAAAAACAGTGGGAAAAAGATAGAAAAACAAGTATGCAAAGCAAGGTAAAAGGGCAAGTGTTATACCTCTTGAAGCAAAGATCAACTTTAGGCAACAATTTAAGCCAAAACCAACTTCAAGAGCTCCAAGAAGGCGTCAAGGAACCTCAGCTCAAAGGTGATCAATTTTGGTTAAGGAGATGTAGGCAAAAGTGTAGTGTATGTAGGCTAATTTGCACAAATTTGTAAGAGAGAGAGAGAGAGAGAGAGAGAGAGAGAGAGAGAGAGAGAGAGAGAGAGAGAAATGTAGAGAGAGATTTTTGTTCCAAAAATTCTAGCCCTTAAAAATGGGGGAGGAGACTCCCTATATATAGAAAACATGAATTCCATACAAGGAGATCCAGCCCTACACGTGGGTGCAGATGCATGCATCTGTGCAAACAGCTGGCATAAAATATCTGCAAAACACACTAGTGGCTGTCGGGCACTATTGATAGCCAACTGGCCACAACTGGTGGCTGACTAGCCACACCAATGGTCGACAACCAGGAAACATAGCCGACAACCCATGGTGGTGGCCGACAGGTCACCAGAAGGGTCAAGCTAGAAACACCAAGGTTTTGGTCCAAATACAAGGTGACAGGGGTGCAAGGCTCAAAGCTGTGGCATTCCGCCGAGGACTTCAAGCACTAAAACGAGCACATGCAATCATAATCATCGAGTGCACAAACGATGAGGTCCAAGTCTTGAGGATGGTCAAAAATGGGGTGTCTACACCTTCCAGTTAGTACCGGTAAAAATGGCATTGGTAATGCATGTATAGCCTAGTGGCGGACACATATCTAGAGATTCCTAGTGTTCGTGTCCACTGCTTTGTTTTCTATTGTAAAAGAAATGTTTTCATAAATTGTGATATAAACTTGGCATTGCATAGTTTTGGAAAGAGATATAAAATGTTTTGTCATGAGCATTGCATATGCATTCACCTTATAGTTTGTTAAGATTTATACACTATGTTAAAGTATCTCTACTGGGTTTTGGCTCACCTTATGTGGGAAACCATTTTCAGGTACTGATGATAAGCCTCTGCCAAGGCCGTAGCTTGGGAGGACTTGGAGCTAAGAGCTTCTTGTATTTATTTTTGTACAAGCCTAGGGCTTTAATTGTATTAAGTTTAAACTCACTTTTGTTGTAACCAAGCATTGTCTTGGAAAATTGTAGCCATTAAGGCATTAATTTGTCTATTATGACTCTTATTTCATATCTTTTGCTTATGTCAGATGCTATGGATTCAGGATTAGGACTTGTGAATGTATAATTGCATGTGTTCTCTTTTGTACAATTGAATTATATGAATGAGAAGAATACCATATCCAGAAATGTATTATTATTCAATGACCGTCGTCGGATGATTTTATTATTATATTTTCTGGCGTTACAATTTGGTATCAGAGCTACCGGGTTTGAATATTTTGGGATCGTGGGATGTGGTTACTACCACAATGAGTTATCTTGAAGTATTAGAAATAACCTGGTATACTATGTGATAACATGCTTATGTGACTAAGTGGTTATGTGATTTAATTTTTAAGATATTGATTGGGTCTACGAGTTTCTAGAAGTCCTGTTAGAAGAGCATTTTATCACTGTTATTTCTAACTGGAATTCTGGAAATGTCGTGGGATGATTCTTATCTAGAAAGGAAGTTTGTGTTTATGTGATTATGTGTTTATGTGGAGTGAATTATTTGTTGTCCATCGTATTAGGACGCGAGCAAATTAGCTTCGATACATTTGTAAATGTGCTAATCTCTTGTGTTACCTTCATTAGGATGTCATGACGTGGATGTGGTGGTGGTAGGCATGGCAGGCCTAGACGGCAAGAGGTATTGTTACCAAATGATATTCCAGCGCAGGAGGAAGGGGTTGGTTAGGCCAATGTGGTAGAACCAGTTGGTTAGTAGTCTATGGGTGCTTTAGCCCGTGAGATGGCCGGAGCTTTGCAGGAATTCTTGGACATTCTCAAGGTTGAGAATCAAGTCCAAGTCCATGTTGTTGAGACAGGGTCATTGTTTCTGAAGAGGCAGTTCTTCCGGTTGAATCCAGATAAGTTTTTGGGGGATCCTAAGGAGTCACTAAAGGCGCATGAACGGCTACAGCAGATGGTAAAGGCATTCGAGATGCTTGGCATCGAGGACAACGGGTTGAGAGTGACCTTGGTGTAGCTTGCTTTTCTTGCTCCTTTCGGATACGATAGCCCTACAGTTCGGACTCCCGTGGTTCTGAATCTGATTTCACAAGTGCAATGTGAAATAGATAAACACAAATGAGTCCAAATCCGACAATTCTTTTGGAAAATTGATTTTGAATCAAAATGCCAAAAATGGATTGCTTTGCCAGATTACAAAGTCTCTACCTAAATATTTTTGGAAAATTTAGAAACCCGAGACTCGTGCCAAAGGCCACTTATTCGTCATCACTAAAGTGTCTCGGTTCAGGAACTTAGGTACGAGGCGAGAAAGTCATGAATTGAGCACTCTACTCGCCCAATCAAAGATTGGCCTCTACTAATCATGATGTGATTTTTATTTACATTATAAGCTCTTGTTTTGATTATTATGCTAACTTTACTATGTGACACACACAAGTATAGACTAATTTGCAACAGTTGGAACACTTTGATTCTATGTTTGTTTGAAAATTGTTTTGAATATGTACCACTTGAAAAAGTGATCGCATATATACATTCATCAAATTATCCCAATTTGAGCAATTAGCCTTCATGGGCATCCAAATAGGTATATCACTTAAGCACTTAGCCTCATGGTGATTGACATGTCAATAATCACATGCATGTGTAGACACCCCATTTTTTACCGTTCTCAAGACTTGGACGTCATCACGTGAATACTCGATGATTATCCATGTTTGTGTTCGTTTTGAACGCCCAAAGTTCTTGGCGGAGTGCCTTGCGTTCGAGCCTTTGAAACTTGTCTGTTTTGTGCTTGGTTGTGGACCAAGAGTTTGTTGCTTTAAATCTAGAGGAGAGGATGGCTTGTCGGGCATCTTCAGTGTCCATCGGCCATGGCTTGTGCTTGCCGGCCATCAGCGGTGGCTGATTGGCCATATTGATGGCCGACGACCATTTTTCTCCTTTTTCAAATATTTATTTGCCAGCCAGTGCCAGCTGTTGATCACTGAGTGTATCCTTCATACACGTGTTTGGAGGGATGAAGCCAAGCTTTTGGCTTGTTTTTCTATATAAGGGGAGGTCCCTCCCCCATTTTGAGGGTTCAAAATTTTTGTGAGCAAAAAATCTCTCTTTCCTTATTTTAGGCTTGAAAGTGAGCTTTCTCTTCATATTGGCACACAACCCCTTAACCAAATTAGACTACCTTCTTGCTAAGGTGCATAAAGGTTTTATTTGGGCTGTTGAAGGCTAGTTTTAGCTCAGAAGTTGCTTCTTTGTTGCTGTGCTTCAAGGGTAAGGCTCTGAGGTGCTTAAAGGTTTTATTTGGGCTATTGAAGGCTAGTTTTGGCTCAGAAGTTGCTTCTTTGTTGCTGTGCTTCAAGGGTAAGGCTCTACCCGTTTGAACTTTACTTAGTTAGTTGGTTTGGCCACCTTTGCATGCTATTTTTTGGCCAAGTTTTCAGCTACAAAAACCCCTATTTTTAAGTGTTAAAAATGGCAGTTTGAGGCCCTTTTGGAGTTAGGGGTGGTCTACCCTCCTTTGTAGCTTATTTGCTAAGCTTTGTGCCATCTTTTAAAGCCTTCAAAACAATTCTTTTTTGGCCTTTCAACCATTGAATTCCAAAGGAATTTCAGTGGTAGAAACTTGGTTTTGAGGTCCTAAATAGGAAGGGGTGGTTCCCTCCTCCCCATGTCTTGTTTGCATGTGTAGATGGCTTAGTATTTTAGTATGCTTTTCTAGCTTTTTGTAGCCTTGTTCAAGCATGTTTTTGGCATTATTTTAACATGTTATAGCTATGTTTTTGGCTGGTTGGAGCACCTCTTGCTTGCTTCTTACACTTGTAGTGCAATCTTGCTCACTAGCCTTGTGTGCTTGATGATTTAGCCTATCATTCTAACTTGTGTTAACTCCATCTCAGCATGTTTTTTCTAATTTTTTAGCATGCTTTAATTCTATTTTGGTTGGTCTTGGTCACATGTGCTTCGCTTTGTATAGCTATAGTTTAAATGGCCTTTACTAGCTTTGTGTTTTAGGCCCTGTAGACGCGCCCTTGGGCTTCACTCTACAGTTCGGACTCCCTTTTGTTGTCACGGTTCTTAATCTTGAACCAAAGAGTCCAAATCCGGCAAATCGTTTTGAGAAAACAGATTTTTGAAAAGAAGTGCCAAACATGGACTGCTTTGCCAGATACAGAGTCGCCACCTAAATATTTTTTAACGGGGAAATTTAGGAAACCCTGACTCGGTGCCAAAGGCCACGTGCCCGTCATCACCAAAGTTTCCTTGGCTCGGGAACTTGGGTACGATCGGGGAAGGTCAGCTATGAGCACCCCCTCTCGCCTGGTCCGAAGACCGGCCTCTACTAACCGTGATATCCGATTTTGAAAACGTTATGTGTTCTTATTCCGGTTATTAGCCTAGAATTATTATGTTATGCATACAGCAAACAAGTATAGACTAGATTGCCTAATTTGGAAATAAGCATTGCATATCCGTTTGTCTTGAAAAATACTTTGGAATTTGCTACTCGCAAGTAGGCTAAAATACGGATTTCAACGAGTTTTTCCAACTCAGGCAAGCCAACCTTCACCCACAGGCATTCAAACAGTTTATCTCACATAAGCAATTAGCCACATGGTAAGCATGCTGTCATGATAGCATTTACACGCATGCGGTATGCTAAAGCATGAAAGCTCACCTAGTACTCCGTGCCAAAACAGAAACTAGTTAGTAATCAATGCATGATCCTAGTTCATGTTAAGTGGCCAATGCATCACAGGCAAAATGCAGCTATAATAGGCTCGGCTATCCTAAACATGGCATGTGAAATGCGACAGATAACACGTATTCAATTTGGAATTGAAATACAATGCAGTTAGCATGATGCGCCGAGCCCGGTGCATGCAGTACAGATGAATGATGCACGCATGCATAGCATAAGGATGATAAAATAAATATGCCCTAGTACTAACCATTGAAAGCAGGTAAGTAAAAGGGAGAAAGAAGTGGGGGTTGGAAGACATGCACACACTCACCCACACTTATTACAGATTCGCCCTCGCTCGGAGGGACCAAAAGAATATACAAAATAATTAACTACGCAAGCTAATTAAATATTACAAACCACTTAATTAATTAACAAATTAACTAAGCTAGGAAAAACAGTAAACCGCCTCGGGAAGCGGGTCCCATGCAATGCATGCTCGGTCTTGCTCGGAAGTGCACTGCCATGCATAGACTGCCTCTGTTTTCCCTGCTCTGCCCCTCTGAAGACTGCCAAAGTCTCTGAATTGATTCCCTGGACACTGGGAGACACCACCGGCTGAGTAGAATTTCCACCGGCAGTGGGATGTGGTCATCGGCACAAAATGCATCCATCGGCCACCAATGGATGGCCGGTCGGCACTATATGTTGCCGGTCGGCCAAAAATGCCTGCAGAACCTGCAGCTTACAGCAGCAGAGGACAGAACTTGCATGGCAATGCAATTCAAACCATGTATGCCCTAACCATACCCCTCATCATGTGTAGAACTCAAAGGGACATGGTCCTTGGTTTTCGGACCACCAATCAAGCATTTTGGTGCATGATGGCCCAAAAACCAAGTGTGCACATTTCAATTTCAAATGAATGCAATGCACATAATCACATAAAAGGGCCAACCTCTATCACACTCACTTCAAGAGGCCAAGCATGCGCATTGATGCAATGCAATCCTAGGCACATTGACTAGTATGCAACCATGGCCATGCAATAAGCATACAAGCTAACAAGCATACAAGACATGAAACATCAATGTTAACCAACAAGCATGCAAGATGTAATGTGGATGTTCAAGCATGCAAACAAGCATGTGACTTCATTCAATCATGCAAATTCCAACATGCAACAACTTACCAATATGCTACAACATATAAGGAGCATATGCAACCAATGAAGGGATGGACTTAAACATGAATTAGGCAGCTCTAATTAGGCCCGAAACAGTGGCCAAAATGCTCAAATATGAGGGCTAGACACACATACACACATGCACATGTTAAGACACAAATCTAAGCATTAAGCTAGTAATTCTCAAGCACACTTGAAAGGAGTATAACATGGACACTAGGCATGCAACATAAGCTCTGAAAATCATGCTATAAAAGGTGCCAAACCAACTCAAACAAGACAAACATTAGCATGCAAATAGTCCAAGTACTTGAAGCAAGTCAAAGAGGCTTAAACCATGGCTAAGCCAACCAAGCCCCGTAAGGCCAAGAAGGCTTAAAATAGGTTCAAGGCAGTCCTTAACCATGCAAAAGGGATCCTTAGATGGCATCTAAGTGGCTCAAATTCAAAAACATGCACGATGGCCAAAACATGGAGCATACAACACAAGCTTTCAAAGCATTAAAGAGGTGTCCAAAGCAAGCATACAAGCATGTCTTAGGGACTGAAATTACATGGAAAGTGGTCCCAACCCACTGAAATGAAGCGAGGATGCATGCTATACATTCACACACTTAAGGCCAACAAGCCAAAAATGCGAAGGGGCTATGCAATACATGACAAGTATGACTAAAGCAACTTAAAACAGAGCTAAAGCATGCAAAAATATGCATTGAAGCTTCACAAAGTCAAGCCTAAAACATGCTAAAACAAGGGCTTACAACCTAAGGCATATTAAGGCAACAACAAGGCATTACATGGCATGTATGTTAAGCTAACATGGTGTACCAAAACCAACACACAATAATGTTATATCATGGCAATATAAGCATGAAATACAGCCATGGCATGATCAACAAACCTTTAAACATGATGCTCCCTTAAGAGGCCAAAATTGGTCCTTTTTAAGGACAACAAGGAGAGGGGGTGGCCCTCTCCTTCTTGAGACTTCAAGGCACCATCCTCACCACTGAAATCCCTCAACATTTCAGTGGTGAGGAGGCCCAAGCACCAAAGTCTCGGAGCTCACCAAAAATGGCACAAAATGGGACCTCTCAAGGCCTAAGGGTGGTCAAACACCTCAAAACCACAAAACACTCTAAACAAAAAATTTAGAGGGCCCAAAAACAGAACTTTTTTGTATTATACACTAAGCACAAAAACAGTTCTAAGATAGGCTAACAAGCTATGCAAAAATGGGGATAAAAGGGACTAGTGTCTCACCCTTGTAGACCTCTTCACAAAAGATGATCTTGTTGCCTCCTTGAGCTTCAATCCAGCCAAGAACAGCAAGAACAAGCCTCAGGTCCCTCAAGAACCAGGAGAGGGTGAAAGACTATGTGTTTGTGTGCAATAGTAAGGACAACTACACCTAGAACACACACAAGAGAGATATAGAGATAGGTTATGTATGGAACCCAAACCCTAAAACCAGAGCTTCTCCCACACTTTTCTAACCAAAATTTCTAACCCTAATGCCAAGAGAAGACCCCTCCTCTTATAGGCAAACAATCTTGTAAAGCTTGTTCAATAAGCTTACAAGAGGAGCAGCCCTCCATACACGTGTATGGAGGGGAACAAAATGCCACACAGCTGTCCTAAAATATCTGTAAAAGCAGATGAACAGTAGTCGGCTGCTCAAAATTGCCATTTTGACAAAATTGATGGCCGGTCGGCCAAAAAGAGTGCCGGTCGGCCAAATATATGGCCGATGGGCACAAACAGCAGCCGGTGGCCTCAAGCCACGGCCGGTGATGTGTGGGGAGACCTCACAAGGCATCCCCTGCCCTTCCAAGGCAAAACACAAGTGTTTGGTGCAAAACCAGACACGAAACGGTCGAGTTTGGAGATCCTGAGGCAAGGCGCGTAGCTGAGACCTCCGGGAACTCCAAACGAACACAAACATGGATAATCACCGGGTGTTCAAACGGTGACGTCCAAGTCTTGAGGATGGTGAAAAATGGGGTGTCTACAGGCCCTCTAGCATGCCTTATTTGTGATGTTTGCATGATATAGCATCATTTTGCATGTGATTTCAGAGCATATACCTTTGTCACACTCTCACATATATCACTCTTTAATTGCTTTTGAAAGTTGTGCCTCAAGCCTTGCTTGTGAGCCATTTTGTGCGCATGATTTTCTTTCCTTTTAAGCTTCAATCTCAGCATGATTTAGCCTTTGTTTTGGCATGCTTTAACTCTGTTTTGAGTTGGTTTGGCCCTTTGAGGCTTGTGTTGTAAGGTTGTGGTACAACCCCTTTCATTAGCTTAATGAGTTAAGCCTTTAAACATGCATTACATGGGTTA
The DNA here is from genome assembly GCA_036172215.1 of Camellia granthamiana. Taxonomy (NCBI): domain Eukaryota; kingdom Viridiplantae; phylum Streptophyta; class Magnoliopsida; order Ericales; family Theaceae; genus Camellia; species Camellia granthamiana. The sequence continues at coordinate 120,134,854 of CM069905.1, forward strand.
TTTGCATGATCTTAAGTCACTTAGCATGTTATTTCAGTGCTAAAATATATGTCATTGCACTCCATTGTTTCAATCTTTCATTCGCTTTGAAAATGGTCTTGAGCCCCTTGATGGCTTGAATGTGGAATTGAGGTTAGCATGCCTAATGGTTTTAACTCTCCCTTGAGGGTTTCTACTAACCAACAACATGAGACCTCTTTCATGCTGAAGGCACTTGTGGCTTAGGCCATCTTTCCAATTAGAGGACTTTCACATTGGACTTAACCGGTTAAAGGATTAATCGGTAATGTAAAATGTGTAAACAAAATGAGCAAAGTAAAACATATGCGAGATAAGCATTTGTGTTGCATTGCATGTATTTGGATCGGACGTTAATCCAAACACAAGAAATATGAGACGTTTCATACTCAAAGTGATGAAAGGTGTCACATTTCTTGGTCGCCAACACCCTTGATCATGCATGATAGGGTGAAGGCTCTTTGTGTATTGTTTGTGCATTCACTAAGCTTATACACGCTTGGTCCTTTAGCCATCATGCATTGAGATGCTTGGTTGGTGGCTTGAGAGCCAAGTGCTATACTCTTTTGAGCTTGAGAAATGATAAGGAAGATGGTAGTACATACATTTCCTTGCAAATACACTGCCATGCCTCTGTTTGCTCTCTGTTGTAGCAAAAGGAAGAATTTCAGGGAAACAGTGGCCGACCAGTCACATGTACTAGCCGACCGGCCACCAAAGCCAGCCGATCGGCCATCAATAGTGGCCCATGGCCACCATTTATAGCTGATCAGCCCTCAGTATGTTCTTGAGATGAAACAGAAGCAGTCTAGAAGTTGGCATAATTTTCAGAGGTCCAAAGATGTGCAAACAGAGGCATCTAGAGGCAAGGAAGTGGATTTTTGCGAGGAAGCCTACTGAGCATGCATGCATCCCTCACTTCCCGAGGCCGTCCATTTAAATTGCTTAGCCAATTAGTTCATTAGCTTAGTCTTTTTGTAATTAATTAATTAAGTTTTTAATTAATTCATTCGGATTGTAATATTTCAATTAGCTTAGTATAGCTAGTTATTCAATTTGGCTTGTAATAATTAATTAGCTAGAATAGTTAATTAGTTGATTTGTAATAAGTAGCTTAGCATAGTGTGTAGCTTAGCTTATTTATTCGGACCCTCATTCGAGAGGGCACAATGTTGTAATAAGGATGTGTGTGTGTGTGCACGTCTTCCAACCCCACGTCTTTCTCCCTTTTATTTATCCGCTTTCGATGGTTAGATTAGGGCACGTTTTGATTAGCATACCTTATGCTTGTATGTTTGCATCATTCATTTGTCTTGGATGCACCGGGGCTCGGCGCATCATTCAAACTGCATTGTATTTCAATACACTTATTTGAATACGTGTTTCAAAGCATGTTATCAAATTGTTGTATTCATATGCCATCTTAGATAGCCGAGCCTATTTAATTACATTATTGCATGTGTTGCATTAGGCATATTGTATAGTTAGGATCATGCATTGTTTCTAACTAGTTTTCTGTTTTGGCTCGGAGTACACTGTAAGTCTTTATGCTTTAGCATACTTGCATGAGTGTGAGTGTTGCCATGTTTTGCATGCTTGCCATGAGGCTATTTGCTTAAGTGATAAACTGCATGAATGCCTGTGGATGGAGGCTTTATTGCTTGAATTGGGACAATTCGACAAATGTGAGTTTTAAGCCCACTTGAGGGTGGCAAATCCGTGCTTTAGCCCACTTGCGAATGGCATTTTCAAACCATTTTTGAAAACAAACATAAGTTGTTTTGTTCCAATTCTTGCAATTTAGTCTATACTTGTATGTTGTGCGCATTGCATAGTAAAGTTAGATAATAATTGGATAAGAACATATGAGGTTTATAAAATAACATATCATGCTTAATAGAGGCCCACCCTTTGATCGGGCGAGCGGGGGTGCTCATGTTATGACCTTCCCCTCTCGTATCCAAGTTCCCGAGCCGAGGCAACTCTGGTGATGACGGACACGTGGCCTTTGGCACGAGTCAGGGTTTCCTAAATTTTCCAAAAACAAAATATTTAGGTGGCAACTCTGTAATCTGGCAAAGTAGTCTAGTTTTGGCATTATTTGATTCAAAATCTGATTTTCCAAAATGATTGCCAGATTTGGACTCTTTGGTGTTTATCAGTCTCGCATTGCACTTTGTGAGATTAGATTCAGAACTGTGACAGGAGTCCGAACTGTAGAAGACCAATTCACGCCTTTTCCGAAAGGGGGGCGCGTGAAGAAAGTCGGGTCTACAGCATACGATATGCTAAAGCAATAAATGCTCACCTGGTACTCCAAGGAAAGCCAAAAGAAACAAAATAATTAGAAAAATGCATGCTCTAATATGCAAGTAACTAATGCAAAAAATGCAACTAATAGGTTCGGTTGTCTAATATGTCATGTGAATCACTTTGATAACATGCGGTGGTGCACGTATTCAAGGAAGTAATAAACGACAATGCCGTTAGAATGATGAACCAAACCCTATGCATGCAAGACAAATGGATACTTTGTACATGGAAAATGCTAATTAAAAATGATGTTCTATACTATCCATTATAAGTAAGTAAATAAAAGGAAGAAAGAAATGGTGGTTGGAAGACATACACATTATTACATTTTGCAGTCGCACAAAAGGGTCCGAATGAATGCCCTAGCTAATTAAGCTAATTATTACAACGCCACAAATTAATTAACTATTCTAGTTAATTAATTACAACACAAAAATCAACTAGCTATTCTAACTAATTAATACAAATTAACTAATTAGTTACATTACGGAATTAATTAACTAAGTAATTAATTACAAGTTCACAACTTTAGGTACAACATACTACTATTAAAAATAATTTTAACAGGCCCCGAGTGACGAGGGATGGCTTATGCATGCGCGCTAATTTCTACTCGAAAATGCTCTTTGTATTGCTGCCCGAATGCCTCTGTTGCACAGTCAGAAAATTACACTGTTTTTCACCTTAGACTCTGCTCTATTATGCAGGAAAAAGGACATTACCTGGCTGAAAAAGGTGGCCAGCTGGCCAAAAGAAATGGACGGCCGTACAGTATAGGTGGTCGACCGGCCATTAATGTTTGGTACTGCCCTGTTACAACAGACATGAAACAGAGCACAAACAGAGTATTTTCAGGGGATGTTTGTTCACCCTGCCTCTCCTTATCATCAAACAGATCAAAGGAGGGACAGGCTTAGTTCGCAAACCATCAATCGATGCAAACTCATTGCATGATGGCTTGTGAATCAAGGGATAGAATTTCGATAAATGACAAGAAAAGACTCATAAACCTCCTTCCTATCATGATATTGATCAAGGGAAGTGGTTGAGATTGACTCTTGAACCATTTTCATCACTAACAAGTATGAAATGACTTAAGACTCAATGGGGTCAATTAATGTCCGATTGAACCCCAAACCATTTTATTAGCTTGTTACCTCTTAGTCCAATCTTATTGCCTCTTTTAATTGCCTTTCCATTCATTAAGCCTTTTAGTCCAATAATGAAGATTAAGTCCACTAATGGAGAGAAGTGTCAAACAGAAGGTTGTTTTGGGGGAGTGCAAAGATGATTATATGTGAACACATGTAGGAAAACCATGAAATAAATGTTGTCAACTCAAATAGGTTGTTGGCTAAGGTCTAAACCCCCAAACCTATGAGGACCACTACACTACAAGCATGCTATACAAAAAAATAAATGAAATAAACAATCTAAAACAGTCCTAAAATAGCTAAAAATAGTGTTGGAAATTACATGGAAAACCTTGAAAAAGTTAGCTAAAACAATGGAGAAATTGAGCTAGTAAACAAGCATAAGGAGGGGCGACTAACCCCTCCATTTTTGGGACCTCAAAACAACATTTTCAGCCTTTGAAAACTTTTGAAATTCAGTGGTAAAAAGTTGAGAAAAAGTTAAAGAAGAGATGGGAAACACAAGGGCAAAAGCTTAGGAGACAAGGTTCAAAGAAGGGTGATTAACCCCTTTACCTTTACTAGCTTCAAACCACAAGTTTCAACCCATAAAAACAGTCCAAAAACAAGAAGAAAAGATAAAGAAAAAATAGTGTAGAGATGCCCAAAATTATACCTTTTGAAGAGAAGTAACTCCTTTGTTCACAAACCAACAAATTCTCACTCTCAAGGGTTGAGATTTGAGCTCAAGGACCTTAGCAAGAAGAGCTAAATTTTTGGTTTAGGAAGTGTAGAGAGAGAGTGTGTGTAGGTTGCAAGATAGAGAGAGAGAGTGCTATGCAAGTATTGAAGCTTTAGGAATTTTTTCTAACCTAATTTCAAGAGGGTTGGTCATCTATATATAGAAAAACATGTACCTCAATTGGAAATATCTGTACATAGACAGCTGGTGTAGTGCATGCACCTGTGGAGACAGTTGTCACAACTGGCAAGAAGATCTGGTTTTTTGACACAAGTGGCGGGTCGGCCGCTAAGGGGGACGGTCGTACACTAATTTGTGGTTGGTCGGCCACTAGTTTGGCTTGTGGGGACACTTGGCTAGCCAATCCACTCAAAATGGCCTAATTTTCACAACTGACCGACCGTACACTTGCTTGTACGGCCGTCCACAAAAAGTGGCCGGTCGCCACAAATTTTGTTTTTGCAGGCTCGACTTCAAACGGGTATATCGCCGTCATCCGGACTCAGTTTCAAGTGATTCTTGAGTCTAAATTGAAACCCCAGAAGTCTAATTTCCAACGGTGGTGATATTACATCTAAATTATAAGTGTGAAAAGAGATATGACTATTTTAGTAAAGGCTGCTCATTTCTCTCTTAACGGTTTGATGCCCAATCTTTCCCCAATCCAGTTTTCTTCCCTCTCCTCCTATTTTCTTCAACTCTAAACCTATAAATAATATGTTTTAAAATATTTTTCAAAGAGTTCACCTCCCTTCTACTTATTTCCATTTTGTCCTTGCTCAATTTACCGAAAAGTACAATATTTTAAACAAAATGCGAGCCTCGGAACATCGTAGAAATATTTGGAAATATATGTTGAAAAAGAGGGTTTTAAGATCTAAATCTAAAATATTTTTGGTCAAAATGGAGTGTAAGGTTGGGATTTAGAAGCTCTTCTTGGTAAAGAAATTGAACATTTGTACAACATAACTTTCATCATTGAGTGATCAACTTGAGGTGCCCAAGTCTTAAGGGTGGTCAAAAATGGGGTGTCTACACTTGACATCTTTTCAATTGAAGGGAGATGCGGGTCAATGGTGGAAGTATGCGTGTAGGCGCATTAGGGTGACTTGGAAGGCCTTTGTCAACGCCTTACAAGACAAGTTCTTGCCTCTCACTACTAGGAAGAAGTTGAGAGAGTAGTTTCTGAAGCTCAAGTAGCTTAACACACTAGTAGCCTAGTTCGAGACAGCTTTTACTAGCCTCTCTAGGTTTGCACCGAAACTTGTGGCGACGAAGGAATGCCATTCCATTAAGTTTGAGAAGAGGATGAGGACCAGACTCCTTTTTAAAGTGGCTGGGTCTATGATTAGGGAGTATGGACGCCTTGTGGAGGTGGCGACTTATCTTGAGACTGTGGTTCAGTCGGAGGAGGAATGGATGAGGGGCTCCAGGTAGGGGAGACTCGAGACAACAAGAGGCAGAAGGGTTCCACTCCACAACAGTCCTAGGGAGCACAGTCTAGATCCACTTTCCTAGTACCAAGTTTCGGGTTCTATGAGAGGTGGTCAGGGTAGGATCACTTGTTTCTAGTGTGGTCAGTTGGGCCACAAGTCTTTAGTTTGCCTGCAAAGGAGAAGAGGGCAATAATCTACACCATCTTCAGCTGGTTCTTAGAGCCAGAGTTAGGGAAGAGGGTGGTCACCTACTTATTTTCAGTGTGGGCTGTTAGGACATTTGAGGAGTTTTTGCCCTCAGTTAGGTGGGCTATCTGGTGCATCTCATTCAAAGTAGACATAGATTCATCAACCTACACCGTTAGCTCAAGCCTCGAGGGTCAATCAGGGAGCCTTTTCGACTTAATTAGTGTTTTAGACTTATGCTCTGAGAGGTAAGCAGATGGAGCAGAGACCTACAGGGCATGTGTATGTTGTTACCACGGCAGATTTGTTTCTAGCACCTTCAGTAATGAGAGGTAACTTCTTGTTGTGTAATTCTATTAATGATGTGTTGATTGATACTGGTGCATCGCATTCTTTCATTTTGTCTACATTCGCATTAGTATTGGGGTTGGAAGTGGCTCAGTTAGCATCTCCACTCAAGGTAGAGTCACCTATTGGTGGTGAGGTTATGTTAGATTAGGGCTGTCGGAGTTATGAGATAAAGGTTGCCGGTCACTGACTTCCTTTTGCTTTTGTGTTGATTGATATGTTGAGTTTTGATGTCATTTTGAGCATAGATTGGTTCTCATCCTATCAAGCCATTATAGATTGTTACCATCATAGAGTTACGGTGTGCACCTTAAGTGGTAATTGTTTTTATTTATTAGGGGATCGAGTTGATAGAGCCTTGTTACCAGTGTATGATCCACGTGGTCGAGACGAGCTTAGTCTCCTTCTTGCTACCTTCTTGGGTGTTGGGAGTGATGTGGTTCGAGTTGAGTTGCCAAGGGTAGTTTCTGAATATCCAGACGTCTTTCCCAAGGATCTTACTAGTTTACCACCTCATCGTGAGATTGAGTTCTCTATTAATTTAGTGCTTAGCACGACATCAATTTTCATGGCACCATATTGATTTGCACTTGTCGAGTTGAGTGAGTTAAAAATTCAACTCCAAGAATTGTTAGATAAGGGTTTTATCAGCCCTAGTACTTTACCTTAAGGAGTACCGGCTCTCTTTGCCAAGAAGAAAGATGGCACATTGTGACTTTGTATTGATTACCGGAAGTTGAACCGAGTAACTATTAAGAACAAGTACCCATTATCTCGTATAGATGATTTGTTTGACCAGTTGAAGGGGTCTTGTTACTTTTCTAAGATTGACTTGAGGTTAGGTTATCACCAGTTGACAGTCAGGGAGGAGGATATCTAGAAAATGGCATTTCGTACGCAGTATGACCATCATGAGTTTCTAGTGATGCCTTTTAGGCTAACCAACGCACCGACTTTGTTTGTAGATTTGATGAATTGAATCTTCTGTGAGTTCTTAGACCGTTTTGTGGTTGTCTTCGTTGACGACATCTTGATCTTCTCACCCTCTGAGGAGGAACACGAGGAATACTTGCGGGTTGTGCATGAGTTACTTAGAGCACACCGATTATATGCTAAGTTCGGGAAGTGTGAGTTTTGGCTGAAGGAAGTGAAGTTCTTAGTCCATGTGGTATTCGGAGAGGAGGTGACTGTAGATTCTTCTAAGATAGAGGTAGTGCAAGATTGGGAACAACCTAAGAATGCCTTTGCGATCCGAAGTTTCTTGGGCTTAGCTGGTTATTACCGTTGTTTTGTAAAAGATTTCTCTAGATTGGCCTTACCTTTGACTAGACTGATGAGGAAGAGAATTAAGTTTGTGTGAAGTGAGACTTATGAGAAGTCATTTCAAGAGCTTAAGGTTCGACTTACCACTGCTCTAGTGTTGATTATTCTGGAGAGAGGTTTGGGCTATTTTGTGTGCTGTGATGCCTCTCGGGAAGGTTTGGGTTGTGTCTTGATGCAAGAGGAGAAGGTAGTAGCATATAGCTCACATTAGTTGAAGACACATGAGAGAAATTACCCTACTCATGACCTAGAACTAGCAGCAGTGATTTTTTCCATGAAGATCTGGATGCATTATCTGTACGGTGAGAGATTTGAAGTATTTTCTAATCACAAGAGTCTGAAGTATCTGTTTTCATAGAAAGATTTGAATCCAAGGCAGAGAAGATGGATGGAGTTTATGGAGGATTACGACTTTGAGTTGCATTATCATCTGGGGAAGGCCAATATAGTGGACGATGCCTTAAGTAGAAAGTCCATTAGCAATGTAGCTAGTATTGCCATTAGGAAATGGGAGATGTTGGGTGCTATTGGCGAGTTTGACTTGCATCTTGGCGAGTTCGTTGAGTCGGCTGCATTGTTTACTATAGTTGTACCTACACTTGTAAACCGAGTTATAAAAGCACAGTGGGGTGATCACAAGGTAGAAACTCTCTGGGAGAAGATATCTAGTAGGACGGTAGAAAATTGCTTAAACGTGTATTCTAACTTGAATGTTAGATATCTTGACCATCTTTTCATGTCGGAGTCATGTAAAGAGGAGATAACCCAAGAGTTCTACCATTCGCGCCTTGCGGTACACCCGAGAGGCACAAAGATGTATCACGACCTTAGCTGCCAATTTTGGTAGAAAGGAATGAAGAGAGACGTAGCCTTGTTTGTTTCAAGGTGCCTTACTTGTCAACAAGTAAAGGTCGAACATCAGAGACCAGCAGGTTTGTTGCAACCCTTGCCTATAGCCGAGTGAAAGTGAGAGCATGTCACAATTGATTTTGTTGTGGGTCTTCTGAGGTCTCAACGAGTTAATGATATTGTATAGGTGATAGTCGATCGATTAACTAAGTCAGCACACTTTGTACCCATGCGCATGAGTGATTCAGTAGATTATCTTGCTGACCTTTATGCTAGGGACATAGTTCGACTTCATGGGGTCCCTGTGACTATTTTTTCAAATAGAGATTTGCGTTTCACGGCTCGGTTGTGGCAGAGCCTATAGAATGCCTTAGGTACTAGATTGACATTTAGTACTGCCTATCATCCTCAGACTAACGGACAGTTAGAGCATACCATTCAGATCCTAGAGGATATGCTTCGAGGTTGTGTTCTTGACTTTAAGGGGTCATGGGAGAGGAACTTGCCGTTAGTGAAGTTTTCCTACAACAACAGCTTCCAGTTGAGTATTGGCATGGCATTGTTTAAGGCCTTAGATGGCCGATCATGTAGATATCCTATGTGTTGGGCTGAGGTGGGTGACGCACCTATGTTAGGTCCTGAGTTAGTCTAGGAAACAACGGAGAATGTTGCACTTATCCGTAAGAGGTTGGTTTTGGCTCAAAGTCGCCAAAAGAGCTCTGTCGACCGCAGGAGGAGGCCGTTATCTTTTGAGGTAGGAGGTCACGTCTTCTTGAAGATATCACCTAGACGAGGTTTGGGAAGTGCGAGAAGTTGTCTTCTAGATTCATTAGGCCCTTTGAGATTCTAGAGCATGTTGGGGAGGTAGCTTATTGTTTGGCCTTGCCGCCACAGTTTTCCAGGGTTCATGATGTGTTCCATATCTGTATGCTTCAGAAGTATGAGCCAGATCCTTTACACGTCTTGGATTGGAAAGAATTAGAGGTAGATGAGGATGCCTCGTATAAGGAGAGACCGGTTAGAGTTTTAGATAATCGGGACCAAGTCTTGTGAGGCAAGACTATTCCATTGGTTAAGGTGTTGTGGAGACACCACGGTGTTGAGGAAGCAACTTGGAAGCGTGAGGTAGAAATCCGTGAGAAGTATCCGAATCTTTTTGTTAATGTTTGAAAACTTGTATTGAAAATCAGGTTATGTTGATAAATGTAAACATTGTATATGCTTTAGAAAAATTAATTGTATATTTAGTATTGAAAACTTGCTTATCATTGTTATGAGAATGAATGGCCAATGGGTGGATCATTGTTGTGGTTGATTTAAATACAGTGGTTATTGTGTTGCTTTTAAAATTTTGGGGACAAAATTCCTTAAGGGGGGAAGGTTATAACGATTCTAGTTTAGACTCGACCCGTTTATTGTTTTAGATTTGGGATTCCTTGTCTTAAGTGGTTGTTCATATCCTTCTACATCATATTCTTTTTTCAGTTTGGTTATTTGGATGGTGTTGTTGCATTTGAAACAGGTTGGGAGTTCATTTTACAAAGGAGTCATTGCCCAGATTTTGGTCAGTTCGCTCGAGTGGTCTTTGAGAACTTCCAGTATATTTGCAGGTCTACAAAAGTACTGGGAGGGTAGTGTTTTTCACTCGAGCAGTGTTTCTTGCGCTCAAGCGATTTTGGCTCGAGCGGTCTTTCTTGCACTTGCGCGGTTAGCTTCTGTCCACAAAACTTTTGGGAGGGTGTCATTATGCGCTTGAGTGGTAACTTTGTTCGCTCGAGTGGTCTCACTTATTGTGTCTAGTCGCTCGAGTGCTCTGTGCGTATATCAGTTCGTAAAAGTGACCTTTTAGATCACTTTTGCATCTCTACCTCTCTCTCTCTAAACATTCTAAAATCCCATATCTTCTTTCTCTCTCTCTAGAACTCATCTTCTACATTCAAATACACTATCATCCATTGATCTCTACACCCTAGTCCCTTTGATGAAAAGATAGAGCTCACTGAGAGTTTCCTTTTGATTGGAGCAAAGTTGATTTTTGGCTTCGTCAAAGTTTCTTCATCCTCTCCCTTGTCTCCTAGCCTTGAGGTAGGAATTTCTCTATACTTATGTATAGGTCTTTAACATGGTTATTTGTCTTTCTAAAGAAATCATGGGATTTGGGGATTTTTGAACAGAAAATCTAGGAGTTTGGTTTGAAAGCAAAAGAGAGGTTTTCAAATGGATTCTTGAAAATGGTTGTGGGAAATGTGGTTGAGTTGTGATAAAATGGTGTATTTCTATCCTTGGAATTGACTTATGGAGAAAGGAGGATTTTTCCCTGTAATATGGATATTTGATTTTGTAAAGAAGAAATGGAAAGGACGTTCGATTTTTTGTGAAATCGGAGTGATGATGATGTTGACGAAGATGGTGGAATTGGATATGTATTATCACTCCCATCTCGAAATTTTGGAAAGTATATCTTTATTGGAAATATCTATCTATTTAGAGATATCTATTTTGGGCTATTGGTGGACGATAGCTATGATTGTTGTAGAAATTGCATGAGAATTAGGTAAATTGAAACTAATTTCTCATCCATTTGCATCGAGCATTGTTGCATATTTAACACATTGAAAATGTATATTGTTTCGAGAAAAATAGGTGAATACTTTAGTGAATCTGGGTAAGGGGTGTGGTTGTGGCATTATTGTTGGCTTGTGTGTCCTTGGTGAAAGTTCAAAAACTCGTGTGGTTAGTTGCTGAGCCTTCTAATTAGTACCGGTAAAAATGGCATCGATAATGCTTGTATAGCCTACTGGCAGACACATACCTAGAGATTCCCAATGTTCGTATCCACTGCCCTGTTTTCTGTTGTAAAGGAAATGTTTTCATGAATTGTAATATAAACTTGGCATTGTATGATCTTGGAAAGAGATATAAAATGTTTGTCATGAGTATTGCATATGCATTTACCTTATAGCTTTGTTAAGATTCATACACTATGTTAGAGTATCTCTACTTGGCTTTGACTCACCCTATGTGGAAAATCATTTTCAGGTACTGATGATATGCCTTCGCCAAGGTTGTAGCTTGGGAAGACTTGGAGCCAAGAGCTTCTTGTTTTGTTATTGTTGTATTTATTTTTGTATAAGCCTAGGGCTTTAATTGTATTGAGTTTAAACTCACTTTTGTTGTAACCAAGCATCGTCTTGGAAAGTTGTATCCATTAGGGCATTAATTTATCTATTATGGCTTTTATTTCATATCTTTTGCTTATGTCACATGCTATGGATTTAGGGTTAGGACTTGTGAATCTATAATTGCATGTGTTCTCTTTTGTACAATTGAATTATTTGAAATGAGAAGAATACCATATTCAGAAATGTGTTATTATTCAATGATTGTTATGGGATGATTTTATTGTTATATTTTCGAGGCGTTACAACTTGGTATTAGAGCTATCGAGTTTGGATGGGCAATTAGAGCCTAATTCACATTGGTATAACTAAGTTTAGTTTAGTTTAGATTAAATTAAGTTAAGATGAGAATTAATTTAATTTAAGTGAATTTGATATAATTTAATTTAACCTTATGATTAAACCTTATAATTAATCAAGGCTTAGGAAAGTAGAGATTAATTACAAAGCCACTTATCAACTTAATAAAAGAAGAGAAGAGCTTGAGAGAGAGTAGTGCATTTTGTAGAGATAAGAGAGTGAAAGCTCTAGAGAGCTCAAGAAGAAGAAGAAAAGAAGAGGAAGAATAAGAACTAAGCTAAATATCAACAATCCAACCATCTATGGTATGAATTCCTCTCTAATTTCATGAATTTGAGTTATTATAATTATAAGATTATGGAATTCAAATTTATTTAGGCAGAATTCAAGCTTAAATTAGAAGTTTTTTTCATGTAATTAGAAGTTTGAAACATGCATGCCTTAATATGGAAGAATTGAATGAATTAGTTCTTAAAACTATCATGCATGACATAATTCCATGGCAATCTTGATCATACACTTGTTTTCTTGCATGATTCTTCCAAATTGAAGAGAAACCTCCTTGGATTTTGAGAATTGGAACTCAAGTATGCATGGTTTATGATTTTATACTTCAATTCTAGTTTTGATCTTTTAAATGGATATTGAGCTTTGATGTGAAGTAATGATTTTTGTTTAAAGTTAGAAATGTTAAATTCAACATGTTTTTAATAGTTTTGAGCCTTGAAATGCATGGAATTGAAGTTAGATTTTAAAAAGGATGAGTTTCAAAACAAGAACAATTTTCGGATTCATGTTAGCCTAGACCCGCACGTGTGGCTTGGGCCCCGCACGTGCGGAAAACAGAACACAACAATCCGACTGTCACGCCCCAAACCTGCCCCTAAAAGTTTGGGCATGACCTATTCATAAATGGACATGTAACCTGGTATACAAACCTACGGGGCCTTATCGAAAGCATAAAAATACGGACGTAACATAGATACAACATACTCCATTGAGCTATTTCTAATATGTCAGGATCTCATACATCATATACTTCATCAAAAGCAGACAAAGTTTAAAACTAAATCCCTGAATATCGGTTACATACACATACATTTACAGTCCCAGCCCCATGATTGGGCGTATACAAAAACATGAGAGCTATATGCACATCAACCTTAGATGGACATTTAAATAGCAGGCCAACATCTTAACAACTGCACAAAATGGATGGCCTTGCATAGTGCCTGGACATGTAAAGGTTGACAAAGAAAGCGGCATCAAGGCTAGGACTGACTTCCTGGTTGATGACCTACAGAAACAGACATAATAGAGAGTGAGCCGGGCTCAGTGAATAGTAATACATAAATAAACGATGCTTAACTTGAAACATATTACATATCGATATGTTAGTCTGATTCCGTGCTAAGTACATAACGGCCTTAGGCCCAATCTTGCAACATAACTTGGTGGCTATAAGCCCTTGAAACATGTGGCACGAGGCCCTTGGAATATATGGCATCACGCCCTTGAAACTTGTGGCATTAAGCCCTTGAAACATATGGCATTAAGCCCTTGAAACTTGTGGCATTAAGCCCTTGAAACTTGCTTTTCTTTACATACTTGAAACATTAACATAATTGCATAACATTTACATAACATAACATAGTTGCCTTACATGTCTTGAAACATTAACATAATTGCATAATATTTGCATAGGTACTACTACTCACAGTGTTGGGATGACGTATTACTTCCTCCTAGGGTGTGTCCTGCATACATCCAAACTTGCACATTAGTTCTTTCTTTTTCCTTGTTCAAGTAATTCCCAAGTCATTACACTTCCAAGGAATTTATAACCACTTTAAAATCATCAGAAAAAATATTCTAAAAATATCGGAGGGTTAAGCATGCAAAACAGAAAAAATATTTTTTCGGACCCGGGCCGCACGTGCGGCCAGACCCTCCGCTCGTGCGGCCATGTACCGCACGTGCGGTCCTCCCCTTCTGCTCGAGCGGCCCAACTGCAGAATGCATTTCCCATTTTTTCTTCTTTGGCCGCACGTGCGGCCATGACCTCCGCACGTGCAGTGGTGACCCCTGTTTTGGGCAGCTCGACTTCAACACAATTTTAAGCATTAACACTTCATTTTTCATGCAACCCAAGATGAAATTAAAGCAATACTTGAACCCAACTTCACTATAACATAATTTACCATTTGAATATCACAAAGTAAACATGATTCAAAGCTTGATCAAGTCCCTATTTGTTTTTCAAATTCCATCTTTTCACTTAAGTCCTTTATGTTCATAAATCATAACACATGATACATGGCATAAAACCAAAGATTGAAGCATAACTTTCACCATAGCATGTACTAGAACTTGAGCATCATAAAATACACATGAGTGGAAGCTTATTCAAGTTACAAACCCTCTAAATTCTATTTTTAAATCAAGTTCCTCATGTTTATTAAAACATCATACATTACATACATATATTTTCCTGGGTTTGACATGAGAAACAAAGATTGAGGCATAATTTCATGTCAAAACAACCAATTGATGAGTATCCTCTTCAATCAAACATGAATCATGAACAATTCTCCCTTACAACCCTAAATCATCAAACATAAATCATAACAACTCTTCTTCACAATTAAAAGGATAATTCTCATATACACTAAATTTAACATACCTTAAGCTTTAAAAATGGCAAGTATCTCCTAATTTAATCCCAATTCTCTTCCTTGTTGAACCTTGTCTTTGTTTTCTTTTTCTCTTCTTTCCAAACCCTTATTCTCTCACAAAGGCACTTCACGTTTTTGATCAAGGCTCAAGAGGTTTAGGTGTATATATTCATAAACAATGACATATAAGACAAAATTTAATCGTTTAATCAGTCCAAAATTAAAATTTCGCAAACATGCTTAATATTACTTAAAAATTATGCTGATCACAGATATATAATCAATTTCAGATAATTAAGCCATTAAGGCTCCCAATTTCTAATTCAAACGTGTTAATGGTAACAGATAGTTTCCTTATGCAACAGATAGGCATTCATAAACATGGATTTCATTTTCTTAACCGTAATTTTTCATGGAATTTTACAGCAAGCGTTTAAAAGTACCAATCAAGGACTGAGAATATATCAGAAATCATGTGCGAGGGTCGGGTTATTACACTGACCATATTGCTTTAATTTGCACGTGTGCTTCTGCATTTGCAGCCAACGCTCCCGCACGTACGGTTTTTAGGCCAGTCCCGGTTTCATTTTCTCTCCATTTTTCGGACTTCCGGGCCTCTATTTGCATGGTTTTCATGTGTATTTCAAATTCATATGCATATCATGAATAAAAATGATTTAAAGAATGAATAGAAACAACCGAACGGACAAGTAACGAATAAACCGAATAGGTTTAAGAATCGACTGAATGAATCAAACATATTTTGAGATGTTGTGCTTGGACGTGTTTATGTAGGTCAGATGTCACATTGTGATCACGTGATCCAAGGAGCCAGCTATGAGTAGCAACCTTGTAAAGGTATGTTCGAATTATAAATATTTTATGATTTATAAAATGTTTTGCTTTTGAAATAATGTTTTCTGACTGAATAAATGTTTGTCCTATTTATGAAATATATTCATGGAATCCTTAGCAATTGTTACTGTTACTATTACTACATAGTTACAAAGATCTCTATTAGCTCCAATTCTTGGAACTACTGTTTCGATCTTCTAAGACCTACTGTACTATTCTGTTAATGGATGTACCACGTATGACTGCTATGATTTCACTATGATGTGATAAGTTATGAGATACTGATTTGAGAAACTAATTCACTGATGAAAAATGATCGTTTTAAATTACTGTAAGGACATCATTCATAACTGTTTTACATAGTTGTTATTCACTGGGCTCTAACTTATTGTTTTATATATGGATGTAGGTGATCAAGTACAAGATTGGACTTAGCGGCGTCGACCTGAACCTTGTTTTGTCAAGCCAACTTCTGTACCTCACTACGAGGTTCCAAAGAGTCAAGCTTCAAGGCTTCAAGGGTGGTTTAGAATTCACCCTTTTTATGTTAATGAATGCGTGATGTGAATATTGTTTAGTGTTTGCTAAGACTAGCTTATTATTGGGATTTAATCCCTAAGTTATGTTTACGTTTTTGTACCTAAGCTTGACGTGAACTTACGTGTATATAAGCTTAATGTTTGGACTCATGTGTATATGTATATATATATAAAAACTTGTTTTGTTTATTTAAGTTTTCACAGCTCATTAGACGTTATATTTTATTATTATAGGCTTCCGCCAGCCCCTATTATTGTATTACTGTTAAGCAGGCCTTTGGTAATTTTGGATTACTGGCCGGTCCTTTAATCACTTGGGGCAGTGGTTGGGTCATGACACAACCGTTGATGAAACTATTAGACCTCTTGAAGCATCGACAGAGGCACAATTTGAAGATGACAAAGAAATGATATAATATTGTAATTGGTCCATGGGGTACTAATGCTGATGGCGTTTTAAAAGTTGTTTCAAATGAGTTGAACCAAGCAGTTGAAGGGTACACATCCGTTGCTTCACATTTGGGTGTTTTGGCACAAGATGGGAGTCTTACACCACTCACTTTTATGACTTGGCATTATGTCCCAGAACAAAACAAAGACAACATATGGTGTGAGATAAAGGTAAATACGGAACTAAAGGGTATAACAGAACCAAATAACTAAGAAAAAATAGTTTCACTATGTTATTTTCTTCCTTGTTATGTTCATATTAAGTGTAGAAGTAAGGAGTTCAACAGTTTTTACAGCATAATTTGAAAAGCATAGTATTATGTCATGTTACTATTAGTGTCTTAATTGCATATAAGCATATATTAATACTGGGTTTCTATGTATTGAGTTCATTATTGACTTTTATCTATCGGCCATAAGTGTGGATGGCCATGTACATGAAAGATGGGATGTCAAATAGTGATTCACTTAATGAGGTTACGATATGTGATACTACTTTATTGGAATTTTAATATGATTTATAGTGGAAGATAATTATTGAATTCAAAACTGCAGACTCAAATGAGTGAGCTAACGGAGCACATGGAGGGATCTTTTAATAACCTTGCTGCATTAAATGAGCAGATCTTCACACAAGTTATGGGACTAGAGTGACCTGGTCGTGTTCGAACGTTTGGATTGGAACCATCCCGCACTGATGTTTTTGGAGGTAGATATAGGCAGTCACAAGAGCATAATCGTATCTTCCAAACTCAAGTTTAAGAACATGTTGAAGAGCAACTTCATTGGTGTCAAATGCAGTTAGAGTCAAAGATGAATGACATAATGGAGAAACAAATTAAAGCTATACGCATAGATTTTCAATCATGAATTGAGTTTTTGGAATCTCAATTGCAAGCTGTGAGTGTGCCCATTGCACCGGCTATTGCACCCTCAAACCCATTACAAAGGTAGCACGTATTTTAACTATTTTTACTAGTTATTACTTTGAATTGCCTAGAGTCACTATACAACTTAAGCCTCTTATTGAATGATAGGTTGTTTGATTCACTTATTAGTTATCTCACTGTTCGGCCAATGCCACATTAACAACAATCTCATACATTTTCATCCCAAGAGGTGAGCAATCATTTAATCAAAGCCTTTTTGACAATACAAGACCTTATTAATTAAAATAATTATTCTTATTAAATGTAGGTTCACCTATCAAAGAAAGAGAAGAAGAAGAAGAAGAAGAAGAAGAAGAAGAAGAAGAAAAAAAACAAGAAGAACTAACAAGGTAAAAGTTTGATGTCCCTTTCTTTTTATCAGTGAGAGATAGAGAGCATGGGGAGATCTTGAGTTCACTGTGATTATGTAATTATTTTTGTGTGTATAGTCGGTTGCTATTTCATGATCTGTGTCGATCTACGTTGTTTATGCACTCTATTGGGCCTTTTCTTTGTTGAATTCACTTATCTTGGTCCTTCAATCAAGTATGGGTTTTTGGGATTTAGTATGCATTTTTTGTTTTGTGATATGTTTGTTTGAATTTAATGGAAAATGGAATTGGTCTGGTTTATTAACTTGGCCTTGGCTTAGAACTAGGGTTATTAGTATTATAAGATGTTTGAATTAATAAATATCAAACTAGGATTACTTCAATTTAAGTCTCATAATTCACTACAATGATGCGTCAAGGGAGTTAGGTTTGATTTGGTGACAAATCAAAAATTGATTGTGGGAGACTTCTTAGAGGTCTCAAACATTTTTCCATAAATATTTGGGGAAGTTGTTTAAAGATACCAAATCATGTAATTCTTTAGCAGTTGTGAACATATTAAACAAACCAAATCACTACAACAAAATTGGCTTTTTACGACATCACAACAATGATATACAATAAATGCAAGCTGTAATTTTTCACTTTTTCAACTTTGCTTTTTTGCATGTCCTAAATAATATCCTAACCACGACATGTCTATTGCGTAGGCCGTTAATTCTAACAATGGTGATTTTTTACGGTTTACAATGTTAGCTGTAAATAATAAAACTTTCCATGACGTGCAAATAGCATGCCGTTAATATGTCAACTATACTCGACACACATATGCAAGGGGTTGAACATATTTAATTTTTCACGACACACAATTGCTATCGTGAAAGGTATGACCAAAAAAACAACTAGCGCGAAAGTGAAAAACTTGGGCGCCAAACACCAAAAAAATCATATTAAAAAAAAAATCAAAATATACAACTTCTAATCTAAAAGAAACATAGAAGGGTTTCATCAAAAGGCACAGAGAAGGGTTCGATGGGAGCCGATCTGTAGAAGCTCAGCCTCAATCTCTTTAAATCATCTTATCACATTGTACGTAGAGAGAGAGAGAGAGAGAGAGAGAGAGAGAGAGAGAGAGAGAGGAGGGGAGCAAATCAGAGATACACTAAGCGAAGAATGGTATTTACTGGTACACTGCTTCATATGATCAAAAGCATCACTAGTAAGATCTCTTCTAAACCCATATATATATAGTGAGAATTATATCTAAAACCCCCAAATGTTTCGCCTCTTGATTGCATTGATTGATGTGTGAAAAACAAAAAACTATTTGCTTCTTCAATTCTATACGATAATTATTCTTTGTATTGAGCATTTTAGGTGTTATATTCTTTGTCTTTTGATCTTTTTTTTTTAATAGAGAATCTATCTTGAATGTTGTTAATTGTGTGGGTGGGTCGGTGGGTTGGTTTGTTTGGGTTGGTTGTTGATCTTTACTTGTCTTCAAGACTTCAAGTGAGTAAATGACAAAAGGAAACATTGTGCTCCTTAATAGCAAATCTTCAATTTCAAAATCATGCACACAGGTTAGTTGTTGTTGTGCTGTGCTTTTGTAAGATTTATTTTATTTATTTATTTTGATTTGGAATGTTACCATCCAAAACATTTAATTGGGATTGTGCTTTTAATTTATTTATTAATTCCTATATATAAATGCATAAGTATGTTTGTATTTTTCCATCATTTATTCTTTAAAGTATCAGTTATTTTATTTTATTTTATTTTACTTTATATTTTATCTTCTATGTTTTATAATTGGTTGTTTGATCTTCTACATTTCATAATTGGGATTGATTTTATTTTGTGGGGATTAAACCATACACAGGGTGTTATGTTTTGTGTGGATTATATATGTTTCATAATTGGCATGCTATGATTGCATATGATGCATGTGTTCGACTGTGCCTTAATGCTTGGGTGAAGCAATGCATGGAAGCTCCCATGTTTTTGCAAAATGAATGTGCTCTATTGTGCAACATGTTTGGGTAAGTCTAAGGTTTTTTTTTTTTTTTTTCAACAATGCTATAATTTCAATTGGGCTTCATGTTGCATTTTGTACTTGATATATGGAAAAAGTTACAAGGCATTCCAATAACATAAATACTAATAGTAGCTCTTACTAAGCATAACTACTATTTGAAGTAATTGAATGGAACCAAGAGATAATAATTTCATTAAGCCGATGGAAGGGAAGGAAATTGCGTAGGATTTGGTGGAATATAATCTAATTCTTTGCAAGATTCAAACTATTTTGGAGAAAAGAAAATATACATAATGAATTTCCCTAGTGAAAAAGAAAAAAGCATATTTTGTTTTAGGTCAGCTATGGTTGTTCAGTACCTAGAATCCTAGTTTGGGCTAAATGTATCCAGTATTGAGGCATTTAGATAAGAACAGTTTTGATTTTGTTAGATCTGTAAGAAAAGAAAAAAAAATGTTTTTAGGCAAGGCTTATTTTATTCTAACTTTATTATTCGGGTATGTGAACAATGACAATTTTGATTATATTAGATCTTTAGATTTTTGTCGTGCTTGCGCTTTTGTTTGCTTGCTTTTCTACTCAAGAGCTTTTGTCAATTTTGCATATAGATCCCACATCATTTACTAAATTTGAGTAAACAAATATAACTCAATATTGCATTACAACTTTTTTAGGGTGACGAAGACACCAAAGGTGGTGAAAATGAAGATATTTAGGTAAATTTTATATGGCATTATTAATTACCTTAATTTAATTTTCAATTCATTATCATATTTATGTATTGTTTTCACAATAGTTGCATGATGAAAATGAAATTGGGAATGGTGAATCCAACTTAGACAATGCCAAATGCACATTGTTGAATTGGGATGGGACAAGTGTGGTGGTTACAAAAGGCATAATTGCATCAGCATATTCTAAACAATTAGTAGTACATCATGTGCCTCTTGACCCTGGGGTGTTGGAAAGTATGGGTTAACCATGTCAAAGTCAATGCGCCGTTGTTTCGCCCTAATCATGAGATGTTTGTGCTTGAGGATACTGTTGGAAGCACTGTTGCTTGGCCAACCCATTTCTTCAGTTATGACTTCGAGTAGAAATCCTAACATCTATGGATTTTTTTTTTATAGAACTTTGATGAATGGATTTCCAAAATCTTTGGATAATTTTGGATTTTCTTTAGAAACTTATATATGATATAGTTTTTAGATGGTTTAGAACTTTTTGGACAATTTAGAACTTAAGGATAGTTCTTTTTGGATGGTTTTGAACTTAAGGATAATTTTTGAATGTTTGAAATGTATAGACAATTGTTGAAGGTTCATAACTTGTGGATATAGAATCGTTTTTGATGGTTGAAACAATGTTTTTGTGGTAGCTTGTTTGTAATGTTTGTTAGATTGTACTAAACAGGTCAAATAGAACCTGCTGAATTTAAAAAAAAAAAAAATTTACAACATATTCTACAGCAGGCATATTAGGTCGTTGTATTGCATATTTTACGACGAGCAATGAGAGTTGTGATTTGTCCTAGAAATTAACGGTGTGAAAAAATAGTTGTAGAAAAATCAAATATGACGCATAAGATCCACTGTTAAAGGGTTTTTAACGACGTACTACGGCATGTTGTTGAAGTGAACGACTTTCTATGACTGGTCATAACACGACTTTACATCGCATATCGTAGAATCGTATCCACGACGTGTATTTGGTGCCATAAAAACCCAGATTTGAAATGCCTCAAAATTTATTAAACTAAAACATCACTTCTAATCTGATGAATCTGATATCTTTCCAAACCAATAATATCAATAATCTCAAAAGTCTTCTTTTCCATTGATCTACATATCAAATATTACAATGTTCATGTTCTTGTCCTTGTAATAATAACATTTACATAATCCAAGAAACTAGAAAATAAAAATAAAAATGCCTTAATAGCATACAAACAGCAAGGCATAACCTTGGTACAACAAAATGGACACATGGTCCCAATAAACATTAGCCCCGAAGCTTCAACAATTAACAATCAATGAGCCCATGTGCTCCGTTCAAAAATCTTCACCGCCTTGTCACTTGGGCAGAATCACATGAACAATTCCTGAAATGTTAGATAGGAATGAGCTAGATGCCCAGTAGAAATACTTTTAACAAAGTATCTAATTATCTGAAAATCTATGTGGCATTATCACAACCAAAACATTTTTCCTTTTTAAACACATGACAAATGTTTAAGTATCAAAAATCAAATATTAAATGTTTAAGCATCAAAAATCAAATATTATTATTTCCATGAGAAATCACATGGCAAAACTGGGGGTAAATGAGCCATGAAGTCCCTAAAAAGAGTCCAAGTCAAAGCACAAGTTCTTTTTTGTTTAAAACCATCCCCACATTTGCCGACAATTATAGGACAAGAAGTGGGCACCCAAAATTATCAATTTTTCCACTTTTGCTGACTACAATACGGCAGGACCAGTGGACACCCAAAAACATTTTCCCACATTCGTCCAGCGATAAGCCTAGACAGGGCAACTGGGCACCTTTAATTCCCCACGCTGGTACCAACACAACACATAACTCTTTTCAAAAGCAACTCTCTACCTAGACTCACATGCTATTTACCACGCCCTTAAAACAACCTTTCCAATGTTTCCACAAATTCCAAGCATTTATACATCCATGAGAACAAAGGTAAATTTCCCCATTCAAATAATTGAACAATTATGGAGACATAATCTTCATATTTCAAAGGAAATTCTCAAAAGCTTTCAATTTCAAGAGTCTCATATTGTAGACACCTCATTTTTAACGGCCCTTACGACTTGGATGTTGTCGCTTGCACACCCAATGATGAGTCTACATGCTTGCCAAATGCTCGAAGTCCTCAGCGGAATGCCATAACTTTGAGTCCTTCAAACCCTACACCCCTGTTTCTTCATTTTTGGACCAACCATTAGTTCTTCAAGCCTATAGCTTCTGGTGGCCTGCCAACCACCTCTTTGGGCTGCCGGCCATCACTCTTGGTTGCCGGCCACTGATATGGCCGGTCGGCCAAGTGGGTGACTTAAACTAGGTGGATACAAGCAGATTGATCTTGTGGGTGATTAAGGATGAGCTGAAACCAGATTAACCAAATAAACAATGGAATTGATTATACAGAAATAACAAAGAAGTCAGAAACAGGATACAACATGAACTTGGGCTCTGAAACCAAATAAGCTTGAATAAAGAACATGGATTATGAAATCAAATATGACTAAAATTGAACTAACAGAAACTGGAAAGCACTAATAATTAAACTTCATTAAAACTTTTGTAATTAAAATACCAAACATAACTTACAATTTACAATTGTTGTAACTGCAAGGATCTTAATCAGGTTACAGGCACGAGGTGTGGATTCTCACTCAGAACTCTCTGGTTTTTCTTAAACTGAAATCTAAAAATTTGAAAGATGTTGAATGAATACATTTGACAGAGCTGGCAGCACATGGGGTAAGACAGAGCTGTCGGTTGCTTTCGGCTAATTGATTGATCAGTGAGCAGCTTTTTTGACCAAATTAATTGAGTGAACAGTAAAAGTGAACAGTAACTTTTACTATTCATCACTTTCGGTGGCACATGTGATTTGGGGAAACAATATAAATACAAATTGGCAGCTTTTCTCAAAAGAGTATCGATTGAAGCTAATTTGTATTTATATAGAATCCTATGTTGATTAGGCAAATGGATCCTGAGCATCTTGAAACTCTGGACCCAAAAATTGATTAGTTGATTCTTGTGAACTGTCTGAACTTTCTTTTGAACTGGACTTTGGGGCCAGTGCAGGAGGATCATCATCAGATGGTTCATCTTTTAATTAGGCTTGGGCCTGATCCATGAGGAGACAGGCCTGATCCATGAGGAGACGGGCCATCTGAAGCAGTTGATCGCTGGCTGATCCAGGTTTAACCTTGGGCTTGGATGGAGTAGCCTTTGATTTATCTGATTTGGGCTTTGATTGAATCTTGGGCTGAGTCGATACTGCAGGAGCTTTGGACTTAGCCTTAGACGTTGATTTATCAGTTGATGAAGCAAGCTTTGACTTGGATGATTTGGGCTTGGAACCACTAGATGAGGGGCTTCCAAGATTGACTGGAGGAAGACTGGGGCTTCCTTGAGAAATGGCAGCAGCTGGGATCTGCTGGGCTTTAATTTGTGCAGGAGTTGGAGCACATTGATCATTTGGGAATTCAACTTGGACAATTTCAACGATGCGATGCACTGTGAACTTATCCCACCATTTAACAGAGTGTTGCCGGATGATTATGTTATCAGAAATTCCATAATGCCATTTGAATATCCATGGAATTTTATATTTGGATACAAAAATGAGCAATAAAGGAAATGATCTCTGATGAGCAGTGAATGGGTAAACAGTAGCAAAACAGTTGATTTGCTCAATCAGAATATCAGGAATGATTTCTAAAATGGCGCCATAATGAGTCCACCATCTCAAAAACCAAGAAGGTAATTCTGATTTGAATTTTTGATCAAATTGGATGAACCAAGAATGGCTGAAGGTTTCATTCTGATACAAGAAAATCTTGAACCAGGCTTCAATGTAATCATGGTAATTATATTGAATAGAATAACCAGGTAAATTACGAAGCTGATATGGAGGGCCCCATTCAGCTAGGGAAACAATATTGTGAATATAAATCGAATGATACAGAACCTTACTGGCATAGGTTCGATCATAGATGGGTTTGATCAAAACTGATTGGTGATTAACTAGGATATCTTTGTAATAGGTGAGTGTTTTTTCTGGATGTGAAAGAACAAAATGGCATCCAGAGCCAAAATAGGATTTAGCTAGTTCATGAATAGTTTGACTCTTAGGGTGACTGGGCTCCTTGAAAAAGAGATTTGTGGAATTGTATTTAACATAATCAGATCGGGCAGACCTGATTGGGTTAGCAGGGAAAGGAGTAACTGAGACTGCTTGGCTAGAGGAAGCAAAGGGATCTGTAGCCAAAACAGAAGAGTAATTAGGACGAGGGATGTTACCAAGGACTTGGTAACGGTTGATCATTTCAATGGGGTGGTATTGAGTAACTAGCTCCAAAGGAGGAGGAACAATTGGGTGACTGGAAGGAACCAAAGCCTTGGAAGGAGGCCTTGTGCGAGACATCTGTTTGATCAAGAAACAAGGTTAGAAACAGAGTTTAACAACCACTAAGAATATCAAGATAATCTTGATGGCAATTTAAACAATTGAAATAATCAGCAAGTAAATGGCGACGAGCTTGGATTTGATGGTAATTGATGTATTGAGCACGTTTAGTAGTTGGCTTGGCTAATTTTAATCGGGCAATTCTGTAAGCAGTATGGTGTATGTGGATTTTATAATAAGTGATTTGGGTTTTATGGTGAGCAAGAAAAGGAGTGGCGGATTGGGTCATCCCTTACCCCCCTATAAAAATTCCCGGGTAAGAAAATCAGGAATGGAATTTTGACAACCAGGTAAATATGCAATAGCAAAATCAAAAACACTTAAAATAGCTTGCCAGCGTGCAAAAATTTGCTTACTAGCAAGATTTTGAACATCTTTTTCTAAAACATATTTAGCAGATTTGCAATCAACACGTAGTAAAAATTTTTGATTTAAAATATCATCTTGGAATTTACTAATACATAAAACAGTTGATAAAATTTCTTTTTTAATAGTACTATAATTTAATTGTGCTTTATTCCAGACACCAGAATGATAGCAAACAAGTTGTTCAGATGAATGAGGAGTGACTTTTTGAAGAAGAATGCCACCATAACCAATATCAGAAGCATCAGTTTGAATAGTTTTAAAGGAATTCTCAGTAGGAATACCAAGACAAGGAAGAGACTTAACATGTTGCTTAATTTGTTGAACAATAGCAGTATGAACAGAAGACCAATGAGGAGGATTGTCCTTTAACCTATCAAATAAGGGTTGACATGTTTTCCTAAGGTCCTTATAAAACTCAGCAATGTAATTGAGGGAACCTAAAAACCTTTGTAATTGGGTTTTATCAAGAATTTGATCAGGAAATTTAGACGCAAACTCAATGGATCGACTAATTGGTAAAATAGTATTATGGTGAATATCATATCCTAAAAATCTGATTTTGGTTTGAAATAATTTAATTTTCGGAGCAGAAATGACTAATCCATGACTTTTAATTGTATAAAAGAATGCATTTAAATGTTTCCAATGTTCACTAAGGGTTTTGGAAAAGATTAATATGTCATCAATATAAACAATAGAAAAATGACTAAATGGGTTAAATATGTCATTCATGATATTTTGAAATTCACTGGGAGCATTTTTTAATCCAAATGGCATGACATTCCATTCATATTGACCAAAGGGTGTATTGAAAGCAGTTTTATATCTATCTTTGGGATGAATTTGAATTTGCCAAAAGCCACTTTTTAAATCAAATTTGCTAAAAATAACAGCTTGACTATGCCTTTTAATTAAATCTTTTTTATTAGGAATTGGATATCTAATCCATTCTAACACAGCATTTAATGGTTTGTAATTCATTACTAGGCGAGAGACACCTCTTTCTAATTCAGTATTTTTGTTAACATAAAAAGCAGGGCAAGACCAAGGTGATTTACTGGGACTAATTATTCTGTTTTTTAATAATTCATTAATTTCTTTTTTACACATTTCAAGTAATTCATGATTCATTTGGATAGGTCTAGATTTAGTAGGAATGTGTTTCTCATTAAAATTTTTAACATATGGCAATGTGACAACATGTTTTTTCCTATGCCAAAATGCAGTAGGTAAAGTAGAACAAATAGTTGATTCAAGTTTAAGTTTGAAATCATTAATTTGAGAAATAATAACAGGATCAGTTAACTGTTGATCAATTCTTTTATAATTAATTTCTTCCTTAAGAAAGCGTAATTGTTTAGTTAAACGATTAATTGTATGAGAAATAGAACAATCTTTTAATTGATTTAATTCTAACATTTCCGGAGGAGACAAAAATGTAAATGTAATAGGTTACCTAAAACATGAGTAGTTATGCATGTACTAGATGTAGTGAATGAATATAACAGATATATAAATGGTGTACCTAAAGTAATTTTATCAGTCATATTTTTGACTAAAACAAATGAGGTTTTAAAACATACATGGTCTTGACAAACATGGACTTTAGGTAATTTATATTTAATATGCATTTTACTACCATTGGCTAAAGTTAATTTCTCATAACATTTTTCATAATATTTAGTAGGGAGTAAACCTTCTTGTATACAGTTTAAATCAACACCTGTGTCAATTAGAGCAACTAATTCTAATTCAAAATCATCAACAACTATTTTGATTTTTGAATACCATTTTTGCATATATATTTTATTAATTAAATTCAGTCTGTTATCTTCGAGATTATGAGATTGTGATTGTTGTGATCGATTATCGAATAACAAATTGTTAGGATTTGTAGGATCAGATTCATGTTCAGATTCTTGTGGGGATTCATTATTATTATTATTTTGGAAATTGTCTAAACTTTGATTAAGTTTTAATGCGATAATTTCATCCTCTAATTTTTTATCTTTAGTTTGTAAGTCTTTAATTGTAATTTTAATCTGATTGATTTCTTGTTGTAAATCTTGGAGAGTGACTTCTTTAGTTTTAGTTTTAAATCTTTCTAAGGTTTTAGATAGACTGATTATAGGTTTATCAAACTTAGGTTTATCTTCTGAATGAATTAATAAAGACTTTAATTTGGCAATATATTTTTGTTTTAATTCAGGATCATCTAATTTGCTAATTAATTCAATAAGAGCAGATTCTTCTTGATTATTTTTTGTAAGAACAAGAATTTGTTTAACTGGTTTACAACAAACATCATTACATCCTATTGTAACGGCATTATTATTATCAGAATTATCACTAGGTGATTGAGAGTCAGAAGTAAGTGGATGATCAGAAGAGGAATTCCTAACAGATTGATTTAGTTGGAAGATGTCATATAATTGATTTTTTGATTCTTCATCTATGTGTAAGAGATTGACTTTATCTTTTAATTTTTGTTTTTCTTTGCATTTATTTGAATAATGACCTTTTTGACCACAGTTGTAACATGTAACATCTTTATTAATTTTGGATTTTGGATGTGATTTTGACTTATAATATTTCTTTTTAGGTTTAGTATAAAATTTATCGTTAGATTTGGAAGGTGAATAAGTCTTTTTATATTTACTAGAATATTTGGATTTATGTTTAGAGTATTTATGTGATTTCCTTCGGGAGGGTGCAACAGGAGGTAGACCATATTGTTCACAAAAATTTCCTAATTCATATTTAGCCTTATGTTTATCTTTAGCAGCCTTTTGTGTAAGTTTAAGATCAATACACATTTTTAATCATTCTTTTTGAATAGTGCTAATTATGTCACCATAGGTTAAATTATCATATTCAATAACACCAGTGGGTTGACTTAGGACATCTCTAATTTTGTGAGCAAATAAACTAGGTAATCCGTTAATAAATTTTTCTTTCCAAAATGATTTAGTACAGTCTTCCCGTAACATAACTCTAGAAGTAAAAACATCTTTATACCATCTAAAATCACTTAAGGTTGGGCAGGTAAGATTACTAAGTTGATCATGTATGCGAGAATAAATATTAGTAGGGGTGCCAATAAAATGTCGGACTATGGTATAGATTAATGTATTAATGCCATCAGGGTGATAATAACCAATAGTTTCATCGAATAAAGGTAAATCATTTTCATCGGTTTGGTGAGCATGAATAATAGATTCTCGTTGATCGTCAGTAAGATATTTTTCCCACCATGATTTGAGCATACCAGTAAATCCAGTGGTAATTAAGGAAACAATTTCAGGTTGAGAATATTGGGGATAATTAGAAAGGTAACTATTTGCAACCATAGATAAATGATTTAATTTTTGAAGGATTTGATCTTCACTAAGACCATCGATATTCCATTCGTATAATCGTTTAGCAGATACAGAAAATTGATTATTAAGCTTAGTTTCTTCAAATTGGAGGTCAACAGGAGTAGGTCGAGAATACCAATTTTTAGTAGTTTGAGGATTAACTTTAGGATAATGGATTTTATTAAGATTAGATGATTGGAATTGTTGAGCTATTTGATTAATTTCATCATTAGTAGTACCAGTGTCAGATGTGTCACAAACAGTAGTATCAACAGGTTGTTGGTTTAAAACAGTAAGACCTTTATCTTTGGATGGTGAAGCTGTATCATTATTAGATAATTTGATAAATAATTGTTCAATAGCTTTGACAGTAGATTGATCATTAGTAACTAAACTAGTTCTTTTAGAGCGATTAGTAAGTAAATTAAGCAGAGGTTGTTCTAAAGGTTGTTTAATAGATGTAGTTGTAGATTCTAAATAGTTTCTATTTTATCTAATTGTTTACCGATGGTTTTTAAACATTGATTAGTATAATTGTTCTGTTCAATCACTCTTTTAATTTCAGGGTCGAAGCCAGGTAATTTAAATGGAGAGGCTGGAACTTCAGAACCTTGATGTTCTATAATTATATTTTCCAAGGGAGGATGATTAGAACTAACTGATGTATTAGTAGAAGTCTTCCATTTATGTTTTGTGATTACATTTATCGTTTTGTAAAAATTATTATAGTAGTCAAAGAAAGGTAATTCAGTACCATATTCAATCATAAAATTATACCATTGTTGAGTTATTCTGGATTGTTGGGCAGAATTATATTTAGCATAATAAGCATGTCTTTGAATTTTATTTTTAAAGGATTTAAATTCGATAAGTAGTTTGTCTAAGTCAGGAGTAAAATCTTTTTTGATAGTCATTAATTGAGGATTTGTGGGTGGTATGAATTCTTCGAAATCAGTTTGAGTTGGAGAATTGTTAGAAGTATTTTCTTCGTCATGTAATTGTGTAGTGTACACAGGTTTACTAATTTGGGGATTGGTAGAGTTATCAATACCTTTGAATTTATTATGAGAAGTTTGACTAGTTTGATTTTGAGAATTTTTTCGAAATAGAGGAGTAGTAAATATTTTATCTTCAGTTTCAATTTCAGTTGGGACACTAGATGTACTATGTCGAGAGGATTGACTATGATTAAATTTAATTCGTACAGAACCATCAGCATATTGTTGAATATCTTGGATATCTTGAATTGAAGATTGTTGTTGATTATGTTTGTAATTTTCGTTAACAGTAATCCATTGATCAGGTAAATCTATATTTTTCCATTCAATCATTTGAGGAACATTAATATGTGATTCATGATTACTACTACTTTGGATTAATAAAGTCTTATCCTTGGGGCTTTTGTGTAAAGCATGAACATTTAAATTGGTTTGCATGCATTTATAATGAACACGATATATTAAAGCAATATTATGAACTTTTTCTTTCATGTTAGTAAATGAACCATGTAATTGAATATTTAACGTTAATGCATCTAAAATATGTAGATCTCGTAAACTAAGTGTAAAATCAGGAAAACAATTAAAATGTACTAGACCTTTATGAAGACTAGTTTCCATCATACCCATTAAACTATCATTGTAATTAAGAAAACGAGCATCACGTAAACATAATAAAACAGAGGTATTTTTTCCTACCATTGTTAAAGGATTAACACCAACTTGAATTAAACCAATATGCATAAAATTGTAACCATTATTTAAATGTCTTTTAATTAGTTTAGCATCAAATAAACGACAGGTTTCTCTGGGTTTTTCTAAAGCATAAACTTGTTCAATTGTTTTAACATATAGAGCAACTTTAAAAATATTCTGTATAAAAGTAGTTTTATAAATTTCTTTGGTTGGTAATTTAGGTATATTCCATCCTGCATCAATTTTATCATTTTGTATTTCAACATCTTCTTCATTTATTACTAATCCTTGATTAGGTATTGAGGGCAAAGTAGTTGACCTAGAACTGACTGATGAGTTACTTCTAAATAATCGACTCATTGTTCTGTTTAATTAATCAGTTTTCAGATATCTTAATACATACCCTATTCTTGTCTGTAGGACCACATACCTAGTATACATACATACCCTATCTTTTGACCCCAAAGTCGCACACTACCTAAACCAAAGGACTTACTCTGGACTGGGAAGAAGTGGGTGACTTAAACTAGGTCGATACAAGCAGACTGATCTTGTGGGTGATTAAGGATGAGCTGAAACCAGATTAACCAAATAAACAATGGAATTGATTATACAGAAATAACAAAGAAGTCAGAAACAGGATACAACATGAACTTGGGCTCTGATACCAAATAAACTTTAATGAAGTTTAATTATTAGTGCTTTCCAGTTTCTGTTAGTTCAATTTTAGTCATATTTGATTTCGTAATTTATGTTCTTCATTCAAGCTTATTAGTGATGTGTTCAATCAGACGTTAATTGAACATATGAAAGATAATACGAAGTGTTGTGTTCAATCAGACGTTAATTGAACATATGAAAGCTTGAGGCATTTCATACTCATTAGTGATGAAATGATTCAAGTATCCAAGGTCACCACTTCCCTTGATCAATTCATAAAAGGGAGGAGGTTGGAGTCTTATTTTGTTACATTTATTGAAATTGCACACTTTGGTTCATGAGCCATCATGCAATGAAATTACTTGAGTTGATGGTTTGTGGACCAAGTTTACTACTCCTTTGATTTGTTCATGAAAAAGAGGGATGAGTTGTGCAAACAAACCCTTGAAAATACCCTGTGCATGCTCTGTTTGTTCTCTGTTCCAACAAGATGAACTAGGCAGCAGTGGCCGGCAGGCCACTTTCCTTGGCTGGCAGACCACCTTTGATGGCTGGACGGCTATCACTGGTGGCCGGTAGGTCCTCACTACTGGCCGGCTGGCCACTGATGCAAAATTCAACAGTGTGTTCTTTGAGCATAGCGGAGCCATTCTGGAAGTGGACAAAGGTGTTAGTGTTCTATTATGCAACAGAGGCTCTCTGGAAGCAAAACAGTGGCTTTTCGGGTGGAAACCGAGCACGTGCATAAGCATTCCTTGCGTATCGAGCATGTTTAAGTTTAAATATTTAGTTTAGATATTTGTTGTAATTAATTAGTTGTAGCTAGTTAATTTTGTAAAGTGTTGTAATTAATTAGTTAGTTAACTAGTTGTTTAATCTTGTCTTGTAATTATTTTAGTTAACTAGAATAGTTAATTCATTTGTTGTAATAATTAGTTAAGTAGTTCAGCTAATTTAATTTGTTTTGTAATAATTAGCTTAGTTTAGCTAGTTAGCTAGTTAGTTTATTCGGACTCTCCTTCGTGAGAGCATAATGTTGTAATAATGTGTATGTCTTCAAAACCCACGTCTTTCTCCCTTCTATTTACTAGCTTATGATGGTTAGTTTAGGGACATCACGTTTTGTTTAGCATTTTCCATGTTTGCATCCACTTGTATTGCATGCATTGAGGCTCAGTTCATATCATGATTAGTAGAGGCCGATCTTTGATTGGGTGAGCAGGGGTGCTCAACTCATTCATGCCTTTTCCCTCTCGTACCTAAGTTTCCGAGCCGAGACAATCTTGGTGATGATGGGCACGTGGCCTTTGGCACGAGTCATGGGTTTCCTAAATTTCCCAAAAATAAAATATTTAGGTAGCGACTTTGTATCTAGAAAAGCAGTCCATTTTTGGCAATTTGATTCAAAATCGATTTCCAAAAGATTTGCCGAATTTAGACTCTTTGGTGGTTATCTATTTCGCATTGCACTTGTGGAATCAGATTTAGAACCGTAGGAGTTCGAACTGTAAGGTTTATTTCGACTTTTGAAAGGGGGCACAAAAAAGTCAAGCTACACATATCAAAATATATATGAATCTCACAATTCAATCATAAATTTTAAGAATTGAAAGTTAATTCCAAGGAAAAATCTCAAAGGCTTTTAAATTCATAAATCTCAAGCAATACATATTCAAAATATCATAATCTATTCATCAATTTAAAGATTTGAAATCAATTTCATCTTTTCTCTAAATTTGACAACTATAGTTTTCATAAATTTGGGGCTTTTGCCTATAAACCATGCAAAATGTTATCTTCAAACTAAAATCTCCACAATCCATAGCCATTAATAAAAATCTCAAGAGAAGTAGAGGAAATCTCATTTTTGAAACAAAACCCAATTTTGTAAACTCAAATTTTTAATTATAGCATTAATGTCATAATAATACCAAATAATCATTCTCAAAATAAAGAGATACAAAGCTAAAAGTAATCCTACCTCAAGAAAAGAGCAAGAGAGCAAGACTTCTAGGAGAATCCTTCACAAAACCAAGATTCAATCGGTTAAAAATGCTAATCTTCACTTGTTCTTCATCTTTAATGCAAGATCCATGGTGGATTCTAGGTGAAAAATGGATGAAATCAAGGTTTTTAGGGCTAGGGTTTCGGGTATGGAGGAGAGGAGGAGAAAAGAGAAGGAAAAAATAAATTTTTTAGGCCAAAAAGTCACTTTAAAGTGACTGATATTGAATAGTTCGCTCGAGCATAGAAAAAGAGCTCCCAGAATCTCTCAAATTCGCGCAAATTGCTCGAACGGACTTACTTCCAACATGATACTCAAAATTCAAATGGGCATAACTCCCTAGTCTGGACTCTATTTTAGGTTGTTCTTGTATCCATATCGAAGCCCCAGAAATAAGCTTTCCAATGGTTCTAGCCTCGCATCCAAATTCAAAGTGTGGAAAAAGAAAAGTGCAAAAGAGTGATGACTGCTCATAGGACAATTATCCGAATCAAATTTTTTGGTTCAATCCTACTTCCCAAACATGATACCACCTCAATCAATATTCCAAAATGAATCTAAGAGGCTCCAAGTATAATAATAGAGGTGTTCAGAGCAATCCCATCAACCCAAGAAGTATGAAGTGTCACAAGATTTGTTGTAGTGAATCATGATATTTCGTTTGTCTTAGTTAGTTAGTTAGATTGGTTTTTAGGTGCTTCTAGTGTGTATATTTGTGACCTCTCCATTAATATGAAAATAAGATAAGGAAAATGAAGAAGATTGCTATAGAATATCTCATGTTTATTCTTTTTTTATTTAAAATCACGTTTGTGTTGGAGGGCTTCAGGATCTATTCGACACCTTTCTTTTATTATTTTTATTTATGTGTGCTTGTTTGCTTCTTGGAGAGAGGAGATCCATCTCAAAAACAGAACTATTTTTTGGAGGTATTATTTTCCAAGAGTCATGTAATTCTTTTCTTTATCTTTTCTTGGTATATATTAATGGGTTTTTGTTTTTTTATCTATTTTTTTATTCATTATTATAATTTTGTGATGTTATATTTTTTTGGTTATCATTATCGTTTGGCAGAGCTAATGCTTTTTGGACTTATGTCAGTGCTAATGGGTCATTGGATCATTTTAGTGGCCAAGATTTGCATTAAATCATTGGCCCTGAGCAGTCGGTTCTATCCATGTCTAGCAGACTGAAATGTTTAGGTGATATTGTTTGGTAGTTGGCGTTTTTTAGGTGATATTATTAGATTTTGGGAATTTTTAATTTTTAGTTGTTTCCAACTTGTCAGTCATTTTGTTGCCCCCCCCCCCCCTAAAAAAAAAAAAAAGTTGTTAGTGATTCAATTGTGGTGGTTGTTTTTGATGGCATTGAAATGGCTTTTGAGTGTTGAGGGTGATGATGGCTCTTGGGAATCCAAACGAAGATTTATGTTTGCAACGTGGGTGGTTTTAGCTTTATGGTGGTCATTTTGTGTTTTGTTAAAATGTCTTGATTGGTTTTTGATTTGTGGTTGTGATATTTGTGTAGTGGTGTTACTAGAGATGTGATGTGAGGCTTTTCTATAGCGATCCCGGGTTTTACCCCTTTATGTACAGTGTTCCGGACTTAGGTTCCGTAGTACTGGCTGTTGTTATATCTTGTTTCCGTCCTTCAATACTTTGTATTTGAGTTATAGGATGTGTTGGGCAGGTTTGTTACAGGTTGGTTATGTTTGAGAACAAATAGTTGCTGCCCAGAATTTTGGTCCTTCGCTCGAGCGAGACTTTTGTCGCTCGAGCGAGCTCTGTGTCTTAGATCCTTAGCTCGAGCCAGGGTTCCTTCGCTCAAGCGAGAGTTGAGTTTTGTGCCTTGTGGCTCGAGCGAGAAGTCTTGCACTCGAGCGTGCGTCTGCGTCTCATTCAGACCTAAGAGCTGTGTTTCTTGGCTCGAGCGAGTTTTCCTTCGCTCGAGCGAGCGAGGTGTATGTTTTGGTTTCCTTCGCTCGAGCGAGAATTCTTGCGCTCGAGCGTGCTTCTGAGTTGCAGACCTGAAGCTTTAAATTTTTGGCTCAAGCGAGGCTTTCTACGCTCGAGCGAGATTTCTTTGTGTCTGGTCGCTCGAGCGACCAATCCTTCGCTCGAGCGAGCCTATTGTATATCAGTAGGCAGCAGCGGGGAAAACATCACTTTTTATCCTCTTTCATTTTGGAAACCCTAGATTCGAGCTTCCTCTCTCTCTACAAACCTTCTCTCTAGATTTTCATCTCCCTCTAGTGTGAATCTACCCTAAGTCCTTTGTTAAAAAGTTAGAGTGGGTTGAGGGCTTTGTTTTAATCTGAAAGTTCGGCGATTTGGAGCATTTTGGTTTTTGGTCTTCATCTCTATTTGAGCTCAAACTTCGAGGTAGGGATATCGTACTCCTCCTTATAAGCTTTGTCTTTGAATTTTAGCATTTTGATATGTTGGGGGTTGTTAGGTAATTTTGAGAATATTTGGGTCTTTGTGTAATTTTATAAAAGATGGGGGTTTTACTTATATAAACCTATATGCAAGTTTGACATAGAGAAATAATATTAATGTTGAATTATTGAAGAAAATGGAACCTTAGGTTGTTATGTAGATTATGGGTAAAGCCCTAATTACATAGATAAATTAATTTGTGTAATTAATTTAGAGAAATGAAGTTTTGATTGAAAATGTTGAAATTGGAAATGTATGGGATTAAAGGGTGTAGTTGGATTCGTTTATCGCTCACGTATGTAAAATGTTGATGTTATGTCCACTTAATGCATTTATTTCCTGTTTAGAAATAACTACTTGGAGCTATCGGTGGAGGATAGTCTTGATTGTTGTAGACAATGCATGAAGATTAGGCAAACTAAAACTAATCTACTGAGTATGCTACTGAACATAGCGATTGGTTTAATACATCAAAATCTTGTATTGATAGACTGAATTTGTATATGATAATTGTTTATATACATTGTATTGTGTGGGAGTAGAACGGGGCTATACTCCACGGTTTATTGGAAGAACGAGGCTGGACCTCTAAACCGAATTTTGTGTGACAGTGATACAGCACTACAATGTGTATCAGGTTGCGAATTAGAAGTGTTTTTGTTTCATTAATACAGCACTACAATGTGTATTATTTGAGACTTATGGAAGTGTTTGTTTTGATTTGATATAGCACTAAAATGTATATCATTATCATTCGTGAAGTATGGAATTGCTTGTTTGATTTGATATAGCACTAAAATGTATATCGTTTGAGAAATATGGAAATGTTTTGTTTGACTTAGATACAGCACCAGCATGTGTATCCATCATGAATTTTGAAAGTGTTTTAGTGATGAATTATAATCTCATCAAATGTTTTGGCCAGGGCACTGAGTCTTGTTTTCAAACTCAAAGTTGAATAAGAAATGGAAAGTGAATTGTAACTTGGATATGATTGTCGTGGAATTGTAATGTGATGTAAATGGATGTATAAGTGTCGACCATCTATCAACTGCTAATCTTTTAGTCATTGTTTATAGCTGGTTTAGTATGTTTCTACTGGGCTATGGCTCACCCTATATAGGGCACCATTTTCAGGTACAGGTAGCATGCCACCTCCAAGGACATAGCTTGGGAGGCTAGAGGCAGACAGGTTTTTGTTGTTTTGTTTTCATTTGATGTATTACATGTAAAATTCAAGCCAAGGGCTTAATGTGTATTCGAGTTAGTACTCTCCTTTTTGTAACCAAGTGTTAACTTGGAAAGCTGTAAGCCCGTAGGGCATTTGCTTTGGTCATTAACATGTAATGTTTTGTTTTGTAATGATTTACTCTGATGAATAGAAGGATGTCATCTCTTATATCAATGCATGTCAATATTGATGGGTTTAATGTTAATATTTTGAGGGCGTTACATTTTCACTGCATGGGTTTGCAACAATGTTTGAACCTCTTTTGCGAAGAGTGGTAGGATTAGTTTCTCTGTTCTTGGATATGCTAATTCTTTCATTTCTTTGTGCCCTTGTGTAGACACCCCATTTTTTACCGCCCTTACAACTTGGGCGCCATTGATTGCACACCCAATGATGAATTTGTATGCTTGTCAAATGCTCGAAGTCCTCAGCAGAATGCCTCAGTTTTGAGCCTCAAAACCCTGTGAACCCCTTGTTTTGTTTTTGGACCAAAACAACAGTTTTTCAAGCCTAAACACCCTGTGACCTACAGACCCACTAGTGTGGACTACCGGCCAGTAATGTGGCCTATTGTCCACTATTAGTGGCCTGCTGGCTACTTGTGTGTTTTTTCAAATATTTTTGCCAGTTGTGCTAGCTGTTTCCATAGGTGCATGCACCAGTCCATACGTGTCTGTATAGATATTTTTGAGAGAGTCTCATGTTTTTCTATATATAGAGGACCTCCCCTCTTTCTTTCAAGGTTAGAAAAATTTGGAGCAAAATTTTTTCTCTCTCTCTTCAATTCTCTCTCTCTCTCTCTCTCTCTCTCTCTCTCTTACAAGTTCTTAAGCCTTTGCCTATACACTCTAAACCAAACCTTGTGGTAGTTGGGCTGAGGTATTTTTTAGCTTACTTTTAGCTCTTGAGGGTGTGTAAGTGTTGGTTTGTCACTCAAAAAGGGTATCCCTCTTCAAGAGGTATAATTCTTGGCTTGTTTCTTTGCTTTATTTTCCATCTTTCCTACTGTTTTTGAATTGTTAATACTCTGTATTTTTGGGCTGAAACTTGTGGTTTAAGGCCATTAAGGGGGGAGGGGTGGATCACCCTTCTTTGCACCTAACTTCTTAGGCCTTTGCCCTTATGTTTCCCACATTTCTATTATCTTTTTTTTTTTAATCTTTTTATTACTGAATCTCAGAGTTTTTTCAGAGACTAAAATCATGTTTTGAAGTCCCAAAAATGGAGGGGTGGTCTCCACTCTTTGTGCTTGCTTACGAACTTAACTTGCTCCATGTTGTAGCTTATTGTTTTAGCTATTTTTGTCTTAATTCCAGCATGTTTTTAGACTATTTTAGGACTGTTTTTAGTTGTTCATTACATTTGCGCTTTGTATAGCATCCTTGTAGTGTAATGGTCCTCATAGGTTTGGTGGTTTAGGCCTTAGCCACCAACCTATTTGAGTTGATAGTGTTTATTTCTTGCTTTCCATACTTGTTTTCATCTCTAATCACCTCTACAACGTCCCTCCTTTCTTGGCTTTTCTTTGCTTTGAGAGTTGTTTCAAACTACTTGCTTGTTTATGCTTGAGATAGAGATATTGTGCTTAATGGTTTAATCTCTTTGGGAGTTCATTACTAATGGCATGACACTTCTTTCATGCCTAAAACAACATTTGGTTAGGTACTCCTTTCCATTAGAGGACTTAAAGCTCACTTTTGGACTTAATGAACTAAGGAATGGATGCTAATTAAAATGAAGTAATAAAATTAGGACTAAAAGTGATGCAAGATAATAAAATCAACTTGGGTTCAATCGGACGTTAATTGAACCCATTGAATCCTGAGTCATTTCATACTTGTTAGTGAAGTAAACAGTTCAAGAGTCAACGTCAACCACTTCCCTTGATCAATCCATGATAGGGAGGAGGTTTTCAGAGTCTTTAAATTGTGCATTTATTGAATTGCGTCCCTTGAGTCATAAGCCATCACGCAATGAAATTGCACTAATTGATGATTTATGAATCAAGCCTACCCCTCCTTTGACCCGTTTGCTGATAAGGAGAGGTAGAGTGGACAAACATCCCCTGAGAATACTCTGGTTTGTGCTCTGTTTGTCCTCTGTTGCTACAGAAGAGAACCAAAATCAATGGTTAGCAGGCCACTTTTAGTGGTCGGCAATCCCTTATTAGTGGCCTGTTGGCCACTACTTCTGGGTTGCCAGCCACTTTTTCAAGGCAGACAATGCCCTTTTTCCAATAGAGCAAAGCAGAAGTTGAGGTGAAAAACAGTGCATTTTTTCCAACTGTGACTGTGCAACAGAGGCATTCCGGTAGCAAAACAGAGAGTATTATCGGGTGAAAATCTGCATCTATGCATGAGCCATCCCTCGATTCCCGGGATCCATCAAGATTATGCTTGGAGTAGTTATTTAATTATGAGGTTGTAATTATGTTGTGATTGATGTTGTACTTCTTTAATTAGCTAGAATAGTTAATTAAAATTTGTTGTTGTAATAATTAGTTAAGTAGCTTAGCTAATTTATTTGGTTTTGTAATAGTTAGTTAATTAGGTAATTAGTTTAGCTAGATTATTCATTCAGACCCTCCTGCGCGAGGGCAAGCTTGTAATAATGTGTATGTCTTCTAACCCCACGTCTTTCTCCCTTTTATTTACTTGCTTTTGATGGATAGTTTAGAACATCATGTTTCTTTTAGCATACTCCATGTTTGCATCCACTTGTCTTGCATGCATAAGGTTCGGCTCATCATTTTAACTTGCATTGTTAGTTAATACTTCTTTGAATACGTGCTTTACCGCATGCTATCAAATTGATTCATATGTCATACTAATTGCCGAGCCTAGTAATTGTATACTGTATGTGATGCATTAAGTCATATTGCATAGTTAGGATCATGTATTTTTCTAACTATTTTATCTTTTTTGGCTTGCCTTAGAGTATTAGGTGAGCTTTTCTTTGTTTTAGCATATTGCATTATATGTTAGTGTTTCCATGTTTAGCATGCTTGCCATGAGGCTAAGTGCTTAATTGATATACTTGCTTGAATGCTTGTGAATGAAGGCTAATTGCTCAAATTGGAATAATTTGAGTAATGCACATATGATATCGCTTTTTCAAGTGGTACATATTCAAACACTTGTCAAAAAACAAACATGAAACAAAGTGTTCCAATTTTTTTGAAAATTAGTCTATACTTGTGTACGCATCCGTCGACTCGACTTTCTTCGCGCGCCCCCTTTTTCGGAGAGGTGCAAATTGGTCTCCTATAGTTCGGACTCCTGTCATGGTTCTGAATCTAATCTCACAAAGTGCAATGTGAGACTGATAATCACCAAAGAGTCCAAATTTGGCAATTGGTTTTGGAAAATCGTTTTTGAATCAAAAAGCGCCAAAC
Source organism: Camellia granthamiana (assembly GCA_036172215.1). Lineage (NCBI taxonomy): Eukaryota > Viridiplantae > Streptophyta > Magnoliopsida > Ericales > Theaceae > Camellia > Camellia granthamiana. Next base: position 120,174,867 of record CM069905.1, read on the forward strand.
ATGGACTGTTTTGCCAGATTACAAAGTTGCCACCTAAATATTTTATTTTTGGGAAATTTAGGAAACCTTGACTCGTGCCAAAGGCCACATGTCCATCATTACCAAAGTTGCCTCGTCTCGGGAACTTGGGTACGAGAGGGAAAGGTCTTGAAATGAGCACCCCCGCTCTCCCAATCAAAGGATCGGTCTCTACTAAACATGATATGTTGTTTTATAAACACGTGTTCTTATTCCGATTATTAGCTATCTTTACTGTGTGATACGCGCAGGATATAAGAATAGACTACATCACAAGAATTGGAACAAAATAACTCATGTTTGTTTTTTTGAAAATGGTTTGAAAATGCCACCCTCAAATGGGCTAAGGCCCAGATTTGCCACCCTCAAGTGGGCTTTAAAATATGATTTTGCCACTTCGCAAAGCGGGCTTAAAACTCACATTTAATGAATTGTTTCAATTCAAGCAACAAAGCCTTCATCCACAGGCATTCATGCAGTTAATCACTTAAGCAAATAGTCTCATGACACATATGCGATCATGGCAACACTCACAGTCATGCAAGTATGCTAAAGCGTAAAACTTACAGTGTACTCTGAGCCAAAAAAAAATTAGTTAGAAACAATGCATAATCCTAACTATGTTACATGCCTAATGCGACACATGCAAAATGCAACTAAATAGGCTCGGCTATCTAAGATGGCATATGAATGCAACATTTTGATACACATATTCAAATAGGTATTGAAATACGATGCAGTTTGAATGATGCGCCGAGCCTGGTGCATGCAATACAAATGAATGATGCAATCATGCAAGCATAAGGTATGCTAATCGAAACATGATCCCTAATCTAACCACCGAAAGCGGATAAATAAAAGGGAGAAAGACGTGGGGTTGAAAGACATGAACACACACACACACGCACGCTTATTACAACATTGCGCCCTCTCGAAGGAGGGTCTGAATGAATAAGCTAAGCTACACTAAGCTAAGCTACTTATTACAAATCAACTAATTAACTATACTAGCTAATTAATTCTTACAAACCAAATTGAATCTAATAATTAGCTACGCTAACTAATTAAAGCAATAAAATGGCCTCGCGAGCGAGGGAGACATGCATGTTTGGTTGGCTTCTTCCCGGAAAATCCACCACCTTGCCTTTGGATGCCTCTGTTTGCACTTTACTTTGATCTCTGAACCTTACACCAATTAACAGACTACCTTTGCCCCAAAATAGGAACACTTTGAACAACTCTTCAACTGGTGGCCGGTCGGCTACCATAGATGGATTAATTATTCCTATTTTGGGGCAAAGGCAGTCTATTAATTGGTGTAAGGTTCAGAGATCAAAGTAAAATGCAAACAGAGGTGGCTGTCGGCCACTGCCACTGGCCGGTCGGCTACTATTTATGGTTGTCGGCCACCACTGGTGGCCGGTCGGCCACCCTTTCCCTAGAATTCTCTTTTTTGCTGCAATGGAGAGAAAACAGAGGCAAAGTAATGTATTCTTCAAGGGATGTGTGTACTACCGCCTCCTTATCATGTCTCAAGCTCAAAGAAGTATGGCACTTAGCTCTCAAGCCACCAATCAAGCATTTTCATGCATGATGGCCAAAGAACCAAGCTTGTACAAGCTTAGTGAATGCGCACATAAGACTCAAAGTGCCACCATCCTATCATGTATGATCAAGGGTGACGACGACCAAGAAATGTGACACGTTTCATCACTTTGAGTATGAAACGTCCCACACTCCTTGTGTTTGGATTAACGTCTGATCCAAACATATGCAATGCAACACAAATGCTTATCTTGTTCATGTTTTACTTCTCCAATTCTTGTTTACACATTTTAGCTTACCAATTAGTCCTTTAATCGGTTAAGTCCAATGTGAAAGTCCTCTAATGAGAGAGGGGTCAACCAAAGGACGGTTTAAGACATGAGAGAGCTCATGCCTTTGGCTAGGAGGAACCCTCAAAAGAAAGTTAAAGCCATTGGGCACAAGCTCCATCTCAAGCTTAAACACAATCATAAGGTTAACCAACCCTCAAAACAAATAGAAAAATGAAGAAATGAGGAAGGTTGCAGAATTATAGTGCTGAAATGGCATGCTCAAGACACTAAATCATGCAATCAACATATGCACAACATGTTAAAGGCCAAAAGCATTGAAACTAGTGAAGAGCACTACACTAGAGGCATGTAATATCAAACTCAAACGACCAAACCAGCTCAAAATGGGCCTAAGACATGCCAAAACAAAGGCCTAAACATGCTGAGATAGAAGCTGAAAAGACTAGGGAAACATGCACACATGTTAACCCACAAATAAGGCACAACACACAACCCTCAAAAGCAATGAAGAAGTGAAATATGTGAGAGTGTGATAGAGGTTTATGCACTGAAATTACATACTAAATGATGCTATGGCATGCAAACAACCCAAGCAAAACATGTTGGAGGCCTTGAAACACAAAGCTAGTGAGGCCAACTACACTATAGCTATACAAAACAAAGCATGTATGACCAAGACCACCCAAAACAGAGCTAAAGCATGCTAAATCAGTAGCAAAAATGTGCTGGAGTTAAGTTAACACAAGCTAGAACAATAAACTAACTCATCAAACATGCTAGGCTAGTAAGCATGATTGCACTACAAGTGCAAGAAGCAAGCAAGAATTGACCCAACCAGAAAAAAACAGAGTTACAGTGGGTCAAAATAAAGCCTAAAACATGCTTGAACTAAGCTTCAAAAAGGGAGAAATACATGCTCACATGTTAGGCCATCAACACATGCAAACAAGATACAAGGAGGGGAGGCCACCCCCTCCTATTTGGGACCTCAAAACCAACTTTCTACCACTGAAATTCCCCTGGAATTCAGTGGTTAAAAGGCCAAGAAAAGGTTGTTTTAAAAGCTTTAAAAGATGGCACAAAGCTTAACAAACAAGCTACAAAGGAGGGTGGACCACCCCTAACTCCAAAAATGCCTTAAACTGCCATTTTTAAGCCTTAAAAATAGAGTTTTTTGTAGTTGAAAACTAGGCCAAAAACAGCATGCAAAGGTGGCCAAACAAGCAACTAAAACAAAGCTTTAAAGAGGGTAAGGCTTTACCCTTGAAGCACAGCAACAAACATCACAATTTCTGAGCCAAAACTAGCTTTGAGAGCTCAAATAAGACCTCCAAGAACCTCAACTCCAAGGTAGTCTAATTTGGTTAGGGGGTTGTATGCAAATATGTAAAGAAAAATCACTTTCAAGCACTAAATAGGAAGAGAGAGAGAATTCTAGAGAGAGATAGTGAAATTTTGCTCACAAATTTTCTGAACCCTCTAAATGGGGGAGAGCCCCCCCATTATATAGTAAAACAAGCCAAAAGCTTGGCTTCGTCCTTCCATACACGTGTATAGAGGAAACACTCAGTGATCAACAGCTGGTACATAAAATATCTAAAAAAAGAGAAAAATGGCTGTCGGCCATCAGTGGTGGCTGATCGGCCAAAAATGTGGCCGATCGGCCACCACTGATGGCCGGCAGGCATAAGCCATGGCCGATGGACACTGGGGATGGCCGACAAGCCATCAGTTCCTCCAGATTCAAAGCAACAAGCTCCTGGTCCACAACCAAGCACAAAACAGACAAGTTGAGAGGTTCCAAGGCAAGGCGCTCAGCCGAAACCTTCAGAGACTCGAAATGAACACGAGCACGCGCAATCATCGGGCGTTCAAATGATGACGTCCAAGTCTTGAGGACGGTCAAAAATGGGGTGTCTACAGCATCACATAGTAATGTTAGCCTAATAACCGAAACAAGAGCATATAATGTAAATAAGATTTACATCATGATTAGTAGAGGCCGATCTTTGATCGGGCAAGTGGGGTGCTCAATTCATGACCTTCCCCTCTTGTACCAAAGTTCCCGAGCCGAGACAATCTTGGTGATGACGGATACGTGGCCTTTGGCACGAGTCATGGGTTTCCTAAATTTTTCAAAAATATTTAGGTGGCGACTCTATATCTGACAAAGCAGTCCATTTTTGGCTTTTTTGATTCAAAATTGATTTTCCAAAAGATTTGCCGAATTTGGACTCTTTTGTGTTTGTCTATTTCACATTGCACTTGTGGAATCATATTCAAAACCACGGGAGTTCGAATTGTAGGGCTAGTCGTATCCAAAAGGAGCACAAAGAGACGAGCTACACCTTGCTTTCCATTATGTTAATTGTAGTCAATTTCTAAGATCTTGAATTATTGATTAAGTAGACAGAAGCTATATTTTTTTGGTTCATTAAATTGTTTTTCCATATTAGTTGAAGTTTGGCGTTTGAAACTAACTCATTCTAAGCTTGGTTTCTTGGAATTGAATTTGTTGGATTTTTTTTCATGAAGGATGTTGTATTGGGTATTATTATAGATGTGAGGGAACAGTAATTAAACAAATATTTGTAAGTTATCTAGTTACAAAGTTTTATTCATTATACACATGTGCATTTAATAAGATTTGTAGCCAGTTCTATCCATGTGTAGTAGATTCAAATGTGTGTGATAAATATTTTTTCCTTTTATTTCTTGGATATGTTTGTTGCTTGATTTAGGTTTAGAATAATCACCCAATATTTGCCTAAGTTTAGTCAATATATTGAAATAGCAGCAAATCTTTATCCATATTATTGCTATTTTTCAACTTTAGTACAGGCATTTTTTTAGTTAAATCTCATAGAATTAGCACAATTTCAAAAAAAAAAAAAAAAAAAATTAAAGCTATAACGGCGTTTTTCAAATGCCACTATAGTGATAATGGTTATATTTTTAAAATAAAAAAAGCTATCACGACATTTTTAAAACGTCGCTAAATACTAGCATGATGTCTATACTGATCTTACTACATTTTTAAAGCACCATAAGCCTACAACGACGGCCGCGTCGTTAGCGTTTGGTGCTAAGTGTCACAAAAGGAATTAGCGGCCTTTTAAAAGTCGAATTTCCTGCAGTGCATTAATTACCTCTACTCCTATGCTTCGAAAAGAATGTGCATAAAATAAAGTACAAGAAATATAAATAATAAGAAGAATAGAAATCAATTGTCTTTGATTTTAGTTGGATCATTACAATGTAGCCATGAATGGCCATTTATAGGCAAAGACTTGTAGGAAAAAATTACCTAGTAAAACTACCCTATTCTTCCATCTCCTCCATTTCATACTCCATGATCTTTCATAACTTCCTTCAACCTCCATTTCATGCTCCATGTTCTCCATTATGTTTCCATATGGGTTTAATATTTCATAACTTCTCATAACCTTCAAATAAGTAGGAGGGTGTCACATGTTTTGCAATTATATAAATAATAAATAATAATAAAATTGTAGATTTATGGTTCCAACATTACCCCCTACAACCCTTAAAAATGATGTTTACTTAAATTTTTGAAGGGCTGAATCAAGCACGTGACTAATCTAAGCAACAAAGTGCTTCAAATAATATCAACAAAGTGCTTTGAATGAGCATGAAATTATGACTAGATGTCTCGCATTATATATGTCACAATCCGGACTTGTCCCTCGAGGTTTGGATGATAACTAGCCAGTAATCATAAGATTGCCTACGATCTCAGATAGAATTTCAAAACATGATTAAATATATGGAGTTAAAAGCAAAAGCAGATAATGATATAATTTATCCAATGAGTTGTGCATATATGACATATAAGAAATACTTATAAATTAATAACCCACATTTAACATACATTTGTACAAACATACATTCATTCTTGATTACATATTCAAAGACTTACACATAAGAGTGCAATTTATCAACTTGCAAAACTTAAAACTTTTGTAAGCAAAACTTGGTCAAACATGACCAACGAAAACAAAGAGACAAAAGCCTCATCTGAGAGGCCTTTCATGGTTGACATCACAAAACTTGGGTAATCTTCAAACATCTCTAAGGCTGGGCATCCCACTGCTCACCTATACACATATATATATAAAAGTGAGCTAGAGCCTAGTGAATAACATCAAAGTAAAAGGTATCATGAATGAGTTCCAATGCTTAATCATAATCATTTTCGTATCAAGTTCTTTACATAGCGGAACAACCTCTAGTCCAATACATGATAGAACGACTTCTGGTCCAACATATAATAGATGTACTAAACATAACAGATCTTAACTTCACAAAATGACCTTGGGTCTAATTGATTATAGTTGTATCAGATTAATATAACGACCATGGTCAAACACGTAACAGATATCACAGATTTTTTAGATATGTAGAACGACCTTAGGTCTATTTCATTAGATATATAGAACAACCTTGGGTCCATCATATACATTTGTACTCATCAATTCAATTTACAGATATCATGTTGATTAGACAGATGGGAAGCTCATTCATATTCACAAAATCATAAGTTTATAAAAACTTACCACAATAGAACATTTAGAAAGTAGATTATACAAAAGTATCTTTACTAAGATATTACTCGTAGTGATTAGATTGTTGTCATATCTCTATGGATCAACCTACATAGCAGTCTAAACAACTCTAGATGAATCTAGGTGATCGAAACAACAAATTTTTTCATCATATGGCTTCGTGGAGGAGAATTTGAAATCATATTTTTTTTTGTTTAGGATGAGAAGGGTAATTTTATTTCTGAACCACTGGACGTTTAGAAAGCTTTTGTGGACCATTTCAAGCTACTTTTTTCAAGATCGTCAACTACGGCAACTATATTTTCGGATACAAGTTCATATCCTACTCATTTTAATATTTTAAGTGTTGTCAAGTGTAAGATTAGTTCCTCACATGTTGAATTGTTGGAACAACCATTTACTATGGAGGAAATTAAAAAGGTTGGTTTTCAAATGGGCAAATTTAAGGCACCTCAACCGGATGGGTTTATTATGGGTTTTTATAAAAAATATTGGGTAGAGGTGGACACGTCGGTTACTGAGTCTGTCCTTAGTTTCCTTAATTCGGGGTATTTGCTTAAGCACATTAATAAAACTTTCATATGCTTAATCGCTAAGAAGAAAAGTCCATTAACAGTGAATGATTATCGACCTATTAGTCTTTGCAATGTTCTGTACAAAATTGGCACTAAAGCTTTAGCTAATATGTTAAGAGATATTTTACCAGACTTGATTTCTTTCAATCAAGGTGCGTTTTTAAAGGGGCGATCAATTTCAAATAATATTTTGTTGGCATATGAGCTTGTTGAATATATTAAGAAGAAGAAGGTTGGGCGGAGTTTAGTTTTTAGGTTGAAATTGGATATGAATAAAGCATATGATAGCATTAAATGGGAATTTTCGCTAGCTACGATGGAAAAAATGGGTTTCCCTAGGAAGTGGGTTTGGATATCTCACAATGTATTTCGGCAGTCACTTTTTCATTTTTGTTTAATGGGACTCAATCAAATTTTTTTGAACCAAGAGCTGGCCTTAGGTAGGGTGATCCTCTATCGACTTATCTCTCCTTGGTTGTAATGCAAGCTGTATCAGATGGTTTTGAACATTTGTTGAATCAACACATTTGTCAGGGTATTGCTTTAGGCTGGTCTTTGCCTTTATTTCGCACATGTTATTTGTTGATGATTGTTTCAATTGTCAAAAGTATGAAATGCCAGAAGTGTTGTGTTTATAGTGGTTTTTAAGTGCCCTTTGCGACCAATCGGGTTTGCGTATTAATTTTCAAAAATTTGAATTTTATCCTAGTTCGAATTTGCCCTTGAATGATAAATAGTGGATTGAGTCACCATTGGGCATGAAAGTGGTGGATAAGCCAGGGGTGTATCTTAGGGCTAATCTGGGTTTTAGGGGTAGATCAAAAGGTGAAATTTTCCAAGCTATAATTGACAAAGTTCAGCATAAGTTACAGGTTGGACATGTGAATTCTTGAATTTTGCTGAAGGGGGGGGGGGGTTAGTCAGACATGTGTCGCATTCTATTCCGATTTATTTAATGTCTGTGTTTCAAATGCCTTCATCTTTTTTAGCAAAGCTAACATGTTTGTTAGGAATTTTTTATGGAGGTCTAATTGTGAAAGGGGTACATGTTGGAAGAAGTGGTCCTCTGTTTGCTTGCCAAAGGAATAGAGTGGTTTGGGGTTTAGAGATCTTAGATGTTTTAATCGAGCTTTATTAGCAAAGCAAGCATAGAGAGTACTTTCTAATCCTGATTTGTTGGTATCTAAGGTTTTGTTAGGAAAATATTGTAGTCAATCCCTTTTGCATATTCCAAAAATTGCAAATTCTTTATGGGGTTGGCGTAGCATTTTGTGGGGAAGGGAGATTTTAAACACGAGGGTACAATGGGTAGTAGGTAATGGTAAACTTATTTTGCCTTTTGAGGATCATTGGATTCCCATGATATCAAACCTAACCAAAGGAAGAGATCTAACTCGGATGTTGCCGTCTATGCAGGTAAAACATTTTATTGACTATGAACATAGATGTTGGATAGAAAGTCTGGTTAGACTCTTTTTTCCTGCAGAGTGTTGTCAAAAAATTCTAGCAATTCATAATTTGAGTTTTCCTCATGAAGACAAATTGGTTTGGCACCCTATTTAGAATGGGGAATATTCAGTTAAATCAGGTTACAAACAAGCCTTGCTTCATTATTATCCGTCTTATGGTCATCCAGATCCAAATAAAATAGTATGGAAAAAGTTATGGAAACTAAGGTTACCTCCAAAATGGGCTTTATTTATATGAAGGTGCCTTCATAGAATTCTTTTTGTCAAATGGGAGTTAAAAAGGCGAGGAATGTTAGATGAAATGGAGTGTTCCTGATGTAAAATAAATGATGAAACATTAGAACATGTGTTTTTTGACTGTTCATTTTCACAAAGGGTATAGCAGGGATCAGCGTTGGGCTAGATTTTAGCATTAAGGCACATGTATCCTTTTTTTGGTGGTTCAAAACATGGTTGAGCAAGTGAAGAATGACATAGTCATTATTCAATCCGTTGCTTTCTTTGGGCTATATGGCTACAACGGAATAGTTTTACATTCAATCATAGTCCTAAGAGTATTGAAGACATAATTGAAGCTGTGAAAGACCTTTCAGCTTTGGCTATAAATGTTGCACATCATGGTTATTCTATTCATATTGTTGATAATGCAGGTCCTGGGAATCATCAAGCTAACCTCTATGTTTTGCAACAAGCACAAGTAAGGGAGCAGTCTGTTGGTTTCTCTCCTTGGGTGATCATAATAGATGGAGCATGGAAAGCATCTAACATAGGTGCAGGTATTGCTTGGGTATGCTTGGACAATAGGGGGTCAAAATCTATATCAAAATGCTCTAATTGTGAACCCACTCCGTAGTCCATTGGCGGCCAAGGCAAAGGCATGTTTGGAACCTCTAAAATGGGTGAAGAAAAATAGGATAAAAGTTTTAACTATTCAAACAAATTGTCAAGCCTTGGTCAAGCTGCTACAGAACAAAAGAGAAGTCCAAGATTGGCAAATTATGTCTATAGTTAGTGATATTATTAATTGTAGTGAAGATTTTGAATATGTTTGTATTTGTAAGGTCGGAAGGAATGTAATCGAACCAGTACATAAAAAAAATTCAATTCTAACTTATTAAGTCATTTGTGAGGTTTAACTCATGCCTAAGAATGCTCAGAAAGAAATGAGAACACAAATACGGATAGAATACAACTTTTCAAAATAAGCTGAAACAGGGTAGTTCGCTCAAGCGCATAATTGGTTGCTTGAGTGGACCACATGGTCTGCAAAAGTACTGGATGGTCGAAATGTAGGATCGACGATCGCTCAAGCCATTGTACAAAGAAAATTGAGGTCGCTCAAGCGGACTATTGGTCACTCGAGGGATGTGCAATGTTCTGCAAAAATACTAGAAGCCCTCATTGTCACGCCCCAAACGTGCCCCTAAAAGTTTGGGCATGACCTATTCATAAATGGACATGTAACCTGGTATACAAACCTACGGGGTCTTATCGGAAGCATAAAAATACGGACATAACATAGATACAACATACTCCATTGAGCTATTTCTAATATGCCAAGATCTCATACATCATATACTTCATCAAAAGCAGACAAAGTTTAAAACTAAATCCCTGAATATCGGTTACATACACATACATTTACAGTCCCAGCCCCATGATTGGGCGTATACAAAAACATGAGAGCTATATGCACATCAACCTTAGATGGACATTTAAATAGCAGGCCAACATCTTAACAACTGCACAAAATGGATGGCCTTGCATAGTGCCTGGACATGTAAAAGTTGACAAGGAAAGCGGCATCAAGGCTAGGACTGACTTCCTGGTTGATGACCTACAGAAACAAACATAATAGACAGTGAGCCGGGCTCAGTGAATAGTAATACATAAATAAACGATGCTTAACTTGAAACATATTACATATCGATACGTTAGTCTGATTCCGTGCTAAGTACATAACGGCCTTAGGCCCAATCTTGCAACATAACTTGGTGGCTATAAGCCCTTGAAACATGTGGCACGAGGCCCTTGGAATATATGGCATCACGCCCTTGAAACTTGTGGCATTAAGCCCTTGAAACATATGGCATTAAGCCCTTGAAACTTGTGGCATTAAGCCCTTGAAACTTGCTTTTCTTTACACACTTTAAACATTAACATAATTGCATAACATTTACATAATATAACATAGTTGCCTTACATGTCTTGAAACATTAACATAATTGCATAATATTTGCATAACATGGTTGCCTTACATATCTCGAAACATTACCATAATTGCATAACATTCACATAGGTACTACTACTCACAGTGTTGGGATGACGTATTACTTCCTCCTGGGGTGTGTCCTGCATACATCCAAACTTGCACATTAGTTCTTTCTTTTTCCTTGTTCAAGTAATTCCCAAGTCATTACACTTCCAAGGAATTTATAACCACTTTAAAATCATCAGAAAAATATTCTAAAAATACCGGAGGGTTAAGCATGCAAAACAGAAAAAATATTTTTTCGGACCCGGGCCGCACGTGCGGCCAGACCCACCGCTCGTGCGGCCATGTACCGCACGTGCAGTCCTCCCCTTCCGCTCGAGCGGCCCAACTGCAGAATGCATTTCCCATTTTTTCTTCTTTGGCCGCACGTGCGGCCATGACCTCCGCACGTGCGGTGGTGACCCCTGTTTTGGGCAGCTCGACTTCAACACAATTTTAAGCATCAACACTTCATTTTTCATGCAACCTAAGATGAAATTAAAACAATACTTGAACCCAACTTCACTATAACATAATTTACCATTTGAATATCACAAAGTAAACATGATTCAAAGCTTGATCAAGTCCCTATTTGTTTTTCAAATTCCATCTTTTCACTTAAGTCCTTTATGTTCATAAATCATAACACATGATACATGGCATAAAACCAAAGATTGAAGCATAACTTTCACCATAGCATGTACTAGAACTTGAGCATCATAAAATACACATGAGTGGAAGCTTATTCAAGTTACAAACCCTCTAAATTCTATTTTTAAATCAAGTTCCTCATGTTTATTAAAACATCATACATTACATACATATATTTTCATGGGTTTGACATGAGAAACAAAGATTGAGGCATAATTTCATGTCAAAACAACTAATTGATGAGTATCCTCTTCAATCAAACATGAATCATGAACAATTCTCCCTTACAACCCTAAATCATCAAACATAAATCATAAACAACCCTTCTTCACAAGTAAAAGGATAATTCTCATATACACTAAATTTAACATACCTTAAGCTTTAAAAATAGCAAGGATCTCCTAATTTAATCCCAATTCTCTTCCTTGTTGAACCTTGTCTTTGTTTTCTTTTTCTCTTCTTTCCAAACCCTTATTCTCTCACAAAGGCACTTCACGTTTTTTTATCAAGGCTCAAGAGGTTTAGGTGTATATATTCATAAACAATGACACATAAGACAAAATTTAATCGTTTAATCAGTCCAAAATTAAATTTCGCAAACATGCTTAATATTACTTAAAAATTATGCTGATCACAGATATATAATCAATTTCAGATAATTAAGCCATTAAGGCTCCCAATTTCTAATTCAAACGTGTTAATGGTAACAGATAGTTTCCTTATGCAACAGATAGGCATTCATAAACATAGATTTCATTTTCTTAACCGTAATTTTTCATGGAATTTTACAGCAAGCGTTTAAAAGTACCAATCAAGGACTGAGAATATATCAGAAATCATGTGCGAGGGTCGGGTTATTACACTCATCGTGCACTCAAGCGATTAGACTGAATTCTGGGTTTTCAAAACATGAAGAAAAATGCTCCAAACTCAATTCCAAAGCAAAAGCTCTTGCATGGCTTGTCCAAACACTTAGAAATACTTTGAAACACATGAATGCATAGTCAATTTCAAACCCTTAGCACAAAACTTCAAGAATTCTTCAAAATGAAACTCAAATCTTCATGCATGTTGAAATCATTTTCAAATTCTTCTTCCACAATTCTCAAAACATGAAAGTGAACTTCGAAACTCTATGAATCATGGATGCATGTATGATACAACTTCTAAATTCAACATAGATAACATGATTCATGTTCAAAATGATGAAACTTCCCAAAATTATGTTTGCATGTATGCCTAACCTCAATTTAACTCATCCTTAAACTCATTTCTTCCAAATTACTTGTATTAATCACAAATCCTCCATGAATTCATGAATTAAAGATCAAATTTTTACCTATAGTCTTGAATTTAGCTTGTTCTAGCAAAATCTTGAGTTTCTCTTTTCAATTCTCCAATCTCCTAGCAATTTCTCCAAGCTCTCAAGTTCTCTCTCTCTAAACTTGAATACTCTCTCACTCTAGAATTCTTCCAGCATAATTTTTAAGCTAAAAAATGACTAACTCTCCTCTTCTTAACATATATATAAATGTGATTTTTAGGTTGCTAATTAAGGATTAAGCTAGTTAATTAGGACTTAAGCTTGATTAATCAAAACATAATTTTACTAAACTTAATAAAATTTCTCAAAAGGTTCTAAAAATTATGATAACCTAATTAGACTCATCAATTTTGGTTTTTGTAGTCATTAAGACTTTCAATTTCAAATTTAGAACAGAAATCATAACATATAATTCACCAAATGAATAGATATACACAAATTACACACCAAACACATAATTAGCATTCAAAATTAAATAAATATAAGGGTATTACGTGGTGGGCTAATCACAATATATATGCCTTGAAGGGATATTATATATGTGCTTCGAATTGGCATCAATCCTTTGAAAGAAATTAAACAATTTTGTTTTACTCATATTTTAAACACTTTGGAAACTTGGAACCTTTTGAAGTAGGTTGATGTTGCTTGCACTTAGAATAATTCAGAACCTCATATTTTCAAGGAAAAGCCAATCCAAACATGATTCACCTTAACTAGTTGTTACACATGCTAGCTATTATGGACTAGTAACAAGCTTCGAAGGTGGTATAGAGGACCAAAAATCGCCCTTATGGTCAAAGTGTCTATAAATGACGAAATTCATCATTTGAAGGTCTTGCGGCAAAGCTTCGAAGGATCAAAATCACCCCTTGAAAGTTGGAGACATTAATATAGGACGAACATCATCTTTCAAAGACACTTACAACAAAGTTTCAAGGGACCAAAACCTCACTTCGAAGGTCAAGAGTGATGCTAGACGAACAAACTTTGCTTCAAAAATGTCACCACACGCTTTAACAAAAGCTTCAAGGGAGACCTTTAGAGTTTCAAATATGGGTTTTCAAAGCTAACATGTGTTCTTCATGGATGCAATGCATCATACGTCATGGAACTTTATGTTTGCATGCAATCCCAAATAACATCATACACTCACAAATTCATTATAGGCAAAGTTAGGAACACTTGGCCAATCTATTTGACATAAACATATATCTAGGAATATAGACATGTGACCTTGGAAGTGTAAATTACAAACAATTCTACATGTAGAAATTAAATTTTTGGGTGGCCATTATTAGTAATGGACCAATATCATGTTCAGAGGTGTCAATAACATATGAAAATCATGCTTCGAAGAAGTCAATAGCAAGCCAAAATTATGCTTCATAGGCCTATGAAGCTTTAAAGTTGTTTTAAGGCCATATAAGAAGACTAAAATCACCAAAAGATGGGGCTTCAATACAAAAAATCATTAATATTGACATTGATTAGTAAATTACTTCGAAATATATAATGGTATGGTAATGAAGTATACTAATACATATGGCATGTGACTTAGTCTTTAAAGGCATTTTTTTCACTAAACCAATAATTGGTTTTTTTTTTTTTTTTTTTTTTTTTTTTTTTTTTTCATGTAAATCTTCGAAGGTAATATACTCAAACCAATAATTGGATGAATACTTAAAGATCAACCCAAAAAATTGGTTTCTCATCTTCAAATATAAAATACCAAACAAATTGACTTTGTGAATTTTACAAAAAATTCTTTTGCTTGGTATGAGCAACAAACTTGCTTAAAATACCATTATAACACCAACAAAGTGGTTTGAACCACATATTCGGCCATTTTTATTAATAATAAATAGCTGCCACACTAGAACGTTCTCTCATCGTACAATATGCTTCTAAATTTCAAAGAGACGAACCAAAATTAGGCAATTTTAAAAAACCAATTGTGTATATATGCATGTACATATATATATATATATATTCGAAAGTAATCTTAATTCATGATATGATTTGAAGTTTTATAAACCTTTGAAGGCGAAGTAATCAACCTTCAAAACAACTCTTAATGCTTTGAATGTGTCTACAATGCTTTGATTGTGTACATATAAGTCACCACATGTTCACAATTTTATCAGTTGAATGCAAGAGCCATTGTTTGACTACAACTAAAACACACATACTGTCATTATTTTGCACCTTAAAAAAATAAAAATAAATAAATAAAAGAAAAGGAACACAATTGGCCATCAATTTGAAAAGATAAGCCATTTTTAACCACTGATTTAAATGCATAGGATTTTCCTAGCCAAGTTAATGCATTTTAAATGGTCATCTCCTATTCTTAGTGCTTCGAACTCATAAGAACAATTTGTTAATTTTATTAGCCACATCATCAAAATTATATTTTGGTGTGATCCACAAATCCAAAGTAAGTTTTGAACAACGAAAGTCATTACAGAAAGGGGCTTTGAAAATTCGGACTCATGAATGTTGGGTTGTTCATCATTCTTAGCTATGATTGGCTTAAGAATATATAAGCCACTTGAATTTCATCATTTCTTGGCCTAATGGACTGTTGTAATAAGCCCGCGAGGGACCTCGCTACAGTTCGGACTCAATTTTGTGTCACGGTTCTTAATCTTGAACCAAAGAGTCCAAATCCGGCAAATCGTTTTGAGAAAAACAGATTTTTTGAAAGAAGTGCCAAACATGGACTACTTCGCCAGATACAGAGTCGCCACCTAAATATTTTTTAATGGGAAAATTTAGGAAACCCTGACTTGGTGCCAAAGGCCACGTGTCCGTCATCACCAAAGTTGCCTCGGCTCGGGAACTTGGGTACGATTGGGAAAGGTCAGCTATGAGCACCCCCTCTCGCCCGATCCGAAGATCGGCCTCTACTAACCGCGATATCTTGTTTTGAAAACATTATATGTTCTACCTCCAGTTATTAGCCTAGAATTACTATGTTGTGCGCGCAGCAAACAAGCATAGACCAAATCGCCCAAATTGGAACAAAACATTTCATGTTTGTTTTGGAAATGGTTTACTACTCGCAAGTAGGTTAAAATGCCGGTTTTGCCGCCCTCAAATGGGCTTAAAACTTACAGTTTCAATGCATTTATTCCAATTTGGGTAATTCAACCTCCATCCACAGGCATTCAAGCAGTTATATCACATAAGCAGCTAGCCTCATGGTAATCATGCTATTATGGCAACACTCACACGCATGCGGTATGCTAAAGCATAAAAGCTTACCTAGTACTCCAGGCCAAAACAGGAACTAGTTAGTAATCATATGCATGATCCTAGTTCATGCTTAGAATGGCTAATGCAACACATACAAAGATGCAATCTAGACACGCTCGGCTATCCTAAACATGGTATGTGAAATGCTACAACTAACACGTATTCAATTTGGAATTGAAATACAGATGCAGTTAGAATGATGTGCCGAGCCCGATGCATGCAAAATAGATGAATGAATGCAAACATGCTATCATACTGTATGCAAATTTGAATATGCCCTAAACTAACCATCGAAAGCTAGTAAATAAAAGGGAAGAAAGACGTGGGGTTGGAAGACATACACACACTCACGCACACTTATTATACAATTGCCCTCGCTCGGAGGGTCCAAATAAATATTACAGTCCGAACAAATAATACTGAGTTAATTATTACAAATTAAATATTACAAAACTTCTAATTACTTAACAAAATAAATACAGAAGGGAAAAGGCCACAGCCCCGCCTTGGAATGCGCGAATGATGCATGCTTGAATCCGTTTCGCCCGAAAAACCCGTACCATGCCACCGCTACCTCTGTTTACACTGCCCTGCTTTTCTGAAAACTGCCAAAGTCTTGGGACATGATCTATTGGTGCTAAGGAATGCCACCGGCCAGACACAAATGCCACCGTCCAAAGGGGGAGACCACCGGCCACCCTTTTATACTATCGGCCAAAATAAATGCCGGGCCGGCACTGTATTCAGCCGACCGGCCCAAAACTCCCTGTAGAATCTGGTTTTTGACAGCAACAAAGGATAGACAGTGTATGGCATGGAATTTCAAGCAAATGTAAGCGTGGCCACACTCCCCATCATGCAATGGACTCAAGGGAGCGTGGCCCTCGATCCTCGAGCCATCAATTGTGCATTTTGATGCATGATGGCCTAAGAGGCCAAGGTTGCAATTCAATGAAAATACATGCAACACACAAATGAATACCAAGACCCTATCATATCAAAGTCAAGGGCCTCGGTGACCGAGAGTTGAGATGTGTTACATCACTTGGAGTATGAACACTTCTCAATCCTCACACTTGGCTTGACACCCCAAACCAAGCAATGTGATGCATGTCATGCAAACATGGCTCAAAGATGCAACATAAGATTAAGATGCAAGGCATGCCAAATGCAATGCAACATGTCACGGCAAGTATGCAAAAGAACTAGCATGTGACAACACATCATGAATCAAACATGCAACAAACATGTGACAAGTAAGCAATGGTGGACTTAAACCATGAAGGGGGCAGACCTCAGCCCATCCCAAAACAGTGGCCAAAAACATCCCAAATGATGGACAAAATGCACAACAAACATGCAAGTCAAAGAGGCCCAAAGCTAAGGCATAACAAAGGGGCATTCTACTACCACTACCCCAAGCAAACATGGCATGAACCATACAACCAAAAACAGAATTTTAACATGCAAAATAAGCCCCAAATACCCCTGATGTGGCAGCCCCAAAATGTCTTAAACATACAAGCATGCACAATGCCCATTTCAAGGCACAAAACTACAACACCTTAAAGCATAGGAAGGGACACAAATGACAATATAAGACCACCTTACATGGGCTGAAATATGATCTTAAATAATGCCAAATCATGAGGATAGTCTAAGTTAAGCATGCTAGAAGCCAAAATACTCAAGGCCTACAAGCCAAAATGCAAAGCAACTACATCAAGCATATCAAACATGACCAAAACAGTGGCCAACAGACCTTAAGCATGACAAATCATGACCGAAGCTTCAACAAGCTAGCAAGCATGGAAGCCTAAATAGAAGATGCATTTCTATGCAAAAGGGAGGGATACAAAACAAGGGTATTATGCATGCAAAAGACCACAAACCCGACCAAAGATAGAGATATATTATGATCAAAAGACACCTAAAAACCTCTGAAATAGGGCCAAAATCAGTCAAGCATGCATGTTGCCCTTTAAGCCAAAACAAGGATAAAAGAGGGACAAAGGGGAGAGGGGTGTCCCTCCCCTATGCAAGACCTCAAACCATCTTCTTCACCACTGAAAATCCACTGGATTTCAGTGGTGAAAAGAGCAATACAACAAAGTCAAAAGGCTTAAAGAAAAGGCACCAAAAGAGGCCAAAAGAAGCCTAAGAGGGGGAGTTCGACCCCCAATGCCAAAATGACCTCAACGAGATGTCTTAAGCATGAAAATACAAAGCTTTTTTCAGTTATACACAAAGTCTAAAACAGAAAGCAAGATAGGTCAAAAGCCAATGCAAGATTGGGAAAACTAAAGTAAAGTGATTACCCTTGAAGAACCCTTGAAGAACAGTTGGTCCAGCCACCCTCTACTGACCAAAATCAATCCAAAACCTCAACAAAAGACCCTCCAAGTCCCTCAAAGTTGAAGTAAGGTGTGGTAGTGTGTGTGTTAGTGCAAAACTAAGGTAAAACTACACTTTTAGGCCACAAAACACACACAAAAGGAGGAGAGAGAGGGAAATATAGAGAGAGAGTATGTTTGACAGATGTATATATGTATATCTCTGGTTTTCTTCTTCAAAGACTCTAACCCTAGATAAAGGAGGAAGAAGGACTCTTATATAAGCAAGAAAAGGCTCTAAAGCTTCTCAAGGAAGCTAAATGAAAAAGGGGCAAAGGGTGCAAATGGTCCATGGCTTCTTGAAGAAGCTGGGACAGCTGGCTAAGCTTCCCCAGAAGCTTGGCCAAAGGGGGTCATCCTTCTAGAAGGAAAAAGGGGTCAAGGGCTCAAAACAGCCATCCCCGTGCATGGGGAGTGGTGTTGGTGTATTCCAACTGGCACAGCTGGCATGCACCAAGCCTGAAGGGGTGCAGAAGGGTCACCGGCCGGCCAAACAGGTCACCGGCAAATAAAGTGCCGGCCGGCCACAGAGAGTACCGACCGGCCATTGATACCAAGCAACACGGCCGGGTAGCAACAAGGAATGGCCGGTGGTGTAAAGAGAGGGGGCGGTGGAGTTGGGGATGACCAACAAGCCATTCCCTGCCTTCCAAGGCAAAAAAAACAAGTGTTTTGGTGCAAAACCAAACACTAAACGAACGAGTTAAGAGATCCTGAGGCAAGGCGCGCAGCCGAGGCCTCTGGGAACTCAAAAACGAACACGAACCAAGATGATCACTGAGTGCTCAATCAGTGACGTCCAAGTCTTGAAGACGGTCAAAAATGGGATGTCTACAGTTGCCCCTCTTTGACAGAACTCGAAAGTCATAACAATGACGGCAGTGAATGTCAAAGCCCAGAGACGACCCATTTTTGACAAGGCCGAAGACTTAGACAAACATGCAAGACAAACAAGATATGCGCCCGAAGGCAGGGGTAAAATGCAAGACGATGCACAGAGCCGGGCATAACTTATGATCATGCAAAGAAAGCTGTAACGAAGCACACATGCAACAGTTTTAAGCTAGCATACACCAAACTACACTACGATGCAGAAAGGATGTAAGAGAATTATGCGATTCTCGATACGTCTCACGCGGAGGATACAATACCTGTCTGGTTCGTCTGGTTCCACCAGTCGCAAATGAACCGTACATACAATATCGTGCCTGCAAAGAAAACAAACTTAAAAGGTACAATGTGATTAGCAACATGCATATTAATGTACTTGAAAATGCGTGACAATGCAAAGCAAGTGGGAAGCATAACAATGCTGTGAAGGCATAGACATGTAAGTGGAGCATGTGGTCTACGTAGGCAACGAAATTGAACACGAGCATGCGGTCTACGCAAGCAATGAAATTGAACATAAGAATGCGGTCCACGCAAGCAAAACATGCGGTCTACGCAAGTAATGAAATTGTTCATAAACATGCAGTCTACGCAAGCAATGAAATTGATTACAAACATGCGGTCTACGCAAGCAGTGTAATTAATTATAAACATGCGGTCTACGCAAGTAAAACATGTGGTCTACGCAAGCAAAACATGCGGTCTACACAAGTAATGAATTTGATTATAAACATGCGGTCTACGCAAGTAATGAATTTGAACATAAAAATGCGGTCCACGCAAGCAAAACACGCGGTCTACGCAAGTAATGAATTTGATTATAAACATGCGGTCTACGCAAGTAATGAATTTGAACATAAGAATGCGGTCCACGCAAGCAAAACATGCGGTCTACGCAAGTAATGAATTTGATTATAAACATGCGGTCTACGCAAGTAATGAATTTGAACATAAGAATGCGGTCCACGCAAGCAAAACATGCGGTCTACGCAAGTAATGTGTTTGAAAAGAGACTCGAACACATGTAAGTAAAGCATGCGGTCTACGCAAGCAATGTGTATAAAAAGAACTCGAACACATGTAAGTAAAGCATGCGGTCTACGCAAGCAATGTGTATAAAAAGAACTTGAAGCATGTAATGCAAAGCACTGCAACACAGTATAATCGAAGCGTGTTGTGGAGCTCACAAGATGCAAAAGGATACGGGAAGGGATGTTCCTCGCTCGTACAGAGCGTCGCTTAAAAAGATACGGCCTGAGGTCAACTCGAAAGCCTACTAATGTTTCAAAAGCGCGCTTTCTTGCGATATCTTGAATAATGAAGGTGCCAAATCATATAGTTGACCCTGAACAAGGGCGCAGGTGGTGCATCGACCTCAAGAAAAATAAGGGGGGTTATCAGTAGCAATCTCGATACTCTGCTGCCCTACTTTCCTTTTGTTTTACTTTCCTTTTTTACTGGTAGTTCAAGCACATTGCACTGCCTCAGGCAGGTTTGTTATCATTTTTCAAAGTTGCGCATTTTCGCAAAACACATGATGGAAGTGAAACTGTTATTTTGTTCAAAAGATGTTACATTTGCATGTTACATGCATCGCATCGCAAGACATCGCATAACAATGTGAATGAGATTCGTTTGAAAATAAAGCATTCGCATTGTAATAATCAGGTAGTGCACCCACTTACAACTCGATAAACAAAGAAGAGAAACTCGACATAACCAACCAAGTACGAGTACAGCTCGATAAGCAAATCCAAGACTTAAAGAGAGTGAAATACAACTCGATAAGCAAATGTACAACAACTCGATAAGCAAACGGGCGCGACCCTGCAAGAATTGATCACTGGAGGGTATTGAAAATGGTGGGATTCCCCAACTTCTGAGCATGAACAGCTCGGGGAACCAAGGGGCAGACCACCGGCCCCAGGGAAAAGCTACTGGCCATGAGAAAACTCCACCGGCCAAAAGTAATGGCCGGTCGGCACTGTACTTGGCCGGCCGGCCAAAAATGGAAGAAACCAGCAGAATGCTGACACCTGTCCGTCATTCAACCTTATTCCCTACAAAAGCCCCAGCTTCGTAGTTTTTCTCAATCCCACACTGATTTGCTCCAAATGGAAGAATTTCTTGCCCAAAATCTCACAACTTGGATTAACAACTTGGATGGCTCGGAAAAGCTGAGTTTCCGAGGCTTTGATATAAATGCACTATTCACTCTGCGTCGTACCCCGCTGCATTTTCCATTTCTCCGCGCCGCGGCGAGGTTTTGGAATCCGGTGACACATGTTTTTAGCTTCGGCGGGCAAGAGGTATGTCCCACCTTTGAAGATTTTCAAGCTTTAATGGAGTCTGTGGGAGCCGAATAAATAGAGAAACGAAATCTGGTACACCCGAGGAGCCGGGAATTGAACAGCTCCATTCTGCTCAACTAGGACGCCGAATACGTTCTTAAGGCCGAATAGATTTGAGAAGGCATATCAGAACGAATGAAAGAATAATAAATAAAAAAGTAGACTCTGGCCCCGAGGTCCAGAGAGTGTATATAAATACAAGAGCTTCAGATTGGTAAAGGGATGTAAGAATCACTTCTAAAAACTTAGTAAACAAGCTTTCTTGAGTACAGGAACTAACTTGTCCGTCGGAGTGCTAATTCCGGCACCCCCGTCCGGAGTATTTGTATCTTTGCAGGTGACTAGCTGAGGATCATTGGCATCTTCCAGGATTTGAGGAGTATTTCCAAACCACTTCCCCACAACTGGCGCCGTCTGTGGGAATACTCGAATATATCCATGAAAGACGTGACTGAAGACCCTCCGATAGCCACCGGTGAGACCGCACAGAGAGACGACTTCACTCCGGCAAATACGCTCAGAAAGGAAACCGTCGCGCAGCGACGCGCCTCGAACTCCAACTCATCGACGACTTCAACGACGGAGACAATGCAAGCGACCATAGAACAAGCCAGACAAACCAAACAGAGTTTGGATAATATCATCACTGAGAACGAACGCCTTCGCCGCGATCTGGCCTTAGAAAAAGCAAAGTCCAAAGGGGCAGGTCTCAAGGTTCCTGAGCGATTCCCACGGGCAGGTCCTCAACGACCTCGGGGCCAACAGCATAATGCCAACAGTCCCCGCGCCTTAACCAATTACCTTGAGGAGGTAACAGAGGACGCACGTCGCCCAAGAGGCGTCCCGCTTGACACCGTGCATATGATATACAGCCTGCCGATAGCCCCGACTGTACATGCAATCCAGTCACTTCCAAGCCCCCAGCATCAGCTCACCCCAACAAAGCGACCCCGGCTCCGAGAAGCGCCAACCATCACCTTCGACGACTCTGATTTGAGCGGCGTAACACTCCCTCACGTAGATCCTCTGGTTGTTGCGCTACGCGTAAACCAGTTCACCGTGGAACGCGTCCTTATCGACCAGGGAAGCACTTCAGAGGTTATGTACTATAAAACCTTCATCAAACTCGGGTTCAACGATTCGGATCTGACTCCAGCTCCTTATCCACTATTCGGCTTCAATGCCAACCCGGAGTACCCATTGGGAAAGATTAGTCTACCCGTTCGAGCTGGCTCTAGAACGGTGGATGTGGAATTCTTGGTCGTTAGGCTACCGTCGCCGTACAATCTCATCATGGGGCGATCATGGTTGCATACCCTGCAGGCCGTTCCAAGCACCTACCACCAGCTGCTGCGTTTCCCAACGGAACACGGTGTTGAGCAGATCCGTGGCTCTCAACAGTCGGCGCAAGCATGTTACCTTCTCGCCGCCAAGATGCCGAAGGAACTGCAAGTAAACTCCATTGAAGTACCCAGTCGAGCGATCCTGGATGACGTCGGGCGTCAACCAAACGAAAAGGCCACGGAAGGTTTAGACCGGGTCGACATAAATGGAAGCCCGGAAAAGTTTTTTATGATCGGCGCCTCTTTGAGCCAGGTCGACAGACAGCAGCTGATCACTTTCTTACTCGGCAACCTCGACGTCTTTGCGTGGACTCCATACGAGATGCCGGGAGTAGACCCGTCAGTCTCACAGCACCACGTCAATGTCGACCCCCGGTGTAAGCCGATCATTTAGAAAGGCCGGCGATCCTCCGCAGAACACACCGCCGCCGTTGTAGAAGAAGTTGACAAATTGCTTGACGCCGGGGCAATTAGAGAAGTCACCTACCCCACGTGGCTCTCCAACACAGTGGTCGTGAAAAAGAAAAATGGAACTTGGCGAGTGTGCGTCGATTTCACGGATCTGAACAAAGCTTGCCCCAACGACTGCTTCCCCTTACCTAGAATTGACCAACTCGTCGATACGACGGCACGCCACCGGCGCATGAGTTTCCTCGATGCCTACAGAGGCTACCATCAGATCGCCATGAATCCGGATGATCAGGACAAAACTGCATTCCTCACTCCAAGAGGAACCTACTGCTACAGGGTTATGCCTTTTGGACTGAAGAATGCAGGGGCAACTTACCAAAGACTGGTCACCACGATGTTCAAAGAACAGCTCGGACACACTATGGAAGTATACATCGATGACATGGTGGTCAAATCCAAAGAAGAACAAAACCATATAGCCGATCTGGAAAAGACATTCAACACCCTACGCAAATACAGAATGAAGCTAAACGCTTCCAAATGCGCATTCGGGATCGACTCCGGCAAATTCCTGGGTTATATCGTCAACCACCGAGGAATCGAAGCCAACCCGAGGCAAGTCACAGCAATTTTGGAACTGAGTTCCCCCCGTTCAGTGAAAGAAGTCCAAAAGTTGATGGGAATGGCTGCTGCACTCAACAGGTTCATCAGCCGATCTACAGATCGCTGCAGACAATTCTTTCAGACACTACGTCAGGGCAGAGCTTTCCAATGGTCCGCCGAATGCGAAGCAGCTTTTAACGGGCTCAAGACCTACCTCCGGACAGTACCTCTTCTAACAACACCCGCCGCCGGTGACCCCCTCATTCTATACCTGGCAGTCTCCGACAGGGCTGTCAATGCCGTATTATTAAAAGAGGAGGAAGGGCAGCAACAGCCAGTGTATTATGTGAGCAAGGCAATGGTGGACGCCGAAACACGCTACCTACCACTGGAAAAACTCGTCCTAGCCTTGGTCATGGCAGTAAGAAAACTGATGCATTACTTCCAAGGACACAGCATTAGGGTGTTATCAGAATATCCCCTTCGATCAGTACTACGGAATGCAGAAGCATCAGGACGTGTTTCAAAGTGGGCTCTCGAACTCGGCCAGTACGACATTCAGTTTCTACCCAAAACTGCAATCAAGGGGTAGGTGCTTGCCGACTTTGTTGCCGAATTCACAGGAGGGCTTGCCGACCTCAAGCCTGATGACGACCAGCTAAAGGCCGAAGTTCGGTCAAAGCCAGATTGGAGAATTTACGTTGGGGACATTTGGCAGTTATACTGTGATGGATCGTCTAATCAACGGGGCAGCGGCGCCGGCGTTGTAATTATGTCTCCAGACGGCGCAGTAATCGAGCAGGCCGTCAAGCTCGGCTTCGAAGCATCAAATAACGAAGCCGAATATGAAGCCCTTTTAGCCGGACTGCGGAACGCACATCTGCTCGGCGCGCGGCGGCTGTTGGTGTTTTGTGACTCAAAATTGGTAATCAACCAGCTGAAGGGGGAGTACGCGGCAAGAGACGAGCGTATGGCGGCCTATATGAAAACGGCTAACTCCTTGCTGGCGAAATTCGACCATCATGAATTAAACCAGATAACACGCGATCAAAATACACACGCGGATGCCCTGGCTTGCTTAGCCTCCGCCATCAACTCCGAGCTCAAGCGTACCATCGAAGTAGGTTTCGTCCCGGAACCAAGTATCGGCCCTCCGGAGGAAACCCACATCAACGTTATAGAATCCGCTCCAAGTTGGAAGGACCCCATCGCTGCATTCCTTTCTTCTGAGCAACTCCCAGAGGACAAAAAAGAAGCACACAAGCTGCGAAACAAGGCCCTGCGGTACTACTTAGATCCACAAGGAGGGTTTTACAAAAAGTCCCTCTCTGGTCCATATTTGGAATGCGTGCACCCGGACAGAGTGGAGGAGCTGCTCACTGAGATTCACGAGGGCAGCTGTGGTGCCCATTCGGGGGGACGCTCCCTGGCCCATCGGGCGACAACACAGGGATATTATTGGCCGACGATGAGAGCTGACGCACAAAATTATGTCAAGAAATGCGAACAATGCCAAAAGTTCTCCCCACTAACTCATCAGCTGGCAGAAGCTTTGAATTCTATCACAAGCCCCTGGCCGTTTGCTCAGTGGGGACTTGATATCGTAGGACCATTGCCGAGGGCCCCAGGGAACAAGCGATTTCTAATCGTAGCAACAGATTACTTCACAAAGTGGGTCGAAGCGGAGGCTCTAACCCATATACGAGATTCCAACATTAAGCACTTTGTGTGGAGGAACATCATTACGCGATTCGGCATTCCAAGAGCGTTGATCTCGGATAATGGTACTCAGTTCGATTGTGGCGTATACCGAGAATTATGCAGCAAGTATGGTATTGAGCCTTACTTCTCTACGCCAGCCTACCCCCAAAGTAATGGTTAAGCGGAAGCTTCAAACAAATCCATCTTGGATGGCATCAAAAAGAGGCTGGAGAATGCCAAAGGCAGATGGGTTGAAGAGTTGCCGAGTGTACTATGGGCCCATCGTACAACGCCAAGACGATCTACCGGAGAAACGCCGTTTGCCCTATGCTTCGGAACCCAGGCAATCTTACCCCTAGAGATCGGCTTACCAACTCTCAGGTCGCAAGCCTTTGACATGGGCCGAAATGACATGATGCTCGCCCTGGACCTGGTTCTGATTGAAGAACGAAGAGACCGCGCCTTAGCATCCATGGCACGTTATCAGCAGCAGCTCGCTAAGTCATACAATCGGTGAGTTCAGTTGCGTCGCTACAATCCAGGAGAACTGGTCCTAAAGAAGGTACTACCAGCCGACCGGAGGCCGGCCGATGGAAAGCTTGGTCCGAACTGGGACGGCCCCTATCAGATAGATTCCGTTGCAGGCACAGGGGCATATCGGCTCTCAGACATGTCTGGAAGAAGCCTGCCACGACCGTGGAATTCAACACATCTACGTAAATTTTATCAATGACCCGACCTGTGGGCTTGATACTTGTACCCATGTCGTTGTAATGCAAGATTTCGTGTTTTTACATGTTTGAGCTCAACGCCTTAGGGCCGATTAAGTCTCCGGATTCGGAGCGCCCTTCGTGGATGTCATGATTGGCCAGAACAAGTCTCCGGATTCGGAGCGCCCTTTGGTGCATGACGCCTCAGGGCCGATTAAGTCTCCGGATTCGGAGCGCCCTTTGGTGCATGAAGCCTCAGGGCCGATTAAGTCTCCGGATTCGGAGCGCCCTTTGGTGCATGACGCCTTAGGGCCGATTAAGTCTCCGGATTCGGAGGGCCCTTTGGTGCATGACGCCTCAGGGCCGATTAAGTCTCCGGATTCGGAGCGCCCTTCGTGGATGTCACGATTGGCCAGAACAAGTCTCCGGATTCGGAGCGCCCTTTGGTGCATGACACCATAGGGCCGAATAAGTCTCCGGATTCGGAGCGCCCTTTGGGGCATGTCGCCTTAGGGCCGATTAAGTCTCCGGATTCGGAGCGCCCTTTGGTGCATGATGCCTCAGGGCCGATTAAGTCTCCGGATTCGGAGCGCCCTTTGGTGTATGACGCCTTAGGGCCGATTAAGTCTCCGGATTCGGAGGGCCCTTTGGGGCATGTCGCCTTAGGGCCGATTAAGTATCCGGATTCGGAGCGCCCTTAGTGGATGTCACGACTGACCAGAACAAGTTTCCGGATTCAGAGCGCCCTTTAGGGCATGACGCCTTGGGGCCCACTAATGCATTTCTCAACGTTTATACCATGCAGTGCAAAATATTCTAATCAAAATCCAAATATTCCCATAAAATGAATCGACACGTTTGAACTAGAAACGTTTTACAATCAAAATATTTTACAATCAAAGACGGACATTGAAAATGAAAGCCTGTTTATTCGTAGTGAAGTCTGTTGTTGCATTACACTCTAGTTAATCGGCCTCCTCATCGCCGCTCTTCTCGATTTCAAGTTTGGAATAGGGAAGGTAACGTTGGTGATATAAGGGTGAAGCTGAATCTATGCCTAGGGACCCAAGAACCTCCACGGTTTGAAGGGCCTTGATCCAGCCATGCTTAAAACCGCGATTTTCGCGTCGGCAGACTTCCTCAGCAAGGTCGGTTTGAGTTTTCTCGATCCCGGCCTTGAAATCGTCCTGATATCCTTTCTCGTAACCCGGGTCCTTTTGGGACGTATTTCCGCCCACTTTAAGTTGATCGGCCGTCGCCGGCTCAGCCATTCGAACCTGCTGAAGCTTCTGAAGCTCATTCTCGGCCTTTTTCGCACCAGCTTCCAGGCTGCGACTCCTTTCGTCATTTTTCTCAATGTCGCGTCTCATCGCACGCAGACGCATGCCAATCTCATAAGCATTATACAACCCCTTTACAGCCCCATGTATGCCGTCCCGAAACACTTCGAAATCACGACGACCAACCATCGATTGTCGGACTTCCGATGGAAAAATCTGTCGAGCAAACTCGACTGCCACATCTGGGTCTTTAATAACGAAATCCGCCTCTGTCTTCGGTTTATTCTTCACAAAAACCGCAAAATTCAATGGCCGCGGCGTCACGTCCACCTCGATTCCCGGTCGCGGGCGTGGGGAACCTCCCCGTTGAACGTCCCTTTGAGGGGACTTGCTTCGACGACTAAGGCGCTGCTGTCTTTCCCGATCCTTGGATGCTTTTCTTCCCATACCAGTGGGCTCGCTGCTGCGATACATTTCGACGTTTGAATTCAGCCAATCTCGGTTCTTCCCCAGTATTGGCTCAACCCTGTACCCAAATAAATAGGACCCTCGATACGAACTCACCCCATTTATTCTGCGACACGCGCAGCTCCCCCAAGGCAGCGTCAGTATGACCGAATGCCAAACGTCGGACGACGATCCACGTGCCAACGAATGTGAACACAGATGCCTCGGCCAGCCCACGAGTGTGAACCGTCCGGCTCTTCACGCTCGCGCCCTGGCCAAGGTAAGGGCAGATTTATTAATCTAATCGGCCGCCTTTTCACAGATGCCTCGGCCAGCCCACGAGTGTGACCCATCCGGCTCTTTACGCTCGCGCCCTGGCCAAGGCAAGGGCAGATTTATTAATCTAATCGGCCGCCTTTTCACAGATGCCTCGGCCAGCCCACGAGTGTGACCCATCCGGCTCTTTACGCTCGCGCCCTGGCCAAGGCAAGGGCAGATTTATTAATCTAATCGGCCGCCTTTTCACAGATGCCTCGGCCAGCCCACGAGTGTGAACCGTCTGACTCTTCACGCTCGCGCCCTGGCCAAGGCAAGGGCAGATTATAGATCCGTTAAGAAATATCACCATAAAATGACGGAAATATCAGCACATTGAGCAGAATTCATAACATTTTATAACTACAAAAGAATATCGACGTCCATTTCTGTATCGTAACATTTTATAATCAGCCCGCATGAAAAATGTCTGATAAAACACATACGAAATAACAAAAACAAACGGCAAAAGTACTTTCTCGAAATCATAACAATTGTGTATCGTAAAGATCAACCCTCGGAATCAGTCTCCAACGGATCGATGTCCACCTGCTCATACGGTATTGGCATATCCAGCGAAACTCCAGCTGCAGCAAGGGCCTTGTCCCAACCATGTTTGAAGCCCCGATTCTCAAACCGAGAGACCTGGTCCACATACTCGGCGAGCCCAGCCTCCTTCCCGGCTTCGAAAACTTTTGAATCGGCAAGCACTTTCACCGCCTTCATTCCAGCCAACTCAGCCTCCAGGCTGATAACTGCCTTTTGGGACAAGCCAAGTGCAGCTTCCATATTGTTGGCCTTCTTCTCGGCCTCCGCTCTCAACTTATCCGCATCACGAGCTTTCACTACCGCGGCCTCTGCCCGAGAAGCCTCCTGGTTCGCTCTTAAAAATTCGTCCTCAGCCCTTTTCCTCTGGCCCTCAACTTGTTTTCGTAAACGACTAATCTGCTTGACGGCCTCGAGATGGCGTCGGCCTACATCGGCTATCCTACCAACGGTCTGCAAAAGAAAAATTCAAACAAAAAACGTAACGCGAACAATGTTTGGATGAAGCAAAAGAAAAATCAGAATACGCACCAAAAGGGTCGACTGCGCGGCTAACATTGTCGTATTCAGATCCGGTTCCAACTGGAAAGCCTCCATATCAGACGGCAACGACAAAGACGTTGCCACGCCGAACGCGACTTCTGGGTCTCTAAGCGCCGAGGCATCCGAAGGAACCGGCATGTTTCTTACCATCGGTCGAATCACAAAGGGCACAACCTCACTCGATCCCTCCATTCGAGGACGTTTGCCGCCGTGATCCTCTAAACCGACCTCACGATCCCGAGCGCGTTTCTCCGCCTTTCCCTCAACATCCTGAACGGCTTTCCCAACCGAGCTGGCTTCAGCATACTTATTTGTTGCCGCCTCCTCAACAATTCCTAAGGATCTCGATTCGGTAACTGGGAGGGAATGTTGAGATTCGCTGGTGGGCGGTTCGGTCGAAAGGCCCTCAGCTCTTCGCCGTGCGGCTAACCTCCCCGCATTCGCCTTCTTAGCAAGCTTTTTCAGGCTTAACCCAGCCATGTTAGTGGGGCCCGAGATGGGAAGATTGTCTGTACGCTGAGGAACGTCGTCAACAGAAAGGTTCCCCCGCCCCGAAGTAGAGGGAGGATCGGCAGAATCCAATACCTCCTCAGATTCGGCCTGGGACCGATCTGATTCGGCAGTATGGGATACTTCGATATTCTCCGAATCGGACCCTTCAAAACCTACCTGTCTCAAGTTTTTGAAGTCGGATAAAATACGAGCGACGAGAAAGTCCTCCCCCTTTGGAATCGGTATGTTTTCCGCAGCTGAAAAGGTTGTATATGTAGGCTCGTAGCAAAGCAGAACGTGAGCCGCTCTTCCCTGCTTATGAAGACTGCGACGGCCGAAATAACTAAGAGCAATCCTAATGTCCGAAAGGATGGCGTCGTCAGTTGAAGCTTGGACTTTTTTCAAATCGTTCCCTGCACAAGACAAGCCGTAAGACTCAAGGAAACAGGGTATGGCAAATATGAACACATAATACGAGCAAGAGGACATTCGGCGACCTGGTTCGCCCCTGCGTCTAGGAATAGGATCGACACGATCCTCCCCTTCGCCGAACTCCCAGTTGCCGCGGACAACGACCATGACATCATCAACTCGTTTCCCGGAGCTGGAAAGCATAGTGATCAACTGATGATCTGTATCCTTAGCTCTGAGGAAGTAACGCCCGTGCCGACCAGAAGACTTGGCCAAAGCATAACAGTGCCGAATGGTAGGAATGCCAAGATCAATTCCAAGGCAACGGTTCAGCGCTACGACCCCCATTATAATTCTAAAGAAATTCACATTGGGCTGGGAAGGGATCAAATCCCAATGGCGAAGAACAGCCCTCAGAAACGGGTGAAGGGGAAAGCGGACTCCACCCTCTGCGATTGACAAAAGGGGAAAGACAATCGTGGATTCCTCCTCCCTCTCCATGTCAAGAGTGCCGTCAGCCACAAACGACAGGTGGACGTCGTCAGGGATAGAGAAATGGCGTCTAAGGCCAGTAATTCGATTTGACGAAAGGAGGTCTTTCAAATGTTTCACCATAACTTACTGACTATAAGAACATGCGATGGAATAAACAAACTAGGAAAAGCTTCAGAGCAGGGGAGTGGAAAACTTACAAAAACAAAGAGAGTATCACGGATGGAAGAATTGCAAGAGTGATTCGAAGAGCAACCCAGCAACCAACATCATAGAACACAGATTCGAAAGGACATCAGATTTCAAATCATAATAATTAGGCGTGTACAAAGGGGCGGGAAGTTGAGACGACGATTAAAGGGGGAGTAATTAAACGTCCGCGTGATAGGTCTAATCCCCAAACTTCGGTTCAGAGTATTTGAAAATTGGAACCAAGCATTTCACCCA
This sequence comes from Camellia granthamiana, assembly GCA_036172215.1. Taxonomy (NCBI): domain Eukaryota; kingdom Viridiplantae; phylum Streptophyta; class Magnoliopsida; order Ericales; family Theaceae; genus Camellia; species Camellia granthamiana. The sequence continues at coordinate 120,206,219 of CM069905.1, forward strand.
ATTGTCATTGACGGAACGCTTGGGGGGCAATTGTGGGAGCCGAATAAATAGAGAAACGAAATCTGGTACACCCGAGGAGCCGGGAACTGAACGGCTCCATTCTGCTCAACTAGGACGCCGAATACGTTCTTAAGGCCGAATAGACTTGAGAGGGCATATCAGAACGAATGAAAGAATAATAAATAAAAAAGTAGACTCTGGCCCCGAGGTCCAGAGAGTGTATATAAATACAAGAGCTTCAGATTGGTAAAGGGATGTAAGAATCACTTCTAAAAACTTAGTAAACAAGCTTTCTTGAGTACAGGAACTAACTTGTCCGTCGGAGTGCTAATTCCGGCACCCCCGTCCGGAGTATTTGTATCTTTGCAGGTGACTAGCTGAGGATCATTGGCGTCTTCCAGGATTTGAGGAGTATTTCCAAACCACTTCCCCACAGAGTCTGAGCGCAATGAAGAGATCCTGCCCCAACTCCGTTTTGGCAATGCCCAAGCCTTGGGACAAATGTGCGGGTTCTCTATACCTGATGCTCGATCCCTGATTTGTGACGGAATGCTGGATATTCCGAGTTTGATTTATCGTTTTTCTGGCACCGGTGACCGCGGTGACCGTCATTGGCAAGGTTTTCGGCAACACGCACTTTGTTTGTGTATGCTATCTTATTTTCTGTTTGTCTCGGGCTCCGGTGGATCTAGCATTCGTCTAATTGAAGTTGCCCAAGGTTTGAAGGAGGGTAAGAGTTGCATCGTCATGACTTTGGCTGAGACGTTGATGGGCTTGGATGCTTTCTATTGTCGCGAAACAACCAAATTTGCGGGGAGTCCGTTACTACTGCAGGTGAAGTTTCCCACCCCATTTCTCACATGTATTGCTCACATCACTCGGCCCTCAAGCTCGGTTTTTCTCACAACACCCTTTTCTTACTTTTCTCTCATCGTACACCTCTCTATTCTTTATTCTCTCGTTTTTCATCCCTTCCCAGGTGTGGTTGATGGACAAATTGCAGGTTGTGGATTCTTGCCCGACATACTTAGCCCGTGGTTACTTCTTCAGGCAACGCCTAGTTGACGCCCTCGATGAGGGTTGGTGGTTTGACTAGATGTGTAGCTTGTTCGCGGATCGCATTGCTTGGCGATGTCCTTGGCTCAATCTACCGGCAATGAGCTACAGTATGACTCGCCAACCTGGGATTCAGCTGATTGGCTTGACTCACTGCGTCTTCTATTTTCCGTTCCGGATCCGACGTCAATTCGGTCATGACCAGACTTGTCCACCAGAAGAGATAGAATACCCAGCTGCATTCCCGATCCGAGGCACACAGCTTGCCCGGTATGCTACAGCATGGAGAACTAGAGAGCTCCTGTCCCCCGCTTCCATTTTCAATTGCACTTTGTTTGACGAGTGTTGGGATTGGCTCAATGAAGAGGCACAGAATGGGCCTAGATTGGCATCAGAGACTTCGACTAGCTCTAGGAGGGGGCGCAGGGATACCTGACTTGACTATGCCCCGGGTTTATTGCTTTATTAGAACTTTCAAGTTTTCTTTATGAATGTAATAAAAAGCAACTTTAATTTGTATGCAAGAGCAGGAGAACTCTATTTTGAAATCAATGAAATTGAAGGTTGTGGGTACTGAAAACTTTCCGCTTTGGTCCAAAAATGGTCTTAGTTGTAAAAAGATTAATTTGAACAAAGTCAACTTTTATTAAAACTTTTCAAAACCATTTTCGATATGAATCAGAACAGGACACGCCTGAGATCTGTCACTGAGATGCACAAACCCCGGATCCTTGCAACTGGAAAGTTGCCCCTAGTCTGCATAGCACCGCGGCACTGCACAGCAACGGAAAGTTGCCCCTAGTCTGAAAAGCACTGCACCGGAGATCACGATGAATGCTGATGGATGAAGATGGCCGAGATGATCAAATGGACAAAGTTGATCGGGGAAAATGTTTATGGCTGAACTTCAGGATGAAGTTGCCTACGTATCCCAAAGATGGGAATCAAGCCTTACGTAGTTCAGGCTCAGGTTCGCTCGGGTATTTTTGCTCTCCTTTTACGCTCTAACTTTTGCCAAGGCCGCCCTTTGCGGGTTTTCAACCTTGCGAGCTCAGTTTTTATAATTTCAAATTTTTTTGTGCTCTAAGTTTTGCCTAGGTTGCCCTTTCGGGTTTTCGGCCTAGTGAGCCTCTCAAGGGTAATATTTCTTCAACTTGTCCATGTTGATCGGTTGGGAGAACTCTAGGCCATCTAGGTCCATCAGAACCACAGCTCCACCCGACCAGATAGCTTTGATGATGTAGGGACCAGTCCAATTGGGTCTGAACTTGCCCCTTGGGTCATGGATGGGAGCTCGATTGTCTTTGAGCACCAAATCTCCTTCCTTCAAATTCCTGGACTTAACTTTCTTGTTGAAAGCCCGGGCAATTCTGCGCTGATAACCCTGAACATGGTACAGTGCTTTCAGTCTTCTCTCATCAAAGAGCATGAGTTCCTCAAACCTGCTCTGCTGCCAATCTGCTTCGGCTATTTGGCACTCAGCCAATACTCGTAATGACGGAACCTCGATCTCGATAGGTAGGACGGCCTCCATCCCATAGACTAATGAATACGAAGTCGTCCCAGTAGAAGTTCTAATCGAAGTTCGGTAGCCCCACAGAGCAAATGGCAACTTATCTGGCTAATCCCAGTAGGTTTCCACCATCTTCTGCAGTATGTGTTTGATATTTTTGTTGGCGGCCTCAACCGCTCCATTGGTCTGCGGCCGGTATGTGGATGACTTATGAAAAGCCACATTGTATTTCTCCAGCAAATCAATCACCTCCTTCTTGAAGTGGGAACCATTGTCTGAAATAATCTCGTTTGGGACTCCGTAGCGACAGATGATGTTGTTTCTGATAAACTTCGCGACATGCGAAGCCTTCAACACTGCATAAGATTGGGCCTTGACCCACTTCGTAAAGTAATCTATTGCGACCAGGATGAACTCATGCCCATTCGACCCTTTTGGAGTAACAGCCCCAATCACATCGATTCCCCATACTGAAAATGGCCATGGCGAAGTCATGTTGTATAGCTTCGACGGCGGGATGTTCATGCGGTTTGCATGGATCTGGCATTTGTGGCATCGTCGAACAAAGCCAATACAATCCTCCTCCATGGTGGACCAATAGTAACCTGTCTGAGGATCTTCCGCGCTAGCATGACTCCATTCATATGTGCACCACATTCTCCTCCATGGATGGCCTCCATCAGGCGCTTCGACTCCTCAGCTTCTACACACAGCTTATGCATTCCCAGATGACCTCTCTTGTACAGCTTACCCCCGCAGATGATGAACTGAACAGCCATTCTTCTGATGGCCCTTTTATCTTTGGCATTTGCCCCTGGTGGATATGTCTCTTTCTCCAAGAAATTCCAAATATCGTAATACCAGGGGTTCTCATCCTGAACCTCATCTATGGCAGAAATTGACTCATATGCTGGCACAAACTTCTGGTCAATGATGACTGGACGCATCCAGACTCCGGACGGGATGTCTATCATGGAAGATAGAGTTGCTAGTGAATCTGCGAACCTTTTGTTCTCTCTTACTAGATGAGTGAAGTTTAGCTTTTCAAACCGAGGAATTAACAAATCCAAGGTCTGGTGGTAAATTATCATCTTTTCTTCTTTGACCTTCCAATCTCCTTTTGCTTGAGACACAACAAGGTTCGAGTCCCCAATGACGTCCAACCGTTTTGCCCCTAGTTCTAGAGCTGCTTCTAAGCCGGCAATACATGCCTCGTATACCGCTTCGTTGTTCGAGACTTTGAACCAGAGTTTGAATGCTAACGGGATACGGGAATTGTCGGGCGCTATCAGCAACACCCCTATCCCATACCCGTACTGGTTTGATGCTCTGTCAAAGTACATCGTCCAAGTTTCATCTTCGACGCGCAAAATGGCTTCATTTGGGAATAGGTACTCAACTGCTTCATCCCCTTCAACCGGGTGGTCGGCAAGGAACTCCGCTACTGCTCTCCCTTTTACAGACTTGCGCGTCACATACTTTAGATCAAATTCGGAAAGCAACAGCAGCCAACGAGCTAGCCTACCCGTAAGTGCCGGTTTCTCGAAAAGATATTTGATAGGATCGAGTCGTGAAACCAACATTACAGAGTGAGCTAACAAGTAGTGTCGCAGCTTCCTGGTAGCCCATACCAAGGCCAAACAAGCCTTCTCCAGCGAAGTATAGCAGGTCTCGTAATCCAACATCTTCTTGCTCAGATAGTAGATGGCCCTTTCCACTTTGCCCTTTGACTCTTGTGCGAGCATACAGCCCATTGTAGTTTCGGTTACTGACAGGTACAATATCAACGGTTTCCCCAGCTCTGGCGGTGACAACACAGGCGGGTTCTGTAAATATTCTTTGATCTGTTCAAAAGCTGCTTGGCATCGGCCGTCCCATTGGAATTTCTTTCCTTTCTTCAGGAGACCAAAAAGTGGTTCACAAGTCAAGGTTAGTTTTGAGATAAACCGCCTTATGAATTGCACTTTACCCAGAAAGCCTCGCACCTCCTTTTCAGTCATTGGTGGTGGCATTTCTAAGATGGCCTTGATTTTGGAAGGGTCGACTTCGATGCCCCTTTGCGTAATCAAAAACCCGAGCATTTTTCCTGTTGTAACACCGAATGTACACTTCTGAGGATTCAACCGCAGTCGAAATTCTCTGATCCTTTGGAAAAACTTTTGCAAGGCGGTGTAGTGACCCTCTCTTTCTTTGGACTTGACAATCATGTCGTCCACGTACACCTCAATCTCTTTGTGGATCATATCGTGCAATATTGTGGTCACTGCCTGTTGATAAGTAGCTCCAGCATTCTTCAACCCAAATGGCATTACTCTGTAGCAGTATGTACCCCACGGGGTGGTGAATGCAGTCTTCTCCCGGTCTTCGGGTGCCATTACTATCTGATTATAGCCTGAGAAGCCATCCATAAACGAAAGCAAAGCATGCCCCGCTATGAAATCTACCAACTCATCAATGTGTGGCAAGGGAAAGTCGTCCTTCGGACTGGCCCTGTTCAAATCCCTGAAGTCTACACATACCCGAATTCTGCCATCCTTCTTCGGCACTGGAACAATGTTGGCCAACCAAGTCGGGTATTCGGATACCAGTAGGAAGCCTGCGTCGATTTTCTTGGTGACCTCTTCCTTGATCTTAATGGCCCAATCAAGGCAGATCCTCCTGAGTTTTTGTTTGACAGGTCGGGCCTCGAGGTCAAGAGGGATCCGGTGCTGTACGATCTCAGGATCGATTCCAGGCATGTCTTCGTAGGACCACGCAAAAACATCTTTGAAATCTTTTAATAAAGCGACTAAGCGCTCGCGTTCCTCTGAAGACAACGTGGACCTGATCTGGACCAGCCGCGGGTCCTTCTCAGTACCAACATTCACAGTAATGATTTCATCAACTAAAGGTTTGACAAACCTTTCCTGCTCTTGTTCAATTAAATGTTGTAAAACCGGAGGAATTTCGTCCTCGGCGTTTTCATCAAAATTTTGAAAGTCCTGATTTAAGCAATAAATCAAAGGCACAGAAAAGTACTCGGAAACCACATTCATATCATTCTCATTATGTACTTCCAAACCGCCCGATTCTTCTATTACAACAGACTTAAAAGAGAAAGAAAAAGACGACCTGGACAGGACTGTGGCATCCGGGTTATCACCCCCAAGAATACCGGACTCAGACTCAGTCGAGCTGGAACCTGATTCCGACTCAGAAGACTCGGTGGAATCAGATTCCGGCTCACTACCTGACCCGGTGCTGCTGGACAAAAATCCCTCCTCGTACTGCCAGGTGAGGGAGGGTGCGATGGATGCATCCAAAATAGTTGATAGTAGGCCCGCAGCCGTTTCATTCCCGATCATGGACACCGAGAAGTTATCCCCCAAGCACAGCTGGTCGATCGAAGGATCTAAAAGTAGACATGCCAGTGCTACCCCCATTTCAAGTTCGGTGCCCTCAGACTCCATTTTCCTGTTCTGTTCAATCTCAACTGCTGGGTCTGTCTGCTCTTCAGCAACATCATCCCCAGGTAACTGTAGGTCAAAGAAAATCTCGAACCCTGGTACGCGCTTCCTCTCCGCGTTCAGCCACGGCTCCGGAAAACCACAAAATGGAAACTCTTCCCCCTCTCGGACAAAGCGTCCGTTTAGGGTACCCTGAATGGGCCGGTGCACTAAGTCGAAAGGTCTCCCCATTTGTTTCGCTCTGGCTCTCCCAGCCATTTCCTTTCCTTTCCTTGCCCAATCCTCCTTGGTGGGCAGATAACCCAAGCCAAAGGTATGGGGGTTGTGTGGCACTTCGGCCAATGCTGCAACGCCCTTGCGGCCGCTCTTTCCTAATCCCATGCCGGGGATGTGTTGGAGCTTGTTCATGAGATACACTGCTTGGGCACTGACATATATCCCCTCGTTAGCAGCCATGATGTTCTGTACAACCTGAGCCTCACCTAGGGTAAAACCTGATATGAACACATCCTCCATTCCATGCTCGATTTCTAGAACAGGCGTGGATACTTCCGGTGGTGGATGGATTGATGAATTCCCGAAAACAATGGCTACTCCCTTCCCATAGGGGTATTTCACCATTTGATGCAAAGTGGATGATACCGCCTTCACCTGATGCAGCCACGGCCGCCCCAAAAGCAAGTTGAAAGTTGCAGGCACCTCCAAGACATGGAAATCTATCTCATGCTGTCCCGGCCCAACTTTAGTCTGAACTTTTACGGTTCCCATCACTTCTCTACTTATATTGTCATACGCCTGGATGACCTAGGCTGTTGGTACAAAATCTGCGGTTTTCAAGCCGATCGCATATGCTGTCCTTGCTGGGCAGACGTTAATGGCGGATCCGGTATCAACAAGAACCACCGGTATCCATTTATTTCTACACTCCACGGAAATGTAGAGAGGCTTGTTATGGTCCGCCCCCTCAGGTGGCAATTCCTTGTCAGAAAAAGTCAGCGTCGGGGTAGCTCCTCCCGGAAAGACTAATCCCACTAGCTGCTCTGGCGTGGTGTCTATCGAAAGCTTGGCCTTGTCCATGGCTGACAGGACAGCCTGTCTGTGTACTCGTGATGCCATAAGCAGTCCCCAGATGGAGATGTCTGCTTGTATCTTTTTTAGCTGTTTGAGCACAGCTTCTTCCTCAAGTTGTTTCTCCTTTTGCTTTTCAGCCTCTCTATCCTTCCCAGAAGCCTCTGGTTGATCTAGGTGCGGGGGTTTGAAATACCGCCCGCTCCGTGTCATATGGTCGACTTCTCCAAGGTACCAGGTGTCATCGGGTTGGTTGTCCCCCCAATCTTCGTCTGTGTGGGAAAGATATAAATCCCCAATCTTCGTCTGTTTGGGTCAACAACATGCTTTTTATCCATGTTATTTTTATAAGTTGGCATTTTAAAAACAGGTTTTTTGACGCTCCGAGCCATTGATGAAATCAACTCTTTGCTTTTGCTATATTCAACCATGGAAAATTTTTGAAAAAATTCACCAATTCCAGCTATTAAAGACTTAGTTAAAGACTTGGTAGTGAGAGTTGACAACTCATCATTACATTGGCGAATTTTCATATCAAGTTGATGAATTTTTCTAATTAAATGGTGTCTTTTTTTTCTTCCACCAAATAATATTGTAATGGATGAAAGTTTATCTCATCAAGAACATGAATCTCTTCTTGAAGATCCAAAATTTTTGTTTATGCCAGATTATTTCATCTAGGCTATTTGGAATGGATGAATCCAATTCATTTTTTATTTCTCATACTTGACGTCCCACCAGGCATCCCAAAAAATTGTTGGCTTATTTTTCCTACAAAGAAAATATCATAGATGTGAGTGTGCGCAGCAATGATTTCAAAATTGCCAAGTGTAGAGAAAATAAAAATTAATAAAAAAATGAGGGAGACGGAAAAAAATGATTGAAAGAGCAATCAAAGTAACCATTAATTACCTCTACTCCTATGCTTTGTAAAGAATGTGCATAAAATAAAGTTCAAGAAATATAAATGACAAGAAGAATAGAAATCAATTGTCTTTGATTTTAGTTGGGTCATTACACTGTAGCCATGAATGGCTATATAAGCAAAGACTTGTAGGAAAAACTACTTAGTAACTACCCTATTCTTTTATCTCCTCCGTTTCATACTCCATAATCTTCCATAATTTCCTTCAACCTCCACTTCATGCTCCATGTTCTCCATTTTGTCCTCCATCAGCTTTCCACGTGTGTTTAATACTTCATAATTTCTCATAACCTCTAAACGAGTAGAAGGGCGTCACATGTCTAGCAATTATATAAATAATAATAAGATTGTAGATTTATAGTGCCAACAGATATACAAACAAAAAATTCATACATGATTTTTATATGAGCATTGCTATTAATCCCTATATTTCTTCTTCCAACCCCCACCTTCTTTATTTATTTTTTTAATTCCAATTATTTCCAACCTAAAATTCCAATTTTACCCTCATTCCTAATCTTCTAACCCTAATTTTCCAAACCCTAACTCTAACCCCAATCACCTCCAGTAATATCACTATCTTCGACCACCCCTCATCGCCGCAACCACCACTCCCTCTGTCGTAATCAACCACCACCTCCACCGACAAGCATCGCCAGCCCCTACTGCAAATCTGAATTAGAGAAGAGAAAGAGAAGAGACAGAGAGACAGAGAGAGAGACAAAGAGAGAGAGAGGAAAATTGATCTCCATTACACGTGTTGCGATTGCAACAGTAGCAAGGGTAGAGATCGCGATTGTGACATTGACCCATTCAGCACTATGTTACCGAACCAAAAGGATTCATTCAGCACTGTGTTGCCGAACATTCAAAATTCATTCAGCACTGTGTTGCCAAACCCATTCCACGATCGTGATGTCCTCATCCATTGTGAGAGAGAAATAGATGAAAACCTAGGGTTTTCAAAAGAAGATAGAGAAGAAAAAGAAAAGAAGGGCAAGACATATGACCATGAAATCACTCTCCATATAGCCTATGATAGTAGTTTTAATAGTGGCCATTGTTGATAGGTCTTTCCTCTTACTCTGTTTCTCTCTCATACTTGATTGGAATGCAAGAAAACAGAGAGAGAGAGAGAGAGAGAGAGAGCCCATATTAGAGAGAGAAGTGGAAGGGGGTCACAGTGGTGAGAGATGGTGGGAGGGTGGTTATTGGAGGAGGTTGCTGGTCTAAGAGGAGTAGAGGTGGAGATGGAGGTGAGGTTGGGGTTGGGGTTGGGGTTTGGGTTTGGTTTTGGAGTTAAGGGTATATGTAACGCCCTCAAAATAATACATAAAACCCATCATTCATGACATGCATTAATATAAGAGAAATAACATCTTTCTATTCATCAGAGTAGTTCTTTACAAAAGTATTACATGTTGACGTCAAAAGTAAATGCCCTATGGGCTTACAACTTTCCAAGCCAACACTTGGATACAAGAAGTGAGTGCTAACTCAAATACATATTAAGCCCTTCGCTTGAATTTACATGTAATACATCAAAAATAAAGTAAAACATCCAAAAGTCTGTCTGCCTCTAGCCTCCCAAGCTATGTCCTTGGAGATGACATACCATCTGTACTTGAAAATGATGTCTCATATAGGGTGAGCCACAGCCCAGTAGAAATATACTAAACCAGCTATAAACGATGACTAAAAGATTAGCAGTTGATAGATGGTCAACACTTATACATCCATTCATATTACATTTCAGTTCCATGACAATCATGTCCATGTTACATTTCATTTTCCTTTACTTAACAATTCATTTGATATACGTGGCTCAGAACCTGGCCAGATAACTCGACAGAGATTACATCTCTTGTTAATAATATTTCCAATTCAAGTGAGATATCAACTCATAATAATCATTTCATACTTCATAATAGATACACATTTTGGTGCTGTATCAACCTCAAACAAAAACACTTCCATACTTCATAAATGATACACATTGTAGTGTTGTATCAAAACATGTAAAAACACTTCCACATTTCACAAATGATACACATTTTAGTGCTGTATCAATGTCAACAAATCCGGTTTAGAGGTCCATCCCCCATCTTCCCCTAAACTGTGGAGTACATCCCCTATCTCCTCCCACACAACACATTGTATATAAACACAGATCATATACATAATCAATCAATACATAATGTTAATGTATTATTCCAATTGTCATATTCGATGACACATTCAATTGATTAGTTTTAGTTCACCTAATCCTCATGCATTGTCTACAACAATCAAGACTATCCTCCACCGACAGCCCAAAGCAGTTATTTCTAAACAGAAAATAAATGCGTCAAAAGGATATACTATCCACATTTCAACTAGGTGAACGATAAATTGATTTCAACTACACCATTTAATTTTATACCTTTCCAATTTGAATATTCTCAATTCAATTTCTCATTTCTCAAAATTAATTATACAAATTAATTTATCAAACTAATTAGGGCATTTCCCATAATTCACAATCCCAACCCTAAGGTTCCATTTCCATCAATCTCATAACATAACTTCCATTTTCAATGCTACATATACACATGGGTTCAAATAGTCAAAACCCCTCTTTTATAAAAATTACATAAAGACCCCAAACTTTCTCAAAATTACCAAACAACCCCCAACATATCAAAATGCCAAAATTTAAAAACAAAACTCATAAGAAGGAGTAGGATATCCCTACCTCGAAGTTAGAGCTCAAATGGAGAAGAAGACCAAAAACCAAAGTGCTCCAAATCCACAAATTTTCAGATTAAGACGAAGCCCTCAACACCCTCTATCTTTTATACAAAGAACTTAGGGTAGAAACTCACTATAGGTAGATCAATCCTTAGAGAGAAGACAAGTATAAAGAGAGAGAGAGCCGAATTCTAGGGTTTTGAAATCAAAAGGGGAGAAAAAGTGAAGTGTTCCCCGCTGTTGCTTATTGATATAACACAGGCTCGCTCGAGCGAAGGATTGGTCGCTCAAGCGACCAGACACAAAGAACTCTCGCTCGAGTGTAGAAAGCCTCGCTCGAGCCAACAATTCGAAGCTTCAGGTCTGCAACCAAGAAGCATGCTCGAGCGCAAGAATGCTCGCTCGAGCGAAGGAACCCAAAACATACACCTCGCTCGCTCGAGCGAAGGAAAGCTCGCTCGAGCCAAGAAACACAGCTCCCAGGTCAAAATGAGACGCAGAGGCACGCTCGAGCGCAAGACTTCTCGCTCAAGCCACCAGACACAAAACTCAACTCTCGCTCGAGCGAAGAACCAAAAGCAAAGAGCTCGCTCGAGCGAAGGACTAAAATTCTGGGCAGCAACCATTTGCTCCCAAACACAACCAACTTGTAACAAACCTGCCCACCACGTCCTATAACACAAATAACAAGTATTGAAGGACGAAAACAAGACATAAACAACTGCTAACATCCACGGAACCAAGTCCGGATCACTATACAACAAGGGCGAAACCCGGGATCGCTATAACCTCCCCCCTTAAAGAATTTCGTTCCCGAAATTAAGCACAAGTTTTCAGAAACAGGTTTTTCTCAATTTCCAACAATATGACATTTCAATAATCAACAACTTGACCCATTACCGGTCATTCCATCTCTTATCAAGAGGCATTTCACAATATGTAAAACAACATATATTTCAACCTGCATTATCATTATGCATTTTCTTTCCAATTCAACAATTTTCAATATATTTGATTCACAATTCCATATCACATTCAATGTTCATGATACATTTCCATTTCTACAATATATTCAACATATGCAATGTTTCATTAAACTTCCATTTCGAGGCAAGTTTCAAAATTCTTCCATTAAACCAAAACATTTTCAATGTTTTACAACTTAAGACATACATAATGCTCTTAAAGTTCGATAATATTACAAAATCTCAATACATGATTACACATCAACAAACATGTCCGGATATTTCTCGCGGACTTCCAACTCACGTTCTCAAGTGGCTTCCTCCACTCCGTGATGCTTCCATAAAACTTTTACCAATGGAATGGTCTTGCCTCGCAAGACTTGATCCCGCCTATCCAAGACCCGAATCGGCCTCTCCTCATAGGAGGCATCCTCATCTACCTCTAAGTCGGTCCAATCCAACACATGCGATGGATCCGGATCATACTTCCAAAGCATACTCACATGAAACACGTCATGGACTCCGGACAACTGCGGCGGCAAAGCTAAACGATAGGCAATCTTGCCAATCCTCTCAAGGATCTCAAACGGGCCAATAAACCGAGGGGATAACTTCCCTCTCTTACCAAATCTCATCAATCCCCGCCTAGGTGATATCTTCAGAAAGACATGATCACCCACCTCAAATACCAAAGGTCTCCTCCTACGGTCAGCATAACATTTCTGACGACTCTGGGCTGTAACAAGCCTCCTACAGATAAGCTCAACTTCCTCCGTCGTTTCTCGAACCAACTCCGAGCCCAACAAAGGTGCATCACCCACCTCGGCCCAACAAACTGGGGATCTACACGGTCGGCCATACAAGGCCTCAAACGGTGCCATACCGATACTCGACTGAAAACTGTTGTTGTAGGCAAACTCCACCAAGGGCAAGCGCCTCTCCCACGTCCCACTAAAGTCAAGGACACAACCTCGAAGCATATCCTCAAGGATCTGAATCGTACGCTCCGACTGCCCGTCAGTCTGAGGATGATAAGTTGTGCTAAAGGTCAACTTAGTGCCCAAGGCACTCTACAAACTCTGCCACAACCTAGCAGTAAAACAAGGATCTCTATCTGAGACGATCGTCACTGGGACCCCGTGCAACCTCACTATGTCCCGAATATACAAATCGGCAAGTTGATCTACCGAATCTCTCACGCGCATAGGAATGAAGTGCGCCGACTTAGTCAATCGGTCTACAACCACCCAAATAGCATCACTACCCCGCTGAGTCCTCGAAAGACCTACAACGAAGTCCATAGTGACATGCTCCCACTTCCACTCAGCAATATGCAAGGGTTGTAACAAACCCGCTGGCCTCTGATGCTCAGCCTTACTTGCTGGCAAGTAAGGCACTTAGACATGAAAACTGCCACATCTCTCTTCATACCCCTCCACCAAAACTGGCAACCCAAATCTCGATACATCTTAGTGCCTCCCGGGTACACCGCAAGGCGTGAATGGTGAAACTCTCGGAGTACCTCCTCTCGGCAAGACTCCGGCACAAACAAACGGTCTCGGTATCTCACAGTCAGGTCGGGATACACCGTCAAACCCTTCTCAACCTTCCCACTGGAGATCTTCTCTCAGAGGGATTCTACCTCAAGGTCACGTCTCTGTGCCTCTAATACTCGAGTCACAAGTGTAGGCTGCGTAACAATAGAAAACAAAGCCGCAGCCTCAGCAGATTCGCCTAGAAGCAAATCAAACTTGCCAAGTGTCCCGGATGGCTATACAAGCTACATCACTAATGGATTTCCTGCTAAGGGCATCAGCCACAACATTGGCCTTCCCCGGATGGTAATGCAACTCGAAGTCGTAATCCTCAATAAACTCCATCCACCTCCTCTGCCTCAAGTTCAAGTCCTTCTGTGTAAACAGATATTTCAGACTCTTATGATCCGAGAACACCTCGAATCTCTCCCCATAAAGGTAGTGCCTCCAGATTTTCAAGGCAAAGATCACAGCTACTAGTTCTAAGTCATGTGTAGGGTAATTCTTCTCGTGTATTTTCAACTGACGTGAGCCATAGGCTACTACTTTCCCCTCTTGCATCAACACACAGCCCAAACCCTCTCGTGAGGCATCACAATAAACCGCATAACCCAACCCTCTCTCCGGAATAATCAAGACCAGAGCGGTGGTTAATCTAACTTTCAGCTCTTGGAACGACTTTTCACAAGTCTCACTCCATACAAATTTGACTCCCTTCCGAGTCAATCTAGTCAACGGCGAAGCTAGCCTGGAGAAATCCTTCACAAATCGGCGGTAATACCCAGCTAATCCCAGAAAACTGTGGATTTCAAACACACTCTTAGGCTGTACCCAATCTTGCACTGCCTCAATCTTGGATGTATCAACAGACACCCCTTTCCCGGAAACCACATGGCCTAAGAACTTGACTTCTCCTAGCCAGAACTCACACTTCCCAAACTTGGCATACAGCCTATGGGCTCTAAGAAATTCAAGTACCACTCTCAAGTGTTCCTCGTGCTCCTCCTCAGAAGATGAATAAATCAGAATGTCGTCCACGAAGACGACTACAAAGCGATCTAAGAATTCCCGGAATATCCGGTTCATCAAATCCATAAACACTGTCGGTGCATTGGTGAGCCCAAAAGGCATCATCAGAAACTCATAATGGCCATACCGCGTACGGAATGTCGTCTTGGGAATATCCTCCTCCCTGACCCTCAACTAGTGGTAACCCGATCTCAAGTCTATCTTAGAGAAACAACGGGAACCCTTCAACTGGTCAAACAAATCATCAATACAGGGCATAGGGTACTTATTCTTGACCGTAGCCCAATTCAACTTCCGGTAGTCGATACAAAGTCTCAAGGCACCATCTTTCTTTTTAACAAAGAGGGCCGGTGCTCCCCGCGGCGAAACACTAAGGCGAAAAAAGCCCTTATCCAGTAACTCCTGGAGCTGAATCTTCAACTCAACCAACTCGGCTGGGGCAAAACGATAAGGTGCCATAGAAATCGGCGCCGTGCCGGGCACTAGATCAATAGAGAACTCAATCTCTCGGTGAGGTGGCAAGCTGACAAGATCCTCGGGAAAGACGTCTGAATATTCACACACCACCCTCGGCAATATAATCTGGGTCTTATCACACTCAGTACTCAAAAGGCTAGCAAGAAGACCACTAAGCTCACTCCGCCCTCGCGGATCATACACCGGTGGCAACACACTACCAACCCGTTCCCCCAAGAAATGGAAACATTCCCCGCTCGGGGTACATACTGTGACCCTCTGGCGGTAACAATCAATAACTGCCCGGTATGACAATAGCCAATCCATACCCAAAATAACATCAAAACACGACATAGGCATAACTACAAAAGGAAACGCAAGCCGGCGGTCAGCGACCTCTATATCGTAGCCTCTACATCCTTGTTTCAAAATCAATTCACCCCCAACAGGTGATACAACACATATAGGAGATGCTAACTGTGCCAACTCTAATCCCAAACAGATGCAAATACAGCAGATATAAAAGAATGAGATGCACCCATATCAATCAACACATTAGCAACTGGAGTTGCAAAACAAGAAGGTACCTCTCACAACTGATGGAGCATGTACAAGGTCCTGCGCGGTAACAGCATACACGCGCCCTGAAGGTCTCTGCTCTACCTGCTCACCCCTCGGAGCAAACGACTGCTACACAGACTGGGATGACGAAGCCCCCAGATTGGCCCTCGAGGTCTGCACAGACTGAGCTGGCTGAAAACTCTGCGTCTGTCTAGAACCAGACACACCCGACGTGGCACTCAACTGCGGGCAAAACCTCTTCAGGTGCCCCAGCTGACCACACTGATAACAAGACAAAGGCTGGCCTCTGCCCTGACTCTAGCCCTGAGGTCTAGCTGAAGATGAAGCAGCTCTCTGACCTCCTCCCCTCTACGGGCAAACTGAAGACTTGTGGCCCAGCTGACCACACTTGTAACAGGTGATATCTTCCTGATTGCCTCTTCTCGATCCCGCACTCGGCATTGGAAAGGTCGGTCTAGCAAAACCTCCCTGAAACTGCTGAGGGTGTGAACCCCTCTGTCTCCTGCCATCACCCTGACCATCCTGACTCCTCTTGGAGCCTCTCTGTCTCTCCTCCTCCTGCATCATGATCTCCATATGGGTTGCAGCATTAACCAAGCGCCCATAGTCTCGGGTCATAGAACCCCCAACTCTCATCTTGAGGCCGCGCCTCAATTTCTTCTCAAACTCGATACAACGGCGTTCCTCAGACGCCACGAGCTCAGGTGTAAACCTGGATAGACTAGTAAATGCAGCCTCAAACTGGGCCACTAAAGAACTCAGCTGCAAAAGCTGGCAGAACTGGTCTCTCAGCTTCTCCCTGACAGCTGGAGATAAGAATTTCTCCTGGAAAGCACCTACAAAAGCCTCCCAAGTGCCACCAATACGACTCTTCGTGAATTTCCACCACTGACCCGCATCCCCCTTAAGCTGGAAAGCTACCAAGGTCACTTTCAATGCCCCGTCTTCGATGCCTAGCATCTCAAACGTCTTACTCATCTGTTCTAACCACTCGTCAGCCTTAAGTGGCTTTTTTGGATCCCCAATAAACTCGTCCGGATTAGACCAGAAGAACTCCCTCTTCAGAAAGGAAGGCCCTGCATCAACAACTTGGGCCTGGACTTGGGCCTAAATTGGATTCTCAGCTCTGAGAATGCCCATAGATTCCCTCAAAGCATTGGCTATCCCACGGGCTAAAGCGCCCATAGCCTGCTGACCTGCTGGCTCGGCCATATTGGCCTGACCAACTCCCTCCTACATCACCGGAATCTTATCCGGTACTGGCACTTCCTGTCTCCTAGGCCTGCCACGCCTACCACCTCGTCCTCGTCCTGACATCCTAATAAAGGTAACAAGGAACATTAGCACATTCACAAATGTGCCGAAGCTAATCACTCGCGTCCTAAAGCATTGGACAACTGTAATTCATTCCACATAAGCACATAATCA
This sequence comes from Camellia granthamiana, assembly GCA_036172215.1. Classification (NCBI taxonomy): domain Eukaryota; kingdom Viridiplantae; phylum Streptophyta; class Magnoliopsida; order Ericales; family Theaceae; genus Camellia; species Camellia granthamiana. Next base: position 120,222,952 of record CM069905.1, read on the forward strand.
CATAAGCACTTACGAATTTCATTTTTGGATAATGACAGTCCCGAGGCGTTGCTAGAGTTTCGGTTAGAAACAGCATTGATCAAGTGCTTTTCCAACAAGACTCCCAGAAACCCAAGGATCCAGTCAACATCCTAGACAATACATTCTATACCCACATAGTCACATAAGCATGTTATCACATAAGTACATAACACTACATCTAAGTCTCTAACAAGCGAGACAAACCCATTGTGGTACTAACCACTTCCCACGTACCCAAAGTATTCGAACCCGGTACGCTCTGATACCAAGTTGTAACGCCCTCAAAATAATACATAAAACCCATCATTCATGGCATGCATTAATATAAGAGAAATAACATCTTTCTATTCATCAGAGTAGTTCTTTACAAAAGTATTACATGTTGACATCAAAAGTAAATGCCCTATGGGCTTACAACTTTCCAAGCCAACACTTGGATACAAGAAGTGAGTGCTAACTCAAATACATATTAAGCCCTTCGCTTGAATTTACATGTAATACATCAAAAATAAAGTAAAACATCCAAAAAGTCTGTCTGCCTCTAGCCTCCCAAGCTATGTCCTCGGAGGTGGCATACCATCTGTACCTGAAAATGATGTCTCATATAGGGTGAGCCACAGCCCAGTAGAAATATACTAAACCAGCTATAAACGATGACTAAAAGATTAGCAGTTGATAGATGGTCAACACTTATACATCCATTCATATTACATTTCAATTCCATGACAATCATGTCCATGTTATATTTCATTTTCCTTTACTTAACAATTCATTTCATATACGTGGCTCAGAACCTGGCCAGATAACTCGATAGAGATTACATCTCTTGTTAACAATATTTCCAATTCAAGTGAGATATCAACTCATAATAATCATTTCATACTTCATAATAGATACACATTTTGGTGCTGTATCAACCTCAAACAAAAACACTTTCATACTTCACAAATGATACACATTGTAGCGCTGTATCAAAACATGTAAAAACATTTCCACATTTCACAAATGATGCACATTTTAGTGCTGTATCAATGTCAACAAATCCGGTTTAGAGGTCCATCCCCCATCTTCCCCTAAACTGTGGAGTACATCCCATATCTCCTCCCACACAACACATTGTATATAAACACAGATCATATACAAAATCAATCAATACATAAGGTTAATGAATTATTCCAACCGTCATATTCGATGATACATTCAATTGATTAGTTTTAGTTCACCTAATCCTCATGCATTGTCTACAACAATCAAGACTATCCTATACCGATAGTCCAAAGCAGTTATTTCTAAACAGAAAATAAATGCGTCAAAAGGATATACTATCCACATTTCAACTAGGTGAGCAATAAATTGATTTCAACTACACCATTTAATTTTATACCTTTCCAATTTGAATATTCTCAATTCAATTTCTCATTTCTCAAAATTAATTATACAAACTAATTTATCAAACTAATTATACAAATTAATTTATCAAACTAATTAGGGCATTTCCCATAATTCACAATCCCAACCCTAAGGTTCCATTTCCATCAATCTCATAACATAACTTCCATTTTCAATGCTACATATACACATGGGTTCAAATAGTCAAAACCCCTCTTTTATAAAAATTACATAAAGACCCCAAACTTTCTCAAAATTACCAAACAACCCCCAACATATCAAAATGCCAAAATTTAAAGACAAAGCTCATAAGAAGGAGTAGGATATCCCTACCTCGAAGTTAGAGCTCAAATGGAGAAGAAGACCAAAAACCAAAGTGCTCCAAATCCACAAATTTTCAGATTAAGACGAAGCCCTCAACACCCTCTATCTTTTATACAAAGAACTTAGGGTAGAAACTCACTATAGGTAGATCAATCCTTAGAGAGAAGACAAGTATAAAGAGAGAGAGAGCCGAATTCTAGGGTTTTGAAATCAAAAGGGGAGAAAAAGTGAAGTGTTCCCCGCTGCTGCTTATTGATATAACACAGGCTCGCTCGAGCGAAGGATTGGTCGCTCGAGCGACCAGACACAAAGAACTCTCACTCGAGCGTAGAAAGCCTCGCTTGAGCCAACAATTCGAAGCTTCAGGTCTGCAACCGAGAAGCATGCTCGAGCGCAAGAATGCTCGCTTGAGCGAAGGAACCCAAAACATACACCTCGCTCGCTCGAGCGAAGGAAAGCTCGCTCGAGCCAAGAAACACAGCTCTCAGGTCAAAATGAGACACAAACGCACGCTCGAGCGCAAGACTTCTCGCTCAAACCACCAGACACAAAACTCAACTCTTGCTCGAGCGAAGAAAACCTGGCTCGAGCGAAGAACCAAAAGCAAAGAGCTCGCTCGAGCGACGAACTGCTCGCTCGAGCGAAGGACCAAAATTCTAGGCAGCAACCATTTGCTCCCAAACACAACCAACCTATAACAAACCTGCCCACCACGTCCTATAACTCAAATAACAAGTATTGAAGGATGGAAACAAGACATAAATAACTGCTAACATCCACGGAACCAAGTCCGGATCACTATACAACAAGGGTGAAACCCGGGATCGCTATAGTATAGTTGGTATTAAGGCGGAGGTTCAAAGAAAAATTGAGGGATTTCATTTTGCTGGGTGGGGGTTCAAAGAAGTAGGAGGGCCAAAGTAAAAAGGTATGGACAAATAGCAGCCCTCTTTCTATACATAACGATGTGGCTTAATGTAAGTCATTCATTTTAAATCAAAACACTCACAAAGATGACATTTATTTACTAAAATGGTATTGCCACATCATTCTTGTGATATTTTTGTATGAATTTTATATATATAGCATTTTTCTTATAAAAAAATATTATTGTCACATCATTATGTGTAAATTTATATAATTTTTATGTATAAGATTTTGTTTGTAAAATATTTTCCTACATATATATATATATGTGAAAACTGAATGGCTCCATATTTTTTTCCTTTTTTAAGTATTAACCTTGCTACAATTTATTTTTAGGATGCAACAATGAAGATTTGCTATATGGCGCCAAAATAAATAAATAAATGAATGAAGTCTCTCTAAGAATCCTAAGATGTAGAATAAATTTCATTTCAACCCAAATTATTTCTAAAAATTAATCTGATAACTTTAAATTACTTTCCAAGTTGACGTGTATAGATGGCAACACACTGTAATACTATAAATTTGAAAAAATTATTTAAAAATTTGTTTTAAAAAATAAATTAGTGGTTTATAATTTTTGTGAGTGTAAAGTTGTTGGCTACATATTTTGTAAAAGCCAAATCACAGTTTGACACGTGGCAGGATAAGGGTATTATAGGGAGATAATTTAAGCCTTCGATCCTGATCGAACACGTGGCAATGAACATTGGTTCTCACGTGATCTGAGTAGCACTAGATCAGTAAAGAGATACAAGGTGACGTGGCTTCAACGGTTACTCATATTCAAATTCAAATACAGGAGGGAAGCTCAACTGCAAAAGATGGCGTAGTGGGACTATTTCTAAGGCAGCATGATCAGCGATCATGGAGGAATAGTTCGACGGTTTGAAGTGCAGTTCGAAGGTCATCTTTGACAAGTATAAATAGTAGGGAAGCCCTCAGAAAAGACCCCCAGACTCAGATCATACAAACCAGTCTTTACTTCATATTTTCTTTTCCAGTTTTACATTTCTTGTACTTTAAATACCTGCACTTTAAATACCTGCACTTTAAATACCTGTTCTTTAAATACCCGCACTGCACTTCGATTCATAGGAGTAGTTTCAAGTAGATTCAAGTAGACTGTTGCTGTAAACCTCCTCGAGGCTGAGTTTGGACCATTGTAAGTGTTCATTTTAATGAAATACTTCGATTGTTCTTCATATTAACTGTTATTTCTCTTAATTTCTCCTAAGTCAAACCACCAGTAAAAGTCCTCTTCATTGAGGCTGAAAGAACTACAACACAATCGTCTGATAATTGGTTGGCAATTATAATTTCTGTAAGGACTGATTGATCCTTGCTGGCACGCTCGCATTTACTAAAATACCCTTCGAAAGCCAAAAAAGCCAACATATATTTTTGGCACGCCCAGTGGGACTAATTAAAATGGCTAGACGAAGACAACAAGGAGAAAATGAACGTCTGGAAGAAGGCGTAGAAGGAGAGGTAGAAATACCTAATCCAGAGGATAATGTGGTAACACATCCTGTGGAGACTCCTATGCTATCAGAACCTTTGGTTGAACAGACCAGTACTTCTGGACAAGAACCATATGTTCGTAATATTGGACGAAACCAAGGAATTGGACCATCCACCATTCCATCTACTCAGCCAACAAATCCATGGGATGGCTTAGTAGATGCTATGGGACAACAATTAATGAACACAATGGAAAGGTGGGCAACATCCTTTTTGGATCGAATGAATAACCACCAACCAACAAATACAAGACACACAGAGGAAATTTTAAATGTCCCTCAGCAAAGATTGGCTAGAGAAAAACAGCCTATGCAAGTTAATGGACAATCTAATGGTCAGACTAGTACTCCGAACTATGAAAGACCATCGCCTCAGTCTTGGTATGAACCCATTTCGAGGCCTGTAGTAGGCCAAAATGCCTCAGTACTCAACAATGAAGCCACACAAGTTGGTGGATCTGGCCAAGTACAAGAAACTGGCATAAGAATGGTGGCAAATCCTATGTTCGAAGCCATACCTGGCACCAGGGGGTATAATAATCCTTTATTCGAATTTATACCCGGGGGGTTGGAAGGTTTTCCCACAAATGGAAGGGACACAACACCTATTCCAGCACCTTTCACATGTCCTTTCGCAGGACAGGCTCAAAGGGGTTACCCATACCCCCAACAGCAACCTGCACCACAGGGGCAACCAGTCCCAAATGTACCACCTTATGGACCAAGAGGACCACAGGCGCAAGTTTGTCCACCAAACCCTGTGTTTGTCCCTCCAGTAATGGTTCAACAAGCACAAAATATGGTCCCTGGGGACCAAATTGCTGATATTGTTAGGGAGATGTGTAGACCGATGGCTCGGGGGGTCCAGACTCCTGTATACAGAAAACCATACCCAGAATGGGTAGATAGGGTACATGAATACCCAAGAGGATTCAGAATACCAGATTTTACCCTATTCTATGGAACTGGAAATCAATCAACAGCAGAGCACATTGCCAGATTCGCTGCTCAATGTGGTGAATTCACTAATCATGATTACATGAAACTGAGATTATTTCCAAATTCTCTAACTGGGGGAGCATTTGTATGGTATATCAACCTTACACCTGGCTCCATTCAAACTTGGCAACAAATGGAAGAGGCATTTCATGCCCAATTCTTCCAATCGGAGCTAGAGGTGTCCATGGCAGACTTGGCAAGATTGAGTCAGAGGCCTGAAGAAAAGGCTACTCAGTTTATTGCCAGATTTAAAAGGGCTCGAAATAAATGTAGAGTCATCCTTCCAGAGCCAGAATTTGTAAGATTGGCTCAAAACGGTTTAGAGTTTAGGCTTCGAAAGAAGTTTGACTCAACTGAATTCAGGGATTTGGTCGAATTAACCTATAAGGTGTCTCGATATGAAGCATTACTAGAGGAGGAACAAGATCGAAATAATGCTTCGTATAAGACGTATTATAGAGATCCCAATTATGAGATCGATGCAGCAGAGATTGTGGGCAAAGAACCTGTAATCTGTGAAGCATTAATTCATAAGGATACAACCATCGACCAGCAGTTTAAAAAGAAAGACTTTCATAGAAAGTACTCTTTCGATTTAACAAAAGCAAATGACATTTTTGATCATTTGCTTGCAGCCAATTTCCTTAAGTTACCAAAAGGAGTAAAACTGCCATCTCCAGATGAACTTAAAGGAAAAGTATACTGTAAATGGCATAATTCTTGGTCTCACTCGACTAAAAACTGCATTGTTTTTCGAGACAGGATCCAAGAGCAAATTCGAAAAGGAAGTTTGAAGTTCCCAGCCAAAACAGAAAAGGCCATGGAGATTGACAGTAACCCGTTTCCAGAAGTTGGAGAAAGCGCGACTAATGTGGTTGTACCAAACTTTCAGAATCTATCTCTGCAGGAATTGGAAGAGGCCAATGTGCAAATGCATATTGCTAACCAGACAACTGCCAAGAAGGAGACTAGAAACCCACCAGTTATTGGACAAGGTTTCTCACATCAGAAGGAGCACTCTGATGAAGAAGTACTGGATGACGATTCCTTGGAAGCAGCTGTAATACAGAGGATGTGTCCCAGATGCAGACTGAGCTACAAATGGTTGAAAGGGCTTCCAGTTGATGGGAAGCAATACTACAGGGATGTTCAGAGACGTCCTAAGCCAACCAACGCTTACAACAAAAGGCCGTATCCGGTTAGTGATAGGCAGCGACCACCAGTGGTTGAGCCTGTAATGGACAGAATGCATGCTAAAGGCAAGAGGCCCTTACATGAATCCAGGCCACCCAACTATTACAGAATGGAGAGCAAACATTCTGAAAGAAGATTAGAGAGGAGTTCAGGTTATGGGACTAAAGCCAGGGATTGGCCCCCTAGACCAACCTCACACAGAACAGAAAGTGGCTACTTTCATCAAAGGTCTGAATCAGGCTCAAAGCATGAGGTCAGAGCCAAGCACATACCTTCACAGCCAGCTTCGAAGATGGCTTCGAAGGTCGAAAAAGGCAGTTCAACATCTGAATCAGCTAGTTCGTGGGTACCTGGAGTCCCAGACTGGTTTGTAATGCAAAGAAAACCTAGGGAATTACCTGCTCGAAGAGATGTTGGAATCCAAGGCAGGATGGTCAAGCCTCCTTTGGTGGCTCCGAATAACTGGGTATTGCTGAAACACCCAAAGACAAAGGAACCAAATATGGTTTCAGTTATTTCCAGATCACAGAGGAGGAAGATTCAGCGCAGGTACACCCAGTACCAGCAAAACCTGAAAGAAAGTGGGGAGAGTTCTTCACTGGTCAAGACAGAAGGAAAGAAAACTTCGAAGTCAGATCATACTCCAAAACCGACTCTACAAAGTAAAGTGGTTTGTAGCAGAGAACAATTGGCCCAAGTTCATTCTGAACTAAAGGCCAGGGAGAAGTCTAGTTTGGCAGGGCTGGAGAAGGCTCTGATGGAAAGTGATAGCGAAACGGATGAAGAGATTGGCATAAGCCAAAAGAAGGAAATGGCAGAAGAAGAAATGTTCGAAGCCTTCATGGCTGAACAAACATTTCTGACTGAAGAACCAGTTGAGAAGGATCCTTCGAAGGGATCAGTTATCAATGAAGTACCAGAGTGCAGTATGGAGGATGCTGCTGAAGACACTGAGCAAGGTAGCCAAGAGGGGAAGAAGGTACAGCCAGCCATCCAGTTTGGCTCATTTCCCCCTGTATCAGTCAATATGGTACACATATTACCTCATGAATTCCAGGCTGGAAATGAGGACCAGGGTGACCAAGACATGGATCCAATTCCTGTCTCCAGTGAGGAGTCACAAGTGAGTATGGTGCAGGATGCTCCTGAAATGGCTACTCCAATGGAAACTGAGTGCGAAAGCGTGGAAGAGGTGAGCATCAACCTCTCATATCCTTTTGAATATCCCTCGAATTCCATGACCCAACATGTCAAGCCTTTGTATATCAAGGCTTTCTTCGATGGGATACAGCTAAACCGAGTCCTAATAGACAATGGGGCAGCGGTAAACTTATTACCGAAATCTTCTTTGAAGAAACTAGGGAAAAAGAATCCCAAGTTGATCCCAACCAGTACAACCATTGCTGGCTTTGCTGGAGATAAACAGATGGCTCAGGGGATTCTGCCCATTAACCTGAGTGTGGGAACCAGGGACTGCATGACAGCATTCTTCGTAATCGACAGTAATGCTAAGTACAATGCTTTACTTGGGAGAGATTGAATCCACACTAACAAATGTGTGCCTTCCTCTTTGCATCAGAAAATCATGATGGCTTTGGGCAATGGAGAGACGGAGGAGGTTGATGCAGATCCTTAACCCTTTATAGCCTGTGCAGACTTTGTAGAGGCCAAGTTGTATATTGAGGGTGTAACACCACTTAGTATACTGAGGAAATCTGATGGCTCAGCCGAAGTAACGGCTGATGAGGAGGTGACACACCTGAAGCACTTAGTCCAAGAGAGTGCTGATGAAGAGATTGTCGTTAAGGATGACAATGATGCCTGGTTGTAGGCAAGAAGGTGAAGAAAAAGAAGCCAAGTCTTTGGCTCTGATTAAATTCTCAGCATTGGATGTAAAAGCAATAGTCCAGAAAGTACAGGAGCAAGAAAGAGAAGCCATGATAATTGGCTGCAAACAGAAGCAACCACGGATCAGAATTTTGACCCTTGGTAAATACTGTGCATTGGACATTGAAACGAAAGTCCAAGAGATACAAGAAGAGGATGCCTTATGGACAGACTTTGTCTATGAGGAGGAGGGCAAAGATGTTGAACTAAAGAACCTGGGAGCAGAACAAGGCGAGAATGTTCCTTCGAAGGTTGAAGAAACCAAAGAAGAAGCTTCAATGAGTTCTCAGACACAAGATCCCTTAGAAGAAGTGAATTTAGGGGAAGGTTCTGTGCAACAGCCCACCTACATAAGTGCTTGCTTGAATAATCTGGACAGGGACCAGTTATTGGTTGTTCTAAAGAAATATAAAGATTGCTTTGCATGGTCTTATAATGAGCTGCCAGGATTGGATAGGTCATTAGTGGAACATAGGCTCCCTATGAAGCCTAATTTCAAGCCATACAAGCAGAAACCAAGAAGAATGAGTCCAGAAGTAATTCAGAAAGTCAAGGAAGAGATTCTGAGACTACTCAAGGCAGGCTTTATTAGAACAGCCAGGTATATTGAATGGCTATCTAATATTGTGCCTGTAGTCAAGAAGAATGGCAAAATGAGGGTATGCATCGATTTCAGAAACTTAAATCTAGCAACTCCTAAAGATGAGTACCCTATGCCTATAGTGGATCTGCTGGTAGACAGTTCAGCAGGGCATCAAGTTTTATCAATGATGGATGGCCATTCTGGTTATAACCAAATATGCATTGCAGAGGAGGATATCCATAAGACAGCATTCAGATGTCCTGGAAATATTGGCACCTTCGAATGGGTTAAAATGCCATTCGGCTTGAAGAATGCTGGGGCTACATATCAGAGGGCTATGAACACCATCTTTCATGATCTCATTGGAGGGTATCTAGAGTGTTATATTGATGACATTGTAGTGAAATCCCAGTCCATGGAGGAACATCTGTTTCATTTAGAAGCAGCCTTTGAAAGGATGAGAAAGTTCAAATTAAAGCTCAATCCCCTTAAGTGTGCTTTTGGCGTATCATCTAGAAATTTCTTGGGTTATGTGGTGCACAAGAAAGGAATACAGATTGATCAGAATAAAGCCAAAGCCATCATTGAAGCCAAGCCTCCATCAAGTAAGAAAGAATTACAAAGGTTCCTTGGACAGGTTAACTTTCTTCGAAGGTTTATTTCTAACACTGCAGGGAAAACTAAAATATTTTCTTCCTTGTTAAGGCTGAAAGATGAAGAGGAGTTTGTGTGGACAGCAAAGCATCAAATTGCTTTCGAAGGTATCAAAGCCTACTTGGCTAAACCTCCAGTGCTGATGCCACCAAAGGGGAATAAGCCTTTGAAGTTGTACATAGCTGCAGCAGAAGATTCATTGGGAGCTTTCTTAGCCCAAGACAACGAAGAGGGCAAAGAGCAAGCTATTTATTACCTTAGTAGGTTTTTAAATCCTTGTGAATGTAAATATTCAACTGTTGAAAAGCTGTGTCTTGCTTTGTATTTTGCTACAATGAAATTAAGATATTATCTTTTACCTACAACTGTCTTGGTAATTGCAACCACAGATTTGGTTAAATACATGTTATCTAGACCTATGTTGAGGGAAAGAATTGGCAAGTAGATACTAGCCTTATCGGAATTTCATTTAGAATATGTCCCTCAAAGAGCAGTAAAAGGGCAAGTTTTAGCCAATTTTCTGGCAGATCATCCATCTCAGACAGAAAGCCAAGAGATAATGGAGCTTGGTATGGCTAATGTTGAGCCATGGCAGATGTGGTTTGATGGATCGAAAGCCAATGGCTTAATTGGAATTGGTGTTGTGATTAAATCTCCACAAGGGGTAGAAACCACACATGGTTTCAGAGTGGATGAAGCCACTTGTTCCAATAACCAGGCCGAATATGAAGCCCTAATAGTGGGACTAGAAATCCTCGTTGGATTACAAGTACATGCAGTTGACATATTTGGGGACTCTCAACTGGTGGTTAACCAAGTGAAAGGGATTTTCAAGTGTCAAAGCATAAGCATCCTACCATATTATGTTGTTGCATTACATCTGCTTTCTCAGTTTCAAATAGCAAATGTAACCCATGTTCCAAGATTCTTGAACAATAGAGCTAATGATGTGGCTCAAAAAGCTTCGAACTTCAAGAGAAGGGATAATACCCAAAGGGACATAAGCCAAACAACATATCAGAGATTAATACAACCTTTGAATAAAAGGGATGTGATCTTGGAAGTCAATCATAATGACTTACAAGGACAAGATTGGAGACATCCAATAATGCATTATTTGGCTGGTCCATCTTCGAAGGCCAGCAGAAGAGTCAAATTGCAGCCCATGCAATATATGGTATATGGTAATGCTCTCTATAAAAGGGGGGGAGATGGCTTGTTGCTGGAATGTTTAGGCCCAAAAGAAGCATTAACAGCTATGGCTGAGGTTCATGAAGGCATTTGTGGTGCTCATCAACCTGGTGTGAAGATGAGATGGTTGCTTCGAAGGCATTCCTACTATTGGCCAACTATCCTTAAAGACTGCATAGAATATGCAAAGGGTTGCCAGGCATGTCAAAAGCATGGTACAATAAGGCATGTGCCCATAACTGACCTACATGCAGTAGTGAAACCTTGGCCATTTAGAGGATGGGCCATGGATATGATAGGAAAAATACACCCACCTTCTTCGAAGCATCATTGTTTCATTCTAGTGGCTACTGATTACTTCACTAAGTGGGTCGAAGCCAAGCCATATAAGGCTGTAGACCAAACAGAGGTCATTGGATTCATTAAAGACTTGATCCATAGATTTGGCATCCCACAAACCATTACTATAGATAATGGGACTGTGTTCGATGGGAGAATGGTGAAGTCCTTTGTGGCAGAATTTGGAATTAGCCTTGTTAATTCCACACCCTATTATGCACAAGCCAATGGTCAAGCTGAATCATCCAATAAATCCTTGAAAAAAGGTATACAAAAGGTTGTGGAGGATAATCCTAGGGATTGGCATAACCTTTTATTGGATGTTTTGTGGGCTTACAGAACCTCCCCAAGATCAAGCACAGGAGTTACTCCTTATGCCTTAGTATATGGGCATGATGCAGTTTTACCTGTGGAAATTAATGTTAAATCTTTGAGGGTAAGATGCCAAGATCAGTTAGATCCTGAGCAGTACCATCAAAGTATGTGCTTGGAATTAGAAGGCATAGATGAAGCCAGAATTTTGGCATTAAATAGCATTCTTTTCCAAAAGAAGAAAGCAGCCAAGAATTATAATAACAAAGTCAAACACATTGGTTTAGATGAAGGTGATTTGGTATGGAAAACAATACTCCCAATAGGAATTAAAAGCCATAAGTTTGGCAAGTGGTCACCTAATTGGGAAGGACCATATCAGATTCATAGAGTTTGCCTTTTGGAGCATACCATTTGAGAAATTTGAATGGGTATGTACATCCCAAAAAGATTAACGGCAGATATTTGAAACCTTATTTTCCAACCATTTGGGAAACACAAGGAGTAAAATAAACATTCAGCACAAAACATAAGACTACTCAAATGATAGACAAAATTTGTTCTTTTATAAAGAGTTGAGTACATTGTGCCACAAATTGGCCCAGAAGTCATTACAATGTCTTAATTGTTTTTGTATAGTGGATTTCCTATTACTAAGTGATGGAAACAATTGAATAGCTGCAGCCATGTCTTCTTTTCGATCAGCCAGCCCTTGGTTGGTGATGTGCAATTTGGTATCAGTTCTAACCAAGGCTTGGTTTACTGCGGCCAACTCCTCCTCAAGCCGAGCTTTCTTCTCCAGCAGTTGGACTCGAAAGTGGGAGGCAAAAGAGTGTTGTTCCTTAAGCGTTGATATCTCGGTATGCACCTGGGAAACAAAACTCTGGTCCCTAGCTAGTTTCTCATCCGCAGTCTTAGCAGCATGACAAATGTTGAGATAGAAATCAATAGTAGCTGCAGCCTGGGATAGATGACTTGAGTTGAGACATTCATGCCAGACTGCTCAGCAATGTTACAGCATTGAAGGAACCCATTCCTGATGATAGGCCTTTGTAGAGCCTCGAAGGGGATCCTCGAAAAAGAAGTCAGCAGTTCCAGGCATACGCCCAGATCTATTGAAGGTGTAGAAGGCTTGCTGCTGGAGGAAGGAAGACTCTCGAAGATTTCCAGTAAGGAGTCAGCCAAAACTAATGGCTCAGCTTCAGCACTAAATGTTGGAGAGGTAGAAGGTATGTCGAAGAGACTAGCTAGTCTTCCTTCGAAGATGTCTACCTCATCTCTGGACATGAAGGGCATAGAGAGTGTTGTGGTGGAGGACACAGAGGACTGCATGGGGATGGGAGAAAGGGATGGAACATCTTTGGCAGCCTCTATGGTCTTAGCCACCAACGAATCAAGTGAAGAGGGGCTGGAAGTAGGCATAGGTGATGAACCATGAATTGGAGAACTACCAGCACCCTCTGTGGGAGAATCAACTGCCATTGGGAATGGAGTAGCACTTGGAATTTCTGAGAAGGAAGGAGGAAGAGCAAGGCTCGAAGAAGAAGTAAACTGAGGCAGATCAAAAGTCAAAAAAGGGAGATATGGCTCTAAGCCAAGGAAAAGAGACGCAGGGATGCTTGGATTCAAAGAGGGTATATCGAATGTAGGCTTGGAAAGTGGGAGCATGATTTGGATGGTTTTCACATGTTGCATCTGGTCAACTTCAACTGAAATCGAGGGAGGCCTTGCTGGGAAGATGAATGCAGTAGCTGTTGCTGCAAGAGGAAGAAATACAAAGGACTGTCAAAATTCAGTATTAAAAATTGACAAAGGAAAAACAACGGAAGAGTGAAAGAAATTACTTGATCCAGTGGTATTAGTACTAATGGGAGAGCTGCGAAGGGAGTAATGTTCGGCAGCCTGTTGCCTTCTTACTATTTCTCTTTGTAACATATCGGCAGCAGCAGCTTCTTCTCTTAAAATTTGTTGCTGCCGTCTCTTCTCAGCCCTTTCAAAAACGATTATTGCCTTGGAATGTTCCTGTTCTACTGTTTTGGTAGCTGCTTCATGAAGCGGGTCCTCACCCAAGTCAGCAGCAGAAACAGTCACCTTCTTCCTTTTCCTCCTTGGTGGTGATACTACTGGTTCCTTTTCAATCTCCCTCTCTTCAATTTGGGGTTCAGATTGTTCAGAGGTTAGTTCTTTCTCCATTACTATAGTGGTTGCCTCGAGAGAAGGATGCTCAAGTGTATCAGAAGGGGAGGTAGCCACCTTTTGTCTCTTTGTTCTTTGTAAGGGCACTTCTTGCTCTTGTTCGACCTCTTCTTCTCCCAAAGATTCAGGTTCATCAGAAGGAAGGATCAGCTTCCTTTTTTGTTTCTGTTGTTGTTTCTTTTTTAGAGTAGCTAAAGTTTCAGCTCTCTTAGGAGATTCTTCTTGCGGGGACCTTACACCAAAGAACATAAGTACAAAGGAAACAAACAAAAGATTCAAAAGAAAAAAAAGAGAGAGAATCTGAAAGTACTTACCCTTCTTCGAAGCAGCTCTGGTAACTCTCGCTGGAGGGGGTGAAACTGCAGGAGTAATTGTAGCAGCTTCAGGAAGAGGGGGAATGTTCCTAGCTGTCGCTGATTTAGCCTTCGAGGGCACTCCCAATCCTACCAACAAGTCATGGGGGTGTACAGATAGGCGTACTTCCATATTGACTGTCCACCAGTTCTGGAATCTTTTCAAGACCAAGTCATACGGAAGAAAGGGGACAAATTGGAACTCATTCAAGTCCTTCAGCAGTTTGAGAATTGCCGTCTCTAGTCTGGATTTGGGTATTTTCAAATCTCTGCAGTGAGGTGGACATTCAAGTGACTGCAAAGAGGAACTGGTATCCCTTGAGTGAGTCCAAATTGTCTGGCAAATTGAGAAGGTCAGTACACCTCAGATATGCATTTGTAGGCTCGAGGGTTTAAACTGCCAATGAACAATTCTCTTGGTAGTAGTATAGAGGCCCACATATCTTTATGAGGAGAAGTGGAGCATTCTTTATCGGCCAGAAAAGTTTGCAGCCAGGTTGGTCCATTATTGGCTTCGAAAGGACAGAAAAACGGGGCAGATAGAGAGATAGGGAGTTGGTAAAAGAAGGTAAAGTAATAAGCGAAGGAAGCAGGATAAAGGGTAATCCTAGCATACTTTTCCCTGTAAGTACTAGGATCCTGAACAAGGAATCTTAGACACTTGGGATGTAGGTCAGTGAAATAGGCGAAGAGCCAGAGTTGAAGCACCCAGAGGGGACCTCCTTGGTTAGCATCAAGAGGTTTTTCACAAAATTGGGAACAGGCTCTGTAAATATGACCTAAAAGATAGGGAGCAAGAGCTATGTGTTTTTTCATGACAAGTGCCTTCGCAAGAGGAGCAAACTCAGGCATAATCCTCTGAGATGAAGTGCAAAAGAGGAATTTGCATAACCAGTATAAGATAAAGGAAAATAATTCTCTGTCCCTCACAGGACCTTCCCTTTTATTTTCAGCCTTTACAAAGTCACTATAAGAGGAGTTTAGGGCTGGAAGAGAAAATTTGACAGGAAGGTCCGGGTAGTTGGGAGTAAAAGGAGAACCATGGGGTGAAAGCCCTAAGAGATGGCAAATATCAAGAACGGTGGGGGCCATCATGCCACACCGAAATTGGAAGAAATTAAAAGCCATATTCCAGAAGCATAAGGCAGCAGAAATCAAAAAAGGGTCTTCAGGAATAATGAACCTGGAAAGACGAAGGGCATCGAGGACACAGAGCTCTTGCAGGTCATCCTCTCTCGCAGGCACTACTCGGTCATACCATTCTTCCCATTCAGTCCTCAATGTCGGCCAGCAACAGTGAGGACGATTCACTCTCCAGTTCCGCCAATCAAGCCCTCCTTCATAAAGAAGGAAATGGTCCTCCAAGCGAGGATATAGAGCTGCGAGTTCAGTAGGAGCTTCCCGAAAAATAGGACCAAGAACATACTCTTGCTTGTTGCTGTGGCGAGGAACGAAGAGACGCTCATCTATGTTGCTTGGTCCACCAGTCGTGAGTTTGGCAATTTCTTCATCAATACATTTCTTCAGAGCCATGGTAGGGCTGAGATGATCGCCAGCGGGCACTTTCAGTGAGGAAGGATCCATTAATAGCAAGTAATAAAGAAGAGAGGATTGGTAGGGTTTGTGTGTTGAAAGAGCAAGTGATTTCAGAACATGAAACAAAGGGGTTTTTAAAAAAAGCTTTGTGTCTGAAAAATATATTGCGTAAGTCGTTAAGTACTAAAAGTACGAATACGAGGAGTCTCTTCCAATATTGATAGTTTTGGAGGGAAAGAACACAACCCAGATGCTGAGATTAGCTTCGAAGTAGGGTATTTGGCTTCGAAGCCAAATTTTGGCGCCAAAAATCAAACAACAACGGCTTTGAAATACAGAAGCCGGCTTCGAAGCATACTACATGCTTAAAAATGCTAGAATGCTCGAATATTGGTCCACTTCAAAGGGTTTAAAGGCCTGTTTGAGGGTTATTAATCAAAGTAACAACCTTTGGAGCAACTCCTTGAATCCTTTAAGGATGAGCACTGTTCGAAGCATTAAAACCAATCGTTGGTTGGAATTGCTGTTGAACCAAAACAGTGTGGATTACTCTTCGAAGCAAAACAGTCAGTTTAAAATTGATTGGCTATATTAACCATGACCATATATTGGTTATAGTTAGTTTTGAGAGGTAATGTTGTTAAAGTTCAAAGCATTGATTCCAGGTAATATCAGCCAGAATTGTCAACTATACTCCATAAATTGGAAAAAGACATGTTGGTTCTTTTAGCGTTTCATTAAACAATTGAGTCCAGATTCGAAGGATGAGATTGTTCAATTCGAAGCTATGAGTTGGCTTTTAAAGGCAAAAGGAAACAGAGTCAAACAATGTCAAATACAGAAGGACTTTGTTTGTATTGAAGCCAAGACAATTACATTAAGTAACCCTATTTGGGTACAAATTCAAGCTCATAAAAATAACGAATAGAATAAATAACAAGATCATGGAATTTTGTCCAACAATGATCAATGAATGTTTGTTCTTTCTTTATTATATCTTCTATCTCCTCTAATGTTGGCTGCATAAGTTGGTGTGCTCTCACTTCATAGTAGAGCTCCTCAGCCTTTATTTGGAAAGCCTCTTCCCTTAATTTTTGTTCTAACTCATCTATAACCAAGTCATCCCAATACGCAGAATCTTTATTTTTGAAGTCATCGAGATCTTCGATAAAGTTCTCTGCTTCGTACTGGGCATGAATTCGGAGAGATGAAAGTTGATCCAAAGATTGGATGGTGACTTTGGAATTCCGATGCCAGTGGAGGAGTACCGGAAGTTGGTCCAGGAACATGTGAAGTTCTGCTTGGGCAATGGGATTAAGGACATGGCCTCTAGTCAGAATATCACAAGCCCATCGAAAGTTCTTGAGAGGGATGTCATCCTCAAGAACATTGAAGGGCAAGTGAGAGAAAGCCGCAAGCAGAAGTTGAGCTTGTTTCCGCTCAGTTGGAGTTGGGGATGATGGAGGTTTGTAAGGTGGAAAGATTTTGTCCATGGGAAGGGCAAGCCTTAGTTTCTCTGTCCAGGAAAAAGTGGGAGGAGGAGAAGGAGTAGATGGTCCTGCTTCAGAAGATGGAGAAGGTGTGGATGCTTCTATTCCAGAAGGTGAAGAAGAGGGTGTGGATGCTTCAATTTGAGAAGATGGAGAAGAAGAAGTGGGTGCTTCTGTTATGGGAGATGGCACGGGAGCGGAAGGAACAAAGGCATTAATGTAGTCAAGCCAGTCAGAAGAGCAAATCTTCGCCTTCTTGGCTAAAAATGAAGGGCTGTACCCTTGTGATTCTTCCAGACGCTGGGCAGTGTGCATTATCTTTGTGGGCATAGAGGATGTATACCAGGCCACAAGCAGATTCTCCTCCAAACTACGTCGAAGGTCAATGGGCACATAAGGTTAGACCACCGAGCTTCGAGCGTAAGAAGGAAAATCTAAAGGGTCAGCGAACTCAACAAAATGGTGATTGATTCGTTCTCTCAAGTCCCAGGACTCAGATGCTGACCAGTTTGTCCATCCGGAAACCCCAGAAGATGAAGAAGTTGTAGCTTCATCCCAAGCAGAGATTTGTGAAGAAGAACTTCCCAAGTCCATATTTGCAACTTGTTGAAGCAGAGGCTTGAGAATAGTTCGTTCAGAGTACAAGGGGAGTTTAGAGGAAGAATTTCTTGTATCTGTAAATTTGTAAACCGAAGGATTAAGGGCAATGTGTTCGTAGTCCAAAGGTTGATAATTTGCAAAAGCCTCCATGACCTGAATATAGAAGGGCGGGTAAAGGTGGCTAATGAATGCGTGGAGATTCTTTCGAGGGGAAACAGCATTACTCAATGGCTCTTCATATGATTGATCAATAGAGTGAGAAGTTGATTGAGCCATAGTCTGTTCGAATGCTAAAGGTATTGGGTTATTCAACAAGCTGAGAGTTAATGCAAATGGTCACCAAATAGGCGACGGTTGTGTTTCCTGAAGATGGATTCCATACACGTTCCAAAAGCGCGGGAAAAGCTTTTGATCCACTAATATCTCCAAGTATTGGGTATATTAGTGCGGGGGGTAATGTTGGCTACATATTTTGTAAAAGCCAAATCACAGTTTGACACGTGGCAGGATAAGGGTATTATAGGGAGATAATTTAAGCCTTCGATCCTGATCGAACACGTGGCAATGAACATTGGTTCTCACGTGATCTGAGTAGCACTAGATCAGTAAAGAGATACAAGGTGACGTGGCTTCAACGGTTACTCATATTCAAATTCAAATACAGGAGGGAAGCTCAACTGCAAAAGATGGCGTAGTGGGACTATTTCTAAGGCAGCATGATCAGCGATCATGGAGGAATAGTTCGACGGTTTGAAGTGCAGTTCGAAGGTCATCTTTGACAAGTATAAATAGTAGGGAAGCCCTCAGAAAAGACCCCCAGACTCAGATCATACAAACCAGTCTTTACTTCATATTTTCTTTTCCAGTTTTACATTTCCTGTACTTTAAATACCTGCACTTTAAATACCTGTTCTTTAAATACCCGCACTGCACTTCGATTCATAGGAGTAGTTTCAAGTAGATTCAAGTAGACTGTTGCTGTAAACCTCCTCGAGGCTGAGTTTGGACCATTGTAAGTGTTCATTTTAATGAAATACTTTGATTGTTCTTCATATTAACTGTTATTTCTCTTAATTTCTCCTAAGTCAAACCACCAGTAAAAGTCCTCTTCATTGAGGCTGAAAGAACTACAACACAATCGTCTGATAATTTGTTAGCAATTATAATTTCTGTAAGGACTGATTGATCCTTGCTGGCACGCTCGCATTTACTAAAATACCCTTCGAAAGCCAAAAAAGCCAACAAAAGTACATCTCACTAATTTAAATTTGTGTTATACATTCACTTTTGAAATAAAATTTAAAATACATTTTCATGATCCATAATATTTTTGGGCAATAAAAATCCATACTAAAATATTGCACATAGACTTGACTTTTTATTTTTTGCTTTTTTGGTCTTTACAGACTTGACTTTGGGAATGCTTCGGTCGCCTCAAATCTGTTTATTAGCAAAGCTTTTCATTTTGAATGGAAATTTTTTTTAATCAACAAAATGGAATTGAACGGGACCTATTATATTTTAAATGAAGTTCATCAAACTTTATTCATATATTTGACAATATAATTTTCAAATTTTTCTTAAGAACAATGTGGAAAGGCCCAATTATAGTTATTGATATAATTACTGAAAATGTGTACAAGGTTGGTTTAAAAAAGTGATTATTTTGTTTTTTGTCTAAAAATATAAGGTGAAAAAAATTGAAAGGTCTATGAATGATTTTCTAACCTTTAACAAATAAAAAATATCCAAAAAAATAAAGAGAATGGGAAGTATTCTTTGACTTTTCTGCATGATTTTTTAATTTTTTTAATAAATTACAAATACACTTCCTCTTCAGATTGGCTTAAAATACGAATAACTTCCTATGATTCTAAAAATTACATCCCGCCTTTTGAAATTTTTAATCGTATAACAAATTAACTATTTTTTTTAATAAATCGTCAACTCAATTAATAATTTTTAATAATATCATAAATATATTTCAATTAACAATTCAAATAATTTTATTGTTATATAAGAAAGTAACCACAAATTTTATTTTTTTATTAATTTTTTTAAATAAAAAAATCTAACAAAAATATATTTATAATTTTTAAAATTATAAAAAAAAAACAATTCATATTTTAAACAAATGTGAGGAGATTTATTTGCATTTTACCTGAGATTTAACATCACATCAGATTCTTTGAATGAATTCTTATGACAGGCTCGGTTTGATCAACTCGACAATAAAGATTTTACATCACACGTCAAATTGACGAATAGGATTTCACCTCACACATCATTCATTGAATGAGTTCATTTGGTTTGAATTATCACCTATGAGAAAAATTATTTCTTAGTCTAAGGGTATCACGTGGACATACTTCTAACATATCACAAACTATCATGGCTTCTACGCCTAACACAAAATTGTGAATTTCGTCATTTCAACTAATTATAACACATCTGAAACACTGTATGACCGTATCCCAAGACCACCAAAATAACTTCTCCACCTATGAAGTATATGCTCAGTTTGATCAAGTGAAAAATAAGATTTCACATCACCCATCAAACTAAGCAATAAGATTTCACCTCACGCATCAGATTCTTTGTGTGTGTGTTGATTTCTGACCACACTGTCAAACAGGTACTCAGCTGGAGAACACTGGCGAAATAGATTGCGCTCGAACGACCTGTCACAGAAAGATGAGACCCCGGCGGTGGTTTGTCCACCCGGGGGGCACTCCGATGATCAAGTCAATACTCAATTATCTCTCAAAAATAGCGAATAGTGCTTCAACTCACTAGTCATAATACAAAAAAGCGTACCTTAGACCTATGAGGGTGCCTTACTTTTATAGTTGTCACTAACCTGATCCCCGTAGAAGCCTAGCTTCTCTTGGACTCTGGCCCAATACTCATCCTGGACTCTCCAATAGATAAAGATAAACTCCCCAAGAGCTTTATCCTTATCCAGGCTGAGGTCCTCCCCATTCTACGACTCTTATAGCTCATCCGCTTATCTCGGATTTCGGTATCTCCACAGATAACCTCGGCCTAGCCGAGATCATCTCGGTGTCATGACCAGGACACGTGGCACCTCGGCTGGTACTTCGGTGCCACCTCGGCCACGTGTTGTTTATTCAAAAAATATGCCCCCACAACTGCCCCTTAGGTTCTATTATCTCGGCATCTTAAGGTGATGGAACCTATATCATTTGACCATATAGCACGTCGGCTAAGTTTGCTCTATCTTTCATTACCGAGGTTATCACACATCGGCTCCATATGATCATGACTCCAATGTGTTTTGTCAATGCCTTAGAACCAAGAGCCAAGTTTTTCAAGTTCCTTAACCGAGATCGTTCCCCTAGCCAAGGTCTTTGCTTCATTAAATCAAGAACTCCAAGAGTTTCTACACGCGTATGAGCTATCACGCACAGTAACTCAACCATTTTCGCCACGCGTCTCTTCCCTATTGAATCGTACCTGACAAGTGCCATCAGGTCGCGTCGCTTTTGCGTGCACCGCCTGACAGGCACGTCATCTTGGGCACATTCAATACCATTTTGCCGCCTTTTCGTGTTTTAACAAAATTTCTCCCCTCTTTCCGTCTTTTTACCTTACGTTCTTCGATTTCTCTCAAGCTTTCAAGTTTCTCTCTCTAAAAATCCCGTACCTCCATTGTTGCCTTCTTCGAGCTTCCTGCATCCACTTTGTTCACCTCCTCCGGTGAAGCATTTGCTGTTCTTCTCTATTCACTGCCACCGTCTAACTCCGGCGTACTTCACACTGGCTATGTGACATGGGAGTTGGGCCCCATGTCATTGAGTATATAGTAAATCAATAGTTGACACATATGATACCAAATTATTTTGGATACAATTGTGGATGTTTTTTTATGGGTCTCAAATTTTTTCTTATTGTTCATCTAGACTTTTTTATCACTTGCAAGGGATAGTGGATCCTGTTCATTTTTTTTTTTTTTTTTTTTAAATTCTCAGTTGTCAATTAAACAAACTAAAATAAAAAATGAAATTTTTTTGGCTCAAATGTGAGTTTTGCTAAAACAAATAGAAATTATGTTTCTAATAAAAGTGATGGTTTGTGAATTTTTTTTTTATTTAAAAAATAAATGAGGGTTATAGGTGATAATTTATTGGTCATCTATAATTATTTTCAGATCAAATGAGAATACCATTCTAAATTTTCTTCTTACCTTTTTTTTATATAGATACTTTTGTTTTGTAGTTAATTTTATTATATTTAAATATTTTATTGTAATTTTTAAATTAAAAATAAATTTTGAAAAATCATATTTAAATTATTTTATGCCATTATAAAATATAATTTTTTTATATCAACTTATTTGATGATCTCTTTCTAAAAAGTGTATTTGCTTTTGTTCATTAATTTTATTTATTCGAATTTTTGAATTTTACATATGTTTTCATCGAATTAAAAATTATGTTGCACAATCTTTAAAAATTTATAGGCTTGACTCAAATTGTTCGGGTTCAACTCGCCCAAATTTACAACTTTAATAAGAGGGTTGAAAGTTATATTATTAAAATTATGATAAATTAAAGATTAATACATAAACAAGAAACGAGAAACTATCATTTCGGCTGCCAAACTTTCATGTATTTTTCAATTTGACCCTCAGAGTTTGATTGATATCAATTTTACACCCGAGCTCGGTCAACCTTCAGCTTCAATGCGTCCCGCTCGGCCGCAACCTCCTCTTGTGCAGCCTTGAGCTTTGCTATCTCGGCCACGTGCGATTTGTTCTCTGCGATCGCATCGCGTAAGCTCTGGCGCAACTTTATCATCCGGTCATGCGCCAGATAATTCTTTTGTGCGGCCTGCATGCAAGAGAAAGATCGTAAGTGTTTGTGAAGCCGAGCAAAAACCGAGCAATAACTTGAAGAAAAATGGAAAACTTACCAGCACAATCGACTTCGCCGCCGAGCGGAGGACTTTGAGGTCGGCAAGCTCCTCGTGCCTCTTCATGTCCGCAGGTAGGATCAAACCCTTGGTCAAATTGAAACCAAGTGAGTAATCCTTGTCCTCGTAGACCGAGTCCTCGGCAGAGACTGCTCGGCCCTGGTAGACGAACTCGGGCGCCCAGACCGGGGGGGCAGCCGGACCCTTGCCCTTAGATTTGCGGGCCAGTGGTTGCTCGGTCTGGTCGCCGAGCTCGGTAGAATCGATCTCGGTGGAGTTTTCGTCAACAAGGCTTTGCCCAGCCTGGTCCTTCCTTGATCTTTTCTTTGGCCGGCCAGCCGGTTGTTCGCTGGCCAGGGCGAGCACCGCCCCTTCTTTTTGTCTGGCGGGGGTGGAAGATGTTCCCCCGGTTGCTTCTGGCTGTTGGGACTCGCCCTCGTCCCCAGTGATCATGGATTTAATGGCTCGGATCTTAGCCATTTCTTGCTCGGCGGTAGTTGGGACAAGTCTGACCGGTGGCAGAGCTGGATCTGGCTCGGGGGTTGGCTCGCGCAGAAAGTCGGTGACCCTGCTTTTGCGCGGTGCCTGGTAGTGGTATGTTTGCTCAAAACCGAGCAGTTTCGAGGCTTCCCTTTCTTCTTCGGGGATGCGAAGCAGAGCTCGGATTGCTTCGGGGTTGGCTTGATGATAGTCCGCTGCCAAGTGTTTATCTGCAAAGGAAAGACAAGTGTTAGACCGGTGCAAAATGATAAAAGTTGAGGCACTGAAAAGATAGCACGGTGGGCCGGGCTACTCACCAGCACGGCCAAAGTCTTTCCTAATGTACCACCCCGGTATGGGTGCCTCGGTGTCCTCGTAATTACCGGACACCCAGAGAAAATCGTCATCATTCGTTTCTTTGTCCGGGTTGCCCTCTATGAGCTTTGCTCGGCCCTTCTTCACTTTGAGGTACCAGCAGAGCCCGCTCTTATTCCTACTCAAACTATACTGATGGAAAATTTCAGCGAGGCCGAGATCGAGACCGAACCTGCGGTTCAACTCGGCGACGCCATTTATTATTTTGTATGTGTTGTTGGAAACTTGGGTCGGGCAAAGCCTTGTCTGCCTCAAAAATTTGCAGATCAAAGGCTGCACGGGGAAGCGAAGTCCGCCTTCAACAATTGATACGACCGTGAAGGGGCACCGGTCTAGATCCCCCCAAGGTGTGTCTCCTTTCTTGCCAAGCTCTAAGATGATGTCGTCAGGAATGTCGTACTCCTCTCGAAACTCCGCCATCGCCCCGGGCGAGCTAACCCTAAACCGGTACTTCCCCATTATCTCGGTTTTATTTGACTTAGTGTTCTATCTCGGTCAAAAATGCCGGTGTGTTTGCTCGGACTTTGAGCTCCACCAGTCAATGCTGGATTGGTCGGTTCTATTTGTTCTGCATGTTAAAAAGTAAGGCCAAGGTTAGCACGGCATATATTGCGCGGCTCTTAAATGGAAATAACTCAGCGAAGGATTTGATGCTTCGACCTAGGAGTATCTGCTCGGTTTACATGTGTGTGCTTAAATCCTTTAGTTCGGTTATTGCTCGGTCAAGACCTGTTCAAGGTCCCGTTTGGTTTTAAGCTCGGTCAAGGTTCAAGGCGGGGCTTCAGTACAGTTCAGGTTTGCAGTGGAGACCATAAAGTTTTGGCTCGGTGCATTCCTAGTTACCGGTCTATTGGAGCATATAGCTCGGTTGTGGCCTCAGTAAGAAGCCACAAACAGTTTTTGCTCGGTTTAAACCCTTCCCACGGATCTAAAAGGGCGTTTTGCTCGGTTTTTCCCAGTATTCAACGTGTTCATTCTGTTCATCCTATTTTCAAGCCTCGTTCGTTGAAACTAAAGGGAAACCAGGGGCACGAAGGCCCCCTCCAGCATTTTAGTTACAGTTTTGCCTAGGTTGCATAAAGGGAATGCTAAGAACAACCCAAAAACAAAAAAAATGCCAAGCACAAACGCAAAAAACAGGGGCATGAAAATGAAGAACACAAACAGAAAACGGAAAACTGAAAACGCAAGGGAAAGAAGGAAAGGCTTACCAGACGATGAAGATGGGCCCTGTAGAACCCAACTGGAGCAACAGGAACGAAGGCTGGAGCTCGAGAATAGCAATGGCGGGAAGAGTGCAGCGGCGGCGATGGCAGAAGAGGCTAGGGTTTTTTGGAAGCTCGAATGAAAAGATGGAAAAGTGAAGAGACGAAACCCTTCGAATAGGGTTTAAAGAGTGGGGGGAAACCCAAACGGCTGCGCCGTTTGAATTCAGCGCGTGCCAGACGGCTGGCTGCACGACCCAATGGCCTGATGACACGTGGCTCTGGCAACGCGGTTGTCAGTACGGCTGTACGACCCTCGATGGGACTACTGAGATAATTGCTGGCCAATTGGGGTAGCTCGGCGACTGGAGTGTCCCTAATTGAGGCTGCTCGGCGCAGAAGTGTAACCAACTCAACCACGGCTCGGCGACAGACTTGGCCTCGTTTCAGCTCGGCTTGGCGGGGGTGCGGCTCGATCACAGCTCGGACACATCAGTAAACCCAATCACGATAGCTCGGATGGGTTTAAGGGGCAATTGTGAGGGAAGATTTCCATTAGGCAGTACGGCCGAGCAAGAAATAACGCCCAGCGTTACGGACTACGCGGCACCGAGCAGGATGGACGGTCGAAACGGCCGAGCAGTCAGTCTTGCTCGGACGACGAGGTCGACCGGTGACCTCCCCGGGGCCGAGCTGGATGTCGCTCGTGCGGGGCGGAGTTCACAATGGAGATCGCAGCCGGGCAGAGGGGTTGACCGGGTTACGCGGAGGATGCGACCAGTCCGGCGTGCCTCCGACCGTCCGGCCAAGGTAGGGCGGTCGCGTGTGACCGAGATCGGAGATAAGACGGTTGGGGGTCGGCATGCCTCGCAATCGGCCGATCACGTTGAACCGGTCAGCGATAGCTCGGCCTAGGAGGATAAGTTCTCGCCTGGTCCCAAGTTACAGGCCGGCGGTACGTAGCACGGTTACGCGATTCCAAGTCTCCCAAGGGTTAGGCCGGTCATGGTGCCCCGGTTAAGGGTGCCACCTGGGCCAATGGTGTGAAGGAGAGGACGTCTGCTCCACGAACGCCTCAATACCGTTGGGCAGTTCTGCATGTACTGGAAGGAGGACAAAACCTTTACACGTATAAGGTGGTGAGAGGCGAGCACTGCCACCTGTCCAGGGAAGGACAGCAGAGGTAGTACGCGCACAATCTCGGAGCTGCGTGGCCAGCCTAGATATAGAGAGGGAAGGCGAACGTTACAGGTAGGCGAACTCACTCTCAAAACCCTTCTCTCTTCATTCTCTTCTTCCTCAGTGAACTGACTTGAGCGTCGGAGGGTTTTTCCGGCACACCACCGCCGGGCAGCTCACCGTTTTTGTGTTGCAGAGACCGACGCCGTTGACGGAAGCTTGACGTTCAAGGCGTACGGAGGGTTAAGAATATTTTCCCCCCGTACATATATTATTTCATATAAATATATTTTATCAATTTTTTCATTCTTGTGCATAGTACAAATTTTCACTAGTAATAAAGTAATTGAAAGTGTATTGATATAAAAATAAATAAATAAAGAATTTAAGAGCAGATAATCTTTTGATCTATTGAAACCATTCTTATTAAAACTTCAAATGCAGTCAATTTATACACCAACGATCCCCAACTCTGAACTTTGGGTTGATAATCATTCTCAAACAATGTTGTGGGGCCTCAACCAAGCGTCAATTCTTTTTTGAATCTAGTTTTTTATGCACTAATGTCAACTTCTATTTGATGAATGAATGTATCCCTGATCATATCACGTGACCAATGTTTTTGAAACCACAATTCTAAGCACTTCCCTCTTGAATTCAGAATCAAAATGATAACCCTTTATCATTTAAAACAAGATTTTAGAGATTTTAGAGATTTTTATATTTATATTTATATTTTTTTTTTCAATTTTAGTGAACGATTATTATGCCAAAATGATAGATTATTAACTATTCAATTGTTGATCAAACATCAACAGCAATTTCCAAGGATATTATTTATGGGGAAGAAATCTTATCAAATGCTGTGGAGAATGATGAGAGATGCTCAAATCTAAATTCCATTGATGTTATAGCTTACAACTTAGGGGTCATTTGGGAACATCATAAAAAAAGTTAAAGGTAACTTTTAACTCATTTTGGATCACATCACCTCTCACATAAAAAAGTCAAAAAATTAGTTTTTAACCATGTTCTCAAAACACCTCTTAGAGTTGAGTATGTTTTTTGATGTGATTAAAATCGTGTCTGTTTAATTGGAGTTCTACTCTCTTTCAAGTTTTCAGTCTATTTTTAAATCCAACTTTATATCCTGTGAGACTGTGCCGGGGAGGGTGGGTGTAAGGGAGGATATTTTTTAATCACATTTTTGCAATCATTTTTTATTCCCCGTCTTTTTTTATTATTTTTATTCCTCCCATTTATTCGTAATTTTCCCTTTATCAAACCCATTACTTGAAAAAAGAAGAAGATTAAACCCATTACATGGATTTCAAACAGCTATACAATTGAACCTCAACCCAAAAGACTTGCTTTTTAGCATTCACTAATTGTTGAACATTTAACACAGATTGAAGTACCTTAAACATCATTTACTCATTCAAGCAACCAATGCACTAAAGGGCAGAGACATACAACACAAATTGAAGTACCTTAAACATCATTTACTCATTCAAGCAACCAATGTACTAAGGGGCAGAGACATACAACTCAAATTGAGGTGAGATCAAAATGTCGGTATGTACAAAAAGAATTAAAATACACTATGAGAAAGAGAGCTGCTACGGACTCAAAATTTACACACAAAAAATATCCAAAAAAAATAAGTAGTCTAAATTCGTTTTAAATGTGAATTCACATAAAAAAAAGTTGAATTTGGACCACATTGTATTTCTTAATAAATTTTGTGTATGAATTCAATAGATTTATTGGTCCGAGAGAAGTGCAAAAACTTTGTCACCAAACATTTGTTCCAATGAAATCATGTGGATTTGAATGGGTGGACTTTGCTTTGATAGCACCACAAAAACTTGTTGCATGTTTGGGCGAGACTGTGGACTAGTACGCAAACATGCAAATGCTAGCTTTGCAATCAAAACCACTTTCTATGCCACTTGATTCTTGGGAGTTGGGAAGCGGTTGTCCAGAATATCCTTCAAAAACATGCCCTGGATATTTGACTTCGACGACAACAATGATGACCACGACAGTGAAGGCAGGGAAGAGATGAGATTGCCTTGATGCTTCCCCATAATCACTTCCAATGTCAGCACTCTAAAGATATCAACATCGCACTTCTCACTCACTCGCATTGTGACAGCAAGCTCTGCCAGATGGGAAAAAGGAAAAAAAAGAAATAAACAAGAAATTGGTTACGCTCTACTTTCAAGTGTATTCTAATTTGAATTATCGTGACAGATGCATGCAATTGGAGATGTACATTATGACTATGAAATGTCAAATCAATTAATCAGCTAGTAATCAAATGCCTTCATTCTTTCTTTTCTTTCTTTTTTTGACTTTGAAATTGTTGGTGAAAATACCAGAAAAATTATATTTTATTGATAAAAAATGCAAAGAAAATAAGATATAAATAGATCAGGCTGAGACACGGATATCTCATTTTTTTAAGGAGATCAAGCCCACTGCGGTAGGAAGAACCCAAATACCGATACAGCAATCACAAAACTATGGCTTGTCCCCTCCAGGATACAACAGCCAGACCACTTGTCATATGGTTCAGGCCAACTCTACATAAGATGGTAAACCCAAAGTTCCATAAAGAAAAACACCCTTCTTTCCTAGTAATCTCTCAAGTATAAACCATAGTTGGTGTAGAAAAGAGTAGATGAGAGGAACTATTTATAGGTTACTAAGACCTTACAATTTACACCAAAAAAATAATAATGACCATTAAACTAGAGAAAAATGAGAGTCTCCAAATATTAACTCACCACAAGTTCATGAACTCTAATTAATCTCCATTCATGAACAAGACAATAGGTCACTAAAACAATGAATCTCCATTCATGAACAAAATGAGATTTATGAACAAGACAAAAGAAGATTAATGAACAAAATATAAAAAATAAATAAATAAAAGATATTAAAATGGTCCAACAATCCCCCACTCATTTTAATATCAATAAGGACAAGAGAGATTACCAAACAAATATAGACTAGTATGCATCATGAAGGTGTGCTCTGTATTGAACCTTCATTAGTGAAACAGCAACCTCTACTTCAGAGTCAGTCGTGGTCTCAGACTTGAACTATGACTACTTAAGGGAAATAAAGTATTACTGCTCACACATAATAATCCAGGTGTTGACATGATCTTTTAATAGCTAGCACATTACGGCCTTGTGCTTATCTTAGTTTTCATGAGCATATTTGAGAATAAGCATTGTTCTTATAGAAAGCAGCCCCACTTTCATGCTCACATAGGTGAAATCTGTCAAGGATGTTCCTGTAATTGACACACCGCACTCAACAAGAGCTACAACATTTCATTAAGAGTATAAAAACTAAACCCTCCAACATTACAGGACAAATGCACTTACATCATAGGGATGGACAACAAAATATGAAGGAGTGCATTTTTTACAACCACCATATGATTCGTTCTTCCCATTGAACCTAGTTACAAGATCTCTGGTCCCCAAGTTGGGTGTCCTCATACATGGTTTATGATTTTATACGCTTCAAACCCATCCTCCTCAATGTATTCCAGGCCCTATCTCTCGCCAAGGCCTTGGTTAACAGATCCGCAAGATTATCACAAGATTTTACATAATTCACAGTTATGATGCCATTACTCAAATAGGATCTTACATTACTGTGTTTCCTTCGAATAGGTCTGGATTTACCATTATAAAAATGGTTGTTCACTATACCAATAGCAGCAATGCTCACAACGAATTAACACAGGAGGAATTGGTTTTCCCAAAAAGGGATTTCATGTAACAAATCTCTCAACCAATTCGCTTCCTCACATGTTGAAGCTAACGCTATAAACTCAACTTCCATTGTAGAATTATCAATTATAGTCAGTTTTTTAGACTTCCAACATGTAGCACCACCACCCAAGATAAAAATAAAACCCGAGATAAAGAGAGAATCACCTGACAAAGTGTTCCAATCGGCATCACTATATCCCTCAAGTACCACAGGATACTTGTTATAAAACAAACCATAATTTTTGGTACCAAATTAATATCTCATAATTCTTCCCATGGCTAGCCAATGATCTCGATCTGGCTTACTAGTAAACCTGCTAAGCACTCCAACAGTATATGTAATGTCAGGTCTAGTACAGTTAGTAGTATATCTCAAACTACCAATCATGCTAGCATATTCCTTTTGATTAATCACTTATTTTTCATTTGTTACAACAGATAAATGTATGCTTGCATCAAAAGGAGTAGCAACATGTTTACAGTCTAGAAAATTATATTTCTTTAAAATTTTCTCAACATAATGCGATTGATCAAGAAAAATGCCATCATTAGTCTTGGTAATTTTAATTCCCAAAATAAAATTGGCTTCACCAAGATCTTTCATATCAAAGTGGCTATTAAGCATATTTTTCGTCTTATTTATAATATGCAAATTAGAGCCAAAGATAAGTAAATCATCCACATATAGGCTAATAATCACATGTGCATTTTCACGAGTTTTATAATATATGCACTTATCACATTTATTAGTCTTATAGCCATTCTCAAGCATGCAAGAATCAAATTTCTCATGCCACTGTTTAGGAGCTTGTTTTAAACCATAAAGGGATTTAGTTAGCTTACACACCTTACTTTTTTGGCCAAGCTCCACAAAGCCTTCGGGTTGGTCCATGTAAATCTCCTTATCTAGATCTCCATTTAAAAATGTTGTTTTCACATCTATTTGATGAATTTTTAAATCATAAATTACAGCCACTGCTATCAACAGTCTAATGGATGTAACTCTAGTAACCGGAGAAAAAGTATCAAAGAAATCAAGATCAACTCGTTGCTTGAAACCTTTAGCGACAAGCCTCGCTTTAAATTTATCTATGGTTCTATCCGGTTTAAGTTTTTTATGAAGGACCCATTTACACTCAATAGTTTTACAACCTGGAGGTAAATCCACCAGCTTCCATGTTTTATTTGAAAGTAGTGAATCTATCTCATCATTTACAGCCTCTCTCCAGAAAATAGCATCAAGTGATGATAAAGCTTCTTACACCGTAAGAGGAATTTCTTCCACATTGAAAAGATAATAGTCAGGGCCAAAATCTTTTTCAACTCTAGCTCGTTTACTCCTCCTTAGTTGGATTTCAGAATTTTCTTATTCTTGAAAAACTTGAGAACGAGTAGAAGGGCTAGGCATGGATAAAATATTTTTAGAAATTATTTGACCCCCACTATTTCTAGATTTAAAAGGAAATTTATTTTCATGAAAAATAGCATCACCTGATTCAAAAATAATATTATTTTCCATATCAAAAAATCTATAAGCTGTACTATGCAATGCATACCCAAGAAAAGCATAGGTGGTAGCTCGTTCACCCAATTTAGGTCGTTTAGGTTCTGCAAGCCTCGCAAAAGCTAAACAACCCTAAACCTTCAAATAACTTAGATTCGGTTTATGTCTCTGCCACAACTCATAAGGTACAGTTTTAGTTTTTTTGTGTGGCACTCTATTTATCACATGGCAAGCTGTCAAAATAGCCTCGCCCCAAAGATTTGAGGGAGCACCTGAATCAATAAGCATTGCATTCGTCAAGTCAATTAACGTTCTATTTTTTCTTTCAGTTACGCCATTAGATGAAGGTGAATATGGTGAAGTAGTCTCATGAATAATTCCCAATGACTAAACAAAAGAGTTGAATCCAAGAGATTCGTACTCCCGGCCTCTATCACTTCTAATTTTCTTAATGTTTTTATCGAATTGATTTTCCACTTCAAGAAAGAATTCTTTAAATTTGTCAAAAGCATCACTTTTATTTTTTTAATAAATATACGTTTGTGTATTTTGAAAAATCATCAATAAAAGTGATAAAATATCAATTACCACCCCGAGTTAAAATTCTTTCAAACTCACACAAATCAATATAAAATAATTCTAGCAATTCGGTATGTTTTTCAATACTTTTATGAGGCCTCTTGGTAATTTTTGCTTTATTGCAAACTTCACATTTCTCAAAAATTTTTTGTCACTTTACGAATTAATCCTAAACTATTCATGATTCCTGCTTATTTACTGTTAATATGACACAAGCAAGCATGTCAAAAATTAATAGAAGACAACATGTAAACCGAATTAGTAGATGGTTTATTAATCTCAACATTCAATTTGAACATCCCATCACAAGCATAACCCTTACCCACAAAAATACCCTTCTTAGTAATCACATATTGATCAAATTCCATAGTTTGCTTAAAACCAGCCATATTCAACAAATAACTTGACATCAAATTCTTCCTCATGGACGGTGTATAAAACACATCTTTCAAAGTAAGCAGCACACGTCCAGAGGTGAACTTAAGGTCAACCTCACCACTTCCAAATATCTTGGTTTGACTAAAGTCACCAAGCATAATTGTTTTCTCATCATCAAAGGGAGTATACACCTTGAACCAAGCTTGATCATAACAAACATGTCTATTAGCACCAGAATCTACTCACTAACCGTCCATATAATTAATCATGAAAATGTCTGTAATCATCGCCACAAATGGCTCCTCGATAACGTTAGCCTTTGGGACAGGTGCACGTTTTTGAAATTTGCAACTTCGAGCAATATGCCCACTTTTGCCATAGACAAAGCATGTAAAATTTTGTGAAGGTGATGGACCTTGGTTCTTATTAGGATTAATCCATTTATTGTGAGGTTTACCATAATTCTTCATATTCTTTTTATAAGGCTTCAAATAAGCAGTCTTGGAATTGTGACCTTTGGGTAAGTTATTATTTGCTGAAACAAAGTTTACCTTTGTAGTAGAATTGTCATTACCCTCTTGTGTTATTAATCTTGGCCTCTAGCCTCCTCTTCAACTCGGATGCGAGTGATCAACGCCTCTAAGGAAGTCTCCTTTTGTTTGTGGCGCATGCTCTTTTGGAATTCTCTCTAAGATGGCGGTAGCTTGTCAACAAGTCTTGCAACTACCGAGTTGTCACCAATCTTGATACCTTCAGATCTTACTTCTGCAACTATCATTTGGAAATCTTGTGCTTGCTCCACAACAGATTTTCCATCCACCATTTGGAAGCAAAAAAAGCGACTAGCTACATACTTTTTTGCTCTTGTCTCTTCAGTATCATACTTAGTCTGTAAAGCTTTCCAAATTTTCTTTGTGAAAGTGTAAGTGGTGCCATAGTAATCATAAAATTGATCAGCAAGGCAATTTAAGAAATAAAAGCGACATTTATACTCATCTGTATTGTAGGAAGCCACTTTTGCTTCGTGTGCCTCATAGTCTTCATCATTCACCTCCTCGGTTGGGGTTTTGTTTGGGTTCTTCTCGATAAGAACATATGCAACTTTTAAAAGGATGAGGTAAAAAAGAACTTTTCTTTTCCACCTCTTAAAATGAACTCCCTTGAACTTGAAAGGCTTGTTAAGATCTCCAATTCCATCACTGGTATATTTTATTGATAAAAAATGCAAAGAAAATGAGATACAAATAGATTAAGCGGAGGCACGGATATCTCGTTTTCTTTAAGGAGATCAAGCCCACTGCGGTAGGAAGAACCCAAATACCGATGCAGCAGTCACAAAACTATGACTTGTCCCCTCCAGGATACAAGAGCCGGACCACTTGTCGTATGGTTCAGGCCAACTCTGCACAAGATGGTGAACCCAAAGCTCCACAAAAAAAAAAAAAAAAAAAAAACACCCTTCTTTGCTAGTAATCTCTCAAGTATAAACAATAGTTGGTGTAGAAAAGAGTAGATGAGAGGAACTATTTATAGGCTACTAGAACCTTACAATTTACACCAAAAAATAATAATGACCATTAAACTAGAGAAAATGGAGAGTCTCCAAATATTAACTCACCACCAAGTTCATGAACTCTAATTAATCTCCATTCATGAACAAGGCAAAAGGTCACCAAAACAATGAAGCGCCATTCATGAACAAGATGAGATTCATGAACAAGACAAAAAAAGATTCATGCACAAAATATATAAATAAAGAAATAAAAGATATTAAAATGGTCCAACAGCAATTTTTTGTCATTTGTTGTAATTTCTACTTATGTACTAAAACTAGGTTAAATAAATGAGGGAGGGAAAAATTGATTATTGAAAAATGGTGAGAGGGTATTTTTACATTCTGCTTGTAGATTATCACCATTCAACTTAGATAAAACTGCAAACATACTCTAAATCACATGATTCATAAGGAGATCTATTCAATTGAATTATTGAGCCAGCTACCAAACCAATTGATCACTTTGATTCACTAAAGTACATAAAAAAATTGAAAAGAAATGAAAACGAAAAGAGGTAAACAGTTCTCTAAAAATCACATTAGGCATAGACTACATGGCCTAGGCTAGGTATATGAAAAAGCCAAGAATTCAACGATGCCTATAAAACTTGGAACTGAAATTGGAGCTAGATCAACTTATAGGTAGACCATACCAAGTTTCAACCTCAGCGAGTTGGACTAGCTTCAAAATGTGATGTTTATTACTCAATTGGAATGACAATTTTACACTCCTGCAAAATTCCATGACATAGAGAGGGAGAGGGAGAGAGAGAGAGAGAAGCATAAAATCTTGCGATAGAAAAATAAGTACCTGGAGTAGCGTATCCAAAAGTTCCTGTAGATGAAGTTCGATTTGAGAGTCTAGCTGTGCCAAAATCAAAAGCGCGAAACATTATTGCTCGATATGTTCTGATGAATGATAGGAGGGGAACAATCATGGTGCATAAAAGACAAAGCATTTACCATCCCTTGAATGACATTCACCCTCTTGGCCATTCAAAATCCACTGCTACTTTCTCATTGCTTAGTATCTTCCCCAAGCTTTCCCCTTCCAAGAACTCATAAACCAAAAATAGGTGTCGTGGGTGTGAACAAAAACCCTAAAGCTTCACAATATTACAATGTCATATCTTCTGTTAAAGCTTCAATCTCACTTGTAAAATTTTTCACAACCGACCCACCATCTCGTGAATTATGAAGTTTCTTTATAGCAATAACTTGACCACTTGGCAGCTCAACCTTATAAATGGTACTATATCCTCCGACTTCAATGCAATGTTTTGTGCTGAAGTTCTCTATCGCTTCAACGATGTTTTCATACACCAAATTTCCATCATAGCTCCATATTTCAAACAAATTTTCCTCAGATGTATGTCTTGGCTCATTGACTTTGTTCCTGGCTCTTTTGTGAAGAATTCAAAAAAATTGCCACGTGACAACTAAAAACAATGAAATACCCAACACAAGAACTATAACCAAACCACAACTTCGTTGTACTTTTTTCCCCTTCACCCTACTGCTTATTTTGGGAGGACAGGCCTTCAATCCAAAGATATTTCCGCACAAATCTTTATTATTTTTGAATGCCTCAAATGAAATCTCTTTGAAAGGCTTTGGTGTTGGGTAGAGGACCCTACAAATGATTATAAGATATATCAACAGATGTCAAACTTAGCATATCATTGAAAGTATGTGGGATGGAACCTGAAAGCCCATTATTTGATAGATTGAATGTCTCTAAGTTGTGCAATTCTCCAATCTATTGTGGTATCTCACCTATTAGTGAATTTTGGCCAAGATCAATAGTTTGAAGAGAGTGCAACTTCCTTGTTTTGATCAGTATATCTCCCCCAAGTTTATTCTTGCTCAAATTCAAGTTTAGTAGCTTCACGCACTCCCCTAATTGTTTTGGGACCTAGCCACGAGATTATTTGTAACCAATTTAAGATGTTGTAGGTCAAATAAGCAACTGATTTCTAGTGGAATGTTGCCAATAAGTTTGTTATCACTCAAACTAAGGTCGAACAATGAGTGCAACTTTCCCAGGGATTATGAGGGATCTCCCCAACTAGATGATTGAAGAGAGGTCAAGTACATGTAGTTGAGTTGCATTTCCAAGTTCAGATGGTATCCTCCCAAAAATTATTATCATTCAAGTCAATATAATTTAAATTTGGGTATATACATCGAAATCTTCTGATATATTTGCTAAGTTCGTTTCTGTCAAGCCTAAGTTTGTTACATGTTGCGGATCGGGGGCACACCAGGGAACTCAAACAAGCAATAACACACAAGATTTAACGTGGTCCGGCAAGTCGCCTACGTCCACAGGCAGCGGATTCACTATATTGAAAGAAATGGAACAATTACACACTCTCAGATTGTTCTCTCTTGTTTCACTCTCTGCTGTGTCTAAACACTTCCCTCAGCCTCTCAATTATACAAGAAGATGGAGAATGAAGAGGCCTTCAACAAATGAGCTGGCTGCCAGCCCATCCCTCTACTTTCGGTGGCTTTTGCAAAATGGCCTCATGGCCTCATGGCCTCATGGCCAGCTAGTTGGCAAGGTGTTGGCAATGGCTTTCTTCACATGGCCAGAATACTTGAGCCAATATTCAACAAATCTCCACCTTGGCGAGGATTCTCTTATCCAACATAGTGATCGATCAACACTGCCTTGCACCCGAAGGTGCTCAATTCCGAGAGATGTTGACCAAGTCCAAACAATGTTGGAACTTGATCCCAGAAACTACCTTTGTGAGCATATCGGCCAGATTATCTGCAGGTACCAATCTTTTAAAGCAGAATATCCCCTTCATTCACAATTTCTCAGACTGAAATGGAAACGGACGTCAATGTGCTTGGTGCAGGCATGATGAACCTGGTTCTTTGCCAAACAAATGGCAACTCTGACTGTCACAAAACACCTCAACGTGCTCTGAACAATTCCCAAGTCCTCAATCAACCCGTGTAGCTAAATAGCTTCCTTAAAGGCTTCCGTCACTGCCATGTACTCTGCCTCTGTAGTAGACAAAGCCACCGTTGACTGAAGCGTTGACCTCCAACTCACCGGCCCTTTAGCAATCGTAAATAAATACCCTGTTGTTGACCGGCGTTTGTCTAAGTCACCAGCATAATCTGAGTCCACATAACCTTTCAAATTCTGCCCGAGTCAGTTATCTCTCTCGAACTTCAATCCCAGATTGACTGTGCCATGTATGTACCTTAGGATCCACTTCACTGCCTGCCAGTGATCTTTTCCTAGATCATGCATATACCTGCTTACCATACTCACAGCATGCGAGATGTCAGGCCTTGTACAAACCATAGCATACATTAATGCACCAACTGCATTTGCATATGGAACCTGTGCCATATGCTTCCGTTCTTCTTCTATGCGTGGAGACAACGAAGCACTAAGCTTGAAATGAGGGGCCAATGGTGTACTTACAGCTTTGGTTTTCCCATTGATGCCAAATCTATCTAACACCTTTTTCAGATACTGGGTTTGCGTCAGACAAACCGTGCCCTTCTTCCTGTCTCTCTTGATCTCCATGCCAGGAACTTTCTTTGCTTCTCCCAAATCCTTCATTTCAAACTCCCTTGCTAACTGTGCCTTGAGTTTGTCAATCTCCACCTTGCTCGTAGATGCAATCAACATATCATCTACATATAAGAGCAAATAGATGAAGGAACCGTCAGGAAGCTTACGGAAATATACACAATGATCAAATTGACTTCTTGTGTATTCTGTTTCCATCATGAAACGATCAAATCGCTTTTGTACCACTGTCTCGGGGATTGCTTCAATCCGTACAACGATTTGTTCAGCTTACAGGCCCAATTCTCTTTTCCAGCAATTTTGAAACCATCTGGCTGGGACATGTATATCTCCTCTTCAAGATCTCCATGTAAGAAGGCAGTTTTGACGTCAAGTTGGGCGAGCTCGAGATCAAACTGTGCAACCAAAGCTGACAAAATGCGAATAGACGTGTGCTTCACAACAGGTGAGAATACCTCATTGTAGTCTATTCCTTCCTTCTGAGCATAGCCTTTAGCTACCAATCTAGCTTTGAATCTGATGTTGTTGTTGCCTGGGATGCCTTCTTTCTTGGTGTAAACCCACTTACACCCAATTGCTTTCTTGCCTTTTGGAAGTTGCACCAACTCCCAAGTCTTGTTCTTATGAAGTGACCCGATCTCTTCATCCATAGCCTCCTTCCATTTGGCACTTTCTGCATTCTGCACGGCTTCTTTGAAAGTGCACGGAACATTGTCTTCAATGATTGGAAGTGCATAGGCTACCATATCGGTCATCTAACTGGGTTGCTTAGTAACCCTTTTACCTTTCCTGATTGCAATGGGTTCTGATTGTTGCGGAGCCTTTGGATCTTCATCTTGAGACTTCTTCAGGATGGTTGATTGGCTGACTAGTCTTTGCTGGAGTCTCAAACTCTACCTGCACTGACTTCTTCAATGCTTCCTCATTCTGTTGAGGATCTGGTTGCTTCAGCATTGCAGACTCATCAAAGGTAACGTCTCTTCTGATAAGAACTTTCTTTGATTCAGGGCACCACAGTCTGTATCCCTTAACACTGTCACTGAAGCCCAAGAAGATGGCTTTCTTGGCTCTTGGATCCAACTTAGATTCTGTAACATGAAAATATGCTGGACATCCAAAGATACGTAACTGATCATAATCAGTAACTGGGACTCCTGACCATACCTCCATGGGAGTCTTGCTATCTAATGCTGCAGTAGGTAGTCTGTTGACAAGATGACGAGCATAGTTCAATGCCTCGCCCCAAAATGCCTTGCTCAATCCAGACTGTGACAGCATACACCGGATTTTCTCCACCAAAGTGCGGTTCATGCGTTCTGCAACTCCATTCTGCTGTGGTGTTCCAGGAACTGTGAAATGTCTCACTATCCCTGCATTCTGGCAAACCTCAAAGAAGGGATCTGATGTGTATTCTCCACCATTGTCAGATCTGAGCTTCTTGATCTTTCTGCCTGTCTGGGTCTCAATCATCTTCTTCCACATAAGAAAGATGTCTAAGACTTCATCTTTGTGCTTCATTGTGTAAATCCAAACTCTTCTGGAGAAATCATCAATGAACGACACAAAGTAGTGTTTACCTCCCAACGAAGCATTCTTGGAAGGACCCCATACTGTAGACGTCCCCGAACGCCCCGGGAGGGTTAAGTCCCGTTCTGTTCATTTGGGCTCACTACAGTTCAAGGACTCAATTGTCACGGTTCTAAATCTTGAACCAAAGAGTCCAAATCCGGCAAATCGTTTTTGAGAAAACAGATTTTTGAAAGAAGTGCCAAACATGGACTGCTTTGCCAGATACAGAGTCGCCACCTAAATATTTTTTATGGGGAAATTTAGGAAACCCTGACTCGGTGCCAAAGGCCACGTGTCCGTCATCACCAAAGTTGCCTCGGCTCGGGAACTTAGGTACGATTGGGGAAGGTCACTTCGTGAGCACCCCCGCTCGCCCGGTCAAAGACCGGCCTCTACTAACCATGATATCTAGTTTTGAAAACATTGTGTTCTTATTCCGGTTATTAGCCTAGATTATTACGTGATGCGCACAGCATACAAGTATAGACTGGATCGCCTGAATTGGAACAACACATTTCATGTTTGTTTTTGAAAGATGGTTTGCTACCCACATGTAGGCTTAAAATGCAGATTTTGCCACCCTCAGGTGGGCTTAGAAAACATGGTTTTGCCACTGTCTAGTGGGCTTAAAACAAACATTTGATGAATTGCTCCAATCCAAATAACCCAACCTTCACCCACAGGCATTCAAGCAGGTATATCACATAAGCATATAGCCTCATGGTAAGCATGCTATTCATGGCAGTCACTCACACACATGCAAGGATGCTAAAGCATAAAAACTCACCGAGTACTCCAAGCCAAAACAGAAACTCATTAGAAATTCATGCATGATCCTAGATACACAGAATTGCCTAATGCAACACATGCAAAAATGCAAACTATAGCAGGCTCGGCTATTCTAAACATGGCATATGGAATGCTACAGCTAACATGTATTCAACTTGGAATTGAAATACAAATGCAGTTAGTATGATGCGCCGAGCCCGGTGCGTGCAAAACAGATGAATGATGCAAACATGCTGTCATACTGTATGCTAATTGAAATATGCCCTAATCTAACCATCATAAGCAGGTAAATAAAAGGGAAGAAAGACGTGGGGTTGGAAGACATACATCACACTCACGCACACTTATTACAATTATGCCCTCGCGCAGAGGGTCCAAATAAATATACAGTCCCGAATAAAAGAATAGTACAGTCCAAATAATACAGTCTAAATATGTACAAATTCCTAATTAATTAACAAATTAACTAATAAAATAATGACTGGCATGCAAGCCAGGGACTGCCTTGCTTCCGATGAATGATGTATGTTTGGGCTGCTTTGCGCGGAAATCCACTGGAATACCCCAATTAGCCTCTGTTTTGCACCTGTTCTTGAAATGCGCGCCAAGCTCCGAAAAGTTGTTGATTCTTCATTTTGCTGCAACAGAGAGCAGGAAAGGGGCATGGCAATGTATTTTCACAAATGTATGCATGCCTCGATCCTCGTGCCACCAATCACGCATCTCGATGCATGATGGCCGAGGAGTCGAATTGCACAATTTTAATATAGGATGAATGCACATGAAAACACAACAAAACCTAACTCCATCATGGATAATCCGGAGTGTCGGTGACTGGGGAATTGAGACACGTTCCGTCACTCGGAGTACGAAACGTACCTCGTTTCCCGTACCCGGGCTAACTCCTATCCCGAACACGATGCAATATGCATGATATGCGTGAAATGCAACTAAAATACAATCCTAACATACACAATGTTATGGAATGGCATACACGCTACACGAGGTGATACACAACCGAGCATACACAATGCTATGGATGAAATGGCATACGCAATGCAATATGGGCTTACACCAACATGAGAGAGCCTCAGCCACACTCACATAAGAGGCCATTAGATGAAAACAAGACACCTCGAAATGCGTGCACGCGTGCACGCAAACCGAGAACGGACCCTCAGGCACCGAAATGCCACTCTAATGAGACATGGCAAAGACACGGAATATGACATGCAAACATGCAAATGAATTTTAGCACTGAAATTACGGGAAAAACATTCCCGAAAGATGGCGAATTGACACCAAATGCGAGGAATGGTCCCGAAATGCGAATTTAGGCACCCGAAATGGCCTATAGCTATGCAATGCATGCACAATATGGACATGGAATGAAAATACAGTAGTAAGGCAGCCCCAAGACAAGCGTTTTTCAGTCATAAAAAGGGCTAAACAGCAAGCATAGATAGGGCAACAATGGTATGCAAAAATAGGGGCCAAGAGAGGGGCTATGAAACAAGTGGTAGATGCAAAGCCCAAATGGAAAAATACCCTTCTACAACACTGAAGAGGGGCCAAAAATATGCACATTTACAGTAGATGACAACCCCAAAAACAGTATGCAAACATGCTAGAAATGCCATGCAAGATTGAAGCTAACAAAGGCTATAACATGAGGTACCCCAAACATTCATCAAACCAACAAGGACCCTTAATGAAACATGTTAATAAGGTCAAAAAATGACCACTTTCAGCTCTGATCATGGTCCAAAAACAGAAGAAAAATGGGCTAGCAAAGCATGCAAAAACAGGGGTAAAACATGGATTCAAAGCAAGTGACACCTGGAGTATGAAAAAAGTGTTGAGACCTTCTTCAATGTTGAAGAGGGGCTCAAAATAAGCACAATATCAGTTCATGAAATGCTCCAAAACAGATCACACATAGGCCAAACAAATCATGCAAATTTACGGTAAATAGGAGAGATTATGAAGTAAGTGCAAGATAGGGGGCCCAAACAGGGTTGAGCCCTTCTTCAATGTTGAAGAGGGGCTCAAAATAGATCCACTCACAGTTTACATTATGCTCGAAAACAGATCACACATAGGCTAGAAATTTCATGCAAAATAATAGCATACAAGATGATATTGAAGCAAGTACCAAATAGAGGGCTCAAACAGGGTTGAGCCCTTAAACAAACATGAACAATGGCTCAAAAAAGGCCTAGTTTCAGTTAGGGTAGGAGCCCAAAATAGTAAGAAAATAGGGCTAAGAAATGAGGCAAAAATGAGCTCAAAAGAGGGAGATTCACACTTACCCTTGAAGACCACTTCTTTTCTACCTCGTGGCTTGAGTTGCAGCACCTTTGACCTCTGGAAATCAGCCTCCAAGTGTTGGAATGGAGTGTGGGGGTCTTGTGCTAGGGGTTGATGTAGAAATGGTGCAAGGAAAATGACTTTGGAGCTTGGAAATGGAGAGAAATGGGAGGTGGAAGGTCTATCTCTCTCTCAAATGTGTCTAAAAAAATATCTAACCATCATACAAGAAGCCAAGCCTCTCCTTTATAGAGGAGAGGCATGAAAATATCTAAAGGACCTCTCTAATCCTCCATACACGTGTATGGAGGATGGTCCAATTGGCAACCAGCTGGCACAGCTGGAATACACTGAGGGAGAGAAAAATGGTCGGCTAGCTTAAAGGGGCAAAAAAGTCACTTTTTTGGGTAGGTGGCCGGCCGGCTGGAAAAGGTGGCCGGTCGGCCAGGTCAACATGAGAAAAGTGGCCGGTGACCCCCTAGGATGAAGCCCCAGAAGTTAGCTTTCCAATGCCGCAAACCTTGCATTAAAATTCCTCCTGTAGAAAAGTTATGCTAGTTTCCGTAAAGCCGCGCAGATTCGGTCCAAACGGACTTCAACCAACCATATCTCCTCCCCCCGGATTTGGACTTAGGAGATTCTTGAGTGCAAAATGAAGCCCCGGAAGTAATATTTCCAATGATAGTGGCCTCATATTTTAATTCTTCTTGTGCAAAGAGTTACGCCCGTTTCGGTGAAGCCGCGCAGACTTTTCTCCTTCCCAGATTCATGCTGAACCACTTTTGACCAAACAAAAAGTTGGTTGTCAGAACAATTGCTGGCCTCCCACCCTCCTACAAGCTTCCTAACCATGAAAATAAAGCCTCCACCAAAAATGAGCCCAAACCGATGCAAAATGAAGGCTGGGGGGCCAAAACACGCAGTTCGAGGCCCCGAAAACAGGCTGTTAAGTACCGAAAGTGGCATTCGACCACGAAGTGGGTATCTAAGACCCCAGTGTCCCTTGAAAGAGAGTAAATAAGATGTATGCCAAAAACCGGAGGAATCGGAGATGGTTAGACGGTCCCGAATCGAGGCACACGGCCTGACGGCTCCGAAAACCGAGAACCGGGCTCCGAAATGGGCAAAATGGCCTACGGCCACGAAATGTAGCCTACGGCCATTGAGAGATGGTCTACGGGACCTCTCCCTCCCCTCAGGAAGAAAAACAGAGAAAACTGAGCCTGGTTCGCAAACCGAGGCAAGGTACAGAAAGAGCCCGGAAGTCCGGAGGCCAGGCTCGCGGCCGCGACTCTGAAACTTCTGGACGAGCACAATATACAACATCACCAAGCGCTCAATCGGTGACGTCTGAGTCTTAAGGTCGGTCAAAAATGGGGTGTCTACACATACGTCGGTGTGGACGTAGTCTAGAATCCCTTTGGTACGGTGAATTACAGTACCAAACTTGATTCTTGTTTGCTTTCCCAATACACAATGCTCACAGAACTCAAGCTTCCCTGTCTTGGCGCCTTTCAACAGGCCTTGCTTTACCAACCCTTGTAAAGCCTTCTCACCGACATGCCCTAGGCGCATGTGCCAAAGTCTGGAAGTGTCTGATGCATCATCTTCTGAGCTGGA
The DNA here is from genome assembly GCA_036172215.1 of Camellia granthamiana. Taxonomy (NCBI): domain Eukaryota; kingdom Viridiplantae; phylum Streptophyta; class Magnoliopsida; order Ericales; family Theaceae; genus Camellia; species Camellia granthamiana. The sequence continues at coordinate 120,266,307 of CM069905.1, forward strand.
ACTGGTGGAGACAGCCACTCTCCCTGTGACTGTAGAGCCGTCTAGGAAATATAAATTTCCCTGTCGAGTACCCTTCATTGCAACCAATGCTCCTCGAACAACTTTGAGGACTCCACCTTCCATGGTTACTCTGTAACCTTTGGAGTCTAAAACTCCCACTGAGATGAGATTCTTGGTTAGATCTGGTATATATCGTACATCTTCAAGAATTCCGATTATTCCATCATGGATCTTCAGTCGAACTGTTCCAATCCCCTTTGTCTGGCAAGCTTGGTCGTTGCCCATCAGCACAACTCCTCCATCGAACTCTCGTAAGCTCGAGAACCACTGCTTGTTAGGACACATATGGAATGAACATCCGGAATCTATTATCCATTCATCAGACTGGCCATATGATGAAACTGTGAAGCCTCCTCCTTCATCATTATCTCCATCTCGTGCAATATTCACCTTCTCTTCTGTCTTGTCTTTATTGGGACAATCTTTTGCCCAATGCCTCTTTTGGCGACAAGCAGCACACTCGTCTTTTGCAAGACGTCTTCTGTCTGAAGATTTCCCTCTGGTTTTTGAGCGAGACTTTCCTCGCCCTGCATTTCTTCTGTTATTTGTTCTGCCTCTGACTGTCAATGCCTCGGATGCTGAGTCCCTGTTTGCAGACTTGTCTTTCCTTCTGAACTCATTGTTCACCAAGGCATTTGCAACATCAACATACTAGATCTTCTCTTTACCGTACAGTAAAGTAGTAGTGAGATGATCATATGAGTCAGGCAAGGAATTCAATAATAACAGTGCTTTATCTTCATCACCAACGTGATCATCCAAATTCTTCAAGTCCGTAATAATTTTGTTGAAGTTATTTAGGTGTTCGTTCATCGAAATACCTTTAATGTAGTCGAAACGAAACAACCTCTTCCTCAAGTAGAGCCGGTTCTCAATGCTCTTTGTCATGAACTTATCTTCCAGTGCCTTCCAAAGCTTCTTCGCAATATCATATTCTGTGAAGGCATACTTCTTCTCTTTTGCAAGGCAAAGTCAGATGGAACTACAGGCCAGGAGATTCACCCTCTCCCATTCTATCCCGTCCATGTCATCTGGTTTGTCTCCCAAAGTGAAGTGCAGGTTCATCTGGACAAGCATATCCTTAACTTCGCATCTCCACATGCCAAAGTTGCTGCTTCCATCAAACTTCTCTACCTCGAACTTAGCATGGGACACCGGGGTCCAATGCCTAGAGGTGCTTGTACTGGCTGAATTACTTACGGACTCGGTTGATCTAGATTCTACCATTTTTTAGAAACTTCAATTCAAAAAACTGACCGTACGAATGTGTCCGGAATACTCCAAATAGTTGGGAAGCACTATTGGATCGTCAAAAACGGACTCCGAATGCCTCAGATCAAGCCAAAACATTTTGAACACCTCTGATTCAAAAACTAACCGTACGGATGTGTCCGGAATATCCCAAATAGTTGGAAAACACTATTGAATCGTCGAAAACGGACTCCGAATGGCTCTGATCTGGCAAAAACAGTTTGGACGGGTCAGATCTGCAGAATCTGGTGCGCTGAGATGCACCGGATAATTGCTCCAGTCAACGGCTGGTCAACGGCGGCTTGACGGCGGCAGTCCACGGCGGCTCAGCGCGGTCAACGGCGGCGGTCAACGGCGGCTCAGACGGCTCGGTCAATGGCAGCGCGGCGCGGCG
>CM069905.1:120268211-120414211 GCA_036172215.1 Camellia granthamiana
TGGAAAAGAAGATTTCATCTCATGCTTACCATTATTATCATCTGGATTGGCATTTTTGTTTCATTGTATTAACTAATCTTGCAGAGGTGCCTAAATCAACTATTCATCGTGTTGGATACTGCAAAATCTTTCTGGACTCATCTGGATTTACAAAATTGTCAAAATTCATTCAGATTTTGTTCATTTTTCCTAGCATAGTGTTTTCTATTTCAGTTTTTGAACAAAAAGCTATATGGATTGTTGCAGGGCGTGGGCGTGGGCGCGGTAGGAGCCGTGGACGTGGGCGTGGTTGGGACTTTAGATCAGATGGACCAATCCAAGCAGCTGCCTGAGCGGCTGTGAGCTACAGAATTTTGGCTTAGATTGCTAGTTCTGGATGCCTGCTCCGCTGATTTTGTGTTGTTTTCAAGTAAATGGGGGAAAATAGGGGAAAAAAATTAGTGTATTTGAGTGATAAATTTTATAGGGATATTAGTTATAGTGAAAGGCTGCTGTTGTTATGTGGCGGCTGTGTTTTTGTAGTTTTAAGGTAGCATTAATTTTAACTAACCTTGACAAACTACATTGTACAATTTCCATCTCTTTTTTTAGGAAAAATAATAGAACAGTACATTCTTTCATTCTTTAATTCCAATGTTGCAGTCTCTTTTTGTGGAATCAATTTTTTTATGAAATTGTTCTTGTAAAGGGCTATTTGGACTCGTGTATTACCCCTTTTCAGCTTTTAGGTTTATGTACCGCTTTTTGCTGGAATTGATACTGTTTCTCCAAATGATGAGTTGAATTAAAGACCAGAGAGTTTTGAGTGCAGCTTCGGGGGTGTGGTTTCTAATCTATGGGTGAATTGCCAATGCAATTCTCATCTTTCTCTTGTAGTGCCGTTTTATGAACCAAGCAGAATTGGACTCTGAATGCTTACCTTAAAAGTTATTTTCATGGAACAGTCCAGCACGAGATCTTCTGTCTAAATGCATTATTAGCCAGCCAAATGGTCATGTTTGGAGATTTGTATGCCTCTAGATTCTCACAAATTCTATGGTTGGCGATGCATTCGATCAAAGGTATTTGAGGAGAGGATTCTCGTCCTTGTCGCAATTCACATGGTACAATTTATGTTCGGTTGAGTTTTCATAATTTAAAAAAAAAAAAAATTAAATCTATTATGACTAAAATAAACACACAAAAAAAAAAAAAAAAAGATATTTAAAATTAAAAAAATTATTTATAAAAAATCCATATGATTTGTGAAACACTCATTGTTTTTATATGATTTTTATCTTTTTGTGAGCATAGGATTTTGATGACTCAAATTTTACAAAGGTGTCGTCACAAGGGCAAGAATAAATTTTATAAAGTCAAAAAATAGCCGCGAGGGTGAGAATCCTTTGTCCTCTCAAATGCCCTTTGATAAGAGTATTGTCAACCATGGGATTTGTGAGAATCTAAAGGGACAGAAATCTTGAAACTTTACCGCATGGAAAAAAAATGTATTGAGACAGAAAATCTTGTGCTTAGTGGCTGTTTGATGAAATATTTGTATCCAATTAATTTATATTGATTTTATGTACCAATCAAAAAAAAAAAAAATTAGACGCATACAAAAAAAAAAAAAAAAAGTTGGCATGCCTTAGGTTCTATCACTATATAAACAAATGGCTATTAATGTGACTTATATTTTAAGGTTATCACTACTGCATTATTTTGGTATATAATTTTGTATAAATTTTTTGTTTATCAATAACTTCTAAAAAATATTTGTGACTTCATTTGAATATAGAAGAGATGACAAATTTATTTTTTCTATTTATATTACATGCTTGTAAAAATGAAAATTATAATCAAACACTAGAAAGTAGTAGTGAACCCCATCGGTGAAAAATTATTAAGTGCTTTAGGGACATCGCTTATTCTTGGCTAGTAGTCGATCACTATTTTTCGTGCCTCCTTGTTTCTTCATATCCTAGTACAAAATTATAAATCTCATCTTTTTCACCAGTTACAACTTTTTTAGAACACTACATGATACTACATGATAATGCCTTAGGACCATCGAATAATTTCTTCTATTGGTGATGTTTATTTGGGATTATAATATGCATGAGTGTAAATTTATTCACATAGAAATTAAGAAGTGATTGAAATTTGCGCAGAGAAACACATAAATTATATATATATATATTAGTTGATAAAAAAATACAAAAGTAGAATTTGTGAGAATTTAGCGGCATAGAAATCTCAAAACATAACTAAGAAGATCTTGTGCTTGACTATTTGATGAAATATTTGTATCCAATTATAATTAAGGGCTGGCTTCCCTCCAGTTTGTGATCGGACTGAAGGGTACTATTGGGCTTGTAAGGGCTCACCATAGGTCTCATTTTGATAATCTTGTAGAACCCGTCGAGTATTATATGCCTGTTAAAAATCACATTAATCGGATATCAATAGTTACATAATCAAATCAGTTTTGTATAAAAAAAATGAACGGTGAACAAATAAACAGTTGATAGAAATCTAATCCGATGAGATAACTATCGATATCTGATTAACATGATTTTTACCAATATACAGTACTTGACGAGTTTTACAAATTGAACGGTTCAGATTATCGAAACGAAACCTATGGTGGGTCCTCACAGGCCCAACTGTACCATCCAGTTCGTTGGACTAGAGGGAATCCTAGCCCTTATAATTATATAGATTTTTCATACCATTTAAAAAAAAATTGAGTAGCACTATACAAATAAAAAAAATAATTCATAAATTTGAAAACAATTTTAGGGTTTGAAATTCATTGTCTATAAAAAAAAAAAAAAAAAATTCACGTTATAGAAACAAAAAAATTTGCCGTCAACTTGGGGCAAGCAATTTGTAATTAGATGCTGGACTTGAGATCATTGGGGGCCTGTGGTCATTTTCTCAAACTTGATAAATTAGGGAAGTGACAAATCATTCACTACCATTTTTGATATGGTGGATGGTAGTGGTGGTGTGGTGGTGGACAAAACTCATGACGCGATTGAAGGGTTAGAATCGTTGATAGGTCATCAAATTATGCCAAAATGTCATTCGAGGTTAGTCCACCGATGGCTAGTAGCTAGTAGTTGATGGTGGTGGGTGGTGATTGAAGGTTGTCAAGGGACGAAAGATATAAAATTTATTTTGAAGTTTTGAAAAATATTTTTTTTGAATTTTGAATTTGTATTTTTAATAATTTTAATAAAATTTTAAAATATTTTAATTATTATTTTTTATTTTTTAGATCCACTTTAATCTTAATATACTTAAAAATAAAAAATATTATACAAATTTTTTTAAAAAATTCATTGAATATAACAAAATTTAAAAATGTACTAAATTTTTTTTTGTTTTGTTTTATTTTTTTGTATTTTTGTGTTTGGTGATTTTTTTTTTTTAAATTCACAAATATATATTTTAAAGTATATTTAGATTAAGCGCATCTAAAAAATTTTAAAAAAAAATTGTGTAAAATATTAGAAAAATTCACTAAAAATAAAAAAAAAATAAGAAACTCAATTTTTTGAAAAGTGATGTAAATCAAAATGAAAACATAAAAGCAAAAATATATCAAAACAATTTTATTTTTAATTTATATAAAAAAAAAACAGAAGTATTAGCGTTTTGTAACTTTTACGTTTTTTTGTTTAGGTTTATAAAAATTTTATAAACTCATTTTTGTTTATTTTTAGAAAAATATAAACTATAAACGCGTTTGGTTTGAACAAAATGTTTGAAAATTTTTAAAAATATAAACTAAAAAATATGTTTGTTCAGGCCTAATATATATATATATATATTTTATTATTTATGACAATGGGATCATACACATTATAATTGAAAAAAAAAATTATTTGGAAAAAAATTAATTGGGAAAAAATAATTGAAAAAAAATTAATTAGAAAAAAAAAATGAAAAAAAATACTATTTGAAAAAAAATTAGTTGAAAAAAGATTATTTGAAAAAAAAATTAATTGAAAAACAAAAATTTGTTAGTCAAATTTTTAAATTTCTGTTTAAAAACCAACGTAAACTCCTTTTTTGAGTTTATCTTTTTTTTCCTCAAATTTATAAACTGAGACAAATATTTATAAACTAAAAAAATTATCAAACAAGTTTTTTATAATAATTTTTAAAATTTTTATAAATATAAACTAAAAATTACAAAAAAAATAGTTACCAAACATGCCAAAGAACGGCCAAAAATCTGTTTTTGCCCGTGTCAAAGTCTCCACCTGTTGTATCCTTTCCACACGCCGAATGAGAAGACTTGGACCTCGTTGCAAGTTACAATTTTAGTTTAAAAGTTGAAAAACATTTAAAAATATTAAAAAGTCAATAAATATTAAAAAGTTAAAAATTTCTTTTCATTCACTTTATTTTTTGCAACAAATAAAAAAGTTATTCCAAACATATTGTTTGATTTAATTCACTTTTAAGAAAATTAAGTTTTTTTGCTTTTCATATATATTTTTTTTGCTTTTAGTATTTTTTTAATCTTTTATGCAATTTGTTTATTTTTTAGATACACTTAATCTTGATACACTTAAAAAATATAATATATGTAAAAAAAAAATTTCAAAAAAATTCTCCAAATACAAAAAATATAAAAATTTAGTACATTTTCTTATTCTGTTATATTCAATAAATATTTTAAAAATTTTGTACAAATTTTATACTTTTTAACTATACCAGGGTAAAGTGGATCTAAAAAGGACAAAAAAAAAATTAATTAAATTTTTTTTAAAAATCATTAAAAATATAAAAATATGAATTGAAAATTCAAAAAATTATTTTTAAAAATTTCAAATATCATATTTTAGCCAAAAAATTAAAAAATCACTAAAAAATTATTCCCAAAGGAGGCCATAGAATTTTTAACAAATAACATTTGATATGCGTGGGACATAAGCAATCCACACCGTGAAAAATGTGAAGAAAAAAGAAGGGAAAAAAAAAAAAAACCTATTTTAGATTTGCAAATTCATTCATTATTAATAATGTAGTAAGAGATTTGGGTCCTATATAATTAATGTGTGACAAATAAAAAGTTACAATCTGTTGTGTAACATTATTGTAAATCAAATTGGAAACCTTTTCTTCTTCTATTGGTGACGTTTATTTGGGATTATAATGTGCATGAGTTTAAATTTGTTCACATAGAAGTTAAGAAGTGATTGAAATTTGAAAGTTATTGTGGTGCGGAGAAACACATAAATTAAATTTTATATATATATATAATTTAGCGGCACATAATGTGACGACCCCGCCACGTATAATATTTTATATTTACTTAATTCTTATTCTAATTTAATTGTGGAATTCTCAATAAGGTAAAATTGATTAATTGAATTATTTTAATTTTGAGTATCGGGCCATAGGAGAGTTTAATTAAATATTATTATTAATGAGAATAATAATAATAGTCTGTAATAGTAAAATAAATATTAATTTTATGATGATATGCGATAAAGTGGAATTTAATTTACATTAGGAGTTATTGTACAAATATTTAATAATAAGAATAATATAATATAAATAATTACGTAGCTGTACGTGCTAAGGTGTAATCTAATTCGGCATTAGTTTACTCAAAGTACGATTAATATAATTATTTGGGGTCAAAACAACACAACTATAAAATTATGATAAAAGTTGGGGCCAAAAAGGAAATATGGTGAAAGGTGTACTATGCGTTGGGCACCTAAAGAAAAAGCCACCCGTTAAGCCTATTATGTAAATGAGTGAATCCTATTATGTAGATGAGTGAATCAGCCAGGAAGATAATAAATAAGGGGTGCAACAATGATTCATCCCACTAAAAACACCACCACTAATAGCACTAATGCATTAAAAAAGTAAAAAAAAAAAAAAAAAAATACAACTCCAAGACCAAAACATCACATCATTACTGGCGGGACCCACTGCCACCTAATTAGTGGGAGCACTAATTAGTGCTCCCAAGCATTTTTCATAAGGGGTGAGTCACCGTGTAAAAAACTCAAGTATATAAGACATCTCTAAAGGGATAGTTAAAAAAGGTTTGTTAAGTATTTTATTCAATGTAATTCTAATTTTGAACTTTAATGGGCGGTTATTGGGCTAATTACTTTACCATCTTGCATTTTTGCTAGCTACAATTAAAGAGCCCCATAAGCTCTCCAAACTAATATGTATGTATATGTTTTAGACTTTTATATATTTATGTCTTGGATTTGAGATTTTATATATTTTATATATGTATATGTGTATGCAGTAATTTTATATGTTCTTTCAATTCTATTTGATGAATTACGGAATAACTTATTTTGTATTTTTTTTCTCCTCATTCTAAAGGTTTTGTATGCTTGTGTGGGCAAATTTATTATTATTGCAAATTTACATTAGTAAAATATCAACAATTAGTATTTTTTGTTTTAAAAATTAATTGAGTTAGTTTGAATGATTAGCTAAAATAAAGAGTGTGGTTGGAGAACACAATAGCTAAAGTAATTAGGTAAAATAAAGAGTGTACTTTTTTCATATTTTAACTAGTGAAAAGTAGAGAGTGTGGTTGGGGTTGCTCTAAGGGAGTGAATTGAATGCCAACAAAAACAAAAGAGAATTCACAAGAAAAAAGATTAAGGAAAAAGGGAATAGTAAAGTTAGCATAGAAAGAAAATAATAAGAATTAATATTTAGTTGAGTTATATTATATTTTAAGTCACCATAATATATTTTACGTATATTTTGAATTACCATAATTTATTTTATATAAATTATGTTTTATAACTTATATTTATATTTCAGTTACGTTAATTATTTTCTGAAGTCCATTTGCTTATATTGAAACCCATGGATATGTTTATTTAAATTTTAAAAATTATTTGATAATGATTTTGTAAACAATTATTTTCTGTAAGTACCACCACTGGGAGTCTTATGCCTTGGGGGACTTAAATAACCATTAGCCTCTATTTGGCTACTTTATGATCCTCTGTTTGTCATGAATCCATTGACATCTGTTCTGATTGTCACTCCAGTGACCTTCGTTCTATTTTGTTCTGTACTGTAGTTATGGTTATTTATTTACATAATTTCTGTATTTCAATTTCTGCCACATTGAATAATTTATTTATTCAAATTAAGTTATGTTAATGCTTTAACTGAAATAATTATCCATGATAATTTTTGTACCCTCATGCTCACTGTATAATATTTCTCACTCTGTTATGTGCTTATGGCTGTTAACCACTTTTAGGTGACGTGTCAAAACCAGTACATGGGATAGGTACAAGGCAGTTTGTAGTCATAGAACAGCTCAGGTATTGCAATCGAATAGAAGCTCCAATGTACACATTTTTGTTATCAACAATGATTCATCCTACTAATTGGGGAGCATTAATTGACCACTAATGAGGTGGAAATTCAAAAAAAGAAAAAGAAAAAAAAAACTTAAGGCCAAAACATCACATCAGTAAATGGGACTCACTCTCTAGAGCTCTTTTAGAGCTCCCAAACATTTTTCTTTTGTTATACTTAAATGAAGATTTGAGTATTTTACTTCGCTGCACTAATAATTTGTTATGATTTCAGTTATTATCTTGTCGCGACGCCGAACCTCGAGTATCGGATTTGGGTCGTAACGCATAAATCTTGAAACGTAAGCACATAGCAAAAAAAATGCACCAAGAAGATCTCGTGCTCGACTGTTTGATGAAATATTTGTATCCAATTATAATTATATTGATTTTTCATACCATTTAGAAAAAATTGAGTAGTGCTATACAAATAAAAAATAATAATTCATAAATTTGAAAACAATTTCAGGGTTCAAAATTCATTGTCTATAAAAAATAAAAAATAATAAAAATTCATGTTATAAAAACAAAAAATTTGCCGTGAACATGGGGCAAGAAATTTGTAATTAGATGCTGCAGACTTGATATCATTGGGGGCCTGGGGTCATTTTCTCAAACTTGATAAATTAGGGAAATGACAAATCATTCACTATCCTTTTCGATAAGGTGGATGGTAGTGGTGGCATGGTGATGGACAAAATTTATGACGTGATTGAAGGGTTAGAGTCGTTGACAGGTCGTCAAATTATGCCAAAATATTGTTGGAGGCTAGTCCACCGATTGCTAGTGGCTAGTGGTGATTGAAGGTTGTTAAGGGAGGAAACATAGAAAATTTATTGTGAAAATTTAATTTGGAATTTTTAAAAATAATGTTTTGAGTTTTTAATTCGTATTTTTAATAATTTTAATAAAAATTTAAAATATTTTAATTAATTATTTTTTAATTTTTTAGATCCACTTAATCTTAATATACTTAAAAAATAAAAATAAAAATATACAAAAATTTCTAAAAAATTCATTGAATATAACAAAATGTAAAAATGTACTAAATTTTTGTTTTGTTTTGTTTTGTGTTTTGTATTTTTTTTGTATTTTTGTATTTGGTGATTTTTTTTAAGTATATCTAGATTAAGTGCATCTAAAAAATAAAAAAATTTGTATCAAATATTAGAAAAATTCAGTAAAAATAAAAAAATACAAAAATAAAAAATTTAATTTTTTGAAAAGTGATTTAAATCAAAATGAAAACATAAAAATAAAATACTATCAAAATAAAAGTATTAAGGAACAGCCGAAAATGTGTTTTTGCCTGTGTCAACCTCTACCTGCTGGACCCTTTCCATTAGGGGTGTAACTTGGACGAATTCAACCCGAGCAACCCGTGCCTAGCCCGAGTTTTTTTAGGACTTGGATAATAATATTTTGTAATCTGGATGAGTCTGGGCAAATTTTTGATGCCCGAATTATAATTTGGACTTTGCTTGGATAGAGATTGTGTGTAACTTGAGCAACCCGAACCCAAGTTGCATTTTATGTACTATAAAAATTATATAATATATGTATAAGTATGGGCTTTGTGGAGAGTATAAATGGAATTTTGCTTCAGAGGTTATAAATGGAATTTTGCTTTGTGGAGTAGGCAACCACATTTGCTTTCACTTTGTCTTCTTTTGGCAGAGAGACCACCCCCCTCTTCCTCATTATTGTCATTTCCCTTTCTTTCTCTCTCATTGACCACCATTGAAGTTCAAGCTTTGAACTTCACCCACATGATCCCTTATTCCTCCTGAGATTTATAAACAAGATCATGAGGCATTTGATGTATCCTTTTGTAGATTTAATTTGTATTTTTTTTTTTTTGAAAGAGAGTATTGAGTTGGGTTCCATACTATATCCCTCAGCTTCTCTCTCCAAAACTCTTGATAAAGTTGTCTTCTATGCTTGTTTTGTTGGATTTGCAGGTAGAAACTATAAAAAAAATCGTTTTTATAGAAGTAATGGTTTACTTGCAGATAGTTTAGGTAAATTTTAATGTAGGTATGATTTAATTTTTTAATGGATTGTTTAGAAATTTCCTTTTTTTATATGATTTAATTCTATTTGGGTGTGATGAAGATAAATTATTTTTCTTTTTTATTTAGTACATGATTGTTATTGAATCACTCCCTGTATGAATTTTTTTTTTTGTTTTTTGTTTTTTTGTTATTTATCTATTCAATTGGGAAATTTGGGCAATTCGGCTAACCCGAGTTTAGATTATGTAGCTCAATTCGGATTTGGGCAGCCAAGTTCGGGTTGATGGTCGGGCTTGGACACTTTCAAACACAATTTGAGCCGAGCCTGGGCAACCCTCCAACCCGAGCCAATCTGCCTGAGTTGCACCCCTACTTTCCACATGCCGAATGAGAAGACTTGCACACCGTTGCAAGTTACAATTTTAGTTTAAAAATTAAAAAATATTTAAAAATATTAAAAAGTTAAAAATTACTTTTCATTCACTCTACTCTTTGAAACAAATCAAAAAGTCATTCCAAACATATTTTTTGGTTTAATTCACTTTTAAGAAAATAAGTGTTTTATTTTTCTTCATATTTTTTGTTTTTGTTTTTAGTGAATTTTTTAATCTTTAACGCAATTTGTTTATCTTTTAGATACACCTACTCTTGATACAGTTAAAAGATATAATATATGTATTTTTTTTTTAAATTCACCAAATACAAAAATTATGAAAATTTAGTACATTTTCGTATTCTGTTATATTCAATAAATATTTTTAAAAAAATATGTACAAATTTTATACTGTTTAACTATACCAAGATAAAGTGGATCTAAAAAGTATAAAAAAAATTAATTAAAATATTTTAAAAAATCATTAAAAATATGAAAATATGAATTGAAAATTCAAAAAATTGTTTTTAAAAATTTCAAATCTCATATTTTAGCCTAAAAACTAAAAAACACTAAAAAGTTATTCCCAAAGGAGGCTTTAGAATTTTCAACAAATAACGTTTGATGTGCATGGGACCTAAGCAACCCATCCCGTGAAAAACGTGAAGAAAAAAGAAAAAAAAACTATTTTAGATTTGCAAATTCATTAATTATTAATAATGTAATAAGAGATTTGGGTCCTATATAATTAATGTGTGACAAATAAAAAGTTAACACCTGTGTAACATTATTATAAATCAAATTGGAACTTTTTTTCTTCTATTGGTGACGTTTATTTGAGATTATAATGTGCATGAATGTAAATTTGATCATACAGAAGTTAAGAAATAATTGATATTTGAAAGTTACTGTGGTGCGGACAAACACATAAATTAAGTTATATATATATATATATATTAGTTGATAAAAAATATAAAAGTAGAATTTGTGAGAATTTAGCAATACAGAAATCTCAAAACATAAGCACATAGCTAACAATATGTGCTAAGGAGATCTCGTGCTCGACTGTTTGATGAAATATTTCTATCCAATTATAATTATATTGATTTTTCATACCATTTAGAAAAAATTAAGTTAGTACTATACAAATAAAAAAAAATAATTCATAAATTTGAAAACAATTTCAGGGTTCGAAATTCATTGTCTATAAGAAAAAAGAAAAAAGAAAAAAAATTCATGTTATAGAAACAAAAAATTTGCCGTGAACTTGGGGCAAGAAATTTGTAATTAGATGCTGCGGACTTGGGCTATGTTTGACTGGGTTTTTTTTTTACTATTTTAGTTACAAAAAGATAAAATAGGTTAAAAAGTTAATAAGACAAAATGTCACATTCAAACTATAATCATTTCATTTTTTCTCTCACATACGTCAAAAAAACTAAAAAATCGATCCCAAACGAAACTTTTTAGCCTATAACTAAAAAGTCAAAAAGTCAACCCACATCTCAAATGAAGACTTGATATCATTGGAGGCTTGGCGTCATTTTCTTAAACTTGATAAATTTGGGAATTATCAAATCATTCGCTACCCTTTTCGATATGGTGTATGGTAGTGGTGGTGTGGTGGTGGACAAAACTCATGACATGACCAAAGGATTAGATTCGTCGACAGGTCATCAAATCATGCCAAAATGTCGTTCGAGGTTAGTCTATCGATGACCAGTGGCTAGTAGTCGATGGTGATGGGTGGTGATTGAAGGTTGTCAAGGGAGGAAAGATAGAAAATTTATTTTGAAAATTTAATTTAGAGTTTTTAAAAATATTTTTTTGAGTTTTTAATTCATTTTTTTAATAATTTTAATAAAATTTAAAATATTTTAATTAAATTTTTTTTATTTTTTAAATCCACTTAATCTTAATATACTTAAAAAATAAAAATAAAAATTAAACAAAAATTTTTAAAAAAATTCATTGAATATAACAAAATATTAAAATGTAAAATTTTTTTGTTTTTGTTTTTTTGTAGTTTTGAATTTGGTGATTTTTTTAAAAAAAAATTCACAAATTTTTTTTTAAAAGTATATCTAGATTAAGTGTATCTAAAAAATAAAAAAAATTGTATTAAATATTCAAAAATTCAGTAAAAATAAAAAAAATACAAAAAATAAAAAAATTAATTTTTTGAAAAGTGATTTAAATCAAAATGAAAACATAAAAGCAAAAATATATCAAAACAATTTTATTTTGAATTTATAAAAAACAAAAAAAAAAACAAAAACATAAGTATGGAACGGCCAAAAATGTGTTTTTGCCCGTATCAAAATCTCTACCTTCTGGACCCTTTCCACACGCCAATGAGAAGACTTGGAGCTCGTTGCAAGTTACAATTTTAATTTAAAACTTAAAAAATATTTAAAAATATTAAAATGTTAAAAATTTCTTTTCATTCAACTACTTTTTACAACAAATAAAATAGTCATTCCAGACATATTGTTTGGTTTAATTCACTTTTAATAAAATTAAGTTTTTTTTTGTTCATATTTTTTTGACTTTTAGCGAATTTTTTAATCTTTTACGCAATTTATTTATTTTTTGGATAGACCTAATCTTGATACACTTAAAAAATATAATATATGTAATTTTTAAAAAAAAAAAAATTTGCCAAATACAAAAAATATGAAAATTGAGTACATTTTCGTATTCCGTCACAGTCAATAAATATTTAAAAAAAATTTTGTACAAGTTTTATACTTTTTAACTATACCAAGATAAAGTGGATCTAAAAAGTTCAAAAAAAAAAAAAAAATTAAAAATCATTAAAAATATAAAAATATGAATTGAAAATTCAGAAAATTGTTTTTAAAGATTTCAAATCTCATATTTTAGTTAAAAAATTAAAAAATTGCTAAAAAATTATTCTCAAAGGAGGCCTTAAAATTTTCAACAAATAACATTTGATGTGCGTGGGACCTAAGCAACCCACTCCGTGAAAAACGTCAAGAAAAAGGGGAAAAAAAAAAAAAACTGTGTAAATTCATTCATTACTGATACTGTAGTAAGAGATTTGGGTCCTATATAATTACAACAATGATAGGGACCACTAATTTTGGAGCTCTAAAAAGACCACTAATGATATGACACTTAATAAAAAAAGAAAAAAAATACAACACAAAGACCAAAACATCAAATCATTCATGGTAGGGTCTACTGCCACATCATTAGTGGTAGCACTAATTAGTGGGATAAGGGGTCACTGCTGTGCGTGAAGCACAGCAGTGACTGTGGTGCCTCCATTTGAGGTGTATTATGGCCTTATTTTTATGATCCAAACCGTCCATTTTGTAGGGTTTGTTGAGTACTTCATGCCTACCAAAAATCATATTAATCGGATATCAACAACTATATGATCGAATAGCATATTATTTATGTTATTTCTCAAAATAAAACTTATTATTTATTTTTCATATAATAAGGCCATAATACACCTCAAATGGAGGCACCACAGTCACTGCTGTGCTTCACGCACAGCAGTGACCCCTTATCCTAATTAGTGCTCCCACTTATTTTCCATATAATTAATGTGTGACAAACAAAAAGTCAACACTTGTTGTGTAACATTATTGGGAATCAAATTGGAAACTTTTTTTTCTTCTATTGGTGACTTTTGTTTGGGATTATAATGTGCATGAATGTAAATTTGTCCATACAGAAGTTAAGAAGTGATTAAAATTTGAAAGTTACTGTGGTGCGGAGAAACACATAAATTTTATATATATATATATTAGTTGATAACAAATATAAAAGTAGAATTTGTGAGAATTTAGTAGCACATAAATCTCAAAACATAAGCACATAGCTAAATAAATGCACTAAGAAGATCTGTGCTCAACTGTTTGACGAAATATTAGTATCTAGTCATAATTATATTGATTTTTCATACCATTTAGAAAAAATTAAGTAGTACTATACAAATAAAAAAAAAATTATTCATAAATTTGAAAACAATTTCAAGGTTCGAAATTCATTGTCTATAAGAAAAAAGAAAAAAAAATTCATGTCATAGAAACAAAAAATTTACCGTGAACTTGGGGCAAGCAATTTGTAATTAGATGCTACGAATATGCACTACCTCATCCATTTAGTTTCAAAAATCTCTCTTAGTCTAATCGTCTAATCATCTAATCCTACTTATGCGACATATGCACTAATAACGTTCATTATGTTCTCTTCAATAATTAGTGTGGATGTTGATTTCTGACCACACAATCAAACAGGGAACTCAGCTGGAGAGCATCGGCAGAATAGATTAAGCCCGAATAACCTGTCACAGAAAGATTAGAATCCGATAGTGATTCGTCTACCCAGGGGCACTTCGACGATCAAGTCAGTAATTAATATCTTTTAAAGATAGTAAATTGTGCTTAAACTCATAAGATAGAACTTATGGTTCTCAATATCTCCCACATACCTCAGACCCACGGGGGTGCCCTATTTTTATAGCCAACACTGACCTGATTCTTGTAGAAGCCTTACTTCAGTGGATTCAGGCTCAATGCTCATGTTGGACCTTCATCTAGATAGAGATAAACTCTTCTTGAGCCTTATCTTTATCCAGACTGAGATCCTCTCCTGTTCTAGGACTCTTGTGCCTTATTCGCTCATTTCGGATTCCAGTATCTCCGCAGATAACCTCGGTCTAGCCGAGATCACCTCGGTATCAGGACTAGGCCACATAGCACCTCAGCTAACACTCCGGTGTCACCTTGGCCACATGCTTTCATTCACGAAATGTGTCCTCACAACTACCCCCTAGGTTCTATTACCTCGGCAACCTGAGGTGATGGAACATACATCGTTTCTTCCTATAGAACGTCAGCTAAAATTCATTCTTTCTCTCGACCGTAATCATGACTCGTCGGTTTCAAGTGCTCAGGACTCAACTGTCCATCTCTATCAATGACCAAGAACCAAGTTCCTTGAGTTCCTTAACTAAGATCGTTCCCCTAGCCGAGGTTTTCGATTCATTAAATCAAGAACTCCAAGAGTTTTATTTGCGCATGAGCTGTCACGTACGGTTTTCTCAACTGATTCCACCAAGCGTCCCTTTCTCATTGGTTCATACTTGACATGTGCTATCAGGTTACATTGTTTCTGCACATGTCGCCTGACAAACACGTCGTCTAAAGCATTTCATTATGGTTTGCTGCCTTTTCGCGTTTTTGACAAAACTCTTCATTCTCTCTCCGTCTTTTCACTTTTGCAATTCACAATTTTCCCTTGTCTCTCAGACTACCTCTCTCTAACATTTCCAAATCTTCCATTGTTGCGTTCACAAGCTCTCTGCAACTGCATTTTTCGTTACCGCCGGCACACTACTCATCATTTGACTTTGATTGTTTAGCTTATCTGACTCCGGCGTACCTCACTCTGGCTTCAATCGGTAAGTCCTCCGATTCCTTTTTATTTTAACTTTAATTCTCGACTGTTGTTTACTATTCTTGGCCATGCTCTTCCATACAACTTCCTTTTGAATTGTGCTATATGTTTCACTTCACACCTGTTTTTGTGGAATCTGTATATGCATTTGTAGTTGTTCTCTGTTTCTATCTTCGTGCTTTGGTCATCATTTCTTGTTTCTTGAATCTGTTTGATGTAACATAATCTGTTCCTGAATTTGAGAGTGTGCGTATTGCTTCTAGTTTTTGCACATTGCCTTGCACACACTCATTCATTGTTTTGAGAATTTATGATTTTCTTTATTCTTGAATCTCGATTGCTTTCTTGATTTCTGAATCATGCTCTTTTTCTGCTTTTCTTGTTGTATTTCCAAAATTTTGCCTTCAATTCCTGTTTTTGTAGTTCATAGATTTGGGATTTGCTTTAGAACATTGTTCCTTAGGAAAATTGAAACGAATTCCCCTTAGATCTTCAAAAACCCTTGCACCAGTGCCTATTTAAGTTTTAGCCCAGGTTTTTAAACCTATATCAATCATTCTGTTGCCCAACCCCTTCTTGCCGAGATAATGGGTATGTTTAGGTGGAGGGTAGACACTCTAGAAAAACTAGAGCATTTTAGGCGGGAATTCTCTATCCCAGACGACGTCCATTTGAGGTTAGTTGGGGAGGAGGACTCTATCATACTTGATGGAGACCCCATGCCCTTCTCTGTTGTTGTATTCATTGAATGCAGACTTCGGTTTCCCCTAGATACTCTATTCTGAGAAATCCTTCACTATTACAAACTCAACCCCATGCAGTTTGCCATAAACTCATATAGGGTTATCAGTGGCATAATCAAACTAGCACACCGAGAGAAGGCTAGGATCATATTAGCCGATATCCAATTCTGCTATACCATGTGTGGCCTTAAGTTTGAAAAAGGCTACATATGCTACCTTAAGCCCAGATCCACCGCCTTCAAACTAATAGTCGACCTCCCAGACTCCAACAACGGTGCTAGAGATGATTACTTCATAGTCTCGGGCAATTGGAAGTTTGCTCCTGATGACGATCTTCATCTCTATCCTCTGTGCCGAGTAGTTTTTAAAGAGGGTGATGGTAAGACTTAGTCATCCTACTGTAATTGCATTTTGGTTAAGGCTTGCCAACACATTCATCTCTACTAATGTTTGCTCTTTGTTTTTTGCGGTTCTTCCTCAGCCAGCCAAGGGATTTCGGCAATTATACGTCCCCAGCCGAGATATAAAGAAGCTCTTGGATCTCCCTGTGCAAAGATGCAAGGCCCCTCTTCTGTTGAATTACATATCAATATACAAATCGGCTTTGCCCGACATCCCTCGGAGAAGTCAAACTCCACCATTTGCCTCAACCTCTCCAGTCATTTCTTCACCAAGAGCTGATCAGGCTTCCTCTTCTGATCCAGTTGAGTTGTCGTCAACCTCTGCCCCTCAACTTATCCCAATATCCCAGCGCCGACGCCGTCGTCGTCCCCCAATAAACGTACCAGTAGGCAGAACTCGTAGCTGCAAACGTCAAGACTTTGAGGCGTCGGCTTACGATCCAGCAAACCCACCCATTGTACTTCCAGCAATTCACTTTAGCACCAAAATTGCCCTTGCTACAACTGCCGATGATGTGGGCCGAAAAGCTATTGTGGAAAACCTCTTGGCTAACTTGCCAGGAGTGGTTACTGTCACCTCTTCCCCATTAGAGTCCTAGCCCAAACCTAAGGCAAAAATGGTGAAGCGTTCCAAGGCAAAAACTACTGTGACTCAAATTGACACTGAAAACACTGTGCCGATCTTGAAATTGGCAGAGGTTGAGAAAAGTGCCTCCAATGCTGAGAAGAGGCCTGCTGAGGCCGAACCATCCGATACCGCTCGATCGAAGAAGTCGGGGTCAAAAACCGCCGCAAGCCCAAGTGCTTTCAAATCCGATGAGCCTTGGGCCCCTACAATCATGATTGGTGATAAGCCAATGAAGGCCGGTGACAGGGCCATTGACAGTATCGAGGTCGGCGCCGCTCTCTCCACAGCTGTGCTCTTTCTAACTGATCTCAATCGTATGGCCGAGATCAATGAATATGAAAATTTTGCTCTGATGATATAGCATTTCGTCTTGGTAAGTTCCCAACACTTGGTACTTTTTGGTTTGTATTTTAAGTTCTTCATACTAACTTTTTGTTTCTCTTTTTCTAGGCCATCCAACATGCCCATTCTTTCTCTACGAAAGCCGAGGCTTTCAAAGAAGAGTTAGCGCACAAAACCAAGGAAGCTGTTGGCTTCCTCTCCTCTCTAAACAACGCCGATGCCAAGATCAAAGTTCTGTTGGATCAGGCCAAGGCAGCCAAACGAGCCCAAGACCAGGCCGAGGAAAAAGCTGAGGCGATTGAGGCTGTAGCTGAAGTACTAAAATCTGAGATTAAGGACACCAAGGCCAAAACTGCTGAGGTCAAGGCAGAGCTCCAAGAAGCACTGGCTACGAAGGAGACCGATGAGAAAGCATTCTCAGAGGGGCAGGCTGCAGTCCGTGACGCGTACAAAGAACAAGTCAACCAAGCATGTAACTGAGGCTTCTACCTCAATTGGACTGCATCTCTCAACAATTTATCTGTCCCTATGGACTCCGACTTCCGAGATATCAGCAAACTCCAAGTGTCTTTCCCTCCACCTTCCAAAGGATCGGGTGACAAGGTTGATGAAGAGGAGGTTGAATTCGACGACGTTGAAGAAAAGAAGGAGGTTGCTAAGGGGGCCAAGTCCCCGACATTGAATGATCAAGTCCTGAACTTGACTCATGATGAGGAAGAAGACTTGGTTTCCAAGGATGCCTCTCCTAAACAAACAACTTCTGAGGCTGAGATTCGTTTAGCCGAGAAAATCTCAGACTAGGACCCTTCTAGAAATTGACGCTGAGATAGCGGCGGAGAAGGAAACCAAATTGCCAACCGAGGCCGACACAACGCCAACAGCCGAGGTTGAGTAATCTGAGACCAATGCCCACAATTCCAACACTTAGGAATTTTTACTTTGATCTTTATTTTTGAACGGTTTGTAATTGTTTTGTAACTTTTGGATAAGTAATCTCTTTTGCCAAGCCGAAGTGCCTTTTTGTTTCTGAACAAGTTTTTCTTGAATATATGCTTGCCTTCTTTCTTATTTTCTAAGTGTTGAATACTTTGCTTCATGTATGCTTACTGTTTTCCTTTTATGCCTTTCATGCTTTCATACTTAGAATATTTTTTGCATTTCTTCAAAGTACACCTTAACTTGTGCAATCACTTCGGGGTAAGGTACCTCGAATATAAACCTTGACTGCTTATCTCGGCCAATAATTGGCATATCTCGGCTAACTTTAACTTGTAAATTGTTCTGAAATTTCAACAAGTGTCAAGTCCATTCTAACTTGTAAATTTTTCTAATTCTAAAAATTTCAACAAGTCCTAAGCTCTCAAGTCCTATTTATCATTCTTGCTCCCTGCCCACTAATGTGAGCTTAAGTTTCACTTAGGTTCACATTATCCTTTTATGGTCTTTCGTCGAGGTCCAATTCCAACAAAGACTAGCCGAGGTGTTCAACCTTGGTTTCTGTTAATCTAACTGAAGCGAGCTTGGTTCCACGCTAAGTCCAACTCTGCCGGCATGGCAAGTCAAGATTAATTCAACGTAGTTCAACTCTATTATATGCAAGTATAATTCAACTTTGCCATATAACAAGTCTAAGTTATTCGTCATGTTTCATTCGGAAACATCGCCAACTTAGTTCAACTTTATTATATGCAAGTATAATTCAACTCTATCATATAATAAGTCTAAGTTATTCGTCATGTTTCATTCAAAAACATCGCCAACTTAATTCAACTCTATTAAATGCAAGTATAATTCAACTCTATCATATAATAAGTCTAAGTTATTCGTCATGTTTCATTCAAAAACATCGCCAACTTAGTTCAACTCTATTATATGCAAGTATAATTCAACTCTGTCATATAATAAGTCTAAGTTATTCGTCATGTTTCAATCGGAAACATCGCCAACTTAGTTCAACTCTATCATATGCAGGTATAATTCAACTCTGCCATATAATAAGTCTAAGTTATTCGTTATGTTTCAATCGGAAACATCGCCATAGGATTGGTCAGTCCCTATCACACAAATTTCGAATTCATAAAAATCAGACTAGAGTTTTATTATTACTTCGGCTAATGAAAGTATGACATAAACTTTGAAAAACAAAATACTAATGATGAAAAAATTTCAAGTTGCAAGTGTTCCAGGGTCTTGGCAACTCTTTGCCATCAATGTCTTTAAGTCGATATGCCCCATTACCGGCAACCGAGATGATTCTATAAGGCCCTTTCCAGTTTGGGCCAAGTTTTCCCTCTTTGAGATCCTTCTTGTTGCCAACAACTTTTCTCAGGACAAGGTCCCCAACTTTGAACTCTCTTGGGTTGACCTTCTTGTTGTAAGCCCTAGCAAATTGTTGCTGGTATGCCCTTAGCCAAATTGTTGCTCTCTCTCTTTTCTCCTCCAATAGGTCCAGATCTCGGGCTAGGAATGCCTCATTAGTCCCCATTCTCTACTCCCTAAGTTCTGATCCCAAGGATGCCGACTTTTAGTGGGATAACTGCTTCAGTGCCATAAGCCATGGCAAAAGAAGACTCCCCACTTGATCTTCTTAGCGTAGTTCGATATGCCCAAAGCACATTGGGCAACTCTTTCACCCACTTCCTTTTTGCTACTTCCAGCCTATTCTGGATCCCATCCAAAATAGTCTTATTGGATATTTCTGCTTGACCATTGCTCTGAGGGAAACTTAGAGTGGAGTAGTAGTTCTTGATTTTGTACTTTGCATAGAAGCTTTTTGATTAGCTTACTGTCAAACTATGTACCATTATCTGCTATTATTGCCCTTGGGATCCCAAACCTGGTGATGATATTCTTCCATATGAAGTTCTTCACATCAATATCTCGAATTTTTGCAAGGGGTTCAGCTTCTACCCACTTCGTGAAGTAATCAGTTGCTACTAGTAGAAACTTCGTTTTGCCCAGTTGCTTGGGGCAGTTGTCCAACAAGATCCATGCCCCATTAGGCAAATGGCCAAGGGTTGGATACTGGGTTCAAATCTGCTATTGGCTGATGTATCAAAAGTGCAAACCTTTGACACTTTTCGCACTTTCTGACGTAGGCTTTAGTATCCTTTTGCATGTAGGGCCACCAGTATCCCTGAGTAATGGCCCTATGAGCAAGTGATCTGCCCCCAGCATGGCTTCCACATACCCCTTCATGTATTTCATACAAGAAGTTTTCAACCTGAGAGGGATGCACACATCTCAAAAGGGGACCAGTGAAGGATCTTCTATAGAGGTGGCCATCTGTTGTTAGGTTGAACCTGGCCGACTTCAATTTGGTCTTATGTGCCTCTTTTCGATCATCTGGCAGCTTGCCATCCATAAGGAACATCACTATTGCATTCATCCAACTTGGACCTATCTTCACACACATTGTCTCATACTCTGTGATTAGTGGTTCCACACTTGGGCCTGACAAATAATCAACCATTATTGTCCTTGCCTCCTCTGATTTCATTGCATTAGCCAGGTTAGCCAAGGCATCGACATGACTGTTATCATCTTGGCTAATCTACTGTAGTCGGCAATCCTGGAACAATGCTAGCAGTCTAACAACTTCTTTGACATAGGCTATCATTCTTTTATCTCAGGCTGCATATTCGCCTATTGCCTGATTCACAATAAATGGGAGTCACAGAAGACTATCACCTCATCGGCTTCCATTGTTGCTGCTAACTTCAACCTTGAGATTAGTGCCTCATACTCTGCTTTATTGTTTGAGGCCTTGAACCCCAAACGAATTGACTGCTCTAACATTCGCCCATCTGGTGATACTAACACTACTACTGCCCCCCGCTTTTTGACGGTTTGAACTTTCATCAACAAACAGGCGGAAGGAGGAGTTGCCGATGTAGATGTCACAGGGATTTGGTTTCTTTTCTTTCTTCTGTTTTGCTTGAGTGGGGTTCTTTGGCCCCAACTGGGTTTCTTCTTGCTCTCCTGGGCATCCCAAGTCGCAGCGCACCGGAGTCCGATGTGGGATGGCACCAAGTGTGAACTTGGCCACAAAGTTGGCCAAAACCTGGCCCTTAATTGCCATTCTGGGCCTAAATTCCAAGTTATATTGGCCCAACAATACTGCCAATCTGGCTACCTTGCCTGTCAGATCTCCTTGCTGCAACAGGGACTTCAAAGGATGCTTAGTCAGTATCATGATCCTGTGGGCTTGGAAGTAATGATTCAGTTTCTTCGAAGCCATTACCAAGGCTAGTGTCAATTTTTCTAGGGATAAGTACTTGGTCTTTGCGCTTGCTAAGGTTTTACCCACATAGTATATTGCCCTTTGTTCTCCCTTCTCTTCTCTGATTACCACTGCACTCACTGTGTGCTCTGAAACTACCAAGTATAAGAACAGTTCCTTTCCAGGTACTGGATTTGATAGAACTGGAGCTGTTGTCCGGTACTTTTTCAAGTAGGCCAAGGTGACTTCGCACTCTTCTGTCCACAAAAAATCTGTGGCCTTCTTTAACAAACTAAAATATGGTTTACACTTATCTGAACTTCTGCTTATAAACCTGTTCAGGGCTGCGGCCCTTCCAGTCAACATCTGTACTTATTTTGCTGATGTCGGGCTTTTCAAGTCAAGAATGGCCTTGATTTGATCTGGGCTTGCTTTAATGCCCCTTTTGATAACCAAGTATCCCAGGAACTTACCAGACCCGACTCCAAATGCGTATTTCGAAGCGTTAAGTCGGAGCCGATATGTTCTTAAGATATCAAAAACTGCCTTCAAGTCGACCAGATGATTCTCAGGTTCTTTGGTCTTCACGACCATGTCATCAATGTACACTTCTACTGTTTTGCCAATTAGATGTCTGAACATCTTGGTTACCAACCTCTGGTAGGTTGCTCCTGTATTTTTCAGCTCAAAAGACATCACTCTGTTGCAGTACAACCCTTTTGGGGTGATAAATGTAGTCTTTTCCTCGTCAGAGGGGTACATCGCTATCTGGTGGTATCCCCTATAAACATCTAGGAAGCTCATCCTTCCATGCCCTGAAGTGGCATTTACTAACTGATCAATCTTGGGCTGTGGGAAATTGTCTTTGGGACAAGCCTTATTCAGGCTGGTGAAGTCCACGCAGACCCCTCCACTTCTTATTCTTCTTTTTCACAACTACTGTATTGGACAGCCAGGTTGGGTAGTTCACATCCCGAATTGCCTTGGCTTCTAACAGCTTGTCCACTTCTTCCTCTACCGCTTCCACGTGAACTAATGTCGGCCTCCTTGCCTGCTGAATGGTAAGTTTAGCCGACCTGTCCATATTTAGTCTATGGCAAGTGACCTCGGGGTCAATGCCAGGCATCTCGTATGGCATCCAGGCAAACACCTCTATGTTTGCTTGCAAGAATGCATCTAACTCCTTTTCCTCCTCCTCGGCCAAACCTGAGCCGAGAAGAAAGAAGCGCTCTTCATTCTCTTGTTGGACCAGAATTTTCTTCAAGGCTCCCTCGCTTTTGTCGGCTAGCTCTTTGCTAACGTCATCTAGGACCTCTATGTTCTCATTTTCAATTTCAATTTCTACTGTTTCTGTCTTTCGTACGTTGCAAGTGGATTTCGTTGCTGCCATAGAGCAATTTTTTGCTTGCACTTGATCCCCTCTGACCTCCTCAATTCCATGCTCCGTTGGGAACCGCAACAGCTGGTGCAATGTTGAGGGAATAACCCTCATTGCGTGCAACCATGGTCTTCCCAAGATAACATTGTAAGGGGAGGGGGTGTCAATTACTGTGAACTCTATGCTTACCTTCTTGGTGCCTGCCTGCACCTCCAAATTTATTGCTCTCAGATGCCATGTTGGTGTTCCATTGAACCTGACCATTGAGCTGTCGGACTGCTCCAAATCATCTCAATGAAGGCCTAGCTCCTTGTAATATCTGACATACATGATGTCACAAGAGCTGCCTTAGTCGATCAAAATGCGCCTTACTTGGCATTCTTTGATCTTGAGGGTCACTACCAGAGCATCGTTGTGTGGACGCTGTACCATGTCTAGGTCTGCTTCAGTAAAAGACACCATTGGTCTCTGACACTCGCTTGTCCTAGGCCTCTTTTGCTGGACCTGATACACATGCTGTAAATGCCTCACCCTCTAAGTCTTTCCACACACCTCATTCTCATTGACTCTCGAGTGAATCACATTGATCACTCGAGGTCCATCTGCTTGCTGTTGTGGTGGTAGTGGAGGTGGCACTGCCGGTGCCTAGGGCAGCCTCGCCTGCTCTTCCCTCGTTCTAGCCTCATTTACTAGGTCCCTGAAGTGACCCTGTCTGACTAGGTCTTCCAAATGTATCTTCAGGGCTCTGCACCCTGAGTCAGATGCCCATCCTCATTGTGGTAGGCACAGTGCTTCCCAAGGCTTCTCATCATAAATTCGCTAGGAATCTTCTCTGGCGCTCTATAATATGGCTGGTTCTTGATCCTTTCTAGAACTTTATAAACCGAGATCTGGAGCACAGTAGTAACTACATGTGCAGCCCTTAACCCTGTTTCTTGCCTGTTAAATCCAGTATTACCTCGGCTTCGCTTCGGCGAGTCGTTTCTCTTCTCCTGCTTCGGTGCCTTCATTCTTGGTGTATTGTCTTCTACTTTGGTATATTTCTCGATCCTTGCCATGAACTCCTCCATATTTTTTGGTAGAGTCTTTGCGAGCGACTTCCAAAGCGTGCAATCATCCTCCAGGCCGTTCTTAAAAGACACGACCGCCAGCTCCTAGTTACATCCCGGTATTTGGTTGAACACCTCATAATACCTTTTGACATAAGTCTTGAGTCTTTCACCCTCGCCAATTTTCAGAGCCATCAGGGAGTCTACCCTCAATGGCTGTAACTTGTTTGTAACAAACCTAGCCACAAACATCTCGACCAGGCCTTCCCAACTCTTCACAGTTCTTTTCGGCTACTTGTGAAACCAATCCGATGCGATTTCCCCAAAAGATGAGGGAAACACCTTACATAGCAATGGTTCGTTCCCGGTATACAGAGCCATTGAATTCAAGTATAAGCTGACGTGAAAGTTTGGATCGGATTTACCGTCATATATCTGGAACCTCGGCATATAGAACCTTTTTGGGGCCTCAAACCTATCCAACTTTACTGAGAATGGCGTTTTCGGCTTGATGGGGGGATGAGACCTCGACAGTCTGCCGCTTCCTCTAGAGGTAGTCCCTCAAATCCTCCTTAGTCCGACTAGGAGCTCAGCTGTCAACAGATTTTAACCTTTTTGGTGCGCTGTTCCCGGTGTCGTTATGTGTCATCTTGGACTTCTTTTCATTCATCGTATCAAAGCAAAGTTCCTTCCCTTGAACATGCCGATGTTCATTGACATAAGTTCCTTGACATAAGTTCCTTTGGTACATAGTGTCTTCTGAGACTCTCCTCTCACCGACTTTGCTCGCCCGACATCTCGTGAAGGTCGATGTGAGTGTTCTTTTACCCTGTCAGGCTGAGGGACTACTGGGATTGTTTTCTGTCCCCCTTTCTGGGCGTCATTCTTGGCCGCTGGAATCGGCGTGTCCTTCAATGGAAATGGTGGTTGCATGATGTTGCTCTGCATCATGAAGTTGACAATCGATTGTAGGTCTGCCAACTTGTTTGCCATTCCCTTCATCTTGCCGTCCCTCCTCAAGTATCTATCTTTCCACACTTGGAGGTCGTTTTCATTGTAATACTCATTTCAGTCTGCTTTCTTCGGAGCGTCTCCATCTTGGCCGAAGTCCTTTTCCCCGGGATTCTGATCCCACGGTCCTTTATTACGGTTTTCCTCCTCCATGTTAGGATCAGTATGTTTACCACTCCCACTAGGGATGTCGTCCCCGATCTTCTCTTTCTGCCCGTCGTTGGCCATCTATTCTCCTTACGTTCCCACAGACGACGCCAAATTCTGGGTGTTGATTTCTGACCACACAACCAAACAAGGAACTCAGCTGGAGAGCACCGGCAGAATAGATTAAGCCCGAACAACTTGTCATAGGAAGATAAGAATCCGGCAGTGGTTCGTCCACCCGGGGGCAATCTGACGATCAAGTCAATAATCAATATCTCTCAAAGATAGCAAATTGTGTTTAAACTCATAAGAGAGAACTTATGGTTCTCAGTATCTCCCACATACCTCAGACCCACGGGGGTGCCTTGTTTTTATAGCCAACACTGACCTGATCCTTGTAGAAGCCTTACTTCAGTGGACTCAGGCTCAATGCTCATCCTGAACCTTCATCTAGATAGAGATAAACTCTTCTTGAGCTTTATCTTTATCCAGATTGAGATCCTCTCCTATTTTAGGACTCTTGTCCCTTATTCGCTCATCTCGGATTCCGATATCTCCGCAGATAACCTCGGCCTAGCCGAGATCACCTCGGTATCAAGACCAAGCCACGTGGCACCTCAGCTGACACTCTGGCGTCACCTTAGCCATGTGTTTCATTCACAAAATATGTCCCCACAATTAGTTTAACTAATATAATCCTATTATCTTTCCTAATGACCGTAACTACATTTTCTACAGGACTCTTGGCAACTATTATTCTTACCCCATTCCTGTGTCTATCCTTGCCACTATAATGTAGTTTAAAATCGGTATCCTCTATTTTCCTAATTTTCTCACCTGTCCACTTAGTTTCTTGTATGCAAGCTATACTAACTCTCCTCCTAATCATGACATCTAGTTTCATTTTGATCCTTTCATTTAAATTTTTGTTAATTTTGTCTACATATATAGCTTAGAAAATTGATCAGTGTCCTAAAACTATTAATTTTAACTTCTAGTTTAGACAAAATGACCAAATTGAAACCTTACAAAATTGACGAGTGTCTCAAAATTATTAATTTTAACCTTTAATTTAGACGTAAGGACCAAATTAAAACTATACTTAAAGTGTAGCAACCAAATTGTTCAAATTTAAACTATAGGGACTAAAGTGAAATTTGAGTTAAACTACATGAATAAAAAGTGTAATTACATAAAAAAATATACGGGAAATTCTATGGTACACCCCTCAAAGGTGTGTACCATATACACTCCTATTTACCACCTTTGTGTCTGTAGTTATAACTTATTATGTTGTTAGTTATAACTCATTGCGATATTAGTTATGACATTATTTTGGTAATGATCCAATAGTTCTTTGTTATGCCTAATGTGATGTTTAGTTATAACTTATTTTTCTTTTAGTTATGACTCTAATAATATTGACTTATGCCATTTGTGTTTGTGATAATCAAAAACACAAATGGTATAACTTGTATTTGAGGGTATGTACCGTACCATTATCCAAAATGTGATTAAAATGAAGGGCGAGTGTCATGTGATTAATGGTTTGTTCTCATGAAAAAAATAAATAAAATCTAGGGACACAACCAACTACAAAAATTAGTTTTGGCTATACACATTAGACGGTAACACCTGTCATTAAAAAAAGAAAAAAAAAAAAAAAAAACTTACTCTGAAATCTTTTATAGGTGAGCTTGATCAAATTGAGCATATACTTCATATGTGAGTATTCAAACCAAAACTTGCAATAATTTACATGAGAATTTTCAAACTCAACTAATTTTCAACCACTGGGGCAGTCCACTTCATCTTCTACTTTCTTTATTCAGTACAACATATAAGAATTTTAAAAATTAATTTTTTTTAATTTTCAAAAGTAAAAATTTTGTTACAAATGATATTTAAGGACTAATTTTTAAAAAGTCGCTAAAAGGTTGTCATGGAAAGTAAAAAATAAGACTCTTAGCGACAAAATTTTGAAAATATCACTAATAAATACACTTTTACGGATCAAATAATTTGCTCTCAAAATATTTTATTTTTTTAGACAAAAAATTTGATCCCAAAAAGTTAATAATTCATCACTAATGTTCAATTTTCGTTGCTAAAAATATAACGACACTTTTCGCAATAAAAATATTTGGTCCCTAAAAAATAATTTTCTCCCTAAATTTTGGTATTTAAAATCTTAATTTTTTTGTAGTGATTTAATTATTTATCGTATTTTCTATCTACAAATACCTATCCATGCACACAAAGTGCTTCATGCCCTTCATCCTCCATTCAAATAACTGCCCCTCATAGCTTGTAGTTACAAACCAACAATGACAGCCTTAGCAGAGAGGCTTTCCAACCAGTTTGTTCCTTTCCATTTACTGTTTGTCTTTGTCATGATCTTTGCATTGGTCTCTTCTTTTGATCCTACTGCTTATGCTTCTTCTGCAACTAGTAAAGTTGGAGCTGAAGCAGTGGCTCTCTTGACGTGGAAAGCTAGCCTTGACAGCCAGAGTCAATCTCTCCTGTCATCTTGGAATGAAAGCGGTCATTGCAACTGGGTTGGAATTGGATGCAACAAGGCTGGTAGAGTCACCCATATAGACCTTGAGAGTTGCGGTTTGAGAGGTACACTTTCCAATCTTAGCTTCCCTCCCTTTCATCATCTCCTTAGCCTTAAACTTCACAACAACTCAATCTATGGGACCATCCCCTCACAAATTGGTAGCCTTTTGAGACTTACGAATCTTAGTTTGTCCAACAATCATCTTTCAGGAACAATTCCATCAGAAATAGGAATGCTCAGTTCACTCATTTATCTCTCTTCGTGGTCTAATAGACTCATAGGTTTAATACCTCCGTCTATAGGAAATTTGGGTAATTTAACAGAAGTATACCTGTTCGATAACCAACTTTCTGGACCCATACCCCAAGAAATTGGGATGCTTAGGTCTCTCTTTGTTCTTTCATTATCATGGAACAAACTTACTGGATCAATCCCTCAAGAAATTGGGTTGTTAAGGTGTCTCACTGATCTCCAGTTGTCAACAAACAATCTTACTGGTTCCATACCTTCTTCTATTGGGAACTTGGGTAATTTAACCATTTTGTACCTTTATGAAAACCAACTTTCCGGATCAATCCCTCAAGAAGTTGGGTCGTTAAGGTCACTTAGTGAACTCTGTTTGGAGTATAACAACCTCACGGGTTCAATACCTTCTTCTATTGGGAACTTGGGTAATTTAATCATTTTGTACCTGTATAAAAACCAACTTTCCGGATCAATCCCTCAAGAAGTTGGGTTGCTAAGGTCTCTCAGTGAACTCTGTTTGGAGTATAACAACCTCACGGGTTCAATACCTTCTTCTATTGGGAATTTGGATAATTTAACCATTTTGTACCTTTATGAAAACCAACTTTCCGGATCAATCCCTCAAGAAGTTGGGTTGTTAAGGTCTCTTATTAAGCTTGGCTTCGCATCAAACAGTCTCATGGGCTCTATCCCTCAAGAAGTTGGGTCGTTAAGGTCACTTAGTGAACTCTGTTTGGAGTATAACAACCTCACGGGTTCAATACCTTCTTCTATTGGGAACTTGGGTAATTTAATCATTTTGTACCTGTATAAAAACCAACTTTCCGGATCAATCCCTCAAGAAGTTGGGTCGCTAAGGTCTCTCAGTGAACTCTGTTTGGAGTATAACAACCTCACGGGTTCAATACCTTCTTCTATTGGGAATTTGGATAATTTAACCATTTTGTACCTTTATGAAAACCAACTTTCCGGATCAATCCCTCAAGAAGTTGGGTTGTTAAGGTCTCTTATTAAGCTTGGCTTCGCATCAAACAGTCTCATGGGCTCTATCCCTCAAGAAGTTGGGTTGTTAAGGTCTCTTATTGAGCTTGACTTCTCATCAAACAGTCTCATGGGCTCAATCCCTACTTCAATAGGGAACTTGGGCAACCTAACAGTGTTGTATCTTTATTACAACAAACTCACAGGATTCATTCCTTCAACAATTGGGAAATTGAAGAACCTCAAATTTCTTGCTTTCGCTGAAAATCATATATCTGGGTCCATCCCTCCTGAGTTAGGAAAGCTAAAATCCCTTATTTCTCTAAACTTGTTGGGGAACAAACTCACTGGCTCCATCCCTTCAGAAATGGAAAACCTTACAGATTTACAATTCTTTGATATAGCTGATAACAATCTCACAGGTCATCTACCCCAGAATATATGCCTTGGCGGATCACTTACAAAACTGTTTGCATCAAACAACAGCTTAATAGGCAGCATCCCGAAGAGCTTGAAAAATTGCAAGCCTTTAAGTCAAGTTAGACTTCAACAAAACCAACTCACGGGGAATATATCAGAAGATTTTGGGGTTCTCCCCAACTTGGTTTATATCGATCTGAGTTATAATAATTTCTATGGTGAGCTTTCGCAAAACTGGGGGCACTGCCACAATTTGACTAGCCTAAAGATCTCCGAAAATAAAATCTCTGGAAAGATATTGCCTGAGCTTGGAGAGGCAACTCAGTTGCAAGTACTTGACCTTTCTTCTAATCATCTAGCTGGAGAGATCCCAAACAATTTGGGGAAGTTGGACTTCTTGTTTGACCTTAAACTGAGCGATAATAGACTTTCAGGAAACATTCCAGCAGAATTGAGCAAGCTTTCCAATCTGGAACATCTAAACTTGGCGGCAAACAAACTTAGTGGCTCAATTCCAAGGCAACTTGGGGAGTGCGTGAAGCTACTGAACTTAAATCTGAGCAAAAATCTTCTCAGTGGTGGTATTCAAACTGAAATAGGTAAATTGCAGTTTCTTCAAACTCTTGATCTTGCAAACAATTCATTAACAGGTGAGATTCCAGAACAGATTGGGGAATTGCGAAGCCTAGAGACATTAAATCTTTCCCACAATAGTCTGTCTGGTTCCATTCCATCATCTTTCAATGGGATGCGAAGTTTGACATCTATTGATATATCGTATAATCACTTGAAAGGTCCTTTGCCCAACACCAAAGCCTTTCAAGATGCTTCATTTGAGGCATACAAAGGTAATGATGGTTTGTGTGGAAATAAGACTGGTTTGCTGCCATGCTCACCTAAAATGAGCATTGGGGTTATGGGGAAAAGGCATATCAAAGTTGTGCTTTTGGTTATATTTTCAGTTTTGGGCATTTTATTTCTAGTGGTTGTTGGGATTTTTCTGGTTCATTGCAAAAGAGTGGGAAACATAGCAAATAAGCCTGAAGGAGCAACTAATGAAAATTTGTTTGCAATATGGAGCTATGATGGAAAAATGGTCTATGAAAACATCATTGAAGCAACAGAGGACTTTAATGCCAGACATTGCATCGGTGTGGGAGGCTATGGCACTGTTTACAAAGCCGAGTTGCCAAGTAATCAGGTTGTTGCTGTGAAGAAATTTCATTCTTCACAAGATGGGGAGTTGGCTGACCTAAAAAGTTTTACAAGTGAAATTCGTGCATTGACAGAGACACGACATCGTAATGTCATAAAGCTTTATGGTTTTTGTTTGCATCCACGACACACATTTTTAGTCTATGAGTTTTTGGAAGGGGGGAGTTTGGAAAAGATATTG
This sequence comes from Camellia granthamiana, assembly GCA_036172215.1. Taxonomy (NCBI): domain Eukaryota; kingdom Viridiplantae; phylum Streptophyta; class Magnoliopsida; order Ericales; family Theaceae; genus Camellia; species Camellia granthamiana. The sequence goes on from CM069905.1 coordinate 120,298,921, forward strand.
AGTAATGATGAAGCAACATTGCATTTTGAGTGGACTAAGAGGGTGAATGTTGTTAGTGATTTGGCAGATGCTTTGTCATACATGCACCATGATTGTTCACCTCCGGTCATTCATCGCGACATATCAAGCAAGAATGTTCTGCTAGATTCAGAATACGTGGCTCACATCTCTGATTTTGGCACTGCTAGACTTCTGAAGCATCACTCATCCAATTGGACTTCATTCGCAGGAACCTTTGGATATGCCGCTCCAGGTATGGCTCGACTTTTCTTCAAATCAGCATGCAAAGCCTTTTCTACTATTTTTCTTCTTAAATTTCCATGAACAAACTGTCTTTTCTATTTTCTATTTTCTTTTTCCTTTTTCTCTTTGTCCTCTATTTTCATGCCTTTGTTTTTGTGGCAGAACTTGCTTACACAATGGAAGTGAATGAGAGGTTGGATGTTTATAGCTTTGGAGTTTTAACGCTGGAAGTGCTAATGGGGAAGCATCCGGGTGATCTCATCACATCTGTTTCCTCATCACCACCCACTGCTCACGATATGTTGTTGAAAGATATATTGGATTCACGCCTCCCACCTCCTAGGACTCATGTGGAAAAAGAAGTGGTCCTTGTTGCAAAGCTAGCATTGGCATGTTTACACACCAGTCCACAGTGCCGACCAACAATGCGACAAGTTTCTGTGATTCTATCAAAACAGAGTCCTCCTCTGCAGAATTCATTCCACTTGATTTCATTAGGACAACTCATTGATGTCAACTGCTCGACATCCTGAGAATTCTCATTTTCCCTCTATTGTTTTGTGTTTTTGTTCTCCCATTTCTACTTTGAAATTTTGATTTTCATTCTCTTTGTTATCTATTTCCCTGGCATTTTCTGTGTTCAAAGTCTAAAAGACATTGAAATAGTGTTTCTAAATGAAAATTGTTCCAAAAGGACAAATGCCAATAAGATGAAGAGAACGCTACTTCGTTCTGAGGTCACATAGCACTGCAGGCAGCTAGCTGCTTGAGAGCGGCTGTGAGGTACAGAATTTTGGTTTCGATTGCTAGTTCTGGATGCCTGCTCTAGTGATTATGTGTTGTTTTAAATAAAATAATAATAAAAAAAGCATTGGATTTTGAGTGGACAAAGACAGTGTATTTGAGTGATAAATTTTGTAGGGATATTGGTCATAGTAAAAGGCTGATTTTGTTATGTGGTGGCCATGTTTTTGTAGTTTAAGGTAGGATTATTATTTTTATTTAACCTTGACAAACTATATTGTACACTTTCTAGAGTAGCACATTCTTTCATTCTTAACTCCAATGTTCAGTCTCTCTTTGTAGAATCAAAATTTTCATGAAATTATTATTGTAAATGGCGCTGTTTGGACTTGTGTATTACCTCTTTTCATTCTTTAGCTTTATGTATCTGCTCGTTGCTGGAATCAGTACTGTTTCTCCAAATGAAGAGTTGAAATATAAAGACCGCAGTTTCGAGTGCAGCTTCGGGGGATTGGGTTCTAATATGTGGGTGAATTGCCATTGCAAATTAAGGAACACCTCCAATGCAACGGTACGCTCTTCTTATTCTCATCTTCTTTTATTTTATTTTTATTTATTTATTTTAGTTCTCTTTTATGAACCAGGCAGAATGGGGCTCTGATAGCTTGCCTTGTTTTCACTTGGACAAGTTATTTCATCAAGTAGTCAAGTTTCTATCCCCAAAATTTTCAGTCTCAATGCATTGGTAGTCATGTGTTTGAGGCTGGAGATTTTTGTCTCCAGGTCCTAAAAAATCCTATGGTTGACAATGCATTCGATGAGTGGTATTTGGGAACATAGCATTCTCACCTTTGTGGCAATTCCTATTACTTTGTAATTTTTTTTATTTTTGAAAAATTAAAAATTAGTTTAAAAAAAATAAACATAGAAAAAGATATTTTTGAATTTAAACAAAAATCTTTTATCCCTAAGAAATATATATATATTTTTAATGAAAATAATAAGTTTTTAAAATTTTTTTCCCCACTAAATTAGTTTTTGAAATTTTTTATTTTACCAAACTGATTCAAAAACTCTTATAGGATTCTTCCATTCACATGGCTGATGCTTAGCTGGTGGGATTTAAACCTTGTCATTCTTTCCTTGGTAGCTCCAAACTTACCTCTAAACCCAAGACAATTACAATTAAGTTGTTGTAGTTTTGGCAATGTTTATTCTTATTTTTATATAATAGTATAGATATCTGAAATATATTTATATATACTGTGGTGGGTGTTAGAGAAGAAAGGAGTGACAAAAATATTATATTGATGTGATTAGGGATATGTATGAATGTGTGGTGATCACTATTAGATCGCTGATTGGATAGACAAGTGAATTTCCAATTACTGTAGGGTTACACCAAGGATTAACATTAAGTCCTTATCTTTTTGCTTTAGTTATGGATAATGTGAGACCCAGAAAATCCTCTCACATGGATGTTGATGAGCTCCAACGAAGAGATGAGCTTGGCTACTGTAATCTGCAAGGATAAACATAGTCGGCGCCATCCAACCGGGGTTGCCGGCCGGAGACACTCCGATGATAAAGTTAGAATCCATGAATGAAGAGTATAGATAGTAAAGAGTGTTGTGGGTGGAGTGTAGAGAGAGATGACATCCCTTTTGTGTATGGGGTCTTCTCTTTTTATAAGGGATAGATGATATTTTTTTAGGATATTTTACCCATATAACTAGGATATTTTTCTGGCTCTCACAATAGCCCCAAAACTTTCGCTTTCTTTGCCACAAGAAGTGGAAGTCTTTGTTTTGAGATGAAATCCCCTAGAATGTGTGTATGTATGTATGTATGACTATATGTATATAAGGGAGAGAAGTGAGATAAAACCCAGTGAATAATACTATCTCTATACCGATGGGCCACAGTATTATAACCCCCAAGCAAGGGTGTAGGCCACGGTATTATAACCCCCGGGCGAGGGTGTAGTATATTGCCAAGTGCAAAATTGGCGTCGTTTGTGAGAAACGACGAGCTTCAACAAAATTGATGAGCTTCTTGTTCTCACTTTTAAAACTGTTTGATGTATTCACGAAATATATTTTTGATGAGAATTGTTTGATGATGTTAAAGAGTTTTACATATTGTTCAGCAAAATGAATTTACATATTCTCTGTCTAAATTAAACTTTAGTTAGCATTTGGATTTGCATTCTCTCGGGCTAGATTGAAAGTTTTAACAAAGTTATTACTTGATTGTATATTTTCTCTCACCAAAATGAACAAAAGTTGCTATTTGGGTTAACAATTTTTCTCTCCATAGGTGGCTGAACATCCTCAGACGCTTGTCCTTCTCTAATTTGTATTCGACTCTTCCAGTGGTCGACGCCGCGACCAAGTAGTGTCCTCACACATTCAAAATTCTCCATACACCGCAAGCTATTGATTGTCGCAACTCACCCGACAATGGGGAGCAACTCGACAATGGAGTCTCGACAACATAACGCTCCTCGGCACTCCTTGCCGAGCATCCATCAACGCAAGCAACAAGCTACCTACTATGGCTTCGCCAAGAAGAACACATTTTCCAAAAAGCAAACTCGGTTCAGAATCATCACCCGCAATTCAATGCGGCTGAACGACCAAATGCATGGTCATCAGACATGGTGCTTGGCACACTTCTGCTTTTTTCACAAGCATCATTGTTTATATATATTGCTCGACAGTATAGATAGTAAAGAGTGTTGTGGGTGGAGTGTAGAGAGAGATGACATCTCTTTCGTGTATGGGGTCTCCTCCTTTTATAGGGGATAGATGATATTTGTTTAGGATATTTTACCCATATAGCTAGGATATTTTTCTGGCTCCCATAGATAAGTTGACGAGAAATATTAAGGATGATGTGCCATGATGTATACTTTTTACAGATGATATCATGTTAGTGGATGAGATTAGAGAATGAATTAACACTAAGTTGGAGACTTGGAGAGAAGCACTTGAATCTAAAGGATTTAGGATAAGTAGAATTAAGACAGAGTATATGGAGTGTAATTTTAGTAACAGTAACAATGAAAATAGAGGAGAATTGAAGATTGAGGACCAAGCACTACCTAAGAGTGAATATTTTTCATTATTTAGGATTAATTATCACAATGGTTGAGGAGATTAGAGCGGATGTAGTTCATAGAATTAAGGCAGGATAGTTTAAGTGTAGGAGTGCGTCTAGGGTACTGTGTGATTAATGAGTACCTACTAGACCAAAAGGAAAGTTCTATAGAACAACTATTAGATCAGCGATGTTGTATAGAACGGAATATTGGGTAACTAAGAAACAACATGTAAGTAAGATGAGTGTTGCTGCGATGAGGATGTTAAGGTAGATGTGTGGCAAGACTAGAAAAGACAGAGTTAGAAATGAGTATATTCGAGAATGGGTATGAGTAATATCGATAGAAGATAAGTTGAGAGAGAATAGATTGAGATGCTTTGATCATATGCAACGGAGACCAACAGAGGTAATAGTGAAGAGATGCGATATAGCAATGGTAGATGGAAGTGTTAGGAGAAAGGACAAATCTAGATTGACATGGGTTAGGGTTAGTAAATAAAGATATGAATTTCCTTAATTTGACTAACGATATGACCTTAGATAGAATCGAATGGAAAAAAATGATTCATGTCGCCGACCCCATTTGATAGAATTTAAGGTTTGGTTTGATTTGGTTATTTGAAATATATTTGTGGAATTGTCAATCTTTTCAGTAATGGTAAAAATTTGAATCGCACAGCATTTTAATGTGGATTTGGATCGAAAATACAATTATATTCATATTGCTTTCAGTGCTAAAAAAAATAGTTAGATTTGTATCCAATTATAATTTATATTGATATTTCGTACCGACAAAAAACAAATTGTAATTTTTTTGTTATTTCTCAATTAAGGAAGCGATCACTAAACTGATATCTTGAATAATAGATGAATTATTTTGAAAGAAATTTTGAGGTTTGAATTTTATTGTCCACTAGTCAATTATAGCTTGATAATTTCAGTGTTTGTAATATTGTTGAAAAAATTATTGAAAATGTTCCTAAGATATTGAGATTATTTTATTTGAGCTGTTTATAAATATATATATTTTGGAGTTTGTGTTAAATTATTTGGTATAACTTTTGTTTATAGCTAATTAAACAAAAATTGTTTACATAGATTGGAAAAAGCTGATAATCTAGAAGTTGAGAGGGGTTTTTTTGCTTATGTTTTGTGGTTATTAGTTTTTAACTTACAATAAATTTTGAGGAAAAGTTTGAAAACTGTTATATCAAAAACAGAAAAGAGAAATTACACTTACCTTTGGTAAGTTTTAAAAATACACTAAACTCCACAAGCTTAATATAATTATATTATGCTATTTGAAAATTTAATTCATATACTATTTTATCTTATTTTTATTAGTCATTTGTCAATTGTATTAATAGAAAAATTAAGTGTCATTTATGATTTTTTAGTAAGTTTAGATAATTATTTGAAAAGACTAAATGTGTTGAAAAGTGAGAGTCAACTTTGTAAAAATTAACTTACATAATTTTTTAAGGTAAGTCATTTTTGAGAAAATGATGCAAAAATATTTTTAAAAAAAAATTTTATTAATTACTTTTTGTTCAACCAAACAACGAAAAATGAGTAAAATATTTTACGTCGAAACAAACCGAACCGAAATGAAAAAGAATGATGATAAACTGAATAACCATTAATAAAAAATTCATTTTTTATTCAATTACCCATAAAAAATTAAAAAAGCAAGTCATTATATTTCTTCTACATTTCCTTCCCTCAACAAATTTTAAATTCAAAATAGGATATCAGTGTCTAAGGCAATTGGAGGGATGTTAATACCATAGTTCACAGAATCTGAATGGTGAATGAAATTCTCAAAAGTTTTTTTTTCTGCCTAATGGATGAAAACATAAGCAAAAAGTACTATGCAAGTCAAAGATATGTATTCAGGGCATTTGGCTTAGGGGTTGTGTAATATCACAAACCTTTGTAGTGTGAAGCTGATGGTTCAAACTCCTACAACGAGGAATTTGATACCCTTTTGTGGTGGTTTTTTTTTCTCTCCCATTATATAGATTATATGTAATTCGGAGTGATTGTTGGGCTTGGTTATTGGTTGTTAGACTTCATTGACTTTCTAGTTAATGATATAAATACTTTTCATATTTGAAATTACTCTCCTATCGATTGACTAGAAAAAAAAAGAAAGTCAAAGATCTGTAGAATCACGAGTAAAATGCTGACCAGATAAAAGCCAATGGAAAATAAAGTATGCAAGTTATTCCATAGGAACTCATTCAAACAATCTGATGTGTGAGGTGAAATCTTATTGCTCAGTTTGATGTGTGATGTGAAATCTTATCGTTCAGTTGATCAAACTGAGCCTATACTTCATAGGTGAGTATTCAAACCATAGGGACTCATTCAAAGAATCTGATCTGATGTTAACTCTTATTGCTCAATTGATAAAACTGATCCTATACTTCATAGTTGAATATTAAATTTTATTGTTCAGTTGATCAAACTGAGCCTATACTTCATAGGTGAGTATTCAAACCAAAACATGGAATGAGAAACATCAGAATTTTTAACCCCAATAACTATTCTCCAAGCAACTGGGTGGGCAGTCCACTACATATTTCTTTCCTTATTTTTTTTGTAATTTTTTTTTAAACGTATGTATTGCATTTTCTATCTATAAATACCTCTCCATGCACCCTAAACCTTCATGCTCATAATTTCTCCACCCAATAACTACTCCTAATAGCTTCGAGTAACAAACCAACGATGGCAGCCTTAGCAAATAGGTTTTCCAACCAGTTTATTCCTTTCCATGTCCTGTTTGTCTTTGTCAAGATCCTTGCATTGGTCTTTTCTTCTGATTCTACTGCTTATGCTTCTTCTGCAACTAGTAAAGTTGGAGAAGAACGAACTGAAGCAATGGCTCTCTTGATGTGGAAAGCTAGCCTTGACAACCATAGTCAATCTCTCCTGTCATCTTGGAATGGAAGCAGTCATTGCAATTGGGTTGGAATTGGATGCAATAAGGCTGGTCGAGTCACCCATATAGACCTTGAGGGTTACAGTTTGAGAGGTACTCTTTCCAATCTTAGCTTCACTTCCTTTCATCATCTCCTCAGTCTTAAACTTTACAACAACTCAATCTACGACACCATCCTCTCACAGATTGGTAGCCTTTCGAGACTCACCAATCTAAGCTTGTCCAACAATAATCTTTCAGGAATAATTCCATCAGAAATAGGAAATCTCAATTCACTCTTTGATCTCTCTTTGTCGTCTAATAGCCTCATAGGGTCAGTACCTCCATCTATAGGAAATTTGGGCAATTTAACCAAATTACACCTTTCCGACAACCAACTTTCTGGACCCATACCCCAAGAAGTTGGGATGCTTAGGTCTCTTTTTGTTCTTTCATTGTCAGCGAACAACCTTACTGGATCAATCCCTCGGGAAGTTGGATTGTTAAGGTCTCTTATTGAGCTTGACTTCTCAACAAACAGTCTCACTGGTTCAATACCATATTCTATTGGAAACTTGGGTAATTTAACCATTTTGTACCTTTATGAAAATCAACTTTCTGGATCAATCCCTCAAGAAGTTGGGTTGTTAAGGTCTCTTATTAAGCTTGATTTCTCAGAAAACAATCTCACGGGTTCAATACCTTCTTCTATTGGGAACTTGGGTAATTTAACCATTTTGTACCTTCATCATAACAAACTTTCTGGATCAATCCCTCAAGAAATTGGGTTGTTAAGGTGTGTCATTGATCTCGAGTTGTCAACAAACAATCTCACGGGTTCAATACCTTCTTCTATTGGGAACTTGGGAAATTTAACCATGTTGTTTCTATATGAAAACCAACTTTCCGGATCAATCCCTCAAGAAGTTGGGTTGTTAAGGTCTCTTATTAAGTTTGATTTCTCAGAAAACAATCTCACAGGTTCAATACCTTCTTCTATTGGGAACTTGGGTAATTTAACCTTTTTATCCCTTCATGGAAACCAACTTTCCGGATCAATCCCTAAGGAAGTTGGGTTGTTGAGGTCTCTTAGTAACCTCAGTTTGTGCTTTAACAATCTCATGAGTTCAATACCTTCTTCTATTGGGAACTTGGGTAATTTAACCGCTTTATGCCTTCGTGAAAACCAACTTTCCGGATCAATCCCTAAAGAAATTGGGTTGTTAAGGTCTCTTAGTAACCTCAATTTGAGAGAGAACAATCTCATGGGTTCAATACCTTCTTCTATTGGGTATTTGGGTAATTTAACCAATTTATATCTATATCGAAACCAACTTTCCGGATCAATCCCTGAAGAAGTTGGGTTGTTAAGGTCTCTTAATGAGCTTGATTTCTCAAATAATAATCTCACGGGTTCAATACCTTCTTCTATTGGGAACTTAGGCAACCTAACACTTTTATATCTTTCTTTCAACAATCTCACTGGACACATCCCTTCCACTATTGGGAAGTTGAAGAACCTCCAAGATCTTTCTATATGTGGAAATCAAATATCTGGCTCCATCCCTCCTGAGTTAGGAAAGCTAAACTCTCTTATATGGTTTGGCTTGTTTGGGAACAAACTCACCGGCTCCATTCCTCCAGAATTGGAAAACCTTACACATTTACAGTTATTTGATATATATGATAACAAAATTACAGGTTTTCTACCCCAGAATATATGCCTTGGTGGATCACTTACAAAACTGGTTGCATCAAACAACAACTTAATAGGCAGAATCCCGAAGAGCTTGAAAAATTGCAAGTCTTTAACTCAAGTTAGGCTTCAACAAAACCAACTCACAGGGAACATATCAGAAGATTTTGGGATTCTCCCCAACTTGGTTTATATCGATCTGAGTAATAATAATTTCTATGGTGAGCTTTCGCAAAACTGGGGGCACTGCCACAATTTGACTAGCCTCAAGATCTCTGAAAATAAAATCTCTGGAAAGATATTGCCGGAGCTTGGAGGGGCAACTCAGTTACAAGTGCTTGACCTTTCTTCAAATAATCTAGTTGGGGAGATCCCTAAGAATTTGGAAAATTTGAACTTACTGTTTGACCTTACTCTGAGCAATAATAGACTTTCAGGCAACATTCCAGCAGAATTGGGCATCCTATCCAATCTACAAAATCTAAACTTGGCAACAAACAAACTTAGTGGCTCAATTCCAAGTCAATTGGGGGAGTGTGTAAAGCTACTGAACTTAAATCTAAGCGAAAATCTTCTCAGCGGTGGTATTCAAACTGAAATAGGCAAATTGCAATTTCTTCAAACTCTTGATCTTGGAAACAATTCATTAACGGGTGAGATTCCACAACTGATTGGGGAATTGCAAAGCTTAGAGACATTAAATCTTTCCCACAATAGTCTGTCTGGTTCCATTCCGTCCTCTTTCAATGGGATGAGAAGTTTCACATCTATTGACATATCTTACAATCACTTGGAAGGTCCTTTGCCCAACACCAAAGCCTTTCAAGATGCTCCATTTGAGGCATACGTGGGTAATGATGGTTTGTGTGGAAATAAGACTGGTTTGATGCCATGCTCTCCAAACATAAGCAATGGGGCTAAAGGTAACAAGCACAACAAAATTTTGCTTTTGGTCTTAGTTCCTGTTTCGGGAATTTTATTACTTGGGGCTATTGGGAGTTTTCTAGTCCTTCGGAAAAGAGTGGGAAACATAGCAAATGAGCCTGAAGGAGCTAATAATGAAAATTTGTTTGCAATATGGAGCTATGATGGAAAAATGGTCTATGAAAACATCATTGAAGCAACAGAGGACTTTAATGCCAGACACTGCATTGGCGTGGGAGGATGTGGCACTGTTTATAAAGTTGAGTTGCCAAGTGGTCAGATTGTTGCTGTGAAGAAACTTCACTCTTCACAAGACGGTGAGTTGGCCTACCTAAGAAGTTTTACAAGTGAGATTCGTGCATTGACAGAGATACGACATCGTAATATCATAAAGCTTTATGGTTTTTGTTCGCATCCACGGCACTCATTTTTAGTTTACGAGTTTTTGGAAGGAGGGAGCTTGGAAAAGATATTGAGCAATGACGAAACAACATTGGATTTTGAGTGGACTAAGAGGGTGAATGTTGTTAGTGGTTTGGCAGATGCTTTGTCATACATGCACCATGATTGCTTGCCACCGGTCATCCATCGTGATATATCAAGCAAGAATGTTCTGCTAGATTCAGAATACGTGGCCCACATATCTGATTTTGGCACTGCTAGACTTCTAAACCCTCACTCTTCCAATTGGACCTCATTTGCAGGAACCTTTGGATATGCGGCTCCAGGTATGGCATGACTTCTATTCAAATCAACATGCAAAGCCTTTTTTTTACTATTCTTCTTCTTCTTAAATTTCCATGAACAAACTGTCGTTACTTTTTTCTTTTTCCTTTTTTGCCTCTATCCATTTTTTTCTTAGCTTTGTTTTTGTGGCAGAACTTGCTTACACAATGCAAGTGAATGAGAAGTTGGATGTTTATAGCTTTGGAGTTTTAATGCTGGAAGTGTTAATGGGGCAGCATCCAGGCGATCTCATCACATATGTTTCCTCATCACCAATCACTGCTCATGATATATTGTTGAAAGATATATTGGATTCGCGCCTCCCAATTCCTAGGACTCGTATGGAAAAAGAAGTGGTCCTTGTTGCAAAGCTGGCGTTGGCATGTTTACACACCAGTCCGCAGAGCCGACCAACAATGCGACAAGTTTCTGTGGCTCTATCAAAACAGAGGCCGCCTCTGCCAAATTCATTCCACTTGATTTCATTAGGACAACTCTTTGATGTCAATCATTTGACATCTTGAGAATTCTCATTTTGATGGGTCAATTGTTATGTGTTATCGTTCTCTGATTTCTACTTCAAAATTTTGATCTTCGTTCTCTTTGTTATATATTTATCTACCCTTTGCTGTGAGGTATATAATTTGGCTTAGATTGCTAGTTCTGGATGCTTGCTGTGCTGATTATGTCTTGTTTTGAAGAAAATGGGAAAAGGAGAAAAAAAATAGTATATTTCAGTAATAAATTTTCTAAGAATATTTTAGGTATGGTGAAAGGCTGATGCTGGCGCTGTTTGGGAAGCCATATTTGAGGTTATTATAGCCTATTTTGAGAAAAAAGCCTAAAAGCAACACTGTTGAAGCTTTTTCAAAAAAAAAAAAAAAAAAAAAAAAAATATTAGGCTGCACAGCCGGCAGTGTAGGCACAGGCCTACACTGTCAGCTAGAGTACTTGTTCCATCAATAAGTATATTACGATTTTACCCCTTGATATCAATTTAAAAAAATATATTTTAAGGGACAAATTTGTCATTTTAAATTTAAACATCATTTCAACACACTTTCCAATACAACAACTCAACTAAAAATTCAACTCATCTTCCCAAATACAAAACTAAAATAGCCTACTAAAATAGCCAAAAAACCAAATAACTTACTAAAATAACCACTTCCCAAAACGAGGCCGCTGTTATGTGGCGGCCATGTTTTTGTAGTTTTAAGGTAGGATCCATTTCGCTTCCATGCTGGTTCCAAACTTACCACTAAACCCAAGACAAGTACAATTTAATTGTTGTTTTTCTTGTTTTTACAGTTTGTATCTGAAAATATATTTGTGGAATTGTCAATCTTTTGAGTAATAGTAAAACCTTGATTTGCAGAGTATTTTAATGTGGATTTTGATTGAAAGTGCAGTCATATTCATATTGCTGTCAGTGATGAAAAAATGATTTGATTTGTATCCAATTATAATTTGTATTGAATTTTTGTACCGACCAAATAAAATTGATTTTTTTTTACCGACCTAAGATGTTGACACTATTGGAGTTTGTGATATGTATATTTTAGAGTTTGTGTAAATTTGTTTGGTGTAAAGTCTGTTTATAACATGCTAAACAAAAATAGTTTAAATAAATTAAAAAAACAACAACTGTTTATTTAAAAGTTGAGGGAGGGGTGTTTTTTTGCTTATTAAGATTTTAATTTACAATAAGTCTTTAGGAGGAGTTTGAAAACTGTTACAGCAAAAACAAAAAAGAAAAGAATTGCACTAACCTTTCATAAGTTTTAAAAAATATACACTAAACTCCACAAGGCTTAATTATTACACTATGCTTCTTTACAAGTTTAAGTAATAATATTTTATCTTTTTTTTATTAGTCGTTTGTTAGTTGTATTAATAGAAAAATTATATAACAATTATATTAAAATAAAAGTTAGTATGCTTAGGTTATATTAAAATAAGAGTAATGTTAGATGCCCTAAAAGATTTATCAAATATTTCACATGGGTGTAGGATCTGTATGAGACTCACATGGTATAGGTCTTACACCTATGTGAAACCTTTGATAAAAATTTTTGATAAATCTTTTAAGATTTCTAACATTTTCCTTAAAATAAATAGAAGAATTATGTTTGGGTTGCTTAGGTCCAAGTCTTCTCAATTGGCGTGTAGTACTAGTAAGGGCTCGTGCTTTGTGGTATATATTATTTTAATAAATGTGTTGTTGAATATTTTTAACATAATTATATAATTTATTTGATGTAATTCATGATATTTATAAGGGAGTTTTTTTGATAAATTTACTTTTTAAGAATTTTATTCCATCCAATTCATATTCTTTTTGACTATTTCATTAGGTCCTATTTGAGATAAGAAGACCAAAATACCATTTTCTTCTACTTATGTTCCATTTAGTTCACATTATTTTCTTATGTTTCAATAAGTCCTATGGGTGACATAATTACCAAAATACCCCTAATGTGAATCTTCACACCGTCAATGTGAATGTTCATATCGTTAATGTGTAGGGGCCCAGCCTATGTCGATCCTCGTAGGTGCCCGGAAAAATTCGAGTCAGGCCGGGGCGGGCCCGGCCCATTGACAATGTGAATATTCACATTGACATGTTAACATTCACATTAATAGGAGTGTAAAATTGGCCCGCGTCCCGTGGCGGCGCGAAACCCGCCCGTGGCCCATAGGCGGCCTAGGGCGAGCTCGGTCCGGCCCACGAGCCAAAAAATTAGGCCTAGGCCTTAGCCCTGGCACAAGGGTATTCGGGCTTTGAATGGGCCGATAGATCGAGCCTCGGGTCAGGCCGGTGGGCCTGGGCCTAGCCTCGAGCTTAGGTCGGGCTTGGGCGGGCTTGACCATTTTTTTTAATTCTTTTTAATTTTTTCTACCAAAATTTTATTATTTTTCACAAAAAAATACATTGCGCCTCGGGCGGGCTGGGCCTTGGATTGAGCCTTGAACGGGCCTTAAGTAGGCCGATGGGCCGGGCCGGGCTTCAAAGTGATGACCTAGGCCCTAACCTAGGGTCTCGGACATGCTTGGGCCCGGACCCAAACGAGCCTACCCCGGGCCGTAGGCAGGCTTCGGGCAGCCCACGGGCCCCGGGCCAATTCTACATTCCTATCAATGTGCATTTTAACATATCAATGTGAATATTCACATTGTCAACGGGCCGGGCCGGGCCTACCCCGGGCCGTGGGCAAGCTTTGGGCAGCGGGCAAATTTTACACTCCTATCAATGTTAATGTTAACATGTCCATGTGAATATTCACATTGTCACGGGTCGGGCCAAGCCTGCTTCGGGCTGCGGTCGGGCTTCAGGCCGCCCACGGGTTGCGGACCAATTTTACGCTCTTATCAATGTGAATGTTAACATGTCAATGTAAATATTCACATTGTCAACGAGCTGGGTCGGGCCCGCCCCTGGGCCGCTGGCCAATTTTATACTCTTATCAATGTGAATGTTAACATGTCAATGTGAATATTCACATTGTCAACAGGCCTGGGCTGGGCCCGCCCCGGGCTGCCCACGGGCCGTGGGGTGGGTTATCGGGCAGCCACGAGGCTGCGAGCTAATTTTACACTCCTATCAATGTGAATGTTTAACATGTCAATGTGAATATTCACATTGTTAACAGGCCGGAGCAGGGCCTGCCCCGGACCGCCCACGGGCCTGTGGGCGGGTTTCTCGAACAGCCACGGGGCACGGGCTAATTTTACACTCCTATCAATATGAATGTTAACATGTCAATGTGAATATTCACATTGTCAACAGGGCCGTGGCCGGGCCTGCCCCGGGCCGCGGGCGGGCTTTTGGCCGCCCATGGGCCGCGGGCCAATTTTATACTCTTATCAATGTGAATGTTAACATGTCAATGTGAATATTCACATTGTCAACGGGCCGGGCCGGGCCGGGCCCCGCCCCGGGCCGTCCATGGGCCGCGGGCGGGTTTCACGCCGCCACGGGACGCGGGCCAATTTTACACTCCTATTAATGTGAATGTTAACATGTCAATGTGAATATTCACATTGTCAATGGCCCGGGCCCGCCCCGGCTTTGCGGGTAAGTTTCGGGCCGCCCACGGGGCCAATTTTACATTTTTATCAATGTGAATTTTAAAATATGAATGTTCACATCATAAAATTGCTAACTGTTCAAAAAATATTTATAAGGGTATCAAAATTAAATATAAGGGTATAAGTGTCCAAGAAAATAGTGTAAATCAAGAAAAAGGACTTTATGGAATAAAATTTATACATACATGGGACTAAATGGTGTTAAAAAATTCCTTCATGGACTTTTTGGGTTAAAACACTTCTAAATGAGATTTATCAATAATTTTCCCTATTTATAAATTATCATCTCTAACTAATTTTAAAAAATAAAAAATAAAAAATAAAAACCAGTGCATTGTTAATGATTTTCATACTATGGTGTTTGATATAAAGCCAAAAGTCACAGTTTTTATTTTTACTTTTTTTTTTTTCCTTTAGTATATTTTCAAAATTATGTCAATTTTTATTTTTTATTTTTTTTCGGTCTCTCTTGTGTAAATGAATCTAAAAAGTATTTTTTTTTTTTTTAAAAGAGAAAAAAAAAGTTGAAAGAGCCAAATACTTTTTTGCTTGTTTTTTTTTGCTGTTTTTTCTAGGCATTTATTTTTCAAAATTATTATTATTATTATTTACTTTATCGATCCATTTGGTCGAAGTTTTTGAAATTAAAAAAAGGTTAAAAACCAAAAAAAAAAAAAAAAAAAAAAAAAAAAAAGCCAACAAAAAAGCCATTAAAAAAGAAAAAGAAAAAGAAAAAGAAACAAACTTCAAACACCCAATTTCTTATGGTAAAGGAAAAGGAAAAGAAATAGAATGAAAAAGAATGTGATAAACTGAATAACCATTAATAAAAAAATAATTTTTTATACAATGACCCATAAAAAATTAAAAAAAATAAAATCGTTCCATTTCTTCTACATATTCTTCCCTTGAACAAATTTTAAATTTGTTATGTAAGAACGTAATTAAATCACACAAGAAATAATAACAAGAAGAACAAGAACACACAAACACAAGATATATGTGGTCCAACGATCAAAATCCACAGTGGAGAAACGATCAAAATCCATTATACGCAATAAGGATTACAAGAATACTTTGTGACTCTATGTTTCTGTTACACTCACCAAACCGTACCCGAAATTAACAATATATATCACCAAAACTTCGAGCCGGGGGTGTTGCCCCCGGACCCTCACAAAGGGCCTGGGTTCTGCCTTCATAAAAAATCCCTTACAATACTTTGTGTGTACAATAAATACAAGACACCTCACAAATTCAACATAGCATATTAGTGAGGGATGTTAATTCCATAGTTCACAGAATCTCAATGGTGGATGAAATTCTTAGAAGTTTTTTTCACCGAATGGAAGAAAACATAAACAAAAAACACTATGCAAGTCAAAGATATGTAATCAATGTAGCACTCTGTGCTTCCTGTTATAATAGAACTATATTTGACTCTTTGATTATCTTGATTAAGAATCTTCTTAGTTGATATTTGAGCCTTGGTTGAGGTGTTACCATAGTGGTTGGGTGAGATTGAATCAGAAACTCCAAATTCAAATAATTATTATTGAGTAGTTTTCACTCTTTTATCATTTTCTCTCTCCGCACTTTGAATCTTGATGTGAGGCTAGAACCATTGGAAATCTTACTTTGGTGGCTTCAATTTGGGCACAAGAACAACCATAAACGGAGTCCGGATGAGAGAGTTATGTTTGTTTGAAGTTTGCAAATTTGTACTGTGTGCGTAGTTCGCTCGAGCGCAACTTTCTTTGCTCGAGCAAGCCATAGACCCTTCCAGCTTTGTTTTTCAAAATTGTTTGAGATACTGGAAGCCTCGATTATTCGCTCGAGCACAACTTTCGTCGCTCGAGCGAACTGTTCAGAATCATATCTTTAAAAGTCACTTTTTGGGTCAAATTTCTTCACTTTTCACTCCCTTTTCTCTCTCCTTCTGCCATTATTCAGTTTTCAAGCTTTTTAGCCTTGATTTCATCTATGTCTACACATCTTTGATCCCTAGTTCCATATACCAAACTGTAGAGCTCAACGAGGGCTTCCATTTAACCTGAGCAGGTCTAGTTTTCGTTGAAGTTGGATTTTCGGGCTTCTTCTCTTCATTACTTGAGGTAGAGATTTCTTTGCTCCTTTTCAATACCTTATCTATAGATAGATATGTGGTAGATTTTATTGCGTAAAAATCATATCCATTATGGATTTTTTTGAAAATCATGAAAGGGGATCTAGGGTTTGTTATTTATGAATGAGATTGCTAAATTGATTGTTGTTTGGGTTAATTGGGGAGTAGTCTAAAATGTTTATGTTGAAAGAGAGAAAAAATCGTAATTTAATATTTTGACATGGTGAATTAAAAAGAAAATGGGGTTGAAAAATGTTTGTAAATTGTTATTATAGTTTGTGTAAATATGTTAATAGCAAAAAGGGAGAATTAACTATGGCATTGAAATTATCTTGGATTGATCATATTAAGTTGATTGGGTTGTGGCCTTGATATCCATGGATTTAGTTTTGTGAAATGAAAAGAATGGATTGGGGATAAAGATTGGAGTATGTTAACTTGGAAAATAAGAGAATTAATTTTTGAAAAGAAAGAAGGAAATCATAACACTATGTGAATTTCATAAATGAACTTGAGGTTGGATTATGAATATTTTATTTTACTATTGTTGTTGTTGGATTTAAAATCTCATGAGAGTTGGATTATTATAATACGTGTGCTGAGTACATACATTTAGAGGTTTTGTCCATGGTCATCAGTGGAGGATGACATTGTTGTGTTGAATAGTTTATGTGTATGCATTACACTTGCGTTAGTTGTACTTTTGACATGTTGTGATGATTGGTAACGTATACTGCGCTGAGAATAAGAGGTACCATTACCTCCCAGCTAGCGCTTGGAGAATTGGTTGTGCTTAGAATGAGAGGTACCAGTACCCTCTAGCTAGCGCCTGGAGAACTTGGCAGAGATACCATTACCTTCCAGCTTGTGTCTGGTAAATTGGCATTTCGTTATGGAAATGTGTATTCTTGGCTTACCGTGCTTAAGGCAGGTAGAGCAGCGCTTATATATCATTATTATCTCAGTGTATCTGTGTATGTCATGCGTTATGATGGTTGTGGTTCAGGAAGATCGAGTTGTCTCATATGTTAAGTAGATAGTTGTGGGGTGCTTATTATTTTTGTTTTTCATGTTAGATGTATATATGTAAATTTGAACGTGTTGGAAAAAAATGTAGACCATGTATTTAGTTTGTGAATAATGTGAAGGAAATCATAGATTTATGAACATGTTTCAAACTCCAAAACAAAATAATTGTTATCAGATATTTTTGAAATAGGAAATGAAAAGGAAATGTGAATTGTCTGTATTGTTGACGGAATTGAATAATTTTGGAAAAAGTACTTACGTGAATATTCTTTGGTTATAAATCGTCACATTACTTATATAGTATGAGACTATGCATTCATGATCATAGTTATCTGTAAGTTGTTATTGTCTAAGATTATGTTGGGATCCCTACTGGACTTTATGTTCATCACACGTTGCTAATCCTTTTTCAAGTGAACGTTAAGAAGTGTTTCAAGATCAAGGATCTTTTTTATCTGTTGGCCACGGGGCCTTTTATTTGTTGATGGAACGCCATTGTTGTAAAAGGGTTAGATCATTCCTTTTATATGTAATGATGCAAGCCTATAGGCAACTTATTCAATTGTAACTCATGTTGCATTTATTATATATTCGAATAAGAGAACCTTCACCTAATTGTCTTTATTAATGTATTGAAGTTTCGAACTTATCTCTGAAATTGTAATATAACAAAGGATTTGGTAATGATATCCATGAATTTAAAAGTGGGGCGTTACAATCAAGACATTTGACTTAACAATTGTGTAATACTATAAATCTTTGTAGTGTGAGATTATGGGTTCAATTTCTGCGAAATATTAAACTCTTCATAGAAATTGATAGTGATTGTTAGGCTCGGTTAGTGGTTGTTAAGCTTTGTTTACCTTCTACCTATTGTATGCTATTGATCTGTCTGATAATATAAATATTTTTCATATTTATAATTACTCCTAGGGCCGGCTCTAGGGTTAAGTTGGCAAAGCCGCCGCTTTGGCCCGAGATTTGAGCTAAAAAATAGAGCCTATGTAGGATTAACTCTTATAATATTAAGGTTTTTTTTTTTTTCTTCAAAGACCTCGAATGCCTCAATTATTTTGATTGTTAACTTATTAAAACTCACTTAACTCTAAGCCTTTAACACCAAACTAAAAAATAAAAATGTTTTTATATATGGAGGAGTTCCATTACTTTGATTTTAACTTATCAAAACCCAACTACGTCGCTTAATACCAAACCCAAAAACAACATTATTTTTATTATTGGAGGGCTCTAAGTAATTGATTTCACTTTACCAAACTTCTCTCCAACCCAACTAACCTATAATGCTCCCAAATAATTGACATAAAGGTCGATCTAATTAATTCAATCAATCATATTAAACTTAACTCAAGTGATCAATCTCTATATTTGTATTCTATTCATGTAAGAGATTTACAAAAGGGTCCACATGCAATACATATTCAATCCCCTTAAGTTGAATCCATAGCACGTGAGATAGTTGAAATGAATGAAATAACAACAAAAGAATGCCTCATGGGTTACAAGTTCTAAGGCTTACTTGTTACACAAAAGGTGGTTATCAAACCCACACAAGTAAAGCCCTTAGCTTGTTAAAAGAACTAACAAAAGAAAGAGTCTCGTGCTCTTCAAAGACTTCCCATGCCCTTAGTTAGGCGAGATCACCGCATTCTTTCCTCCACAAATCCATTAGGGATAAGAACAAAACCCAGTAGAAATATCTTCACAAAGTATATATGTTTAAGCAATCGTATATACATGAATGCAACACTATGCCATGCTCCAAAATCACAAATTTTATTCCTTTGAAAATCATATGCAATGATTCTTTTAAAGACATTTCCTTATCTAAAAAAATTTCAAAATTTAAATACGAGGTGATAAATAAGACTTAGGTAATCCCTAGGCTGGTCTCTGTAAGCAGGCATAACAAGCACTACCAATCCCCCACTTTACTGACTCCGAACTAGAAGGCATGTGGTACCTCATTCGTGCATATTTCAAATTTTCACCCTGGACACTCAAGCCAACTTAAACAATACTATCTACATCCCCTATCTTGACTTACCAAATGTATATACTCCAAGAGATTTCAAGATTTTCATTGTTTTCTAAAAACAATAAATCAATTCCTAAGGCATAGCCATAATAAACAATATTTAAAGCTATGCAAAATGAATGAAATGAGATGCAATTATGAGACTTCACTATAACATTTTGCAGTTCTCAACTTTTGTTCGATATGAAATATGATATTCAATACATTTCTCCATTTCTCAAGTCATAACCAAAGTCCATAGCCATGTGACATATGACATCATTTCATATTCACAATCAATATTCATTTTCAATTCATAGTCCAAGCATAGGCAACTCATGTTATTCAATAACTTTTCGAAACAACCCATCCATCTTATGGAAATTTCAAACAACATAGCAACATGTGAAAGTTCATCATTTATTTGAAGAAAATTGTAACAATTTCATAAGTCCTTCACAAAAGTCCATTTTTTCCCAAAATCTAGGGTTTTATTCAAATAGGGTTTTTCCTCCATTTTCAAAGACATTCCTCCTCCTCCACATATTTCCAAATGTTCATAAGTTCACAAAACAATTTATTTGAACCATATCATAAGAAAATCATTTCTTTCAACATTTCCAAAACCCAACACTTTAAATCTCAAACCCTCAATTTCGATAATCATCCCAAAACAAGCAAGACATGCTAAAATCATATATATATATATATAACTCAAAGAAACTTTCTACCTCAAATTTTAGGAAAAAAATGAGAAAAGTTTTAAAATCAATAGTGTCAAAATCCGATCTTCATCATATACGACATAGCTCTTGACGAGCTCTCCAATATTAATGAAGACATGAAGGTCAAAGCTCCAATAGATTTGGAGGGATCAAAGAATTTAATAAGGTTGGTGGGTGTTTTTTAGAGAGAGATGAGAGAAAAGTGAGAAAATGAAATATATATATATATATATATAGAGAGAGAGAGAGAGAGAGAGAGAGAGAGAGAGAGAGAGAGAAATGAAAAGTGAAGGAGAAAGTGTAATGGCTCAACTTTTAAGTGATTGGACACAATTCTTGGAACTGACTTTAGACAAACTACTCGAGTGGTGAAACCTGCACTCGAGCAGTTAATTCAAATTGTCAAAATCTCTCTTCTCTATAAACAGATCGCTCAAGCGGTGGAATCTTTACTTGAACGGTGAAAGCACAGACTCCCAGTATTTCAGACTTCAGGACCAAGAACTGAAAGAATGACATGACTGCTCGAGCAATCTCAACTCAAAAGTGAGAAAAAAACAACCTTAGAAGATTCCCACCATTCCTAGATTCACTCCTACACCCAAAGTTGCATATTGACAACCCGGAATACACTATGATGTATATGAACAACCACTAGGAAAAGAATTGGTAACAACATCAGACTCCAAGGGCTCAGTGGTAACAAGGAAAATTAAAAGGGATAGAAATTTCAAATTAATATACTCAACTTGCTTGAAAAGGACTTGCCACATCACAAATTAACCATTTTGATATTAAACTTCCTTGGTCTTAATATTCTCTCTAGATGACTTCAGATTTTGTATCATTTAAATATCTACTTCAAGTGTTTGTTAATTTACTTAAAAATTAAAATATCTAGAATTGAATTAACGGTTGCTTGTTGAATTATGGAATGAATTATTTATTTAATCATATTTCCTAGAAAATGTAGAAGAATTAATTGAATCTCAACCAAGAGCCCTTGGTTCAATTTTACAACTAGAAATGCAAGAACAATAATAGTTAAGTAATTATGCGTTCAATTTTTTTTTTTTTTTTTTTTTTTTAATGTTAGTACTCTAGATTTTTGTGTACTATTTATTTATTTATTTATTTTTTTGCGTAAATGGTTCAAATATAAAACAACTAGTGAATGCCCGTGCCCGAAGGTACGGTGTAAATAATATTAGAATTAGAATATAATTGTAATCCCAACACTATTTAAATTTATTTTTTAATTTGATAAAATCACAAATTCATTATAAAATTTTGGAGTTCTCACAAAACTTCTAACGAAAACTCGTTTTTGCTTATGTAATATATAGCTAGATAGATAGATGTGCTTAGCATACATACAATTTCAACGGATATACATACAATACTGCTTTTGTTTATATAATTATATAGAAATTGTATGTATGCCCGTAATGTCCTAGTGTATTACGGTCATACATACATTTGTATGGAAATATGTATAAAATATATTGAACAAAAAGGAGAAAATTAAAAAAATAAATAAATAGTGAGAAAAATAAAAACGGGAGAAAATAAAAAAAGAAAAGAAAAGAGAGAGGAAGGCGGGATCATGGGGTCATGGAAGGAGGAGTGTGAGAAAAGGAAAAAGAGAGAAAGAGAGAGAGAAGCAGGAAAGTAAAAAATGTATATGTACACATTTTTTGAAAAATATATCTCAGCTATTATTTTATAATTTGAACAGATCTAAACCATCCAAATGTCCTAATAGGACAAAAATATGTTGAAGATTCGAAAACTGTCATGCTTTATTAAAATATGTTGAAGATTCATATGAGGTCTAAATTTACGAAGTCTATCAGGTATTCAATATATTTAAAAATAATAATTAATTGTTCAAATTCATTTAATTTGTGGACTAAAAAAATTATTAATATAATCTCCACTACATACAGTAAAATCTGGCTCCTAATTCTAGGATCGCAGACTTTTTCAACTATTATGAATAAAAATAAGTGAACAAAAAGGAGAAAATAAAAAAATAAACAAATAAAGAGAAAAATAAAAATGGGAGAAAATAAAAAAATAAAAAGAAAAGAGTGAGGAAGGTGGGATCATGGGATCATAGAAGGATATGAGAGAAAAGGAAAAAGAAAGAGAGAGAAGCGGGAAAATAAAAAATGTACATGTAGGATATTTTTTGAAAAATATATCTCAGCCGTTGTTTTATAATTTGAACAGATCTGAGCCGTCCAAATGTCCTAGTAGGACAAATGTATGTAGGATAAATTCAAAAATCATCCTGCTCTATTATATAGATGTTGAAGATTTATATGAGGTCTAAATTTACGAAGTCTATCAAGTATTCAATATATTTAAAAATAATAATTAATTGTTCAAATTCATTTAATTTGTGGATTAAAAAATTCATTAATATAATCTCCATTACACACAGTAAAATCTGGCTACTAATTCTGGGATCGCAGACTTTTCCATATAATATGAATAAAAATAAGTGAACAAAGAGAAGAAAATAAAAAAAATAAACAAATAGAGAGAAAAATAAAAATGGGAGAAAATAAAAAAGTAAAATGAAAAGAGTGAGGAAGGTGGGATCATGAGATTATAGAAGGATGGGAGAGAAAAGGAAAAAGTAAAAGAGAGAAGCAGGAAAATAGAAAATGACATGTAGGATATTTTTTGAAAAATATATCTCAGCCATTGTTTTATAGTTTGAATAGATCTGAGTCGTCCAAATGTCCTAATAGAACAAATGTGTGTAGGATAAATTCAAAAACCATCCTGCTTTATTATATAGATAATATTAGATTTTATCCTTTTGAAATTCTTTAATAACTATTTTAAATTAATTTTATTTTTTAAGTGATATATAAAAATATACGGCCTCAAATTATAAAATTTTACTTTGAATTCCTGAATGTCTAAGACCTGTGCTTATTACTCCCCTATCAATTAACAAAAATAAAGAAAATAAAAGTCAAAGACCTGTAAAATCATGAGTAAAATGCTGATCAGATAAAACCCAATCGAAAATAAAGTATGCAAGTTGTTCCATAGGAGCTCATTCAAAGAATCTGATGTGTGAGGTGAAATCTTATTGCTCAGTTTGATGGGCGATGTGAAATCTTATTTTTCACTTGATCAAACAACAGAGCATATACTTCATAGGTGGAGAAGTTATTTGGTGCTCTTGGGGTACGGTCATGTAGTGTTTCAGATGTGTTGTAATTAGTGGAAATAACGAAATTCACGATTTTGTGTTAGGCATAGAAGCCATGATAGTTTGTGATAGGCCAGAGGTATGACCACGTGATACCCTTGAACCAAGAAATAATTTTTCTCATAGGTGATAATTCAAACCAAATGAACTCATTCAATGAATCTGATGTGTGAGGAGAAATCTTATTGCTCAATTTGATGTGTGATGTAAAATCTTATTGTCGAGTTGATCAAACTGAGCCTGTCATAGGCGAGTATTCAAACCATAGGAATTCATTCAAAGAATCTGATGTGATGTTAAATCTCAGGTAAAATACAAATAAATCTCCTCACATTTGTTTAAAATGTGAATTGTTTTTTTTTTTTTTTGTTAATTTTGAAAATTATAAATATATTTTTGTCAGAATTTTTTATTTAAAAAAATTAATAAAAAAAATAAAATTTGTAGTTATTCTCTTATATAATAATAAAATTATATGAATTGTTCATTGAAATATATTTATGATATTATTAAAAACTGTTAATTGAGTTGATGATTTATTAAAAAAATAAATAATTTGTTATGCAATTAAAATTTTCAATAGACGGGATGTAATTTTTAGAATTATAAGGAGTAATCTGTATTTTAAGCAAATCTTAGGAGGATGTGTATTTGTAATTTATTAAAAAATTTTAAAAATCATGCAGAAAAGTCAAAGAATACTTCCCATTCTCTTTATTTTTTTGGATATTTTTTTGTTCGTAAAAAGTCAAAAGGTCATTCACAAATACTTCAATTTTTTTCACCTTATATGTTTAGACAAAAAAACAAAATAATCACTTTTTTAAACCAACCTTGTACACATTTTCAGTAATTATCAATAACTATAATTTGGACTTTCCACATTGTTCATAAGAAAATTTTGAAAATTATATTGTAAAATATATGAATAAAGTTTGATGAACTTCATTTAAAATATAATAGGTCCCATTCAATTCCATTTTGTTGATTAAAAAAAAAATTCCATTCAAAATGAGAAGCTTTGCTAATAAACAGATTTGAGGTGACCGAAGCATCCCCAAAGTCAAGTCTGTAAAGAGCAAAAAAACAAAAACAAAAAGTCAGTCTATGTGCAATATTTTAGTATGGATTTTTGTTGACCAAAAATATTATGGATCAACAAAATATATTTTAAATTTTATACAGTGTGTTGCTATCTATACCCGTCAACTTGGAAAGTAATTTAAAGTTATCAGATTGATTTTAGAAATAATTTGCGTTGAAATGAAATTTACTCTCCATCTTAGGATTCTTAGAGAGATTTCATTTATTTATTTATTTATTTTGGCGCGATATAGCAAATCTTCATTGTTGTATCCTAAAAATAAATTGTGGCAAGATTGATACTTAAAAAAAGGAAAAAAAGATGGAGCCATTCAGTTTTCATATATATATATATGTAGAAAAATATTTTACAAACAAAATTGTATACATAAAAATTATATAAATTTACACATAATGATGTGACAATGATATTTTTATAACAAAAATGCTATCCATACATAAAATTCATACAAAAAGTCTCACAAGAATGGTGTGACAATACTATTTTGGTAAATAAATGTCATCTTTGTGAGTGTTTTGATTTAAAGTGAATGACTTACATTAAGCCACATCGTTATGTATAGAAAGAGAGCTGCTATTTGCCCATACCTTTTTACTTTAGCTCTCCCACTTCTTTGAACCCCCACCTAGCAAAATGAAATTCCTCCATTTTTCTTTCAACCTCTGCCTTAATACCAACTATACCCTTAACCCCAAAACCAAACCCAAACCCAAACCCTAACCCTAACCCCAACCCCACCTCCACCTCTACTCCTCTCTGATCGGCAGCCTTCTCCGGCAACCACCCTCCCACCATCTTTCACCACCGCGACCTCCTTACACTTCTCTCTCTAATATGGGCTCTCTCTATCTCTCTCTCTCTCTCTCCCTCTCTCTCTGTGTAGACATCCCATTTTAACTGACTCTAAGACTTGAGCGCTTTCTTTTGATCACAAGAAGGTGTTTCTTACAAAATCCTCAACAAGAAAAATGGAATTTGGTTTTCTCTCAAAAAAACCTTACCCCCCATTTTGGCCAAACTATTTTAGACCTTAAAACCCTCTTTTGAAAATATTTTTCCAAATGTTTCTATGATGTTCCGAGGCTCCTATTTCAATTAAAATATTGCATTTTTCAATAAACTAAGGAAGGACAAAGTGGAAATAAATGGAAAGGAGGTGAACTCTTTGAAAAATATTTAAAACATTTTCTTTATAGGTTTGGGAAATAGGAGGGGATGGAAGAAAACTGGTTTAGGAAAAAGATGAGCACCAAATCGTTAACAAAGAAATGAATAGCCTTCACTAAATTAGGCATATTTCTTTGTACACTTGGAATTTAGATGTAAAGCCACCACCATTGGAAAGTAGACTTCTGGAGTTTTAATTTAGACTCAAGAATCACCTAAAATCGAGTCCGGATAAAGGAGATATGCCCGTTGGAAGTCGGGCTTAAGAGCAGATTTTGTTGATCCAGCCCAAGACAGCCCCTTTTTTTGGTTTTGGTTCGGTTGGGACACCCTATTGACCCATTTTCTGATATATTCATCACCAAATGCATATACACTTAGCCTGCATTATCTAGTGCTTGATCCATTGGAGATAAGGCTCCACTTTTGTCTCCCATTAGCTTCACTAGTCTTCCATTAGCTCCATTAGCTCCATTATCTTCCTTTATGCTCTATCTTGTCTTCCACCATTTCTCCATTTTGTTAGCCTATATGTATACATCACATTGTTGAGAGGAGCAAGTGGATAGATTAAGAAGAGAACATTTGAGTTAGAGAAAAGTTGAGTTTTTGAGCTAAAAACACTCCTATCTTCCATATACATCCCATACCTTCCATATAAACTAAAATTCTATCTTTTCTACACCCAAAACTCCTCCAAAAATTTTGAAATACTTGAATTTCGGTAGTTTTGATCAAGAAGAAGAGTGGGTATTGGTAGAAGTGAACAAAAACAAGAGAGATAATCACTTTTCACCACATACACCTCCAAGCATCATTCTAGCAAGAATTCCAAGCTTTCAAATTGAGGATTGAGAATATAATTCATACACTTGAGGGTGCTCAAAAGGAATTTTGGAAATCATGAAGTTTATCCTTTCTTGAAAAGGTGAATTTTCAATTTATTTCATTTTCATGCATTTCTTACTTATTTAACTCTTTTGCTTTGATTTCTTATTATGTTATATATTGTTGTAATCTAATTGAAAGTCCCATATATATTGTTTTTAGTTCTGTTTTAAGCATCACTAAAAGACCTTCCATGCTTAATGGTTTAATCTCTTTGGAGGTTCATTACCAGGGCATTACATCTCTCTTATGCTAAGAACAAACTTCTTGTTTGACGCTTCTCTTTATTAGTGGATGTAATTATTACTTTTGGACAAAATGATTAAAGAATGGAAAGGTAATAAAAAGGGCTAATAAAATTAGACTAAAAGAGGCACAAGATAATAAAATTGAGTTGGGTTCAATCAGACGTCATATTAAACCCATTGCATTTCTTACTTATTTTGCTTTGATTTTTCATTATATTATATATTGTTGTAATCTAATTAAAAGTGGTGAGTTGAGACTCCCATATATATTGTTTTTAGTTCTGTTTTTGTTGTGGAAATCTAAGAAAACAGAGTTTGGCTGAGCCTACTGGGCGACCCGGCCAGTTAGTTGGTCGGGTAGCCACCTAAAAGTACACCATCGCGCTCATGACCTTCATGACCATACCCGCGACCTCTAGGCAAAATCGGACAGCCTTCCGACGTTAAGAAGATCAACCTCCGATGGTCTTTGAGGCACTTAAAGCTGCTATTTTCTTACGTTTATTTTATTTTGAGTGTTTGTGAGGATTTTTATATTATGTTGTAATATTTATTCATCTCCCTCGAATTTGTAATATTTAAAGTGTTGTAATAATTCCCCATCCCCACTTCTTGTCTATCCTATTCTTTAATCACTTTCCCTAACTATACATATGTTTATATCTTGCATACCATGCATATCCTTGCTTTTACATACATGATTCATGCCTAGATCCTGCTAAATTTGCATCTTTGCACTTTAATTCATTATTACATGATTTTGTGCGCTATTGCATGTTTTGCAATGTTTCAAATGTCATGTTTTAGAAGACGGATCTTTAGAAGCATTCTTGTGTATGTATTGCATTAGGATATATAGGATCATGCATATTTTACTAATTTTTCTTTGTAGCTATTCGCGGAACGTCAGTAAATATGTAAGTTGTTATGCTTTAGCATTCCGCTTATACATAATTTTCTTATTATGTTTAGCATCCTATCATGTGGCTATTTGTTTACTTGATATAACTGTATGAATGCCAGTGGATGGAGGTTGTGTCGCTTAATTTGGAATGATGTCGATTTTTTTCATGTTTGTAAACTCAATTTATTTGGGTTGTACATCTTCTAAACTCTTTCAAAACTATATGAAATCAAGTTGTTTCAAAGTGGGTGACATAGTCTATACTTGTATGCTTCATAAAGTAATTTTTTAGGATTTATTAAATAATCGAAATATGAACACATAAAGGAAATAAAAATCATATCATGGTTAGTAAAGGCTGATATTTTGATCGGGTGAGCGGGAGTGCTCAATTAATGACCTTTTCCCTTCATACCTAAGGTTCCAAGCCAAGCATCCTTGGTTACGACGAACAGTGGCCTTGGCACGAGTCACGGGTTTCCTAATTTTCCCAAAATAAATATTAGGTAGTGACACTGAGATCTGACGACGCAATCCATTTCTGACAAATGTTTTTGCAATAAAATGGATTTTCTAAAAGTTGCCAAATGTGGACTCTCGTCTACATTTCACATTGCACTCGTGAGACTAGATCAAAAAGACTGAGGGTCCGAATTGTTTAATGCGCACGGGTACCCCCCAAGCATGTTACACACACACACACACACACACACACACTCTCTCTCTCTCTCTCTCTCTCTCTCTCTCTCTCTATTTTCTTGCATTCCAATCAAGTATGAGTGAGAAACAGAGCAAGAGGAAAGACCCATCAACAATGGCCACCATTAAAATCACTATCATAGGCTATATGGCGAGTGATTTCATGGTCATATGTCTTGCCCTCGTTCTCCTTTTTTCTTCTTCATCTTATTTTGAAAACCTTAGGTTTTCATCTCTCTCTCTCTCTCTCTCTCGCAATGGATGGGGAGGTCATGATGGTGGAGTGGGTTTGACAACATAGCGCTGAATGAATCTTGAATGTTCGGCAACACAGTACTGAAAGAATCCTTTTAGTTTAGTAACACAGTGCTGAATAGGTCAACGTCACAATCGTGATCTCTACCCCTACTATTGTTGCGATCACAGCGCATGCAATAGAGATCGATTTTCCTACCTCTCTCTCTTCTCTGATTCAGATTTGCAGTAGGGGCTGGAGATGCTTGTTGGTGGAGGTGGTGGCTAATTGCAATAAAGGAAGTGGTGGTTGCGGCGGTAAGGGGTGGTCGGAGATGGTGATATTGCCGGAGGTGATTGGGGTTGGGGTTAGGGTTTGGAAAATTAGGGTTAGAAGATTAGGAATGAGGGTAAAATGAAATTTTAAATTGGGAAAAATTGGAATTAAAAAAAAAAGAAAGAACGTGGGGGTTCTAAGAAGAAAGATAGGGATTAATAGCAATGCTCAGATAGAAATTATGTATGAATTTTTTGTTTGTATATCTGTTGGCACCATAAATCTATAATTTTATTATTATTTATTATTTATATAATTGCAGGACATGTGGCACCCTTCTACTTATTTGGAGGTTATGAGAAATTATGAAGTATTAAACATATATAGAAAGATGATGGAGGACAAAGTGGAGAACATGGAGCATGAAGTGGAGGTTGAAGGAAGTTATGAAAAATCATGGAGTATGAAATGGAAGAGATAGAAGAATAGAGTAGTTACTAGGTAGTTTTTTTCCTACAAGTCTTTGCCTATAAATAGCTATTCATGGCTATAGTGCAATGATCCAACTAAAATCAAAGACAATTGATTTCTATTCTTCTTGTCATTTATCTTTCTTGAACTTTATTTTATGCACTTTCTTTACGAAGAATAGGAGAAGAGGTAATTAATGATTACTTTGATTGTTCACTCAATCATCTTTCTCTGTCTCCCTCGCTATTCTTTTAATTTTTATTTTCTCTACACTCGGCAATTTTGAAATCATTGCTGGCATGCTCACATTTATGATATTTTCCTTTGTAGAAAAAATAAGCCAACAATTTTTTGGCACGCTTGGTGGGACGTCAAGTGTGAGAAATGAAAAATGAATTGGATTCATCCATTCCAAATAGCCTAAATGAAATAATCTAGCGTAAACAAAAAATTTTGGATCTTCAAGAAGAGATTCATGTTCTTGATGAAATAAACTTTCATCTATTACAATGTTGTTTGGTGGAAGAAAAAAGACATCATTTAATTGGAGAAATTCCTCAACTTGATATGAAAATTCGCCAATGGAATGATGAGTTGTCAACTCTCACTACCAAGTCTTTAAATGAGGCTGTAATGGCCAGAATTGATGAATTTTTTCAAAATTTTTCCATGGTTGAATATAGTGAAAGCAAATAGTTGATTTCATCAATGGCTCGGGGGATCAAAAACCCGTTTTTAAATAGCCAACTTATGAAAATAACATAGATAAAAAGCATGTTGTTGAGCCAAATATGATTAAAATAATGTTCCATATAGGGCTCGGAGGGTTAAAAAACTCATTCTTAGAGAATCAAACCTTGGAAACAACATGCCTATGGAGGATTTTCATAAGCCATTAATGGTTAAAATAGAAAAACAACCCATTAGACCAAGAAATGATGAATCTCACATGTTTACAGAAGAAATTCATAAGCCATTAATGGCTAAAATAGAAAAACAGTTCATTAGGCCAAGAAATGATGAAATTCAAGTGGCCGAAGAATATATTCTTAAGCCAAACATAGCTAAGAATGATGAACAACCCAACGTTCAGAGTCCGAATTTTCAAAGCCCCTTTTTTTAATGACTTTCGTTGTTCAAAACTTAATTTGGATTTGTGGATTGCACCAAAATATAATTTTGATGACGTGGCTAATAAAATTAACAAATTGTTCTTATGAGTTCGAAGCACTAAGAACAGGAGATGGCCATTTAAAATGCATTAACTTGGCTAGGAAAATCCTATGTATTTAAATCAGCAGTTGAGAATGGCTTATCTTTTCAAATTGATGGCCAATTTATTTTTTTTTATAATTTTTTTTAAAGGTGCAAAATAATGACAGTATGTGTGTTTCGGTTGTAGTCAAACAATGGCTCTTGCATTCAAAGCATCAAGAGTTGTTTTGGACGTTGATTACTTCACCTTCAATGCTTTATAAAACTTCAAATCATATCATGAAGTAAGATTACTTTCGAATATATATATATATATGTACATGCATAAATATGCAATTGGTTGTTTAAAATAACCTAATTTTGGCTCATCTCTTTGAAATTTAGAAGCATATTGTAAAATGAGAGAATGTTCTAGTATGTGGCGACTACTTATTACATGATCATTATATTAATAAAAATGGTCGAATATGTGGTTCAAACCACTTTGTTGGTGTTATAATGGTATTTTACGCAAGTTTGTTGCTCATACCAAGCAAAATAATTTTTTGTAAAATTCACAAAGTCAATTTGTTTGGTATTTTATATTTGAAGATGAGAAACCAATTTTTTGGTTTGATCTTTAAGTATTCATCCAATTATTGGTTTGAGTATATTACCTTCGAAGATTTACATGGAAAAAAAAAAAAAAACAATCATTGGTTTAATAAAAAAAAATACCTTCGAAGACTAGTCACATGCCATATGTATTGGCATACTTCATTACCACACCATTATATATTTCGAAGTAATTTACTAATTAATGTCAATATTAATGATTTTTTTGTATTGAAGCCACATCTTTTGGTGATTTTAGTCTTCTTATATGGCCTTAAAACAACTTTGAAGCTTCATAGGCCTATAAAGCATGCCACGGGTGCCTTTGAAGCATGATTTGGGCCTGCTATTGACTTCTTCGAAGCATGATTTCATATGTTATTGACACCTCTGAGCATGATATTGGTCCATTACTAATAGTGGCCACCCAAAAATTTATTTTTACATGCAGAATTGTTTGTGGTTTACACTTCCAAGGTCACATGTCTATATTCCTGGACATATGTTTATGTCAAACAGGTTGGCCAAGTGTTCCTAACTTGGCCTATAATGAATTTTTGAGTGTATGATGTTATTTGGGGTTGCATGCAAACATAAAGTTCCATGACGTATGATACATTGCATCTATGAAGAACACATGTTAGCTTTGAAAACCCACATTTGAAACTCTAAAGGTCTTCCCTTGAAGCTTTTGTTAAAGCGTGTGGTGACATTTTCAAAGCAAAGTTTGTTCGTCTAGCATCACTCTTGACCTTTGAAGGGAGGTTTTGGCCCCTTGAAACTTTGTTGTAAGTATCTTCGATAGATGATGTTCATCTTATATTAATGTCTCCAACCTTTGAGGGGTGATTTTGATCATTCTAAACTTTGCCGCAAGACCTTCGAATGATGAATTTTTTCATTTATAAACACTTTGACCATAAAAGGGTGATTTTTGGTCCTCTATACCACCTTCGAAGCTTGTTACTAGTCCATAATAACTAGTATGTGTAACAACTTGCTAAGGTGAATCATGTTTGGATTGGCTTTGCCTTGAAAATATGAGGTTCTGAATGATTCTAAGTGCATGCAACACCAACCTACTTCAAAAGGTTCCAAGTTTTCAAAATGTTTGAAGTACGAGTAAAACAAAATTGTTTAATTTCTTTCAAAGGATTGATGCCAATTCAAAGCACATATATAATATCCCTTCAAAGCATATATATATTGTGATAACCCTACCATGCAATACACTTACATTTATTTATTGAATGCTAATTATGTATTTGGTGTGTAATTTGTGTATATCTGTTCATTTGGTGAATTATATGTCATGATTTCTGTTCTAAATTTGAAATTGAAAGCCTTAGTGACTTCAGAACTGAAATTGATGAGTCTAATTAGGTTATCATAATTTTTAGAACCTTTTGAGAAATTTGATTTAAGTTTCATTAAGTTTAGTAAAATTAAGTTTTGATTAATCAAGCTTCAGTCCTGATTAACTAGCTTAATCCTTAATTAGCAACCTAAACTAATCACATTTATATATATGTTAAAAAGAGGAGAGTTAGTCATTTTTGAGCTCAAAAATTCTGCTGGAAGAATTCTAGAGTAAAAGAGTATTCAAGTTTTAGAGAGAGAGAGAGAGAGAACTTGAGAGCTTGGAGAAATTGTTAGAAGATTGGAGAATTGAGAAGAGGAACTCAAGATTTTGCTAGAACAAGCTAAATTCAAGACTCTAGGTAAGAATTTGATCTTTAATTCATGTAATCAAGTTACCTAGCTAATGAATTCATGGAGGATTTGTGATTAATACAAGTAATTTGGAAGAAATGAGTTTAAGGATGAGTTAAATTGAAGTTCGGCATACATACAAGCATAATTTTGTGAAGTTTCATCATTTTGAGCATGAATCATGTTATCTATGTTGAATTTAGAAGTTGTATCATACATGCATCCATGATTCATAGAGTTTCGAAGTTCACTTTCATGTTTTGAGAATTGTGGAAGAAGAATTTGAAAATATTTCAACATGCATGAAGATTTGAGTTTCATTTTGAAGAATTCTTGAAGTTTTGAGCTAAGGGTTTGAAATTGACTATGCATTCATGTGTTTCAAAGTATTTCTAAGTGTTTGGACAAGCCATGCAAGATCTTTTGCTTTGGAATTGAGTCTGGAGCATTTTTCTTCATGTTTTGAAAATCCAGAATTCAGCCTCATCTCTTAAGTGCACAATGAGGGCTTCCAGTATTTTTGCAGAACATTGCATATCACTCGAGCGACCAATAGTCAGCTCTAGCGACCTCAATTTTCTTCGCACATTGGCTTGAGTGATCATCGATCCTTCATTTTGACCATCCTGTACTTTTGTAGACCATGTGGTCCGCTCAAGTGACCAATTGTGCGCTCGAACGAACTGCCCTGTTTCAGCTTATTTTGAAAAGTTGCATTATATCCGTATTTGCGTTCTCATTTCTTTTCGAGCATTCTTAGGCATGATGTGAAATCCCGTATTTTTTAGGTATTAATATTTTAGTGAGAGATATTGGTGGTAGTTTGGTGGTGAAATTTTTAGATGAGAACCTAACTTATTTTCTCTATTTGTTTTATCTCTTTTTACCTCCATTTTATTATTATCATTATTTATCCCTTTTATTTATTTATTTATTAATTTTTAGTTTTCTTGGGCTTCAAGTAAAGGTTCTTTTCTTTCCCTCTATGCAAAGGTTCTTTTGTTTCCCTCCAAGCAACCCTTCCTTGTCTACAAGTCAATTATCTTTCGTTCTCTCCAAGTTTACTTGAGGCTACTCTTTGTTTTGCCTATAATTTGGAACTCATCCTCTCAACTTCTTTCTATTCTTCTTCTTGGTCCATCCATATCTCTCTCTTATACTGTTCTCTCTTAAATTATAGAAATTTAGAGTTTAGATTAAGAGTATTTATAGTGAGAGTTAGTATTTTATTCAAGAGGAGATTCGTAGATTTTGTTAAACTTTACATACATTTTGGATCCACAACCTTTGGAGATTTATGGTGATATAGCAGATGATTAAAGTAGTGGTGTTGGGGGGATTTTGCATCAAGTGGTCATGGAATTGTTTTGAGGTAATTCGTGGTATACAATATGCTTCCTCTAAATCTCTTTACAAAGAGTTTTTATCTTAATTACTTCACATTTGTGCTCCTCTTGATTATCCTGGTCATATGTTAAATTATATGGAATCATTCTTGTTGATACGTTTGATTATTCTAGTCATTTGATAAATTATGTGAAGTTATTCTGTGTAGTTAGGGTTGATTTGTCTGGCTAAATGATGTGGAAATGTTCCGTACATGGATTGAGTGGACCTTGCCAATAGCTTGGACCAATAGCTCGGATAAGCAGTTGTGCTTGGGTGAGGAGGGTATGGTCGGTCACTGGTCATGTACCAAGTAGGATCGGGTATTTGGTCCTAGATAAATTATCATATGTTGAGTTGACTTGTCTGTGCAATTTGGTAAATTGCTTGGTATCTCAAATCGAATCGTTTGTGCCATGTTGTAAATTGTTGGATCCCTATTGATTTATTCTCTATCTGAGCATTATTATTCCTGTCATATCGTATACTTCCTGAATTAATTTATTTTTCATGTGTAGAGCAAATCTAGTGGTGATTGGAGTTGAAACATTTAAAGGATTATTGAGTTGGAGATTTTTGGACCCACCACTATATATTATTTTTGGAGATTTGTATAAATTATAAATTATAGACATTTGTATTGTTAGGTTTCTTTCTATTCCTAATATACTTAGGATTCTTATATTCTTGTACACCTAGGTTTCCTATACACCTAGGTTTCTTGGCTTATATATACAGGCCTCTCCTATTGTAATTGATAGATTGAATATATACAATACATATTATTTTCTCTCTCTCTACTATTCTCATAACATGGTATCAGAGCCTAGGTTTTTTTCCTAGCCTCCTTTTCTTTTTCATCACATTTTTTTATTTTTCCTAGCAGATTGCTTCCTTCTGTTTCTACGTATCACGTCCTTTTCTGTTTCAACAATTATCCTATACCATCTTCTTCGTCTTTTCACGACAAAGCCAACGCCACCAGCCTCATCGTCATTTGACGCTCCACGCGCCGTCACGCGCCTCCAAAGGCTTGGCGAGCGCTGTACCATTTTCCCACGCGCCTCATGCACCTCCTTTAATTGTCTCGCACTATCGTGCACCGCGGCCTCATCTGCTAACGTGAGCCACGTGTTTCTGACATCAGCTGACGTCAGCCCTGGTTTCTTGTGCGCCGTTGCTGCTGTTGTTATCGTACGCTACGCGCCTCTTTGCTAACGTGTGCCGCACACGTTGACGTCACCCTCTTACTGTGACATCAGCCCTCCGTTGACCAGACTGGTCACCTAGTTTGACCAGCCGTTTTCTTGCCTTTTTTGGTGTGTTTTTGGCCTGTTCAGACCACATCCCACCTATTTTCGGCCTCCTTAATCCGCTAGTGGGTTCCGTTTTGGCAAAATCAGCCTCTACACAGTCCCGTCTTCTTTTTTTTTCCCTGTTTGCGCATTATGGATCATACCAAGCACATCCACTCTGTTTCTGTCATCCTTGATGGGTCAAATTATGTTAGTTGGGCCCAAGCTCTCTCCAACTTCATCAAAGGGAAACGTCTTTGGCGGATCATTACTGGTGCTCTTCCCAAACCCAACCAGACGGAGGATGAGACTGACTCTGCCTTTGATGACCGTCTTGACGAATGGGAAAGTAAGAATTATCAAATAATCACCTGGTTCGAGCTACCTCAGTTCCCTCCATTCGTCTCCAGTTTGGCCGGTTCCAGGATGATGTTCACATTACTTCCCCTGCCAAAGCAATTTAGGAATTCTTGAGAGACCGTTATCAGACCACTGGCCATGCTCATCAATATCAACTGTTGCAGACTCTTCATCATATGCGCCAGGCACCCGGTCAGTCTATCAATGACTTCTTATCCCATATGTCGTTTGTTTGGGACTAGCTAGCTCTTTCTGAGCCTCCATGGGCATTTTCTGAGGATGCATAGCTGTTTATTACTTATCGGAATCATCAGCAATTATTACAGTTCCTTATGGCTCTTCATAGCGCTTTTGAGCCCGTACGTGCTTCATTGCTCCATCGTTTGCCCTTGCCCACTTTAAAGCAAGCCATTACTGAACTATAATCAGAGGAGACTCGTTTTGGGACTCTCAAAACTCAGAATATGGATTTTGTTCTTGCTACGCCATCATCACAGAGTTCCTCATCTTCACAAGCCGCTAGTTCATGCCAATATTGTCTCAATCGTGGCTTGCCAGCCACTCATTCTTTTGTTCAGTGCCAGGTTCGTGAATGTTTTACTTGTCATAAGACTGCTCCCATTCATCTTTAACGTTATTGTCCTCGAGCTCCCTCCAAGAAAGGGTCTTCTCGTTCTAGGTATCAGTTCAAATCTAGCCAAGGTTCTCGCTCTACTGTTGTTTCCTTTGAGGGTTCTTCTACTGACCACTCCACTGATTCCGCTACTCCTTCATTCTTTATGGATGATGTTGAGTCCCTTATCCAATAGGTGCTTGCCAAAACCGGTACTCCTCCATCTACTGATCTTTCCGTGACTTCAGGTAATTCTCCCTGGTGTTTTGATTTCGCATGCTGTAATCATATGACTTCTGACTCTACTATGTTTTCTTCTATATCATCATCGTCTTTTGTCCCCATCATACACACTGCTGATGGTTCTCATATGACTGTCCGTCACATTGGCCACATTTCTACTTCTACTGTGTCTCTTTCTGATGCTTATCACATTCCTGTTCTTCACTTGAACCTTATCTCTGTTGGTCAGTTATGTGAACTTGGTCTAACCGTTACCTTTTCTGCTAATGGTTGTTTGGTGCAGGACCCTCAGACGAGACAAATTTTTGGGATAGGCCGCAAGCATGGATGTCTGTTCAAGCTTACCTATCTTCGCATTCCTCATAAATCATCTACTACTGCTCTCCCCACATCAACTACTACTGCTCCCATTGCTTCCTCTATTGCATTTACTTCTTCATTGTCTTATTTACAACTTTGGCATTGTCACTTAGGACATGTCTCTTTTAGTCGTTTGAAAACTTTAGTTTCTAGTGGTCAGTTAGGTCATGTCCTTCTTGAAGATGTCGATTGTTTATCTTGTCAAATTGTTAAACAACCTGCTTTATCTTTTAATAACAGTACTTCTATGTCTACTGCTCCTTTTGATCTTGTGCATTCAGATATTTGGGGACCTTTCCCCACACCGACCATGGGGGGGGGGGGTCAAGATATTTTGTGATTTTTGTTGATGATTTTTCTCGTTATACTTGGTTTTTTCTTCTCAAAAATCGATCTGAACTTAAATAGATTTATTATAATTTCTTTGCCATGGTTCGCACTCAGTTTTCTCGTACTATTAAAATATTTCATTCTAATAATGCTAAAGAGTACTTGGATTCTGAATTTCTGTCTTTTCTTCAGGCTAATGGTACCCTATCTCATCGCTCTTGTGTAGGCACATCCCAACAAAATGGACGAGCCAAAAGAAAGCACTGTCATATTCTAGACACTACCCGAGCTCTTTTCATCTCATCTTCTTGTCCTGAACAGTTTTGGAGGGAAGCTGCCCTCACTGCCATCCACACCATAAATCATGTACCTACACCTGTCATAGCTAATATTTCCCCTTATAAGCGCTTGTATGGTTCTCCTCCTGACTACACCACTCTTAAAGTTTTTGGTTCTGCTTGTTTTGTTCTACTTCAG
Organism: Camellia granthamiana; assembly: GCA_036172215.1. Taxonomy (NCBI): domain Eukaryota; kingdom Viridiplantae; phylum Streptophyta; class Magnoliopsida; order Ericales; family Theaceae; genus Camellia; species Camellia granthamiana. The sequence goes on from CM069905.1 coordinate 120,337,105, forward strand.
TCTCACGAACACACTAAACTAGAACCTTACTCTCGTCTTTGCTGTTTTCTGGGGTATGGTATGGAACATAAAGGGCATCGTTGTTGGGATCCTATCTCCAAGCGACTTTGTATTTCCCGTCATGTGGTCTTCTGGGAACATAAAATGTTCTCCACTCTTTCCAAGTTTCACTTACCACAGTCCACCCACTCACTGATCTTTACTGATCTCTCTATAGACCTGTTTTCTAATGACTTTGATGTAGATTTTGGCTCCATGCTTTCACAACTGCCTACGCCTATTGTCCATTCTGAGGATCCTGTGTCTGCTGATGGCCCTACACCTTCTCCTGTTGAGGTTCCTCCTCCACCAGAGTGCCATTCCACATGGGTAAGGCAACCTTCTGTTCTTTTCCGTGATTATATTGTTGGTTCCACTGCCTTTTCCTCTCATGAACCTACTTCCTATTAAGAAGCTTGTTCTAATCCTCTTTGGCAACAAGCTATGACTGATGAACTGCAGGCTTTCGATAAAACTCATACCTAGGATGTGGTTGATTTTCCTCTTGGCAAGAGTACTGTTAGTTGCAAATGGGTTTACAAGCTCAAAACTCATTCCGACGGTTCCATTAAGCGTTACAAAGCTCACCTTGTCGCCCGAGGGTTTACTCAAGAGTATAGCATTGACTATGAAGAAACATTTGCTCTTGTTGCTCATCTTACTTCCGTTCACAGCTTACTTACAGTGGCTGCTGCTCACCATTGGAGTCTTTATCAGATGGATGTCAAGAATGCATTCTTCAATGGTGATCTCACTAAGGAAGTTTATATGCAACCTCCTCCTGGTTCTTCTATTCCATCAAACAAAGTTTGCAAACTTCGTCGTGCTTTGTATGGTTTGAAACAAGCTCCGCGTGCCTGGTTTGCCAAGTTCAGCTTTACCATTTGTGACTTTGGCTTTTCCTCCAATGCCCATGATTCTGTCTTGTTTATACGTAAGATTGAGCGTGGTACTATTCTCCTTCTCTTCTATGTGGATGATATGATTATCACTGGAGATGACCTCGTGGGTATTTCTAGTCTCCAACAGTTTCTCTGTCGCTAGTTTGAGATGAAAGATTTGGGTTTGCTTAGCTACTTCCTTGGCTTGGAAATTTTTCAAGATTCATCTGGTTACTTTCTTACCCAGGCCAAGTATACTTCTAATATTTTAGTGCGTGCTGGCCTTACCGATTGCAAAACTGCCACTACTCCTGTTGATCCTCAAACTCGTCTTACACCTCTTGAAGGTTCCCTATTGTCTGATGCTACCAAATATCGTTAATTAGTTGGCAGTCTTGTTTATCTCATGGTTACTCGTCCCGACATTGCTTATGCTATTCACATTGTCAGTCAATTCATGGCTGCCCCCCGTTCTCCACACTATGATGCTCTGATTTGCATTTTGCGCTATCTCAAAGGCACTTTGTTTCATGGTCTTCACTACTCCGCACTATTTTCTCTACAGCTTCATGCCTTTTCTGATGCAGATTGGGTAGGGGATCCTACTGACCGTCATTCCACTACTAGGTTCTGCTTCTTCTTGGGCACCTCTCTTATTGTCTGGCATAGTAAGAAGCAAACTCTTATTCCTCGTTCTAGTACCAAGGCTAAGTATTGTGCTCTTGTTGACACTACTCAGGAGCTTGTGTGGCTTCGTTGGCTTCTTTCTGATTTGGGAGTTTCTCATTCTTCTGCCACCAATCTTTATTGTGACAACTAGAGTGCTATTCAAATTGCACATAATGATGTCTTCCATGATCGCACTAAGCATATTGAGATAGATTGCCACTTTATACGCTAGCATGTTACTCAGGGCACTGTTCGTCTTCTCTTTGTTACCTCTGCTGAGCAAACCGCCGGCCTCTTCACCGAAGCCCATCTTCCAGGACGCTTCTCTGATCTTCTTGCCAAGCTCAAGTTACTATCTGCCTTACCACCTTGAGCTTGGGAGGGGGGGAGGGGTGGGGGTGTTAGGTTTCTTTCTATTCCTAATGTACTTAGGATTCTTGTATTCTTGTACACCTACGTTTCCTATACACCTAGGTTTCTTGGCCTATATATACAGACTTCTCCTATTTTAATTGATAGATTGAATATATACAATACATATTATTTTCTCTCTCTCTCTCTACTATTCTCATAACATGTGTAATTATTTTGAAGCTAGTTTGTATTTTTGAGGTTATTAATTAGTTAGAATTTAATTTTGAGGTTAATTTGATTTATTAATGGCTTGGAAGTTGGGGAGTTACAGAATGGTATCAGAGTGTAGGGATTACGTCTTACATCTTACATGGGATCTGTTGGGTGATTAATATTTGGGTTCAATATTTGAGGTAAAAAAAACGATTGATATTTGAGGTAAAAAAAAAATCGTTGTTTATATCAGAGTGCATAGTGAAAGCGTGTTATTTAAGGAGTTAGTAGTTATTAAATTTTGGAGTATTAGAGATTGTGAATTTCGAGGACGGAATTTGTTTAAGGGGGATAGATTGATCCCGTATTTTTTAGGTATTAATATTTTAGTGAGAAATATTGGTGGTAGTTTGGTGGTGAGATTTTAGATGAGAACCTAACTTATTTTCTTTATTTGTTTTATCTCTTTTTACCTCAATTTCATTATTATCATTATTCATTCCTTTTATTTATTTATTTATTTTAGTTTGCTTGGGCTCCAAGTAAAGGTTCTTTTCTTTCCCTCTATGCAAAGGTTCTTTTCTTTCCCTCCAAGCAACCTTTCTTTGCCTACAAGTCAATTATCTTTCTTTCTCTCCAAGTTTACTTGAGGCTACTCTTTGTTTTGCCTATAATTTGGAACTCATCTTCTTAACTTCTTTCTATTCTTCTTCTTGGTCCATCCATATCTCTCTCTCATATTGTTTTCTCTTAAATTATAGAAATTTAGAGTTTAGATTAAGAGTATTTAGAGTGATAGTTAGCATTTTATTCAAGAAGAGATTCGTAGATTTTGTTAAACTTCACATACATTTTGGATCCACAACCTTTGGAGATTTATAGTGATATAGCAGATGATTAAAGCATTGGTGTTGGGGGGATTTTGCATCAAGTGGTCATTGAATTGTTTTGAGGTGATTCGGATGGTATACAATATGATTCCTCTAAATTTCTTTGCAAAGAGTTTTTTTTATCTTAATTACTTCACATTTGTACTACTCTTGATTAACCTGGTCATATGTTGAATTATGTGGAATCATTCTTGTTGATACATTTGATTATTCTTGTCATTTGATAAATTATGTGAAGTTGTTCTGTGTGGTTAGTGTTGATTTGTCTGGCTAAAATGGCGTGGAAATGTTCCGTACATGGATTGAGTGGACCTTGCCAATAGCTTGGACCAATAGCCCGGATAAGCGATTGTGCTTGGGTGAGGTGGGTGAGGTCGGTCACTGGTCATGTACCAAGTAGGATCGGGTATTTGGTCCTGGATAAATTATCATATGTTGAGTTGACTTGTTTGTGCAATTTGGTAAATTGCTTGGTATCTCAAATCGAATCGTTTGTGCCATGTCGTAAATTGTTGGATCCCTGCTGATTTACTCTCTATCCGAGCATTGTTATTCTTGTCATATTGTATACTTCCCGAATTAATTTAATTTTCAGGTGTGGAGCAAATCTAGTGGCGATTGGAGTTGAAGCATTTAAAGGATTATTGAGTTGGAGATTTTTGGACCCACCACTATATATTATTTTTGGAGATTTGTATAAATTATAAATTATAGATATTTGTGTAATTATTTTGGAGTCAATTTGTATTTTTGAAGTTATTAATTAGTTAGAATTTTAATTTTGAGGTTGATTTGATTTATTAACGGCTTGGAAGTTGGGCCATTACACATGAGTTAAACCTCACAAATGACTTAATAAGTTAGAATTGAATTTTGTTTTTATTTTTATTTTTTTAGAACTAAGCATCAAAATATGTTAGATAAATAACTTAATAACATCAGTTGCCAGCTTGTGTGCTGGTTGGATTACGTTCCTTCCGACCTTACAAATACAAACATATTCAAAATCCTTACTATAATTAATAATATCACTAACTATAGACATAATTTGCCAATCTTGGACTTCTCTTTTGTTCTGTAGTAGCTTGACCAAGACTTGACAATCTGTTTGAATAGTTAAAATGTTTATCCCATTTTCCTTCACCCATTTTAGAGCTTCCACACATGCCTTTGCCTCGGTTGCCAATGGACTAGGGACTGGGTTCACAGCTAGAGCATTTTGATATAGATTTTGACCCCTATTGTCCATGCATACCCAAGCAACACCTGCACCTGTGTTAGATGTTTTCCATGCTCCATCTATTATGATCACCTAAGGAGAGAAACCAATAGACTGCTTCTTTACTTGTGCTTGTTGCAAAACACGGAGGTTAGCTTGATGATTCCCAGGATCTGCATTATCAATAATATGAACATAATGACCATGATGTGCAACATTTATAGCCAAAGTTGAAAGGTCTTTCACGGCCTCAATTGTGTCTTTAATACTCTTAGGACTATGATTGAGTATAAAACTATTCCATTGTCGCCATATAGCCCAAAGAATAGCAACGGATTGAATAATGACTATGTTGTCCTTCACTTGCTCAACCCATTTTTTAAACCACTGAAAAAAGGATACCTGTGCCCTAATGCTAAAATCTAACTAGGCTTTCTTTCCAACATCTATGTTTATAGTCAATAAAATGTTCTACCTTCATAGATGGAAACATCCGAGTTAGCACTCTCTCTCTGGTTGGGTTTGATATCATGGAAATCCATTGATCCTCAAAAGGCAAAATAAGTTTACCATTACCTACTACCTATTATACCCTCATGTTTAAAAGCTCCCTCCCCCACAAAATGCTACGCCAACCCCATGAAGAATTTGCAGTTTTTAGAACATGCAAAAGGGATTGACTATGACAATATTTTCCTAACAAAACTTTAGATACCAACAAATTAGGATTAGAAAGTAATCTCCATGCATGCTTTGCTAATAAAGCTTGATTAAAACATCTAAGATCTCTAAACCCTAAACCACCCCATTCCTTTGGCAAGCAAACAGAGGACCACTTCTTCCAATATGTACCCATTTCACAATTAGACTTCCATAAAAGATTCCTAACCAAACATGTCAGCTTCGCTAAAAAAGATGAAGGCATTTGAAACACAAACATTAAATAAACCAGAATAGAATGCAACACATGTCTGACTAACACCCCCCTTCCAGCAAAATTCAAGAATTCACATTTCCAACCCTGTAACTTATGCTGAACTTTGTCAATTATAGCTCGAAAAATTTCACCTTTCGATCTACCCCTAAAACCCAGATTAGCCCCAAGATACAGCCCTGGCTCATCTACTATTTTCACGTCCAATAGTGACTCAATCCATTGTTTATCATTCGAAGGCAAATTCGGACTAGGATGAAATTTAGATTTTTGAAAATTAATACGCAAACCCGACTGATCGTAAAAAGCTCTTAAAAACCACTATAAACACCACACTTCTGACATTTCATACTTTTGAAAAATGAAACAATCATCAGCAAATAACATGTGCGAAATAGCAGGCGAAGACCTGCCTAAAGCAATACCCCGACAAATGCCTTGATTCGACAAATGTTCAAAACCATCTAATGAAGCTTGCATTACAACCAAGAAGAGATAAGGCGATAGAGGATCACCCTACCTAAGGCCAATTCTTGGTTCAAAAAAATTTGATTCAGTCCCATTAAACAAAACCAAAAAAGTGGTCGTTGAAATACATTGTGAGATCATCCAAACCCATATCCTAGAGAACCCATTTTTCCCATCATAGCTAGCAGAAATTCCCAATTAACCCTATCATATGCTTTATTCATATCCAATTTCAACCCAAAAATTGAGCTCAGCCCAACCTTCTTTTTCTTAATATATTCAACAAGCTCATGTACCAACAAAATATTATCTGAAATTAATCGCCCCTTTAAAAATGCACTTTGATTGAAAGAAATCAAGTCTGGTAAAATATCTCTTAACCTATTAGCCAAAACTTTAGTGCCAATTTTGTACAGAACATTACAAAGACTAATAGGTCGATAATCATTCACCATCAACGGACTTTTCTTCTTAGGGATTAATGTTAATGTGCTTAAGCAAATACCCCAAATTAAGGAAACTAAGCACAGACTCACTAATTGACGCACCCACCTCTACCCAATATTTTTTTATAAAAACCCGCAATAAACCCATCTGACCCAGGTGCCTTAAATTTGCCCATTTGAAAAATAGCCTTTTCAATTTCCTCCATAGTAAATGGTTGTTCTAACAATTCAACATGTGAGGAACTAATGTTACACTTGACACCACTTAAAATATTAAAATTAGTAGGTTATGAACCTGTATCCAAAAGTCCAGCTACCCTAGCTGACGGTCTTGAAAAAAAGTAGCTTGAAATGGTCCATAAAAGCTTTCTGAACGCCCAGTGGTTTAGAAATTAAATTACCCGCCTCGTGATGAACAAAATAAATATGATTTCAAATTCTCCTTCACGAAGTCATACGATAAAAAAATTTATTGTTTCGATCACCTAGATCCATCGACAATTGTTTAGATTGCTGTATAGGTTGATTCACGGAGACGTGAAAACAATCTAATCACTGTGAGTAATATCTTAGTAAAGATACTTTTTGTATAATCTACTTTCTAAATGTTCTATTGTGGTAAGTTTTTCTGAACTTATGATTTTGTGAATATGAATGAGTTTCCCATCTGTCTGATTAACATGATATCTATAAATGGAATTGATGAGTACAAATGTGTATGATAGACTCGAGGTTGTTCTATATATCTGATGAGATGGACCTAAGGTCGTTCTGCATATCTAAAAAATATGTGATATCTGTTACGTGTTTGACCAAATGGTCGTTATATTAATTCGATACAACTGTAATCAATCAGACCCAAGGTCATTCTGTCAAGTTAAGATCTGTTCTGTTCAGTACATCTGTTATATATTGGACCAAAAGTCGTTCTGCCATGTATTGAACTAGAGGTTGTTCCGCTATGTAAAGAACTTGATACGAAAATGATTATGATTAAGCATTGGAACTCATTCATGAAACCCTTTACTTTGATATTATTCACTGGGCTCTAGCTCACTCTTATATATATGTATGTAGGTTATAGCAATCCGATTTTGACCCGACCCTTGTTATAATTTGGATACGGGTTTCTTGGTTTCGTACTGTGGATATGTCCTTTCTTATCTTCTTTTTCCTTAAACTTGGCTTTGGGATTGTTGTGATTGTGTTTGGAATAGGTTGGTTGCTCGTTTTCCCAACTCTTGTTGCCTAGAATTTTGCTCTTTCGCTCGAGTGGCATTTCTTGCGTTCAAGCGGGCTTTGCAAACTCTCAATACTTTTGCAGGTTTGAAAAACTACTGGGAGAGTGTATTCTATGCTCGAGCGAGTGTGCGCTCGAGCGGCCATTCTTGTGCTCGAGTGATATTCTTCTGTCTGCAAAACTACTGGATGTGTGTATCCTGCGCTCGAACGGACATTTCTTGCACTCAAGCGGAACCACTTATTGTGTCTGACACTCGAGCGTCAACTCTTGCGATCGAGCGGATTGTGCGTATATCAGTTCGCAGCAGTGTCAAATAAATTCACAATGAGACAAAGGTTGTGTCTATCTTACTCTCGATATGGGACAACCATAGCAGTGTTAAATAACACATACCGATGAGCCTATACCCATGTTGTGTTATCAAGCACAAACCCTTTTCCTTTTCCCAAAGCCCGTCCTATTAATATCTTAGGATTGTCGCTAATATCACAATTCCTTAATGGTCGATGCAATTTTGACTCGACATCATGCAAGTACCTTGATCAAAATGTCATACATTCTTCGACTAAGTATCCATGTGCAATTGAACCTTCAGGATGACTTTGATTACGCATGTATGATTTAAGTGTCATAAGGTACCTATAAACAAAAAATTACATGTATGACTTCCAAGTATAAACAAGCAAATATATACAAAATGGACATTGGAGTAGAATTACACACCTTTCTACAAAGTGCATCCATCGATATTGCACCAGACCGGCAATCTTCACATCATCTGCTAGGTAAATGGGCAAGTGCTCCATTATATTGAAAAATGATGGAGGAAAAATTCTCTCAAGATGGAAAAGTGTAACAGTAATTTGGAACTGAAGATGATCTAGACCATCTACCTCTAGGGTTTTGGAGCACAACTGCCTAAAGAAATTTCTTAACTCAATCAATGGTTTAACCACTTTCTTCGGTAACAAATTTCTCACTGCTATTGGAAGTATTTGTTGCATGAGTATATGGTTGTCTTGACTTTTTAGTCCAGATATGCTATGTTGTTTGAGGTTAACCCAACGAGAGATATCAGATACATAACCATCTAGAACTTTGATATTCTTCAAAAGTGTATAGAATAGACTTTTCTCTCTGTTGTTCATGGCAAAACATGCAGGTGGCAAATAATACTTGTTCCAAACCATTTTCTAATGATGTAGTGCCTTTCCAATTCCCATATCTTGCAAGTCTTGACGAGTATTTAATTTGTCCTTCCATTTCCCATCAACATTTAGTATCATCCACAATACATTATTACACATATTCTTCTCAATAGGCATCACATCAAGATTGTGGTGAATCAAATTATGCTCCCAATATGACAGTTCAAAGAAAATACTATTTTTCTTCCGATTATGACCAGAGTCCTCTTCATTTTCCTCATTTCCCTTCCCCTTTCTATTTCGTTTGCTAGATTGTTAACACTTAGAATTCAATTTGAACTTAGGCTTAGGCCCTAGTTGTCGTAGCACATTAGCCCTTGATAATCGAGTTGGACATGGTTCGAATTTAAGAGTGCCATCAAAAGGCGCACCAGCTTTTCGAAATTTGTGAGCCACATTCAACCAGCGACGATGCCCTTATAACAAAATTTCCTTTTGTTCTTCAAATATCGGGGAAATTCTATTTTCACACATCTAGTTATCTCAGTCCACAAAAATATTATTTTAATAACAATTATACCCTAAACTAAAATGGCTATAATGGACATCCACCAACACCCATAATATTATATCAAAATATTTTCTGTACGCATTTTTTAAAAACAAAAAAGATCTCAATTTACATATTTTGAGTATAAATAAAATAAATAAATAAACCCTAGTTTCTTTATTATTTGTCACTTCTTCCATTGTTTCTCACTTTACTTGCTACACATTCTATACTGTTTTATTATTTGTAAAATAATACTCTCATAACAACTCTAATATTGTTTTATTTTACTTTGTTGCTGTCGTTTTAATGTGTTTTTCACTTTTTGATGTCCATCCATTCGTTGTACTTTTAATATCATGTATAACAATAGATTTATACAAGATTGTGAGTTATTTCATTGGCAGGTCCAATCAATTCATAGGCTGGTCCCACATTTATGCAAGAAGTTGTGATTGAGGATTAATATAAACCTTTATCAAATAATACCAGACCCTATTGAGATTGTCCAATTCCAAGAGGAAATAATCATTTCCTTATCACTTATCACTTTCATAATACCAGAAAAGCACGTCTTCCCTTCAAAGCCTCCCAATAGACACTACCGTGTAAGTTGTAATTCATCTGTTACACCATTAGAAACTCAAAATCAAATAAAGATATGTCTGGTGATAGCAAAAGCAGTAATGAAAGGGTTAGTTTTTGGGGTACTTACGTGTAGGTCCTATTAACTAGACTTATTTACTTACAGGTCCTAACTAATAAATTTAACACTATAAAAATAAGAGATTGATAAATTTATCACTATAAATTTATTCATTAAAATAAAGAGACTGATAAATTTATCACTATAAATTTATTCATAAAAATAAAAGACTGATAAATTTATCTTTATCACTTAATAAATTTATCAATAGGACTTAATGGGTAATAAGTCTCCAAAGTAGGACCTATTGGTAGTTTACCCTTAGTTTTTTTGTGTAGAAGTTTTTTTTTCCTGCGATTAATTCGGAGAACCAGTGCTGAAATATTATATTTTATTTGGAACTACAGTGTTGAACAAATCAATATATTTCAGAACTACAATGTCAAACAAATCAATCTATTTCGGAAACCAAGTGTTGAATTAAAAAATGATTTCCGGAAAACTAGTGTCGAATTCCCGAAATCACAACTCTTCAAGGAAAAAACAAGGGTTTGTTCTAATTTGTTAATGCACTCAACAGAGAAAACGAAATGGTTACCAAATGTGATAACGAAATCGAAACAAAGTAATAGTTACTTTCAACAGCTTTCGGAACTAGAATGTCGAATGGAGGATAAGGGTCTTCAATGGAGTTAGTGTCAATGAAGGTTCTTCAATGGAGGGTATCCGGTCTTCAGTTTCTTCAATGGAGTTTCCTTCACTTTGAACCGAAATAGGGCAGGCTGTTGTTCTTCAATTTTGAATAGGTGTGTGGAAAGAAGGTTGATGTAGTGTATGCACAAAATATGAGTTGAGGGTATGATTGGAATAATTAGTGTGTGGAATGAGAACAAAAATTAATAATCAAATTACTAAGTGTGTGCACTGAGAAAAGATGTGCACCGAGATAATTACGTGTGTGGAAATAGAATTTTCCCAAATATCGAGAACGAGTATATGCGTTACAATAAGGACAAGCTAAAGTGTCTTTCGTGCTCCATCCAGACAAGGAAAAAGAGAAAGGAGCATGCGATCATGTCCCCTTTTATAGGGATTTGATCTTATCACCACCAAAACCATGATTGTAGTAAATCTACCACCAAATTTGTCACCATTTGAAATGTTAAGTTACCCACTTTTAGTCACTAACAAGACACGTGGCAATTTCCCATTGGGATATCATTTTCGGTATAAAGAGTCATGACTGTGGGCATAAATTGAATTATGAAAATATCCATTGGGAAGATGGAAGCATTAGAATGACCACAATCTGTTATAATTTATATGAATCATAAATTATTCCAAATGAATAACCCATTTCAGTGGATGTGTTCTGTGTGTGCTATGGTGAGGTAGCGGTGGTCCCATAATGACTTGTGTTGTTGGAGGAAGTGAGGGAGAAGCAAATAGACATGAGAAGGTGGAGATAAGCAATGCTCAGAAGAAGGATAAGGGAGAGTGGTTCAGTCGCAGCTGTGCAATTATAGAGGAACAAGAAGAATAGAACAAAAAATAAAAATAAAAGAAAAATATGAGGGCAAAAACGTCTATTTAAGTGCTACTGCCTTTCGAATTTGTTACACATTGGTAGTTTAGTGCGTGTTACACCTGCAGTGTTAAGTTAGCAGGAATCTGTTATTTTTGTATTTCACTACATACTATAAGGAGGTTAAATGTATAATTTTAGATCATAATTTTTGAAGTACAGTGTAATTTACCCTAGTTATATTTTATTTATTTATTCATTTTTTAATTTAAAGTGTAAAAATTATCAGTCATATTTTAATTCATAATATTTAATGGTTAATTAATTGCAATAGTAATATATATATATATGATTCATATACCAAATTTCTATAAGATGCAATATTTTTATAGTTATATTTTACCTTTTTTTTTAAAAAAAATAAAAATTTAAGGAGTGTAAAAATTATTAGTTAAATTTTAATGCATAATATTTAACATTAAAAATGAATGGGGACACTTACACACAAGTCTTAATTTATGAATTTCTACTCCATCAAGTCCTCACTATTTGGACCTTCAAATCCATTAAATTTTTAGTAGTCAGGATTGCTCTTCAAACAGTGGCAGTTCATTATTTACGATTATCTATAAAAGAATATGATGATTTGACATTTATTTTAATTTTCAAAACTTTAAAATATTAATTATCAAATTGAATTTTTTTTAAAAAAAAAAATTGATGGGCAAATTTTTTTTTTTGCAAAATTGAAAATTTTGTTTTTATAAAGGAGCATGGTAATGGAACATTGACGTGTAAAATTGAAAAAAAACAAAAAATAAAAAAAATGAAAAAAATTGATAATGTTCTCAGTTTTAAAACTGAAAATAACTGATAATATTTTAGATTTTGTTAAATAGGTGAATCAAACCAATAAGTAGAAAAGCAAAAACGTTTAATCTTATGAACTGTTTTTTTTTTTTTTTTTCAGTTAGTGAAACAATTATCTGAAACATTACTATACAAAATGTTCTTAGTTTTAGAAATTAGAAAAACCTGAGAATATTCTCAATTTTATTAAATAATATTTATTAATTTAAAAAATCTTAAATAAAATCTGAGCTCCTATAACATTTGTAAATAATAATTTTATATTATTAATTCAAAATTATTATCAATATATATATTTATGTATATTTTTACGATTGATTTTCAAAAACATTGGGTATGTTTGGTTTGTGTTTTAGAGATGTGTTTTAGAGATAAAAAGTACGAAAACATGTTTGGTTTGGTTTTTTTCAAAAGATGTTTTGGAAAATGATTTTGAGAGAGAGTTTTGGAAAAAGTGATTGATTTGATATGTGTGAGAGATAGATTTGTTTGGAAAACTTGTTTGGTTTACAAGTTTTGGGAAATTTTTTTGGAAAAATTTATTTGGTTTGATTACTTTTGAAAACTTATTTGTAGAGAAAATTTCCCAAAATTTTTTCAGAAAATCAAACCAAACGAACCCATTGTCTTGCCATTTAAACAGGTTGACTACAAGAACCCGTTGACGCTTCTCACATAATTGGTTTAGGGCTTCTCCCTCTGTCACCACTATGTTCTGATTAGGGCTTTCTGAGAGAACTGAAGTTGTGCGATTTCGACGATGAGGATTTCGCTTTCCCTTTTTTTTTTTTTTTCCTTCTTCTCTACTTCAATGGTGAATTGTAGAAGTTCTTCCATTACTCTCCAGTTTTCCAAAGTTTCGTTGTATATTATAGCTTCAATAGTCTCCCATAAGTCCTCTGCTCTTCTCTCTCTCTCTCTCTCTCTCTCTCTCTCTCTCTCTCTCTCTTAATTTGTTTCAATGGCTTGAACTCATTACAGTTTATTTATTTTGATTTCAATTACACATTTTTTATTTTCAGTGTACACCATTTACCTGTCTGTGAAAATCTGCTCTCTGTTTGTTTCTCCATCTGTAATTTTAGTTATTATTATTATTTGTTTTGTTAATTAAAAGTATAAGATGTACAGAGGATTATTTCACATGGAGAGTGTTTGTTTTGGCATTTTAAACCCGTATATTATACTATTATGGTGAAGAAATAAAAGGCATGAAGATGAGAACAGGGAATAGAAATTTTCATGTGCATTAGTCAAATTTGGCTTCTTAGCTTAACTTGAATTGGGATAGATACTCCTAACTAATTCACTTATATTCCTTTGATTATGATGTGATTAAGATTTGTATAATTTCTATTCCCTCCCGGTCTATGCACGCCAATGACTTCCAAATTTTGAACAAGTTACATGAGAATTCCCAAGCAGTTGTCCACATCATTTAAATAATAATAATAATAATAATAACCATCATATATTGCATTTTTCTAATTTTTATACGTAAAACCTTATATAGAATGATGTGAGGATTATATTTTTGTAATTTTGAGGGAATGTTTTAGTTTGATGTGAAACACAAAAGGATAGTTATATATGAAATTTTTGTACGAAAAGTTTATATTTCTCTTATGCTGTGTTTGGTTGGGGGATTTGGGGAGGGATTTGGAAAGGGAAATGGAAAATGTAGGTGAAATGTGAATAAAACATGTCTATAGTTCACCTAATTTCACACACCTTTTTCCTTTTCCTTTTCAAATTCCTCCCCAAATTCCCCAACCAAACACAGCATTAAAGTTACCTGCCCATAAATACCTCTCCATCCATTCAAAGAAATAAATACTCTCCACCCCTCCATCCAACAACTGCTCCTCATACCTCGTAATAACAAACACAACAATGAAATTTTTAGCAAAGAGGCTTTCCAACCAGTTCATTCCTTTACAAGTCATGTTTTTCTTTGTCATCATCGTCCTTGCATTGGTCTCTTCTTCTAATGTTGCTGCTTATGCTTCCTTTGGAGAAGAAGGAACTGAAGCAGTGGCTCTTTTGAAGTGGAAAGCTAGCCTTGACAATCAAAGCCAATCTCTCCTATCATCATGGGTTGGAAGCAACAACCCTTGCAATAATTGGGTTGGCATTGGTTGCAACAATGTTGGAAGAGTCACATCTATGAACTTTACAGGTTGTGGCTTACGAGGTACGCTTCACAATTTTAACTTCTCATCCTTCCCCAGTCTTCTCCGGATGGACTTTGGTAACAATTCACTCTCCGGAACCGTCCCCCCACATTTCAGTAACCTTTCCAAACTCATCTTCCTTGACTTGTCCCTCAACCATCTCTCTGGAACAATTCCATTTGAAATGTGCCTATTGTCAAATCTTAACTTCTTTGACATGTCTTTGAATCAAATCTCGGGTTCAATCCCGCAACAAATAGGAATGCTTAGCAGTCTCAATGACCTCTCTTTGCATAGCAACTATCTCACAGGTTCAATCCCTGCCTCTATAGGGAACTTGAGTAGCTTAAGTACCCGTTTATATCTCAATTCCAACAAACTCTCTGGACATATTCCTTCCAATATTGGGAATTTGAGGAAGCTCCAGGTGTTGTTCTTATTTCAAAATCTGTTAACTGGTACCATCCCTCCTGAATTGAATAATCTCACGTTTTTGGTTGGATTTGCGGTATCTCAAAACGAGCTTACTGGCCAATTACCACGAGATATATGCTCCGGTGGTTTATTAAGACTTTTGGCAGCGAATGACAACCATATCCAAGGCCTAATTCCTAAAAGCTTGACAAAAAACTGCACTAATCTATATAGAGTTAGGCTTCAAAGAAACGAACTCACTGGAAATTTATCCGAAGATTTTGGTACGTACCCTGCATTGAATTACATTGATCTGAGTTATAATAAATTTTATGGCCAGCTTTCAGAAAAATGGGGTGAGTCTCATGGTCTGACTAGCTTTAGAATCTCCAACAACAACATTTCGGGAGGCATACCTCCTAAGCTTGCAGAGGCAACACATTTGTGTGTACTTGACCTCTCTTCCAATCAACTAGTTGGGGAGATCCCAATAAAATTGGCAAGTTTGATTTCGTTGTTTCATCTCAGTCTAAGTGATAACAAACTTTCAGGAAAAATTCCATTGGAAATTTCCAAGCTATATGAGTTGGAACACCTTAACTTGGCAGCAAATGATTTAAGTGGTCCAATTCCCAAACAATTAGGAGATTGCACGAAACTATTGAACTTGAATTTAAGCAAAAATAATCTTGGGGAAGGTATTCCATTTGAATTAGGTAATTTACATTCACTTCAAAGTCTTGATCTCAGCCGAAACCTACTGACAGGTGAGATTCCACAAAAACTTGTAGCATTGAAAAGCTTGGAAATATTGAATATTTCCCACAATGAACTCCGCGGCTCCATCCAATCCACTCTGGATGGAATGTTAAGTTTGACATCGGTCGACATATCCTACAACCAGTTGGAGGGTCCTCTTCCTAACATCAAAGCCTTCCAAGAAATTCAATTTGAAGCACTAAGAGGGAATAAAGGTTTGTGTGGCAACACCGCAGGTTTGAAAGCTTGCTCACTTAACAAGACAGTTGGGAAAAAGGGCAACAAAGCTATTGTCTGGATTTTACTTCCATTTTTTGTCATTTTATTTATCTTTTGTGCGGTTGTCTGTAGTTGTGTCTTCCACTCTAGAGTGAGGACGAAAGAAACGGAGCTTAGAGGAGCAAACAATCAAAATTTGTTTTCCATATGGAGCTATGACGGAAAATTGGTGTACGACAACATCATTGATGCAACAAATGAATTCAACTCCGATCATTGCATTGGGGAGGGAGGATTTGGTGTTGTTTATAAAGCTCACTTACCGAGTGGTCAAGTTCTTGCTGTGAAGAAATTTGAAGTATCACAGGCCGGTGAGTTGGCTCATTTGAAAAGTTTTGAAAGTGAGATCCGTGCATTGACAGAAATACGACATCTTAATATCGTGAAGCTTTATGGTTTTTGTTCACATCCACGACATTCATTTTTGGTTTATGAATACTTGGAAAGGGGAAGCTTGAAAAAGATACTAAGCAATGAGGAAGAAGCTGTGGATTTTGAATGGATTAAGAGGGTCAATGTTATAAAAGGTGTGGCAAATGGTTTGTCTTATATGCACCATGAATGTTCGCCTCCGATTATCCATCGGGACATATCTAGCAAGAATGTTTTGTTAGATGGAGAATATGTAGCTCACATTTCAGATTTTGGCACAGCTAGATTTGTAAAGCCCGATTCATACTATTGGACTTCATTTGCAGGGACCTTTGGATATGCTGCCCCAGGTATATATTTTTTGTTGGCATGATTTATCTGCAGCTCACTCACTCATATACAGTTTATTTCAGTTACTAATTATAATGACATGTTGAAAGATTGTAAGCTTTCCACATGAATGAATTAAATGGGTGTCCATTTCTAATTATATGTTTACAGATGTCTGGTCAAGCTAATTTTTCCATGGATGATCTCTTTGGGTGAGCCCTATTAGATGAGCAGTTTGGATCACCAAAGTGGGCTTGACGTGGGCCTACAATGAGCCAATTGGACCTCTCCAGTCCGATTAAGGACTAGAGAGAAGTTTGTTCCTTTCAGTTATATTCATGCTAATCATGATTTGATATTTGAATCTTAGCATTAGCAATTTGGCATTTATCCATCAGTTCCTTAAATTTCCTTGAACTGAAGCTGCATCTATGAACTCACCCCATAAATCAATAGCTTGTCCTCATGTGCATGTTAGTGTTATCAATTTTATGATAATACAATCTACTCAAGTTTCAAAACAGAGCATGGCCAACAATTTATTTATTATTATCATTATCATTGTTGTTACTATTACTATTATTAATTTATTTTATGTATATTTATCTTTTTTTTTTTTTTTGTAGAACTTGCTTACATGGTGGAAGTGAATGAGAATTGTGATGTTTATAGTTTTGGAGTGCTGACATTGGAAGTGATTATGGGAAACCATCCAGGCAGTCTCATCACTTCTCTACCATTATATTCATCACCATCATGGTCAAAACCAATTGCCGATAGTATATTACTGAAGGATGTTTTGGACCAACGCCTACCACCACCCAGGAATCAATTGATGGTAGAAGTGGTTTTTATGGTCAAGCTAGCATTGTCTTGTTTGCGTATTAGTCCAAAATTGCGACCCACCATGAAACAAGTTTCTGCAGATCTATCAAAAGAAAAACCACCTCTTCAAAATCAATTCTACAAGATTACTGTTGGAGAATTGTTTGATGATATCAACAAATCAACTTTCTGACTGCCGCACCTTCCTTGTATTGTATGTCTTTCTTCTTCCTTTTTTCACTTTATTTATGATTTGTTTCTCTGCTTTCTTCCGGATGATATAAATAATTTCACATGTCCCATATTGTGATCTTGTAGTGGACTATGCCCTACGAAAAATTCCTTAATCGATTAAGTCTCATGCGCGACCCACAAGGCTAGCTACCCTCACTGTGGCCTAAAACAAAATCTCAGTTGGAGGCTTTTTAATATTTAAATATTCATTTAAATTACATCTAGACTTCTAAAGCCTCTATCATCCAATTGGACTTTGTTTGCAGGAACCTTTGGATATGCAGCTCCAGAAATGGGATGACTTTTCTTCAAATCAACAAGCAAATTTCTTCAGTATGCAAAGCCTTTTATTCTATTCTTCTTAATTTTCTATGAACAAACTGTCTTTTCATTTACCTTTTATCCCTTTATTTTCTTTCCTCTATCTGTTTTTCTTTCTTTTTTTTTTTTGACAGAACTTGCTTACACAATGGAAGTGGATAAGGGGTTGGATGTTTATACCTTTGGAGTTTTAACACTGGAAGTGTTAATGGGAAGCATACGGGCTGTTTTTCTTTCTTTTTTTTGTTTGACAGAACTTGCTTACACAATGGAAGTGGATAAGAGGTTGGATGTTTATAGCTTTGGAGTTTTAACACTGGAAGTGTTAATGGGAAGCATACGGGCTGTTTTTCTTTCTTTTTTTTGTTTGACAGAACTTGCTTACACAATGGAAGTGGATAAGAGGTTGGATGTTTATAGCTTTGGAGTTTTAACACTGGAAGTGTTAATGGGAAGCATCCGGGCAATCTCGTCTCCTCTTTCCTCATCACCGCCCACTATTTGTGGTATATTGTTGGAAGATATATTGGATTCACGCCTCCCACCTCCTAGGACTCATGTGGAAAAAGAAGTGGTCCTTGTTGCAAAATTAGCATTGGCATGTTTGCACACTAGACTACAGTGCTGACCAACAATGCCTCAAATTTCTATGGCACTATCAAAACAGAGGCCTCCTCTGCTGAATCCATTCCACTTGATTTCATTGGGACAACTCATTGATGTCAACTGTTTGACATCCTGAGCATTTTCATTTTCCCTTTATTAGTTATATGTCATTGTTCTCTCATTTCTGTTTTGAAATTTTGATTTTCACTCTTTTTGTTATCTATTTTTCTACCATTTTCTGTGTTCAAAGTCAAAAAGACACTGAAATACTGTTTGAAAAAAAAACTTGTTCCAAGAGAAGGCTACTTTCGTTTTTAGAGAACTGATAAGAGTTACCCATTTTCATTTTCCTTTATTGTACATTTTTTTATGTACTTTTAGTGGATCAAAGTGATCAATTGATTCAGTAGTGCTGTGTTTGGTTGGGGGATTTGAGGAGGAATTTGGAAAGGGAAATGAAAAAGGTAGGTGAAATGTGAGTAGAACATATCTATATTTCACTTAGTTTCACACACATTTTCTCTTTCTCTTTCCATTTCCAAATCTCTCTTAAAATCTCCCAACCAAACACATGACTCAATAACAAAAAGATCAGGAATGAAAAAAATGATTGCATTAGATACGGAGGATTGCAAACTAAATACAAAACAGTTATTAAAAAAATATGAAAAAAATACCCTTCATTGTCTCTGCCTTTTTCCCCTTCCTCTCTTCCCTTCAAACCATAAATTGAAATAGAATAAAAATATAAAAATCCTGAAAGTCTTATTTTATATCCTGAAGGGTTATCATTTTAGTTATGAATTGAGGAGGAAAGGATTGTCGTGCCAAAGAGCTCTCCCAACCATGCTCGCCAGACCTAATAACCAATTATGGTGCTAGTATGGATCGAGTTTTTTGTTAGGAATATATACACTAAATTTAGAATATGGATGACTAGTTTTTCATTATGAATTTAATTTCTTTATTTCTATACTTCCTAACATTAGTGGACACATTGTAAACAAAATTTCATGTAAAACTAATGTCAGAGGAAAAGATGTCCTTCAATCGCAACCTTTCAATCAATGTAGCTGAAGCTTGCTTCTTCCGTTCCTCAATGTTCCAGTATTGCTCTGTCCTGCAAAAAGTGGACAAATCTTCAAGTGTAGACACTGCAAGGCAGGCTGATGGGCTACATCAACGAGGATTAGGGACAGATGCAATGAAGGACTAGGGGCACGTGATCCCCACCTTTTAAAAATTATACTTGTACAAATGAATATTAAGAATATTTCTAATATATTCTTTGTAAAATTTTACTAGTGCCCCTACTTAATTGTTTCAAGGTACTTTGAATTTTTCAAAAATAATCCCTATATGATGTTTTAAGAAAATAGTAATGATATACAAACATAATTGTTTTGATAGAAATTCTATACAAAATGAGTTGTCATCTTGTGATACCTTCATTTCCAATCAAAACATCCACTATTGTCTTTGTAATATTACAAATGCCACTGACACATAAAACAGAATATTTGTATAGACATTCAGTACAAAATTAGTTGACATCTTATGATACCTTCATTTTCAATCAACACATATACTATAATCTTTGTAATTTTACAAATGTCATTGAAACATTAACAAAATGTTTGTGTACAAATTCGATACAAAATGAGTTGGCATCTTGTAATATCTTCATTTTCAATCAAAGCATCCACTATTGTCTTTGTAATTTCACAAATGCCATTGAGACATCATTATTGACACGCATAATTAATCTCACTATTACTGGATTGTTAGTTATATTTGACATATGGGGTTGCTTTACTATTGGTTGGTGATATCACATCTCAATGATGACATGGTATCACAATTATATTAAATTTTGACTCAAGTTGTACCAAAAAAATTTATTTTATCATTATATAATTTATTTTAAGATTTATATACATAACTTTTTTATATATTATCCATAATAGACTAGTTACAAGCAACATTATCTTGATCTTTCTTGAAGTTAATCATAAAAGTTTATGTGAAATATTTTGGTAAAAATTCTTAAAATTATAATTAATAAGCATCTCTTCTAATTTAATTTTATGGTTTTGCCACATGAGGGTGTTGATGGTTGGAGTGAAGGAGACCAAATAATAAAATTCAGATTTGTGAATCCCAGCTCTGTCCAATGGGGTTGGCCTAGGGTGGGCTAATGGACCGGCCTATTGGTCAAGTCAAAAATTGATATTTGTGTTTACTTTTAGTATTTATTGACAGCGTTGTGAAGAAAATCAAATTTGTTGCAAAAATCCAACTTTCTGGATTCATCCCTCGAGAAGTTGGAATGCTAAGTTCTCGTATTGAACTTGATTTGTCGACAAACAGTCTCACAAGTTCAGTCCCAGTGTCTATAGGGAACTTGGCTAGCTTAACTCTTTTAAACCTTTTTGAAAATCGACTTTCAGGAAGCATTCCTTCTAGTTTTGTAAACTTACCAAAGCTCAAAAAATTGAATTTACATGATAATCAACTATCTGGTTCCATTCCTCCGGAATTGGGAAAACTAGACTCCCTTGATAAATTGATTTTGTCTGAGAACAAACTCACAGGCTCCACTCATTTGTTGTTTAATAATATTACACATTTACAAAACTTGCAGTTAGCTTCTAACAGGCTCACAGGTCATTTACCACACAATGTATGCCTTGATGGATTACTTGAATATTTTTCTGCATCTGATCGTTAATAATCTCACAGGCTTGATCCCAAAAAGCTTCAAAGTTTGTGCTAGATTGTACAGACTTAGGCTTGACAGAAACGAACTTAGCAAATATATCAGAAGATTTCGGTGTATACCCAAATTTAAATTATATTGACTTGAGTTATAATCATTTATATGGTGAGCTATCTAAAAAATGGGGACTTTGTCATAATCTGACAATCCTGAAGATCTCCAATGATAATATTTTTGGGAGGATGCCATCTGAACTTGGAAATGCAACTCAACTACATGTACTTGACCTCTCTTCAAATCATCTAGTTGGGGAGATCCCACATAATCTGGGAAAGTTGCACTCATTGCACTCATTGTTCGACCTCAGTTTGAGTGATAACAAACTTATTGGCAATGTTCCACTAGAAATCAGTAGCTTATTTGACCTACAACATCTTAAATTGGCAACAAATAATCTCGGTGGCTAGGTCCCAAAACAATTAGGGGAGTGCGTGAAGCTACTAAACTAGAATTTGAGCAAGAATAAACTTGGGGGAGATATTCTGGTCAAAACAAGGAAGTTGCACTCTCTTCAAACTATTGATCTTGGCCAAAATTCACTAATAGGTGAGATACCACAACAGATTGGAGAATTGCAAAACTTAGAGACATTCAATCTATCAAATAATGGGCTTTCAGGTTCCATCCCACATACTTTCAATGATATGCTAAGTTTGACATCTGTTGATATATCTTACAATCATTTGGAGGGTCCTCTTCCCAACACCAAAGCCTTTCAAAGAGGCTTCATTTGAGGCATTAAAAAATAATAAAGATTAATGCGGAAATATCTCGAGTCTGAAGGCCTGCCCTCCCAAAATGAGCAGTAGGGTGAAGGGGAAAAAAGCACAACGAAATTGTGGTTTTGTTTATAGTTCTTGTGTTGGGTATTTCGTTGTTTTTATTTGTCACGTTGGCAATTTTTTGAATTCTTCACAAAAGAGCCAGGAACAAAGTCAATGAGCCAAGACATACATCTGAGGAAAATTTGTTTGAAATATGGCGCTATGATAGAAAATTGGTGTATGAAAACATCGTTGAAGAACCTCAGCACAAAACATTGCATTGGAGTCAGAGGATACAGTACCATTTATAAAGTTGAGCTGTCAAGTGGTCAAGTTATTGCTGTAAAGAAACTTCATAATTCACGAGATGGTGAGTTGGTTGGGAAAAATTTTACAAGTGGGATTGAAGCTTTAACAGAGATAGGACATCGTAATATTGTGAAGCTTTATGGTTTTTGTTCACTCCCACGACACCTATTTTTGGTTTATGAGTTCTCGGAAGGGGAAGCTTGAGGAAGATACTAATAAATGAGAAAGTAGCAGTGGATTTTGAATGGACCAAGAGGGTGAATGCCATTCGAGGGGTGGTAAATGCTTTGTCTTATATGCACCATGATTGTTCCCCTCCTTTCATTCATCAGGACATATCGAGCAATAATGTTTTGCGTTTTTGATTTTGGCACGGCTAGACTCAAAAACCCTGACTCCTCAAATCGAACTTCATCTGCAGGAACTTTTGGATACGCTGCTCCAGGTACTTATTTTTCTATCGGAAAGATTGTATGCTTCTCTCTCTTTCTCTCTCCCTCTCCATGTCATGGAATTTTGCAAGAGTGTAAAATTGTCATTCCAATTGAGTAATAAACATCACATTTTGAAGCTAGTCGAACTCGCTGAGGTTGAAACCTGGTATGGTCTACCTATAAGTTGATCTAGCTCCAATTTCAGTTCCAAGTTTTATAGGCATCGTTGAAATTTTGGCTTCTTCATAAACCTAGCCTGGGCCATGTAGTCTATGCCTAATGTGACTTTTAGTGAACTGTTTACCCCTTTTCGTTTTCCTTTCCTTTCAATTTTTTATGTACTTTAGTGAATCAAAGTGATCAATTGGTTTGGTAGCTGACTCAGTAATTCAATTGAATAGATCTCCTTATGAATCATGCGATTTAGAGTATGTTTGCAGTTTTATCTAAGTTGAATGGTGATAATCTACAAGCAGAATGTAAAAATACCCTCTCACCATTTTTTAATAATCAATTTTTTTTTTTTTTTTTTTTCCCATTTATTTAACCTTTTTTTTTTTTTTGAACTGCCCATTTATTTAACCTAGTTTTAGTACATATGTAGAAATTATAGCAAACGACAAAAAATTTCAAAGTCAAAAAAAGAAAGAAAAGAAAGAAAGAAGGCATTTGAGTAGTAGCTGATTAATTGATTTGACAATTCATAGTCATAATGTACATCTCCAATTGCATGCATCTGTCATGATAATTCAAATTAGAATACACTTGAAAGTAGAGCGTAACCAGTTTCTTGTTTATTTCTTTTTTTCCTTTTTCCCATCTGGCAGAGCTTGCTGTCACAATGCGAGTGAGTGAGAAGTGCGATGTTGATATCTTCAGAGTGCTGACATTGGAAGTGATTATGGGGAAGCATCCAGGCAATCTCATCTCTTCCCCGCCTTCACTGTCGTGCTCATCATTGTTGTCGTCGAAGTCAAATATCCAGGGCATGTTTTTGAAGGATATTCTGGACAACCGCCTCCCAACTCCCAAGAATCAAGTGGCATAGAAACTGGTTTTGATTGCAAAGCTAGCATTTGCATGTTTGCGTGCTAGTCCACAGTCTCGCCCAACCATGCAAACAAGTTTTTGTGGTGCTATCAAAACAAAGTCCACCCCTTCAAAATCCACTCCACATGATTTCATTGGAACAAATGTTTGGTTATATCAGATTTTCAAATTTATAAGTTTTTGCACTTCTCTCGGACCAATAAATCTACTGATATAGAACTCACACAAAATTTATTTAGAAATACAATGTGTGGTCCAAATTCAACTTTTTTTATGTGAATCCACATTTAAAATGAATTTAGACCACTTCTTATTTTTTCTGGATATTTTTTGTGTGCAAATTTTGGAGTCCGTAGCAGCTCTCTTTCTCATAGTGTATCCTTAATTCTTTTTGTACATACCGACATTTTGATCTCACCTCAATTTGTGTTGTGTATCTGTGCCCTTTAGTACATTGGTTGCTTCAATGAGTAAATGATGTTTAAGGTACTTCAATTTGTGTTAATTTTCCAACAATTAGTGAATGCTAAAAGCAAGTCTTTTGGGTTGAGGTTCAATTGTTTCGCTGTTTGAAATCCATGTAATGGGTTTAATCTTCTTCTTTTTTTAAGTAATGGGTTTGATAAAGGGAAAATTACAAATAATTGGGAGGAATAAAAATAATAAAAAAGACGGGGAATAAAAAATGATTGCAAAAATGTGATTAAAAAATATCATCCCTTCACCCACTCTTCCCGGCACAGCCTCACGGGATATAAAGTTCGATTTAAAAATAGATTGAAAACTCAAAAGAGAATAGAACTCCAATTAAACAAACACGATTTTAATGACACATTCAAAAAAATACTCAACTCTAAGTTGTAAGCTAACATCAATGGAATTTAGATTTGAGCATCTCTCATCATTCTCCACAGGATTTGATAAGATTTCTTCCCCATAAATATCCTTGCAAATTGCTGTTGATGTTTGATCAACAATTGAATAGTTAATAATCTATCATTTTGGCGCAATAATCGTTCACTAAAATAAAAAATAAAAAATATAAATATAAATATAAAAATGTCTAAAATCTTGTTCTAAATGATGAAGGGTTATCATTTTGGTTCTGAATTCAGGAGGGAAGTGCTTAGAATTGTGGTTTCAAAAACATTTGGTCATGGGAGGGGTGAGCAGCGGATATACCGATCCGTCAAAACCAACCGAATCGAACTGATCCGCCGCATTTTGAACGGATGCGTGATGACGAGCGGACGGTTGCGGATTGATTTTTTCCAATCCGCCAATTTGGCGGACGGATGGCGGATTTGAGATTTCTTTGGCCGCAACCGAACCGCCAAACCGCCAAATCGCGAGCATCCCTAGTAATTTATAAGACTTTGTATTTTCAATTTGTTTAAATATTATGTTTGTGTTTTCAATTGAAAAAGAGTTTAAATATTCTGTTGAAAAAAAAATTTCAACTTGAATATATTTTTTGAATTGAAAAAAATAAGCGTATTATTTATCTATATTTTTTGGTTTTTAAATCTAGCTCTAAAAATAATAAATAGAAAATATGATATATGCTGGTTGGTTTTTGTTTTCAAAAACATATGTAGATATAACAATGCAGAGACATACAATCTCTACTACTGCTCTGTTTATGGTTTTGGTGATTTGAATTGTTATTATATTTTAAGAATCACAGATTGTAATACTTTATGTGGATGAATCATGCTGTGATTGTAATATGTGGATGAGGCATGCAGTGATCGTGATATTCTAAAGTTTCAAACTTTCTTTCTTTGGATAAGGCATACAGTGATTGTAATACTTTTTTAAGTCATTGACTGTAATACTTTTTTTTTTTTTTTTTTTTTTTTTGAGGAAGTGCATAAGTTGAATTATGTTGAAAATTTATAAAATTTTTAAACCGCCAAACCGATTCGCATCCATCCGTCAAACCGCCAATCCGCTCAATCCACATCTACCGGATTAACGGACGGATGCGGATTGATTTTTTTCAATCCGCCAATCTAGTAGACGGATGACGGATTGGAGGTTCCATGACCGCAACCGATTCATTCATTAATAGAAGTTGACATCAGCGCATAAAAATCCGAATTCAAAAAAGAATTGATGCTTGGTTGGGCCCCACAACTTTGTTTGAGAATAATTATCAACCCAAAGTTCACAGTTGGGGATTGTTAGTGTATGAATTGACTGCATTTGAAGTTTGAAAAGAATAGTTTCAGTAGATCAAAAGATTATCTGCTCTTAAATTCTTTATTTATTTATTTTTATATTAATACACTTTCAATTACTTTATTACTAGTGAAAATTCATGCTATGCATAGGAATGAAAAAATTAATAAAATACTATTTATATGAAATAATATAAATAGTTAGATTTGTATATGTAAATTATGAAAGGTTTACAATTTTATCACAATTTATGTAGAGGAAATATCATTTTATCCCCCCAAACTTTTACACATTTTTTAATTTGACCCCAGACTTCGATTAATATCAATTTTACACCCAAACTTTCAAAATTTTGATCAATTTGGCCCTTGCCATCACATTCTGTCTACAATTGGACGAAATGTGCTGACGTGGCACCAAAATTCATTTGAAATTTCATTTTACCTCTAAACTATACCTCAAAAATCAATTTTCCTCCCCACAAACTATACATTAAAAATCAATTTGCCCCCTCATGTCAGCACATTTCGTTGTATTGTAGATGGAATGTGACGGCAGGAGCCAAATTGATCAAAATTTTGAAAGTTCAGGTGTAAAATTGATATTAATCAAAATCTAGGGGTCAAATTGAAAAATGAGTGAAAATTTGAGGGCTGAAATGATATTTTCTCATTTATGTATTAATTTTTAATTTGTCACAATTTCAATAATGTAACTTTCAACCCTCTTACTAAAGTTGTAAATTTGGGCAAGTTGAACTTAAGCAACTCGAGTCAAGCTTGTAAATTTTTAAAGATTGTGCAACATAATTTTTAATTCGGTGAGAACATACGTAAAATTCAAAAATTCAAATAAATTTGAATGAACTTGGACAGAGACACCTAAATAACCTGAGCAATTGAAACAAAATTTTATATATAAATATATATAATTATTTGCTAATTTTTTTTTAATAATAAATAAGATTAATTAAAATTTTAATATTAATGAACAAGAGCAGATACACCTTTTAGAAAGGGATCATCGAATAAGTTGATATTAAAAAAATTATATTTTTATAATGTCATAAAATAATTTAAATATAATTTTTCAAAATCTATTTTTAATTTAAAAATTATAATAAAATATTTAAATATAATAAAATTAAATTTCTACAAAATAAAAGTATCTATATAAAAAAAAGGTAAGAAGAAAATTTAGAATGGTATTCTCATTTGATCTGAAAATAATTATAGATGACTAATAAATTATCACCTATAACCCTCATTTTTTTTAAAATAAAAAAAGATATTTCACAAACCATAACTTTTATTAGAAAAATAACATTTATTTCTATTTGTTTTAGCAAAACTCACTTTTTAGCAATTTGAGCCAAATTTTTTTGTCATTTTTTATTTTAGTTTGTTTAATTGACAACTGAGATTTAAAAAAAAAAATTAACAGGATCCACCATCCCTCGCAAGTGATAAAAAAAAAAAAAAGTTTAGATGAACAATAAGAAAAAATTTGAGACCCATAAAAAAACGCTCACATATCCACAATAATTTGGTATCATATGTGTCAATTATTGATTTGCTATATACTCAATGACATGGGGCCCAACTCCCTTCTCACATCATTGTAAATGAAAGTGTGGGTCTATAGTATTGCTGAAACAATAAATTATCACATGTAACTCCCATTTTCTTTTCTTATTATATATAAAAAATAAGTTTTACCAACTATCACTTTTAATAGAAAAAAATGTTTATTTTTATTCTAAAAAAAAATTATTATTTTTATTTTTAATTTTTTTAATTGACAATTGAGATAAAAAAAATTAATAGAATCCTTTATGATTGGTAATTATTAAAAAAGTCATTCGTCTTCTTAATGGTTTTGTATTTTGTTAAAAAAAAAAAATAATAATTAAAAAAATTTGTTGTTTAAGTCCTTGGAAGGACACAAGTTTTTTTTTTTATATAAAGTTTAAAGCAAAAAAATGACAAAAAATAAAAAGATAAATTTTTAATAGTAATTCATAATTTGAATACGTGTATTTAATAACATATTATGTTTAGACCAATAATATTATGACACATTATTATGACATATGTGAATATTAATCTCATTCTAATTGTAGTAACATAATTTTAAAAAGAATTTAAATTTTAAATTTTATTTTATAATTTAATAAAAGATGCATAAATTAATGAATGAATATTGATCTTATTGAGATAACATAATTTAAAGAAGAATCTAATTTTAAAATTTTGTTTCAAGAATATAAAATTAATTTATAAACTAATCATATTGTAACACATATTAACAAAAATTAAACAAAAAAAAAAAAAAAAAAATTGCAACTTTAAGCTTTAATAGGATGACAACATTTTTCAATTATAATAATATATAGATTTTTGTGTGAGATTTTAAAACTCTTATATATATCTTCTTGAAAACATTCTTTTGTAAAATATATAAATAATCTCAACGTCACTCTTATTGCTCTTAAATACAAAAATTATGAGCTAATTATGATAATTTTAAATTTGTATTTAAAACTTATAAATCATGGGATAGATCATTATAATTTTAAATTTATATTGTGCCAATTTTAAATTTAAATTAATAAATTGTTTTCCATATTTAGTAACCCTCAAATTTGAATTTTAAAATGAATTAGTATACTTTTTTTTTTAGATTTGATATACTTTCCATTTGAAAGTCATAAATCAAGAGATATTAATTTTTATTATTTATTTATTTTTGCTTGAATAAGAGATAGCTAATTGAAGATTTTTTTAATTTTTAAAAATCAAATAATTATGACATGTAGATCATAAAGTTGGAACTTCCACAAGACTTGTGGGTTAAAAATCCATTTTTCCTTATATAATATATAGATTATATAAATCATTTTAGATATGAATTTTTAAGTATGATTTAATAATTGGGGATGCATTTGAGACGATAAATAAGAAAATTTATAATAGGGAATTTTGTGCCTATTAGGTGATATCAGCTTAATGAGTAGACAAAATAGAGTCGCAACATTTTCATGTCTCAAGTTGTGTAGAAGAATGGTTTAAAATTTTCTAATAAAATACTAAGTACAAAATACTAAAAATACAAATATAATACAAAATACAAATATAAAAATTTTCTAAAATCTTATCCCTATAGTATTCTGGATCCAAACAAGAATGTTGGTCCCCACAACTCTGTTTGAGAATGATCATAAATACGAGTGGGACATTGTTAAACAAATTTAGAAGGAAAAAAAAAGGGATTTGGTGATAAACTCTCCAGTGTCTAACTTGTTCTTTAAAAGGGCAAGAATTATATAGATCCTTTCAAAACTTTTTAACATTTTAAAACTTATTTATTTTACTATAATACCCTCATATATGTGTGTGTGTGTGTATCAACTTGTAATCACTCTCTCTCATCTCAATCTCTCTTCTCTTCTCTCTGTCTCACACTTATCACTATTCTCTTCATCAGTGCCATCGCTGCTCTCCATCGATACCACCGCCGCTCACCATGGAACTTTTTCTCTACCGTCTTCATCACTACCATCATTTGTTGCATCCACAACTTCAAATCTGAAATCATTCACAATTGTCGTCATCGAAAAATTACGATTTGCGACGGTTCGGAAACCTCAAATCTGAGATCCTTCACTCTCTCTCTCTCTCTCTTTCTCTCTCTCTTCTTCTTCTTCTTCTTCTTCTTCTTCTCATTCTCCTTCTCTTAATCATCTGTTTTCGAACTCTGTCTCTCTGTCTCTCTTTCTTTTTCTCGTGATACTTTATTCTTTCAATAGTAAAATTTTACTCTGGTTCATGACACAAAACTCTCCTGTAAAGCCATCATGGCAGCTTGTTTTAGAGTAAAATTTTACTTTGAATTATAATAAACTTTGCTCTGATTCAAAATAAAATTTTACACTATAATTATAAAAAAATAAAAAAAAGAGAGTAAAGTTTTACTCTTAATCAAAGTAAAATTTACTATGATTCAACGTAAAATTTTACTGTCATTAAGCAAATCAGTATGTTGTTAATCAGAGTAAAATTTTACTGTTACGAAAACAAAGTACATACTAAATGAACGAACCAGAGTCAAATTTTACTTTTAAATCTATGAACAAACAAATAACAAAAACTCTTAATTTTTCATTGCAATATCTCGATTTCTCATTTTTCTGTCAAACCTAAGTTTTTTTTTTTATCTCTGATATTGTAACAACCCTCACACTGTTTACCGATTAATGACTGAATGATTATCGATTACTGCTAAACTGAGACCGAATATGAAAAGTAATTGAACTGACTGAATTACTGAACTGACTGACTGAAATCTGAAACTGAATCGATTGACTGTATCTGTTTAATTGCATGTTTATCTGTTTGACTGTTTAATTATTTGTTTAGTTTTTATGTTTAAACTGTTAATTGAAGGCCTTATCGGCGGCCAAATCCAAAATTGATTGAAGTTCTATGGTTGTTAGAATTAATGTGAATTTATGGTGTAATTATCTAAAATGCGATTTGGTATGATTAAGTTAGAATAAAATAAGTTAAATGAAACAAGTTGCCTTATTTACAGAATTGCCATTGTTAGTGGGCCATGTAGACTATACACATTTGAGCCTTGTACACTTAAATCAAAACTTTTCCTCAGCTCATTTTTGAGAGCATAACCGGCCATAGAGAGAGAGAAAGTGAGAGTTGAATTGTTTTGGTGAATTGCTTGGTGATCTTGAAGAAATTGTAGGAGATTTGCCTTCTTGAGTTTCTAGTCTTGTGATTGAAGACTTAGGTATGAATTTCAACCACCCATTGTTGTATTTAAGGTTGTTCTTGCATGATTCATGCCAAATTAGAGAGCTAAGTCATGTTTTAGTCTTAGCATGTTTAAATGAAGCTTAATTGTTGCATGCATGTTGCCATTCATGAGTTTTGAGGTGTTGTTCATAAATTCCTCACATGCATGTTCATAATTTTACAATGGACCTTGATTTCATCTTGTTTTGAGACTAATGAACTCAATAGAACAAGTATTTGAAGCTTGTAAATTGCTTAAAGTTCATGCATGTTCATTTGAAATCATGTTCATGAAATTTGGGATTGAAATTGGATTTAATTGATCTTCCCTTGGGCCTTGATTTTACAAATTGAGCTTTGAATCATGTTATTCTATGTATCTACAAGTGTTTTCCAAGAAATGGGCCCAAAGGAATTGATTTTGATGCATTTGTGTTTGATTTTGAACTTGGAGCTCAAATCTGGATTTTCCAGATTTTGGTCTTCCGCTCGAGCGGGGAGAACGGCGCTCGAGCGGGAAATTCGTGCTCCCAGTACTTTGTACTGTTTTACAATCCGCTCGAGTGGGGTAATTGGTGCTCGAGCGGGACCCTGTGTCTCACGCTCGAGCGGCTATCGAGCGTGATTTTCACCCATCCAGTACTTTTAACTGTTTTGCAGATCGCTCGAGCGTGGGAAGTGACGCTCGAGCGGGAACCTTCGTCTGCATGATTGCTCGAGCGGCGTAACCTATGCTCGAGCGGGGCTCTGTTTTTCTAAAATTTCTGAAAATGCTTTTAAAAGTGCATCTTTGCTTCCTCATTCCATCCTAGGCATTCTTAGGCCTAGTTTAAGACATCTTAATGATGATATAGATGTAGAATACACCGAGGCAAATTAGGGATTAAGTCATCATTATCTTTCCCAATTGTGTAGCTTAGTGTGTGTTCAATCTGTAAACTGTGTAGGGTTGGCTTTTCGAGGAGACGCTCTAGCCTACTGTAGGCCGGAACTCTGTGAGTAACAATTATGTAAAGATATGTTCAACTGAGAATGTTTTCTGACTGTTTAACTGAACTGTTTTCTGAACTGATACTGTTAATTGAATGAATGTATGTCCTATATTCTGAACTGTATTGTGGCATCCTTAGCAACTACTGTTTACTGTTACTGTTATAGAGATCTTTGTCGGTTCCCTTGTTGGAACCACCACTGTTTACTGACCGATGGTCATCATCTACTGCTTGGCCTTTTAAGACATACTGTTTACCGTACTGCTATGCTAATGGATGTACCACTTATGACTGTTTGCCTGAATGACTGAATTACTGATATATTGAATTAATGAACTGTTTTCATTACTGTAAGGACATTCATTCTTAACCTCTTTACGCATTATGTTATTCACTGGGTTTTAGCTCACTGCTCATATATATATGTAGGTGTACAGGCACCAGACTGGAACTAGGAGCGTGGGGTAGATTCCCCTTTTTGTCAAGCCAACCATTGCACCTCACTGCGAGGTTCCGAGCCTGCCAAGCCATGGCTTAGGGGTGTTTTAACTTCCCCCGTCTGTCTCCGT
This sequence comes from Camellia granthamiana, assembly GCA_036172215.1. Lineage (NCBI taxonomy): Eukaryota > Viridiplantae > Streptophyta > Magnoliopsida > Ericales > Theaceae > Camellia > Camellia granthamiana. The sequence continues at coordinate 120,369,406 of CM069905.1, forward strand.
ATCTGTTTTGTATAATTGTATAGACTGAATGTTTGGTACTGTACCGTTTAATAGGGATTAGGTCCCTGATCTGACTGACTGTAAGTATTGTACATACTGGTTTGCACTGTTTATATGTATACGTATGAAAAGTCTTTTTGCATACAGACTGTCACAGCTTATTGGACACTGTTTCTTTACTGTATTGGCTTCCGCCATGCCCCTGTACTCTGTTTTATTGTCTTACTGTTAAGTAGGCCTACGGTAATCTCGGATTACTGGCCGGTTACGGTGCTAAACCCATAGGGGCGGGCACCCCATAGGGGCGGGTTTGGGTCGTGACAGATATGAAGTTATTGATCTCAAATATGAGTTCGTAGGTATCAAATTTGAGATGGTGGTGGTTTAACGGTAAAAATGGTGGTTGCTGGCCGACGATGAGAATGAGTGACTCTGATAGACGATGAAGATGGTGGAGACGATAAACAATCATCGAGTTGGTGAAGAGAGAGAGAGAGAGAGAGAGAGAGAGAGAGAGAGAGAGAGAGAGTGCTGTAAAAGATATGGAAGAAAGAGAGGATATAATAGTCAAATAAAATATTCAAATAACAAATTTTGTCCTTTATACAGACTTTATAATTATAAGGGGGTTTTGAAAGTACTAAATTCTTTTTTGTCCTTCTAATAAAAAAAGAAAGCTAGGAGGGGTTTACAACCAACTTTCCCGAAAAAAAATCATAAAATTTTCAGAATTTACAATTAAATTTCAAGATTCATTTATGGTATAATCTCACAACAACGTACTATAAATTTAAAATTTTGAATAAATTTTTGAGTTTTTCTCTAGATGCCTAGACTTTTTGACATTCATAAAAGATACATTTCATTATATTCATATTAAACATTCATTAAAAGTTTTCACATATATCACTTAGAGCTTTGCTGCGTAGCTTAAATTTGAACTTGGCCCGAATGGCTCGAATTTCATCTTACCGGTCGTCCGCTCGATCGACCAATCGATCGTCCAGTGAAAAGCCTGACTATCGTGATCGACAAGGTGACAACCGTGATAGATAAGTGTTTCATCTGATCGTCTAGCCGGTCGATCGGTGAATAATGATTCGAGCCATTCGGGACAGCTCAATTCGAGCTACCAAATATTTTCCTATAACTTATAACATTTACATGGAATGAAATATTTCATTAGAATCCTTTATCTCCTATGTGACTTTCTACCTATTACAATGAGTCTCATTATTTTTTTTACAAAACTGTTTCACTTTCTACATCGACTCGTAATTTTAGTCTTCCCACTTAATTGTTACATTGTTACTAGTGATAGCTCGACACAAACCCTTTAAAATGTTCAACAAATAATGCTTGTGAGCATTGGCATGGAATGGAAGTGTTAACCCTGAATGACCTTGGTGTATATATATAGAATGCCACGCATGCAATTGTTGGCCCAACCCAGAAGATCCAGTGCCCATCCCAAAGTTGGCGTCCTCTCACCATAGCTAACCCAAAACACCTTGATGGGTTCATCTCTGCTCCAGCATATCCCTTCGTGGTCGTGACCGTGGTTGAGATAACACCAAAAGACCGATCACTAATCCAATGATTGAAAAAACAACAACATGACCCAATGCCTTTGCTTGGCGATCGTCAAAAGCAATCCATATTGAAGCAAAAAGGAACACAAAAGTGCATATGATCTTGAACCAAAGTTCTTAGCCCATTGCGAGGCCTGCCACAATGGGCCCATTTGGCCTAGGTGCAATGACTGAGAGGGTACAACCCCCAAGTGAGAAGGTTTGCTCAATGGTGCTATTGACAACGGCTTTGAGTGCTACTACCCCTAGAGCACCTCCATGGCATTGGGTCACAATATAGACCGTGGCACGCGAAAAGGATATAAGGTCGACGAGGGCGGCAAAGAAGGAGATGATAGGGTTGATGTGGCCTCCAGAAATAGGAAAGATGGCAAGAATTAATATTGTGATAGTAAGTCCTACAAGGATTGATATTATTAGGTTTGGTGCGATGGTTTTGGTTTCATAACTAGAGATGACTATGGTGTCAATCATGAAGACAAGGATCGTTGTGCCAAGGAGCTCCCCAACGATGCTCGCCAGACCTAATAACCAGTTATAGTGTTAGTACAGATTGAGTTTTCATTAGGAATACATAAACTAAATATAGAACGGATGATTAGTTTTTCATTATGAATTTAGTTTCTTTGTTTCTATATGTGTGTTTAGTTTCTATATTCCTAACATTAGTGGACACACGTAAACTAAATTGCATGTAAAAACTAACATTAGAGGAAAAGATGTCCTTTAATCGCAGCCTTTCAACTAATCTAGATGAAGCTTGCTTCTTCCCTTCCTCGATGTTCCAGTATTGCTCTGTCCTGCAAAAAGTGGACAAATCTTCAAGTGATTAATGACTATCTAACACCAAAGAGGTGTGATGGGGCCATATCTTAGCTCCAAAATATTTAGACTACAAAATAAGAAGAAAAATATACCATCGAGAATGTTTGAATTCAATGAATAATTTCCTTTACTAGACAGAATAAGAAAGTTTTTGAATTATTTCAACTATGTGGGACGATCTTTTGAATTAGTAGAGAGAATGAACCGTCCAATTTATAGTCGACACTCTATGGTATTATTTGTTACTTCAATAAATTTGCTTAATTATATTGTATAGGCTCTTGATTCGACTTTGATTATATGGTGTGAGGAAACAATGAAGTTAATTAAGGAACTTACTCCGCTTTTAAAGAGAGAGGTTGAATTTTATCTTTACCAAGGCTTTCTTGATCTTCCTCAACTCTCAAATTCACAGCCATCTTTTGTTAATTTGCAAGAACACTCGTTGTTTTGGCTTTTGCTATTTATATTACATTTTCCTAGAACTAAAGAGAAATAGTAATGTTATATAAGCAGAATTTTTATATAGAATGATGTGGCTCTATATGATCCTCTCATTAAGAATTATACTTATACATAAAAGTTTTGTTTGTATTTACTTTGTTCATTAAGTAATATTATTCAAAAAGAAAGATTAATTATAATTTTTGTGCGCTTGAATTAGAATATTTTGCTTTAGGATAAAACCTATTAGGTTGACTTCTAACTATAAAAGCATCATCTTTATATCACTTTGGCGTTTTTTTTTTTTTTTTTTTTTTTTTTTTTTTTTTGCATAATTTAGTTTTGTAAGATTGAACCTTTTTTTAATTACTTCTATAATCACAAGTTTTTAGATACTTTTTTTAACTTTTGTCAAATAGAAGTTTAGAATTTGAACGGAGTCGTCCATGATATTGAAGTGTAAGTCATGCATAATGGTGAAGTATAATGATGACACATGTCGTTATCATGGCCCATGAGCACTTACAAAGTGGGTTACATGGTAAGCAAGATTAATAGCAACTTAAATCTGTCAAATTTTTGATTTGGACAACATTGGCAACCATGAAATCAAGAGAACAATTGGGTACAACAAAATCTACTCTAAGCACATATATGTGTTCTCATTAGGATTTTATTTCATTTTTTTCCACAAAATGGACCACAAGTTACTTCTGGTGATTTATGAGCCATTGAGTGGTAAACAGAATTCATTATACCTTTGCACTCTACTGGAAAGCCCATCTTCCCGATGGTAGTGGAACAAATCATTTCTTTCTACATTAAAATCAAGCATTTCGTTTTATAAAAATCTCTTCTCAATACATGGTTTGATTTGAATAGCCGCCACTCATCTCATGTAATGGTTCACATCGAATCGAGTTAGAATTAACCTACGAAAATAGTGCTCAAGCTAAGCTTGATGGGCTTTTCTTACAAAGGCCAGGTCAAGCTAGGTCATCCGAGAACCGAAAGCCTTATCTTCAAGCTCTATTCAATGTATTTGACCTAGCATGGGCTAATGGGCTGGCCGGCTAGTCAAGTATAAAAATTTAGGTCTTGTTTGGAAATATTGAATTTTAGTTTAGAAGTAAAAAATTCACTATGTTTTGTTTGGCATGAGCTATTTTGGCTAAATTGATCAATAAAGACAAAATAGATTAATTTAGTCAATAAGACAAAATATCACATCAAAGCTATAATCATTTTATTTTTTCTCTCATAACTATCCAATCAACTATAAAAAAAAAAAAAAAAAAAATTCAAAATTTATTCCAAACACAACTTTTTTAACCAAGCTAAAATAGTAAAAAAAAAAAAAAGAGGCAAACTTAGCTCATGCCAAACGAGGACTATAAAAGCCAAAAAAAATCAACAAACTATGCCAAAAAAAAAGTCAAAATTTCTATTTTCTCTCTATTTTTTTCATAAAAAGTCACAAAAATAATCTCAAACATGTTAATTTTTTGACCTCATATTTTAACTAAAAAATTACTAAAATTGTCTATTCCCAAGACTTGAGATTTGTGTTTACTTTTAGCATCATTATGTTATGATGTGCACCCTTTAGGGTACATACGATATGCATCTACTATAAAATGTATAATTTTATCATAAATTTTCATAATATTAATTTCAAAATGCATAATCTTCCACAAAATTAGTATAACAAAAAATATCAGCCTGAGCCTATACGGTCGGGGCCGAGCTAATTTACACCCCTAGGTACAGTGTGTATTGAGACTTCTCATAGCTAAGAATACCATGTGACAATATTATATGATATCCCCAAAATATCAATTTGTATGAAAAGTTTGCAATTTCAAATTTTTTTTGTAATAATAATTTTTTTTTATAGACAATGAAATTTTAACCTCGAAATCTGTTTTAAAATAATTAGATTTATCAAAAGGAAATGAAATTATTTATTCATATTATTTTTTATGAATAAAAAAAAGTGAGATTTGATTTTATTGACACATGCAACTTTCGTAGATTGGGTTGAAAAGCAGGATTTTTTTTTTTTAATTGACAATTCATTTTCTTTTTATTTTTTCAAATCCAAAGAAGAGGAAGAGTTGAACTTCTAGTTCATTTTCTTTTCATGTAATTTTCTTTTTTGTTTTTCTCGCTCACAAATCTCATATCCAAAACACAACCTAATGAAGTGTTGGTCTTTATTGAATTTCTGAAAATTTAACTTTTTGTTTTTCATTTTTTTTTTAAATTTTTAGTTGTTTTTTTTAATATTTTAAATAAATATATATATATATATAGTTACACATAACTTAGATATACCTAAAAAGTAAAATATTTGTGAAAAAATATTTTAAAAATTCAATACATACACAAAAATACGCAAATGTACTGAATTCTCAATCTCTTTCTCTTTATCACTTTTTTGCGTCTGAGTTAGCTAACGTGCATTTGTCTTGATCTGTATGTATGTTGAATAGATAAGAAAGAGGTTTGTGCTTTGATCTGTTTGATTCAGTCCAAAAGCATGTCCTTATATTTGTGTGCATGTTCAACAGATAGAAAAAAAATAAGATAAAAAAATTCAACAGATAAGAAAATGTTCAATCTGTGCTTTTTGCTTTGAACAGATAAGGAAATAGGTTATAAAAAAAATATTTCAACAGATAGTTAAAAAATTGAATAGATCATCACCTTGGTAAGGGGAAATTTCAACAGATAGTAAAAATTTGAACAGAAAAGGGACAAAAATTGAATAGATAGCCAAAAAATTTGAACAGATAGTCAAAAAAAGTCAACAGATAAATTAAGGAGTAAAATTAGAAATAAAATGTCCTCTGAAACCAACAAAAAAACTTCTCACCAAACAATTTTACAAATGTGGACCTCTCGCCAATAAAAAATGTCCACTGGACCTAATGTCTTATACCCTCTTTAAATTAGATTTATCCCCAATTTTCTCCTAAAATAATAGGAGGAAAAAAAAATGTGCAATTCGGATTTAACTCAGGTCGGGATTAAGTAGACAACCTTGGTTTGCAATTCGGACTTAGGCAAGCTTTGGTAGCTCTTAACATAATTTGGACTGGACTTAGATAACCTCTCAATCTGTCCGAATTCGTCCGAATTGCACCCCTAACAAAAAGGAAAATTAATATAACTATGTTAAATTTATGAGGTTAACTATATTTTTCTCAAATCTCATGGAAGGTGAATGTAAATTATCCTAAAAGAACTATTCATAATTTCAAATTATTTTTAAAAACAATTTTATGGTTCGAATTTCATTGTCTGTTTTTTTTATTTTTACAAACAAATTTACCAAGAACTTGGGGCAAAAAATTTGTCGATGTTGCAGACTTGACATTATTGGGGCCCTCGAGGTCATTCTTTCAAACTTTAATAAATTACAGAGCGTTCAAGGGTGGAGGACGTTTTTCTTGGAATTGACAAGTCATTCACTGTCCTTGTCGATATGGCAGATGGTGGCACTAAAATTGCAGTCCACAGGTCTTTGTTTTTGTTTTTGTTTTTTTTAACATTAAAAAAACAACACTATGTGAAGACATTATAACATTGATAAATTTTGGTTTTGGGATTATTAATTATCGATTAAATTTAATCCAAAGTGAGGAATACATAAATTTTCAGCACAGGAGATACAGTCACGAATGAAGTATAACTTGATTAGTTTTACCAAATAAATGAGATGCTAGTTATATTTTTCAAGAATCAAACCCTACTCACTTGTATGAAAATGTCAGCGTATTGCCATGCCACCATCAACCTCAGTGGTGTCAACAAGTTATTGAATCACGTCAATGCATCGTTAGAGGTCAGTCCATCAACGACCAGTAGTTAGAAGATTGTGATGGTGGCGACAACTAGTAGTAGGTGGTGACTAAACGTGGTGAAGAGAGAAAAAATTGAAAATTTATTTTGAAAGTAAATGACTCCTTTTTTTAATTTTCAATTTTTTTTAAAAATAGAATCTAATTTTATGAAAATGAAAACATGAAAATAAAAATATATCAAAACAATTTATTTTTAAATTATAAAAAAAAATAAACTGTAAGTTTTAACAACTTAAGTGTTGGAAAACATATATATTTTGCCCAAAATTTCGAACCAGAAATCCCGTGCATAAACCGTAAGTTTTAACAACTTAAATTGGTCCCTTTCGAAGTGTTCATTAAGGTTTTTGGGCCTTCTCATGGCTCTTTCATGGTTTTTCCCCCCAACGACATTTTTTTCGAGCTCAAGTGTCAGAAAATTACAAATTTTGACCTAGTATTCTCTTATTCCTTCTCTTTTGTTGTTATTAATAATATTTATTTCTATTGTTATTTCCTTGAAGTGTGTTAAGGATCACTTTCAAATTCATTCTACATGACACTAGGAAAACAGATAACACATAAGACTTTGAGAACGTACAAACTTATAATCAAAAGTCAGAAGGTTGAAACAACCTTAAGCAATTATGTTAAACAAAATCCATAATTACAATTATGTCAAGAACTCACCTGGTATCATTATTGAAGAATTTGCAACCTACAAGTGATAGTAATGTAATAAGTATTTAAAACCACAAATACATATGCTATGTTACTTAAGAAAATCTACATAACATCAGTTTATGCAACCCATTTATTTATGGCCAGAAAGTTTAACAAAAAAAAAAAAAAAAAAAAAAAGAAAAAAAAAGAAAAAGAAGAAGAAGAAGAAGAAGATAAGAGAAGGAAGTTATTGATGTGAATAAGATATAAATCTACCTAGACTGACTAAAGCAATGAATCAAAGACATGATCATAAAATAAGGTCTAATGCAAAATTACAATGAATGTAAAGACATCATTGTTTTGTCCCTCATTGCTCTAATAATACACCAATAAAAAAGAAAATACCACAAGATAAAATCCACAATAATAACCAAAACTGAAATTAGACTACAACAAGACATTCTAATTTGTGACCTCGCAACTGTCAGGAAAAAAGAAGCAGAAAAAGAACAGAAAATGTTTATACCAAGCATCAAAGCAATAACCAATGAGTATGTGTTTAATGAAGTTCAACCCTAGTTTGATGTGCTGTGAGAGTTGATCAAAGTGCAAACAGTGTGTTTCTTTCACTAAGACATTATAAACTCAAACCCTTGGTTATTGTAGGAAATATAAAGCTAAATACAAACACATGCAAGAAAATCAAAGCCATTACATTGTAGTTCAAAGAAGTAAATAAAAAGTGCAAAACTACAAAGAAGAAGACCATGTTCGAATGAGCATTCAGTACAAACACATGAATTTCATAGATATTATAAATGGCATTACGTAATAAAAAAATGGGGAAAAGAAAAAATTAAAATTTATTTAGACTATAGTATAAATCTCTAGAGGCTAGAGAACACTTGCATATTTTAAACCCATTTCAAAATTTAAGACCCATTTAGACCATAGAAACTCATATAGTAAAGACAGTAATAACTTTAGGATGCGTTTGGTTGTGTTTTAGAATTATGATTTGATAATAGAGTTGTATTTTGAGTTTGTGAGTTTTGGAATTATGATTTGAGTATGGAAAATTTGTTTGGTTATGAGTTTTAAAAAGAGTTTGAATTGAGTGATGTGACATATGATATTGAAAAGTGGGTGTAGAATTAATTTTCTAAAGCTGTAACCAAACAACACACTCAAATTAAGCGGTAGAATTAAACTTCAAAAGTTCTACCAAACAGAGAAGTTTCTGGATTTACATCCATAAGACTCGTGGAAACATGGTGTCTGTTAAGAATAGGAACATATTTATATTTTAAAAAAATGAAAAAGAAAATAGAAGAAACAGGGGAAAAAGCTCACTACCTATACAAACAACCACAATAATTGTTACTTCATAATACACTAAAAAAGGGAAAAGAAAAAAGAGAAGAAGCATTAATCACATGTTACCTTCCTCTTTGATAGTTGGCAATTGCTATGGCAATGTCCATAAAATTGATGGCTAAAACTAAATAACAAAAAAGAGAGAAATGGTTATAAATTAGTGATAGAGTTTGTGAATATGACAAATACTGAACCTAATAACAATAATAATAATAATAACGTTTTCTCAAAGATGAGCTAATAGTTTCTCAAATCCTCAAACATCAAAACTTCTAACTAAAACCTAATAACAATAACAACAACTATAATAATAATCTGTAAAATCAAATTTACAAAAGGTAAAAACAAAAATCAGATTAAAAGCAAAGCCTGTACATGTGAATATGTTATATACAATCTCTAAATGATCCTTCAAATCAGATAAAGAATGGGTCATATTCTCATATGTAAACAGAGTCTCTCAACAAGTTGACATACCTAAACAACAATATGCTGCATTTTTTCGAGGACAATCCACCTCAACTACCAGGTCAACACCAATAAGTATAGTTTTGGTTCAAACTTTGCATTAAATTTCATAGCAATTCAAGTTATTTGACTTGTAGTTAAAACTATAGTCAAAATTCAAAAAATTGACTTATGACAAGAACAGTACTTCATGCAGTCACTACTGCTCTAAATGCACACATATAACCTGCCATTTCAAGCCTATGAAGGGAAAAAAAAAAAAAAATGAAGGCAAAAAAAGAATAAATTATGACTATGTTTCAGCATGTAGAAATCAACATCAAGCAAATAAACTTAGCCTATATCATTAGGATTAGGTAAATTTGCAACATCACAATACAAAAATCCTTTCCAGATGTTGACGAAAACATAACTATTTAACAACCGAAAAAAAAAAAAAACTAATGACTACACTCAATAAGATTGTTAGAATGGTTAAAAGAAAGGGAAAATTGTATGTGTATTATTGAATTGAAATCATACAATAGGAGAAGCATGTATTTATAGGCTGAAAGGAAATCTAGATAAGTATAGAATGAGATAGAGATAGAGATATATCTACAATACAGATAGATAAGTATAAAGCTAATATACATTAACAGTCCCCTCAAACTCAAGGTGGGTAAGCATACCCCAACTTGAGTTTGGAAACTAGATCACTGAAATGACCAGGAGGATGAGCCTTGGTGAAAATATCAGCAGGTTGATCAGCAGAAGAAATAGGAAGAAGATGAACAGTGCCACAAGTAACATGCTATCAAATGAAATGACAATCAATCTCAATATGTTTGGTGCGATCATGGAAGACATCATTGTGAATAATCTGAATGGCACTCTGATTGTCACAATAGAGAGAGGTAGCACCAGGGGAAGAAACACCCATATCAACAAGGAACCAGCGAAGCCACAAAAGTTCCTGAGTAGTGTCAGCAAGAGTGCGGTATTTAGCTTCAGTACTAGAGTGAGCAGTGAGGGATTGTTTCTTGCTGCGCCAAGTAAGAAGAGAATCCCCTAAGAAGAAACAGAAACCTATGGTGGAACGTCGATTAGTAGGATCCCCAGCCCAATCAGCATCAGAAAAGGCATGAAGCTCGAGAGAAGAGTGAGCAGAGTAGTAGAGTCCATATAACATAGTGCTTTTGAGGTAGCAAAGTATGCAAAGTAGAGCAGTATAATGTGGGGTGTAGGGAGTCGACATGTACTGACTAACAAGATGGACAGGATAGGCAATGTCAGGACGAGTCATAGTGAGATAAACAAGACTACCTACCAGCTGGTGATAACGAGTAGCATCAGAGAGAAAAGACAAGAGCAGACGGGTCTAGAGGCTTAGAAAAATCCTCAGAGGCAGCAGTAGCAGTGCGGCGAGCAGGCGAAGATCTAGACTGATTCCCAGGACAATGTGAACTATCATTGGAAGGGCCACCTCAAGAGGAGTGACCAGTGGAAGAGGACCGGGAGGGATTGTGAAAACAATCCTGCTGTAGATAACCAGGACCAATTTTGTTGCAATACCGGCAGGGTCTGATTGGGCAATGAACCAGAAGATGAGTAGAAGGAAGGCCCTGATTTTGACAATAAATGTAGGCAGTGGATCATTGTGTTGACAAGGAAAAAGAAGTTTGTGACTGAGGAGTGGCAAGAACAGAGTCCACATAATGAGTTTGGAGAGTACCACGATGAGTTTTCTCAGATAACAACTCTGAAATAGCCTGCTCAAGAGTGGGCAGTGGAGTGCGATGAAGGAGAGATGCATGCACGAGCTCAAAATGGGTAGTGAAAGCCATGAGAAATTGAACCAACCACTACTGATTACAATATGTAGTAAATAAAGTAGCATTTTCAAGGTGAGGCCATAGAGGTTCTGACAGAGCAAGTTGGTCCCAAACAGAATATATTTAAGAAAGAAAGTGATTAATAGATTGACCAGGTTCTTGACGTATGCGGTGAAGCTGACTCTGAAGTTGATACTAATGGGCAAGATCGGTAGTCTGGTATCGTTCTTTCAAAAACTCCCAAATGTCATTAGCAGGAGTGGTAACAGAGTCAAGCTAAAAACGACCAAACTGAAGACTAATAGAGGGAACAGAGGTATTCTGAAGCCAAGTAATGATTTGGTAGTTCTTACTGTCCCAATCTTCTAAGCGGTCTTCATATTTAGTAGTAATTTCAGCAGCCTCTAGCACTGGTTTAGTCACATCCCTGGTGATAATACACTAGAGTTTCTGACCATTAAGGAATGAAGACATGGCTTGGGCCCACAGAACATAATTGGATCCATCAAGCATAACAGAAATTAGATGAAAGGCATCATGACGATCCATAAGAATATGGTGGTAGGACAAAATAAATAGGAACAGAACTGTAGGAGCAAAATTAGGTAAAATAGATCGTACCAGTGAGTCCGGAAAGCCGAAAATAGCTGGGAAATGGCTGAATGGTGTAAAGATGATGTCAGCAGGAGGCTGGATGATGTCAGCAAAGGTGTGGTGCACAATAGCAGATGGTGGCACGGTGCACAATAGCAGCAAAGGCGCGCGGCGCACCGTAGCAGAAATGGCACACGTGGCTGCACGGAAGGGCGCGTGGGAGAGTGGCGGCAAAAGGCCAGATGCGCCGACTAGAAAGAGGCGTGTGAGGGCACGTGTGGAGGTGTTTGGCAATGGGCCTGGTGGCATTGGAACTAGGGCACAATTCTGAGCATTGTGGTAAAAAATTTATGAAATTTTGGTCAAAAATGATGATGGAACAGTGACAAAACAGTGTTGTGGAACAAGGAATGATGTATTGGTGAAAAAGATGAGAGATGCTATAATGCCACTGTGTATGGGCAATAAGCAGGAGAAAAGATGAGCTAGGATTCAAGACCTATGCTCCAATACCATGTTAGAATGGTAAAAAAAAAGGGGAAATTGTATATATGTATTATTGAATTGAAATCATACAATTGGAGAAGCCTGTATTTATAGGTTGAAAGAAAACCTAGATAAGTATAGATATAGCGACCCTGGTTTCGACCCGTCTCTTGTGGTGTTCCGGACTTGGGTTCCATGATTGTATATTGTTGGCTATGTCTTGTTTCCCTCATTTAACTCTTTGTATTTGAGTCTTGGACTATGTTGGGCGTGTTGGGAACAGGTTGGTTGTTAGTTGGTTTAGAATGTTGTTGCCTAGATTTTGGCTTCTTCGCTCGAGCAAGGCTTCTTGCGCTCGAGCGAGCCTTGTGTAAACTATTCTTTGCTCAAGTGAGCACTCTTGCACTCGAGCGTGCGTCTGCGTCTCTGTAAAACTTGAAGGGTGGTGCTCTTTGCTTGCGCGAGCATTCTTGCGCTCGAGCGAGCCCTATGAAAATGTTTCTTCGCTCGAGCGAGCACTTTTTTACTCGAGCGTGCTTCTGCATTGCAGACCTGAAGCTTTGCATTGTTCGCTCAAGCGACGCTTCTTTCGCTCGAGCAAGGCAATCTTTTGTGTCTGGTCGCTTTAGCGAGCATTCCTTCGCTTGAGCGAGCCTGTGTATATCAGTTCGCAGCAGTGATGTTTTACATCACTTTTTGATTCCCTTTCTTCCCCAAAACCCTAATCCGACTGTCTCTCTCTCTAAAACTCACATTCTCTCTAAGATTTCATCTAGATCCATTGAGTTCTTGATCCTAGTGTCTTTGAGAATAAGGTAGAGGGCTTCAAGAGCTTCGCATTGATCTAAGTAAAAGTGGGTTTCGTCATCTTTGAAGTTCCACCTTGTTGTTTGGGTTTCTACACTTGAGGTAGGGATTTTCTACACTCTAATATGGTTTTTAGCTTAGTTATTTGCTATTGTGTATAGATGATGAGATTCGGTTGTGGTTTGGACAAATCTAAGATTTGGGTGTAAAATGAAAAGAGGGGTTTTTGATGACTATGAGGTAAATGAGTACGAGGCTTTAAAATAAGATCTTGGTGTAGCAAAATAGTTGATTTGGGGGTATTTGGGTCAATATTGGAAAAAGGTGGATTTTGCCCTAATTTGATAAAATGATTATTTTGTATAAATGATTGGAATTAACATTGAATATGTTAAAGTGGATGATTATTGATATAAATGGTGATATTGGATATGTATTATCTCACCTATAGAAGTTTTGAATAAACTATTGAGTCCGATATTGAATATATCTTGGAAATAATTGCATTGGGATATGTGTTTCTGGAAATAATTGCATTGGGCTATGTGTTATTGAATATATCTGGGAATAAAATTTGTATGTGTTTCTGTGACTATGTGCTTACGTGGAATGATTTATTGTTGTCCAATGTATTAGAGCATAAGTGAGTTAGCGTCGTCACATGTGTGAATGTGCTAATCTCCTGTTGTTACCTTTATTAGGATGTCTGGACGTGGACAAGGACGTGGTGGCGGCAGACGTGGTAAACCTCTGAGACATGATATGTCGATACCGGATGACATTTCGGCACAGAAGGAAGGAATTGGTCAAGCCAATATGGCTGAACCAGTTGGTCATCAGGCCATGGGTGCCTTAGCCCGTGAAATGGCCGGAGCATTGAGGGAATCTATGGACATTCTCCGAGCTGAGAATTAAGTCCAGGCCCAAGTAGTTGAAACAGGGCCATTTTTCTTAAAAATGGAGTTCTTCCAGTTGAATCCGGATGAGTTTGTGGGTGATCCTAAGGAGCCATTGAAGGTAGATGAGCAGCTAGAACAGTTAGTGAAGACATTCGAGATGCTTGGCATCGAGGATGATCAGTTGAAAGTGACCTTGGCGTCTTTCCAGTTGAAGGGGGATGCGGGTCAGTGGTGGAAGTATGCGTGTGGGCGTATTGGAGGAACTTGAGAGGCTTTTGTTGAGGCTTTCCAGGATAAATTTCTACCTCCCACGGTTAGGGAGAAGTTGAGAGATCAATTCTCTAAATTGTTGCAGTTGAACACGCCAGTGGCTGAGTTTGAGGCAACCTTTACTAGTTTGTCGAGGTTTGCACCTGAGTTGGTGGCGACTGAGGAGCGCCGTTGTTTGGAGTTTGAAAAGAGGTTAAGGACCGGGCTAATGTATAGAGTTGCTGGTTCCATGACTAGAGATTATGGGCGCCTTGTGCAGGCTGCAGCCCATCTTGAAACTATTATACAGGCAGAAGATGAAAGGATGAGGGGCTCCAGGAGGAGTCAAGATAGTCAGGGAGACAGTAAGAGGCAGAGGGGTTCTTACCCTCAACAGTCTCAAGGAGCTCAGTCGAGGTCCACTTTGCCAATACCGAGTTCAGGTTTTGGGAGAGGTGGACAGGGAATTTTTACTTGTTTTAAGTGTGGTCAGTTGGGCCACAAGTCTCCAGCTTGTCCTCAGAGAGGAGGAGGACAACGAGCAGCATCATCTTCGGCTCGTTTTCAGAGCCAGGGTCAGGGAAGAGACCAGCCGCTCACTTGTTATCAGTGCGGGCAGGTGGGGCACCTGAAGAGGTTTTGCCCACAGTTAGGTGGTGTATCTGGTGCGTCTGGTTCGAGACAGACACAAAGTTACCAGCCAACACAGTCAGCACAGGCCTCGAGGGCCAATCAGGGAGTCTCTTCGGCTCAGTTTGTCCATCAGGCTTATGCTCCGAGGGGTGAGCAGGTTGAGCAGAGGCCTACTGGACGTATGTATACAGTTGTAGGGCTAGATCTTGTACCTGCTCCTTCTGTAGTAAGAGGTACCTTTTTGTTTTGCAATTCAGTTGCTAATGTGTTGATTGATATAGGTGCATCCCATTCTTTTATTTCGTATGTGTTTGCATCAGTTTTGGGTTTGGAGTTGGCACAGTTAGCATCTCCTATTTGTGTAGAGTCACCTATTGGTGGCCAGATTATCTTGAAACAAGGATGTCGGGGTTGTGACATCGAGGTTGCTGGTCGTCGATTACCTTTTGCATTTGTATTGATTGACATGCATAGTTTTGATGTCATATTGGGTATGGACTGGTTATCGTCATACCGGGCTATTATAGATTGCTACCGTCAGAAGGTTACTATATGTACCTTGAGCGGTGATTGCTTTTATTTCTTGGGTGACCGTGTGGATAGAGTTTCATCACTGGTGTATGATCCGCGTGGGTGGAGTGAACTTAGTTGTCTCCTTGCTAGCTTTTTGAGTAGTGAGTGTGATGAAATTCGAGTTGAATTGCCGAGAGTAGTTTGTGAATACTCGGATGTTTTTCTCGAGGATCTTGTCAGTTTACCATCTTACTAAGAGATCGAGTTTTCTATTGATTTAGTACTTGGCACGACACCGTTTTCTATGGCTCCATATAGATTTGCACCTACTGAATTGAGTGAGTTGAAGATTCAACTCCAGGAATTGTTAGATAAGGGTTTTATTCGCCCTAGTACTTCACCTTGGGGAGCACCGGCTCTCTTTGCTAAAAAGAAAGATGGAGCATTATGACTTTGTATTGATTATAGAAAGTTGAACTGCGTAACTGTTAAGAATAAGTACCCAATGCCTCGTATAGAAGATCTGTTTGATCAGTTGAAGGGATCTTGTTGTTTCTCTAAGACAGACCTGAGATCAGGTTATCATTAGTTGAGGGTAAGGGAGGAGGATATCCCGAAGACGACATTCCGTACGCGGTATGGCCATTATGAGTTTCTTGTGATGTCTTTTGGGCTAGCTAATGCTCCAGCTGTGTTTATGGATTTAATGAATCAGATCTTCCATGAATTCTTAGATCGTTTTGTGGTTGTCTTTGTGGACGACATTTTGATTTATTCACCTTCTGAGGAGGAACACGAAGAACATTTACGAGTAGTACTTGAGTTACTTAGAGCCTATAAGCTGTATGCTAACTTTGGAAAATGTGACTTTTGGCTGGAAGAGGTTAAATTCCTAGGACATGTAGTGTCAAGAGAAGGGGTGACTGTAGATTCATCCAAGGTAGAAGCAGTGCAAGATTGGGCACAACCTAAGAATGCTTTCAAGATTCATAGTTTCTTGGGGTTGGCAGGGTATTACTGTCGGTTTGTGAAGGATTTCTCTAGACTAGCTTCACCTTTGACTAAGTTGACTAGAAAGGAAATCAAGTTTGTGTGGAGTGAGACTTGTGAAAGGTAGTTCCAAGAGCTCAAGATTAGACTCACTACTACTCCAGTATTGATTATACCGGAGAGGGGCTTGAGTTATTCAGTTTATTGTGATGCTTCACGAGAAGGGTTAGGTTGTGTATTGATGCAAGAGGGTAAAGTGGTAGCCTATGGCTCACGGCAGTTGAAAACATATGAGAGAAATTATCCCACACATGACCTAGAGTTAACAACAGTGATATTTGCCTCGAAGATTTGGAGGCATTATTTGTATGGTGAGAAATTTGAAATGTTTTCTAATCACAAGAGTCTGAAATATCTGTTTACACAGAAAGACTTGAATTTGAGGCAAAGGAGGTGGATGGAATTCATAGAGGATTATGATTTTGAATTGCATTATCATCCCGGGAAGGCAAATGTTGTGGCCGATGCTTTGAGTAGAAAGCCAATTAGCAGTGTAGCTTCTATCGCCATCCGAGAGTGGGAAATGTTGGGTACTCTTAATGAGTTTAACTTGCATCTGGGCGAGTCTGTTGAGTGTGCGGCTTTGTTTTCAGTAGTTACACAACCTACACTTGTGAATTGAGTGTTGGAAGCGCAAAAGGGTGACCTTGAGATGGGATCGTTCCGAGAGAAGATTTCCAATGGAAAAGTAGAAAGAGGTTTGACTGTGTATCCTGACCTGAGTGTGAGATACCGTGACCGTTTGTTTGTACCGGAGTCTTGCCGAGAGGAAGTACTCTGAGAGTTTCATCATTTGTGCCTTGCGGTGTATCCGGGAGGTACAAAGATGTATCATGATGTGAATCGCCAGTTTTGGTGGAGAGGTATGAAAAAGGATGTGGCTGTGTTTGTATCAAAATGCCTTACTTGTCAACAACTGAAGATCGAGCATCAGAGGCCAGCGGGTTTGTTGCAACCCTTGCCTATAGTTGAGTGGAAGTAGGATCATGTTACGATGGACTTCATTGTGGGCCTTCCGAGGACTCAACGGGGTAGTGATGCCATTTGGGTGGTCGTTGACCGATTGACTAAGTCGGCGCATTTTATTGCTATGCGCGTAAGTGCCTCGATGGATTATCTGGCCGACTTGTACATTAGGGACATAGTGAGGTTGCATGGGGTCCCTGTGATGATTGTTTTGGATAGAGATCCGCGTTTCACTGCTCGGTTGTGGCAGAGTTTGCAGAGGGCTTTGGGCACTGGATTGACTTTTAGTACTGCGTATCATCCTCAGACTGACGGGCAGTCCGAGCGTACTATTCAGATTCTTGAGGATATGCTTAGAGGCTGTGTCCTTGACTTTAAAGGTTCATGGGAGAGGCATTTGCCCTTAGTGGAATTTTCCTATAATAATAGTTTCCAATCGAGTATTGGCATGGCACCATTTGAGGCCTTGTATGGTCAAACGTGTAGGTCCCCTGTGTGTTGGGCCAAGGTGGGTGATGCACTTTTGTTAGGTCCAGAGTTGGTTTGAGAAACGACGGAGAAAGTTGCACTTATCCGTAAGAGGCGAGCTACGGCCCAGAGTCGCCAGAAGAGTTATGCCGATCGTAGGAGGAGACCATTGTCATTTGAGGTGGGTGATCATGTCTTTTTGAAAATATCACCTAGACAGGGTTTGATGAGGTTTAGGAAGAGTGGGAAGCTGTCCCCTCGGTTTATTGGCCCTTTTGAGATCCTTGAACGGATTGGGGAGGTTGCTTACCGTTTGGTGTTACCGCCACAGATTTCTGGGGTTCATGACGTGTTTCATATTTGTATGCTTCGGAAATATGAGTCGGATCCATCGCACGTGTTGGATTGGACTGACTTAGAGGTAGATGAGGATGCCTAATATGAGGAGAGACCGGTGGAAGTCTTGGATAAACAGGATCAAGTTTTGCGAGGCAAGACAATTCCCTTGGTAAAACTACTGTGGAAACATCACGGAGTCGAGGAGGTGACTTGGGAGTGTGAGTTAAAAGTTCGAGAGAAATATCTGGATTTGTTTGCTGATGCATGAGCATGTATTGGCAATTAATTTTGTTAAAAAAAAAAAGTATGAGCATTGTATATGTTTCAACTTGTAAGAACATTGTATATGTTATAATTGTTTGGGAAGAATATGGATTCAATATAAACATTGTATATGTTTTGAGAATATGGAATATTGTGGGTGTTGTATCACTCTTGGAAGCATTGTATATGTTGTTGGTAATCATTTTGGAAATTGGTTAAAACATGGTTTTGAAACATGATTTGTAATTTCGGGGACGGAATTCTTTAAGGGGGGAAGGTTATAGCGACCCTAGTTTTGACCCGTCTCTTGTGGTGTTTCGGACTCGGGTTCCATGATTGTATATTGTTGGCTATGTCTTGTTTCCCTCCTTTAACTCTTTGAATTTGAGTCTTGGACTATGTTGGGCGTGTTTGGAACAAGTTGGTTGTTAGTTGGTTTAGAATGTTGTTGCCCAGATTTTGGCTTCTTCGCTCGAGCGAGGCTTCTTGCGCTTGAGCGAGCCTTGTGTAAACTGTTTTTCGCTCGAGCGAGCACTCTTGCACTCGAGCGTGTGTTTGCGTCTCTGTAAAACCTAAAGGGTGGTGTTCTTTGCTCGAGCGAGCATTCTTGTGCTTGAGCGAGCCCTGTGAAAAGGTTTCTTCGCTCGAGCGAGCACTCTTTCGCTCGAGCGTGCTTCTGCATTGCAGACCTGAAGCTTTGCATTGTTCACTCGAGTGACGCTTCTTTTGCTCGAGCGAGGCGACCTTTTGTGTCTGGTCGCTCGAGTGAGCATTCCTTCGCTCGAGCGAGCCTGTGTATATCAGTTCGCAGCAGTGATGTTTTACATCACTTTTTGATTCCATTTCTTCCCCAAAACCCTAATCTGGCTGTCTCTTTCTCCAAAACTCACATTCTCTCTAAGATTTCATCTAGATCCATTGAGTTCTTGACCCTAGTGTCTTTGAGAATAAGGTAGAGGGCTTCAATAGCTTCGCATTGATCCAAGTAAAAGTGGGTTTCGTCATCTTTGAAGTTCCACCTTGTTGTTTGGGTTTCTATACTTGAGGTAGGGATTTTCTACACTCTAATATGGTTTTAGCTTAGTTATTTGCTATTGTGTATAGATGATAAGATTTGGTTGTGGTTTGGACAAATCTAAGGTTTGGGTGTAAAATGAAAAGAGAGGTTTTTGATGAATATGAGGTAAATGAGTATGAGGCTTGAAAATAAGATCTTGGTGTACCAAAATAGTTGATTTTGGGGTATTTGGGTCAATATTGGAAAAAGGGGGATTTTGCCCTAATTTGATAAAATGATTATTTTGTATAAATGATTGCAATTAACATTGAATATGTTAAAGTGGATGATTATTGATATAAATGGTGATATTGGATATGTATTATCTCACCTATAGAAGTTTTGAATAAATTATTAAGTCCGATATTGAATATATCTTGGAAATAATTGCATTGGGCTATCGGTGGAGGATAGTTATGATTGTTGTAGAAATTGTATGAGGATTAGGCGATATAATGCTAATCTATTGTTGGTTGTCATTGAATATGACCATGTTATAAATACATTGTATATGTATGTTTATTGGGAGGAGAAAGGAGATGCACTCCATAAATTGATGATGTTATAAATACATTGTATATGTATATTTATTAGGAGGAGAAAGGGGATGTACTCCATATATGATTATGTTTATAAATGCATTGTATATGTATATTTGTTTGGAGAGGAGAAAGGGGATGGACTCCATTTGAAGCAAGTTGGCCTGAGTGTCCCGGGTGAAAGACCCGAAATCTCTTATATAAATGGGTATCGGTTCCTTCGGATGAAATATCTGTAAAATGGCAAGTTTGAAGTGTTTATGTGTATGTTTGCATAATGGGAAAACCATTGAGTTGTAGTCTCATTTTGGTTGTTGAAAGATAATGAATTTAACTCATGGATTGAGTGGTATATATGAACTGGAAATGAATTGAAGGAAAATGGAATAAGGTTGGTTTTAGGGGCATATGGATATGTAAGCCTTGTGGATGCTTCCATATCGGTATTGTTTACATATGTGGTATTTATACCTTTGCTAAACTTCATAAATTGTGTTAGATTATTTCTACTGGGCTGTTGGCTCACCCTATATGGGAATATCATTTTTAGGTGCAGATGAGGTGTTTCCTCCAAGGCAATAGCGTGGATGGATTTTCGAGAAGCAAAAGCTTCTTAATTATGTTTTGTCGTATGTATGTTGGTATTTGTAAAACCAAGGGCTTAAGATGTAATGAGCGAGACTCAATTTGTGTAACCAAGCAATGACTTGGAAAGATGTAAGCCTACATGGCATTTAATTGTTTGTTAAACAGTAAACTCTGATGTATGAAAGTATGTTGTTTCTCATATTTATTCCTCATATGAGTTATCTTTGTTGTATTATTTTGGGGGCATTACAATAGAGGAGATAGAGATAGAGATACAAGGAGATAGAGATAGAGATAGAGATATATCTACAATACAGATAGATAAGTATAAAGCTAACATACATTAACAAAGATCAAGCAAATCACATGGATAAATGGAAGAGTACATCAGAGATGTGTCTTAGAACAATGATAAACTAAGAGAATTCTTCAAAACAAAAATTTTGAAAAAGTAATTGTCACTAAAAATAATTTGCTTACACAAGACTTAGAAGAAATGAAAGAACTAATATAAGTATGCTTTCAACTCAATCAAACATAAAATCAATTTGTAAATATACCATAGAGGAATCAAATATTTTCATATTTCGAATTTCGTATACTACAACAATCTAAGAATGGTTAGGGTTTAAAAAAAAAAACAAAAAACAAAACTAGCTTCAAAACCTTACTAAATCATCAGCTCTTCCCTAAGTCAATGAGTTTGACAATCGTGAAGAATAAGGAAAGGTTACGAATGGTTGCAGCACCGGTGGTGAAGATGGAGGGTGTTCGGGAAGAGGCGGTGGCACAGAGGGTGTGCCGTTTTGGTTTCCTTTGTGAGAGAGAGAGAGAGAGAGAGAGGAAAGTGATGTGGGCATGATTTATTAGGGTAAATTACAAACACAAGCCCTGAGGTTTGTTTAAAATACAAATTGCTCCCTGTAGTTCTGAAAATTGCATCCCGCACCTTGAGGTTTTTAATTTCATAACAAATAACCCATTTTATTAATAAAATATCAAATTAATTAATAGTTTTTAATAGTGTTATAATTTTATTTCAACTAATAATTTAGGTAATTTTATTATTATATAGGACAACGGTTAAAAATTTTATTTTTTCAGTTAATTCTAATAAATAAATTTTTTTGACAAGGAGGTATTTGTAATTTTTCAAACTTCAGGGGGCAATCCGTCTTTTAAGTAAATCTCAGGGAGTGTACTTGTAATTTACCTGATTTATATTATATAGATAGATATAAAAACAAAATTAAAAATGCATATACAACCATGCTTATATAGAAATTGTAATTAAAAAAAAGGGTATATAATCACACTTATATAGAATATGTGATTAAAAATAAATATTATCTTATTTAATTAATTGATTTGATTAAAATTCTAATAAAAGTAAAATATTTTTAATTTTTTTTTATATATGATCTTTAAATATTATTGTAATAGTTGTGATGTTTATAAATTCAAAGTGCTAACATTGGAAGTGATTATGGAAAACCATCCAGTGATCTCATCTCTTCCCTGCCGTTGCCATCGTCATCGTCATCGTCATCAAAGTCAAATATCCATGGCAAGTTTTTGAAGGATATTCTGGCACAGAAAATGGTTTTGATTGCAAAGCTAGTATTTGCATGCTAGTCTAGAGACTCACCCAACAATGCAACAAGTTTATGTGGGCGCTTTTAAAACAAAGTCCACCTCTTCAACATTCACTCCATATGATTCCAATGGAATAATATTGGGGATTATGAAAAAAATATCATAAAATATTTTATGAATATTTTTCATCTTTTAATTAGTGTATGATATTTTATTACATGTGTAATCTAATGGTAAAAAAAATTTCATGATCATTTTCATGATATTTTTTTTATGATTCCTGACATTACTCTTTCATTGTTGTTTAGTGACATCCTTTTTCAACTTTCTAAGCTTTTGCACCCTTTTTATACTCTAATAAATTTACGGACACGCAAGACATACAAAACAAATTTACTTAAAAAAATTGTGTTCCAAATTCCAGTATTGTATGGTGAAATCCACATTTGGAATGAATATACGTCAGACACTGCTTTTTCTTCATATTTTTTTGGGTATTAATTTGATGTAGGCCGAAAAGTACTACATTGAAGCTACTTAAGTTACATTTATAGCTTTGAATTATGATTATTTAGTGAACATGATTTGTGTTTGTGTACTTGTGTAGATTTGGCAAGTAACATGTAAACTCAGGTGAAAAGTGACACAAAAGCAATTCTCCGCGCAAGCAATAAAATTTCTTGGCCTGCCATCTCACCATACGTGCTGCCAGACTTCACCGCACGTGCAGCCCATCACTGCTCGAGTGGAAAATGTGGGCACTTGAGCAGCCAACCTAACGACACATGCGCGGAATTTTGACTTGTAGCCTCTTTAACTCGAGTTATTAAGCCTGTAGGAGTGTCTTTGCACCTAGTGTCCTAAAACCGTTTGGTTTGGGAGTCATTGGCCTAATGCTTATTACATGGGTTGATTAGAAAACTTAATGGATCAAAACATTGCACAGTCTTAAAAAATAAAAATTAAAAATTAAAAATCCTGATTGTAAAAGTTTAGTTTATTTCTGTATATGTTGGAGGTTATTATGAGTTACATTGGGCTATTATAATGGACAGTTAACTAGTTATGAGGATTGCACTTTACACCGAGGGCACTGATGATATGTTTTACTAGCATTCACAAGCACAGGGAACTTAACTTTTGTAATACTGAATTGTGATTTTTGCTTAATAGATTCCTTTATGCTTGTCCACTGTGCCTTCAATGACTCATCATGTTTTAATATCGCACTGTAGTTTGCACATAAGTTAATTCTTAGGTGGGGTAGTGTAGTTAATTGTTGTTGGGCAGATGTGAATATGTTGTTGTTTGTGGGTATCATTTTTGGAAACCCTCACGAGATTATCCTTGTCCACTTAGGGTAACTTTGTGGTTTAAAAGCTTGTTGTGTATGCTAAATGCAATCGTGATCCCTATGAAAGTGGCTTAGAGTTATTTCATTTTTCTTATTTCTTTTGTTTTGCTCGAGGACTAGCAAAATGTAAGTTGAGAGGTGTGATGTAGGCTGAAAGGTACTACATTGAAGCCACTTAAGTTACATTTATAGTCTTTGAATTATGATTATTTGGCGAAGATGATGTGTTTTGTGTACTTGTGCAGATTTGGCAAGCAATATGCAAGTTCAGGCGAAAAGTGGCACAAAAGCAAATTCTTCACACAAGCAATGAAATTTCTCAGACTGCCATCTCATCGCATGTGCGACCAGACTCTACTGCATGTGCGGCCCATCACCAATCAAGCGAAAAATGTGGGCGCTTGAATGGCCAACCTAGCGACACGTGCATAGAATTTTGATTTTGTCTGACTTAATATAAAAGAAGGAAAAAGTGGTTGGAATAGGGTTTTGAAAATTTCCAAAAGATAGGAGGGGCTAGGGTTTAAAGAGAAAGGTTCTCAAGCTCAAAGAACATCTTCCATGGGGGTTTCCTCTTCCTCTACCTCTTTTTACTCCTTCATGAGTGGCTAGTTCTTGTATTTCTAGGGTTTTGATGAAACCCTAGCCACGTAAATAGGGTTTCTTTTTGGTTTTTGATTATGTAATTGTTTAAACAAGTTGTATGGTATTTAAGAAGTTTTTAAATATATTTTCCATGATTTTCTTCAAGTATTCTATTTTCTGTGATTGTTGAATGCTTTCCATACAATGGTTTTTTGTTATTTCATATTTAAGGTATGAGACGAGCCATACTATGAGAGGCGAGTCATGTTGCTACTCTAACTTAGAGCGAACGACTCGTGCTACTTGAGATGGTTCGTGCCTATACATTGAACATGACAATTCTCTTGATCAATGCTTCAAACTTGTAGTTGTGAAGTATTATGTGGTTCGAATCGTAACACAATTGATTTCCAAATTGAGACCTTATTCATGTAGCTAGTGGTGAATTCATTACCCTAGGTTTTTCCCAAAATTACTACCTTCCATTTCAATTTTTATTGCTAGTTTAATCTCTTAGTTTCTTTTAATTATTATTAGTCTATGAACCATCATCTTGTTGATCAAAATTAATTTAGGAATTTAACAATTAAATTAGTTTAATTTCACATTTGTCCCTGTGGATTGATACCTAGACTTACCATTATTCTAAGGAATTTGGTATAGTTTAATATTTATTTTTGGTGTGTAAAATGACCCATCAGAATTCTAAGTCCATAGCAGTTCTATTTCTGATACTATGTTATGGCTTCTTATTTCTGATACGATGGCTCTTCTTTTTGGTTTTTTAGGTAATAAAAATAGATATGTAGATAGGTTACTTCACATATCTGCCAAGGAATATTGTCCCTTATCACCTATAGCGCATCTACAATGAACCCCACTGCACCTATGTCGGGGCTAAACCTAAGGTCACGTCTGCTCTGGGCACTAAGAAGTATATTTATCCCCAACAAAGGGTTATTATGACTCAAATCCAGGCTTTGAATGAGTAATTCGAAAGTCTTACTACTCAACTAACCCTATTGGTATGGCTCTTCCTTTTGTACATATCCATATTTTGATCTCACCATCCTTGTAGTGTATTTCTGTTGTTGAGGCTATTTTTTTTCTTTAATTAAAAATTTGGGGGTTGAGGTTCACTTGTTTTAAAACCATGTAACGCATTTAATAAAAGATTATAGTTACACACTTTTTTATTATAATTTTTTTTTATCACTTATTCACAATAAAAATGGATTTCATATTATGTGATAATGTGAGATTTACTATCATTGTGAGTAAGGGATACAAAATATTATTAAAAAAAAAAAAGGGTACTTATCGATAGGTCTCACACACATAGTTCAAAACCCATCTAATTCCAAAACAAAACACTTGTACCAATTAGTGTTACATATTTTTAATTGTTACCCAATTTTTATATTATTTTTTTTAATCTAAAGATGCTGCTACATCCCACTACCATCGGATTTTCGTCAGACAGTCATCGGAGACTCATCGGAATGTTCAATATCATCGGGAAGTGGTCAAAGTATCGTCGGAAATTTGCCGAAGCTTTTCCAGAATGTTCTGAATGTCACCGAAAGTCATCAGAATGTCCAGAACGTTCGATGGACATCAAGAACATCGTCGGAGACTCACCGGAATATCCAGAATATTGTCCGAAAAAAAATGAATAAATGAAAAATTAGAGTGAAAAAACATAGCAAAATATGTTAAATATGGTTAAACTGAAAGAGAAAAAAATGTAATAACAATTAACAGCAACAATGAGGAAAAACATAAGTTAATTTTCAATTTTTGTAGGGTTTAAGCAAATAATCTCCTATATTAATCAAACTGAAAAGCAAGCTTTGAAACTATAAAACTGTTACAGTTTCAAAATATGATTCTATAAAGTATTTCATCTTATTAATTAAATCGAAAAACATGTTATGAAACTGTAAAATTTTACAGTTTTAAAGCATGTCATTAAATTGCAAAATTTTGCAGTCTTAGAGCATGATTCATTTCAATACCAAAAAAAAACTAAAATTGAAAAATTTTACAGTTATCATCGCCTGTAACTAAAACTTCAAAAAAAAACTCGTTCAGAACTTGAAAATTTCTCCATTAAAACAGAAAAAAGAAATGTGTAACAGTGAAAAGGTAAATGTAACACCCCCAAAATTTCACAATAAATATAACTCGAAAGCATATATAAATGATACCATAAAATTAGAGTATAATGTTCTTTCATTCCATAACATAAATAGTACAAAAAGTTTAACATAAATAAATGCCCTAGACGCTTACATCTTTCCAAGCCTTGTCTTGGTTACAACAAAAGTGAGACTAGCTCATACAATTCAAGCTCTAGGCTGTACAAAAATGAAACAAAACAAAGAAGCTCTTACTTCCCAAAGTCCCCCATTTGCTATTGCCTTGGTGGAGGCATGCCATCATTACCTAAAAATGTTTTTCCCAAATAGGGTGAGTCACAGCTCAGTAGAAATGATCTAACACAATATATGAGATTTAACAAAGGTACAAGTGCAATGTGAATATATCATGCCAGGGGTAAAACATTCGTACCTTTATATAGCTATAGAATACCAAATCCATATTTCATTTCATTTTCCTCCAGTTCATTTTAATACATGAGCCAATTTCATTATCCTTTTAATAACCCAAATGAGACTACAACTCAATGGTTCTACAATCACATAAACATTTCAAACTTCCATTTTACGAAAATTTCGTCCGCGGGATCGGCATCCATGTATAGATTTCCGGACTTTCACCCAGTACACTCCGGCCAACTTAATTATATTGGAGTCTATCCCCTTTCTCCTCCCAAACAATCATACATATGCAATGTATTTAAACACATAATCACACATGGAGTACATCTCATTTCTCCTCTCAAATAATCACACATATACAATGTATTTAAAAACATAATCTTGTTCAATGATAACCAACCATGGATTAGTTTCAATTCACCTAATCCTCATGCAATTTCTACAACAATCAAAGCTATTCTCTACCGATAGCCCAATACAGATATTTCTAAATAGATATATATTCTCAAGACAGATAATTTATTCAAAATTTCCAAAGATGAGACGTAGAATCTACTCAATTCCACCATCTATTTCAATACTTGTCCAATTTCATGTTTACAACACCAATTTCATTTATTTATGCAAAATAAATATCATAACCATTTTAAGGCAAACTCCATCTTTTCCCAAATATCAACCAAGTACCAAAATCAACAATTCTGACATCATACAACATTATTTTCAAACCCCACAATCATTTTCTTCTCGTTTACCAAAAACCCTCTTTCCATTTTATACCCAAACCCTAGGTTTGTTCACATTACCCCCAAATCCCACCATTGTTACACAACGACAAATAACTAAGTTAAAAACATATCAAGGTGTAGAAAATCCCTACCTCAAGAAGAGAAGACGAGCAAAGCGAGGTTGGAACTCCAAAGACACCGAAACCCAGGTTTGTTCAGATCAAAATGAAGATATTGAGAAGCTCTACCTTTTTATCAAAGGAAGTAGGGTGGAGAAATTACTAGATCTAGATGAAAATGTAGAGAGAAGGTAAGTTTAGAGAGAGAGGCTCTTGGTTCTAGGGTTTTGAAGTAAATAGATTTGAAAAAGTGATGTAAAAAGTCATTTGCGTGATCTGATAGATGCACAGTCCACTCGAGCGGAAGAGTTGATGCTCGAGCATCAGACACAATAAGTTGTTACGCTCGAGCGCAGAATACACACATCTAATACTTTTGTACACAACAGACAAGCCGCTCGAGCTCAAGAAAGGTTGCTCGAGCGTAAGAAACGCCGCTTGAACATAAAAAACACCCCTCCGGTACTTTTGTAGACGTGTAAAGTACTGAGAGTTCACAAATCTCGGTCGACTGCAAGAAAGGCTGCTCGAGCAGAGGACCAAAATTTACATAGCCTGCTCAAGCGCAAGAATGGTCACTCGAGCGAAGGAGCAAAAATCTGGGCAACAAGGTTTGGAAAAACAAGCAACCAACCAGTTCCAAACGCACAACTACAACCCAATAATCAAAATAGAAGGGAGACAAGGGAAACAAGATATGAATCACCATTCAAAACCATACAAACCCGAGTCCGGAATACAACAAGTGACGGGTCAAAATCGAAATCGCTATAACCTTCCCCCCTTAAAGAATTTCTTCCCCGAAATTACAAATCAAGTTCAAAATCCACATTAGACCATTCATAACAATGTTATTCTCACAAATTCAATACCATGACCCATTCTCCGGTCATCCATTCTTATCGACTCGATACACAAGTCCCTTATTAAGATGAAACTTACAATTTCCCAAAACATTTACAATGTTTAATCAAAATCTGAGTTTTCAGAAAATTTCATAACATATATAATGCTTCCAAAAGCGATGCAACACCCTTAATATTCCATATTCTCAAAACATATGCAATGCTTATATTGAATCCATACTTCCAAAATGCCCATAACATATACAATGTCTTTACATTTCATTTACATGATGAAAATCTCAATATAAAATTAAACATCAACAAATAAGTTTTGCATATTTCTCTCGGACTTCCAATTCACGTTCCCAAGTTTGCTTCCTCAACTCCGTGATGTTTCCACAATACTTTAACTAAGGGAATTGTCTTGCCTCGCAAGACTTGGTCTCTTCTATCCAAGACTCTTACCGGTCTCTCCTCATACGAGGCATTCACATCTACCTCCAAGTCGGTCCAATCCAACATGTGCGATGGATCTGGCTCATACTTCCGAAGCATACTAATATGAAACACGTCATGCACTTTGGAAAGTTGTGGTGGCAATACCAAACGGTAAGGAACAGTGTGTTGTGATGCCCAACTGTGTGTTGTGTAGTTATTTTAAGCCGTTATGCTGTCCATTTGTCTGCTCGTTTATTTCCTTATTATTGTTTTATTTATCTTTCTGCTAGGGTAGTTTAGCACAATTGCTTCAGACCAAGCAGATATTCCCCAAGCACTCTGGATCAGAGGTCGTCGACTCCATCAATCTGAGGATCTGGTAGACGGACAACCAGTGTACCACTCTCTACCCCCGGTTATTAGACGGAGGATAGTTAGGCAGAGGGCATCAGTTCAGCAGTCAGTTCAGAGGGCCTTATCTACCCCACCTAAGTACAATAGGGATCAGGGTTCTGTTTCACCTACATAGAGGGAATATATACCGGTAATCCAATCAGAACAGCATAGTATGGCCGGCTTGGAGGAAATGATGCATCAACTCCAAGAGAGTATGAAAATGATGCAACAGGATGCTGTCCGACAGGCGGAGTTCGCCAAGCAGCAGGCCACGATTATGAATGAACAAGCAGAGTTAATCGTGAGGTTACAACAGCAAACCGGAGCATCTGCTTCGCAGCAAGCTCCTCCCCCGCCAGGAGTTCCAACCTTCGGGGAAACAGCCAATGTTCAGAATGATACAAACATTCCCACAGGACCCCCTCCACCCCCGGTCCTACCCCAAATCCAATCCCAGTTGTCTAAAACACCCACCAACCTACCGGACTCTCCCTTTGAGTTCGAGATAGATCCCACAGCACTGAAGTTGAGCAAGCTTGAAAAGCTGTTCAAGAGATCCCAGGGAGTCAAGACCATCCCTGACATTGAAGATGGATATACTGATGCAGCTGTGACGCTGCCTGACAGATTCAAAATGCCTCATATCGACCGATTTGATGGGTCCGGGGACCCCATGGTGCACCTGAGGTTGTTTTCGAATATTTTAAGACCAATGGGCCTCACCAGGCTGCAGAAGCTGTCTTTGTTCGGCCAGACCCTGTCGGGTGTGGCGGCCATATGGTATGCCAAATTAGAAGATGACGTCAAAAGAAATTGGGATGAGATGGCTGAGGCCTTCATTGCGCAATATTCATACAATACACAGATCGAGATTACGACCCGTGATCTCGAGACGACAAGGCAAGAGCCTAAAGAGAGCTTCTCAGAATTCGTGACTAGATGGAGGGCCAAGGCTTCGATGATGACCTTAAGGCCCACAGACAAGGATCAGATTCGGATGATTGTGCGCAATCTTCAGCCGAAGTTGATGCAGAAGATGATTGTACTCCCCTTCCCTACCTTTTCGGATTTACATGAAATAGGGGTACAGATTGAGGACGCCTTGAAGCAAGGCTTAATTGATAATGACCGGGAGCAACCCCGAAGAACTTTCAATCGCAGCAGCAATGCGGGCCCGAGCGGCGCTACGACTACAAGAGCCTCCGAAGTGAGCATGGTCACCACCAACCCCCCTCCAAAAACCATGGCAGCTACGCCATTCTCCGGCACGTCCGAAAGCCATACTCAAACAGCTAAGTACCCACCCAAAAACACAAGAACCTTCGCTCCACTGTATATGCCCCTATCCAAAGCTTTGGGGGTTTTAATCAGAAAAGGGCACTTGAAGCCCCTAGAGCCGCGGCCATTACCGGAAAAACTTCCCCTTGCCCACAACCCAGCCAAATACTGTGCATTTCACCAACAGCACGGTCATGACACCGATCTGTGCTTCCGATTACGTCATGAGATTCAAGATCTCATCGATAATGGGGTGATTCTGCCTCCCGAGAAACCCAATGTTACAACAAACCCTCTCCCCACACATAACCAAGCTCCACCTCCAAAAAGAATCAACTTTATCCAAACTGGGGTCGTGTCTTACGATCCTAGTATCTATATCACTCCTTCTCACCTACCTAAGCCGGAGGTATTCCTTCCTGATTGCACCGACTTATGCATGATGGATATCTCCATAACCCAACCTAAGCCAGTGGTGGTGACAGTCAAGGGTAGAAGGGAGGAGATTTTAGAGGAAAAGAGGGTTGTTGAGCCAGAGCTTGAGAAGTCTGAGAGTTCGGTTGAGAGAGTATATAGTCCGAGCGACTATGTTTCGTCAATAGGCCAGAATGGGCTAGATGTGGGATGGCCGACAGAGGCAGAGCTGTGTGTGATCCAAGGGGATGGTCTGGAACAGAGGACGGATGGTTTGACGGCTGTGGAAGAAGACCTTGCTAATCTCCAGTTTTACAGTGACCAAGATCCAGGGGACGCAGCGGTCAACTGGTTTGATTATGAGGAATCGGGAGAGGCTACTGGGTGGTTGGATGATCAACCGGATGTAGCGGAAGAGCTCCAACCAGAACAGGGCCCGACAGGGGCAAGAATGTTAGCGGCGGCCGGAAAGGTCGGAGAACAGAGTACATCGCCGGAGAGCGCCGGTGTCAAGAGTTTCACTCAAGATCGGAGCATCTCGAATACAGGAATTATTGAGCAACCAGCTGTGTTGATACAGTCGGAACAAGAAAGATTTGAAGATTCCGAGAGAATCAGGAAGGCAAAGGCCCATGTGGGGACTGAAACTACTATAAGCACAGAAATAGAGAATGCTGCGGGCATAGGGATGGGAGGTACCGCGAGTACGAGGACAGTCATACCAGAGTAGGACAGGTGTCTGTCAGCTGCTGATGGAATGTAGTGGGAGGATGA
Source organism: Camellia granthamiana (assembly GCA_036172215.1). NCBI lineage: Eukaryota > Viridiplantae > Streptophyta > Magnoliopsida > Ericales > Theaceae > Camellia > Camellia granthamiana. The sequence goes on from CM069905.1 coordinate 120,400,983, forward strand.
CGATTTATGTCTTGCCCATACGGACGAAGATTGGGGAAACAACCAACCCGATGACACCTGGTACCTTGGAGAAGTCGGCCATATGACACGGAGCGGGCAGTACTTCAAACCCCCACACCTAGATCAACCAGAGGCTTCTGGGAAGGATAGAGAGGCTGAGAAGCAAAAGGAGAAACAACTTGAAGAGGAGGCTGTGCTCAAACAGTTAAAAAAGATACAAGCAGACATCTCCATCTGGGGACTGCTTATGGCATCACGAGTGCATAGACAGGCTGTCTTATCAGCCATGGAAAAGGCAAAGCTTTCGATAGAAACCACGCCAGAACAGTTGGTAGGATTGGTCTTTCCGGGAGGGGCTACCCCGATGCTAACTTTTTCCGACAAGGAACTGCTACCCGAGGGGGCAGACCATAACAAACCACTCTACATCTCTGTGGAGTGTAGGAATAAATGGATACCGGTGGTTCTTGTTGATACAGGATCCGCTATCAACGTCTGCCCAGCAAGGACAGCGTATGCGATCGGTTTGAAAATTGCAGACTTTGTACCAACAGCCCAGGTGATTAGGGCATACGACAACACAAGTAGAGAGGTCATGGGGACAGTGAACATTCATACTAAAGTTGGGCCGGGACAGCATGAGATAGATTTCCATGTCTTAGAGGTTCCTGCAACTTTCAACCTGCTTTTGGGGAGGCCGTGGCTGCATCAGGTAAAGGCAGTGTCATCCACTTTGCATCAAACGGTGAAATACCCCTATGAAAAGGGAGTAGCCATTGTTTTCAGGAATTCGTCAATTCATCCACCGCCGGAGGTATCTACGCCTGTTCTAGAAATCGAGCATGGTATAGAGGATGTGTTCATATCAGGTTTTACCCTGGCTGAGGCTCGGGTTGTACAGAACGTCATGGCTGCTAACGAGGGGATACATGTCAGTTCTCAAGCAGTGTATCTTATGAACAAGCTCCAACACATCCCCGGGATGGGATTAGGAAGGAGCGGCCGGAAGGGCGTCGCAGCATTGGCCGAAGTGCCACACAACCCCCATACCTTCGGCTTGGGTTATCTGCCCACCAAGGAGGATTGGGTAAGGAAGGGAAAGGAAATGGCTGGAAGAGCCAGAGAGAAACAAATGGGGAGACCTTTCGACTTAATGCACCGGCCCATTCAGGGTACCCTAAACGGACGCTTTGTCCGGGAGGGGGAGGACTTTCCATTCTGTGGCTTTCCGGAGCCGTGGTTGAATGCAGAGAGGAAGCGCATGCTAGGGTTTGAAATTTTCTTTGACCTACAGTTATTTGGGGATGAGGTTGCCGAAGAGCAGATAGACCCGACAGTTGAGGCTGAGCATGATAGGGAAATGGAGTCTGAGGACACCGAACTTGAAATGGGGGGTAGCACTGGCATGTCTACTTTCAGATCCTTCGATCGACCAGCTGTGCTTGGGGGATAACTTCTCGGTGTCCATGATCGGGAATGAAACGGCTGCAGGCCTACCATCAACTATTTTGGATGCATCAATCACGCCCTCTCTCGTTTGGCAGTACGAAAAGGGATTTCTGTCGAGCAGCACCGGGTCAGGTAGTGAGCCGAAATCTGATTCCACCAAGTCTTGTGAGTCGGAATCAGGTTCCAGCTCGACTGAGTCTGAGTCCGGTATTCCTGGGGGTGATAACCCGGATGCCACAGTCCTGTCCAGGTCGTCTTTTTCCTTTTCTTTTGAGTCTGTTGTAACAGAAGAATTGGACGGTTCGGAAGCACTTGATGAGAATGAGGTGAATGTGGTTTCTGAGTACTTCTCTGTGCCTTTGATTTATTGCTTGAATCAGGACTTTCAAAATTTTGATAAAAACGACGAGGAAGAAATTCCTCCGGTTTTGCAACGTTTAATTGATCAAGAGCAGGAAAGCTTTGTCAAACCCTTAGTGGATGAAATCACTACCGTGAACATTGGTACTGAGAAGGACCCGCGGCTGGTCCAGATCGGGTCCACGTTGTCTTCGGAGGAACGCGAGTGCTTAGTCGCTTTATTAAAAGATTTCAAAGATATTTTCGCGTGGTCCTACGAAGACATGCCTGGGATCGATCCTGAGATTGTACAGCAGCGGATCCCTCTTGACCCCGAGGCCCGACCTGTCAAACAGAAACTCAGAAGGATCCGCCCTGACTGGACCATCAAGATTAAGGAAGAGGTCACCAAGCAAATCGATGCAGGCTTCTTGCTGGTATCCAAATACCCGACTTGGTTGGCCAACATTGTTCCGGTGCCAAAGAAAGATGGCAGGATCCGGGTATGCGTGGACTTCAGGGATTTGAACAGAGCTAGTCCGAAGGACGACTTTCCCTTACCACACATTGATGAGTTGGTGGATTTCACAGCGGGGCATGCTTTGCTTTCGTTTATGGATGGCTTCTCAAGCTATAATCAGATAGTAATGGCACCCGAAGACCGGGAGAAGACTGCTTTCACCACCCCGTGTGGGACATACTGCTACAGAGTGATGCCATTTGGGTTGAAGAACGTTGGAGCTACATATCAATGGGCCGCGACCACAATACTGCATACATGATCCACAAAGAGGTTGAAGTGTACGTGGACGACATGATTGTCAAGTCCAAAGAAAGAAAGGGCCACTACACTACCTTACAAAAGTTCTTCCAAAGGATCAGGGAATTTCGGTTACGGCTGAATCCGCAGAAATGTACATTCGGTGTTACAGCGGGAAAAATGTTGGGGTTTCTGATTACGCAAAAGGGCATCGAAGTCGACCCTTCCAAAATCAAGGCCATCTTAGAAATGCCACCACCGATGACTGAAAAAGAGGTGCGAGGCTTTCTGGGTAAAGTGCAATTCATAAGACGGTTTATCTCAAAACTAACCTTGACTTGTGAACCACTTTTTGGTCTCCTGAAGAAAGGAAAGAAATTCCAATGGGACGGCCGATGCCAAGCAGCTTTTGAACAGATCAAAGAATATTTACAGAACCCGCCCGTGTTGTCACCGCCAGAACCGGGGAGACCGTTGATACTGTACCTTTCAATAACTGAGACTACAATGGGCTACATGCTCGCGCAAGAGTCGGAGGACAAAGTGGAGAGGGCCATTTACTATCTGAGCAAGAAGATGCTGGATTACGAGACCCGCTATACTCCGCTGGAGAAGGCTTGCTTAGCCTTGGTATGGGCTACCAGGAAGCTGCGACACTACCTGTTAGCTCACTCTGTAATGTTGGTTTCACGGCTCGATCCCATCAAATATCTTTTCGAGAAACCGGTATTTACGGGTAGGCTAGCTCGTTGGCTGCTGTTGCTTTCCGAATTCGATCTGAAATATGTGACGCGTAAGTCAGTAAAGGGGAGAGCGGTGGCAGAGTTCCTTGCCGACCACCCAGTTGAAGGGGATAAAGCAGTTGAGTACCTATTCCCAGATGAAACTTGGACGATGTACTTTGACGGAGTATCAAACCAGTATGAGTATGGGATAGGAGTGTTGTTAATAGCACCCGACAATTCCCGTATCCCTTTAGCATTTAAGCTCTGGTTCAGAGTCTCGAATAACGAAGCAGAATATGAGGCATGCATTGTCGGTCTAGAAGCAGCCCTAGAACTAGGGGCAAAACGGTTGGATGTCATTGGGGACTCGAACCTTGTTGTGTCTCAAGCAAAAGGAGACTGGAATGTCAAAGAAGAAAAGATAATAATTTACCACCAGACCTTGGATTTGTTAATTCCTCAGTTTAAGAAGCTAAATTTCACTCATCTAGTAAGAGAGAACAACAGGTTCGCAGATTCACTAGCAACTCTATCTTCTATGATAGACATCCCGTCTGGAGTCCGGATGCGTCCAGTCATCATTGACTAGAAGTTTGCGCCAGCATATGAGTCAATTTCTGCCATAGATGAGGTTCAGGACGAAAACCCCTGGTATTACGACATTTGGAACTTCTTGGAGAAGGAGACGTATCCACCAGGGGCAAATGCCAAAGATAAAAGGGCAATCAGAAGAATGGCTGCTCAGTTCATCATCTGCGGGGGTAAGCTGTATAAGAGAGGTCATCTGGGAATGAATAAGCTGTGTGTAGAAGCAGAGGGGTCGAAGCGCCTGATGGAGGCCATCTACGGAGGAGAATGTGGGGCGCATATGAATGAGGTAATGCTAGCGCGGAAGATCCTCAGACAGGGTTATTATTGGTCCACCATGGAGGAGGACTGTATTGGCTTTGTTCGGTGACGCCACAAATGCCAGATCCATGCAAACCGCATGAACATCCCGCCGTCGAAGCTATACAACATGACTTCGCCATGGCCATTTTCAGTTTGGGGAATCGATGTGATAGGGGCTGTTACTCTAAAGGGGTCAAATGGGCATGAGTTCATCCTCGTCGCGATAGATTACTTTACAAAGTGGGTCGAGGCCCAATCTTATGCAGTGTTGAAGGCTTCACATGTCGCGAAGTTTATCAGAAACAACATCATCTGTCGCTACGAAGTCCCAAATGAGATTATTTCAGACAATGGTTCCCACTTCAAGAAGGAGGTGATTGATTTGTTGGAGAAATGCAATGTGGCTTTTCATAAGTCATCCACATACCGGCCGCAGACCAACGGAGAGGTTGAGGCTGCCAACAAGAACATCAAGCACATACTGCAGAAGATGGTGGAAACCTATTGGGACTGGCCAGATAAACTGCTGTTTGCTCTATGGGGCTACTGGACTTCAATTAGAACTTCTACTGGGGCGACGCCGTATTCATTGGTCTATGGGATGGAGGCCGTTCTACCTATCGAAATTGAGGTCCCGTCATTACGAGTATTGGCTGAGTGCCAAATAGCCGAGGCAGATTGGCAACAGAGCAGATTCGAGGAACTCATGCTCTTTGATGAGAGAAGACTGAAAGCATTATACCATGTTCAAGGTTATCAACGTAGAATTGCCCGGGCTTTCAACAAGAAGGTTAAGTCTCGGAATTTGAAGGAAGGAGATTTGGTGCTCAAGGACAACCGAGCTCCCATCCACGACCCAAGGGGCAAGTTCAGACCCAATTGGACTGGTCCCTACATCATTAAGTCTATTTGGTCGGGTGGAGCTGTGGTTCTGATGGACCTAGATGGCCTAGAGTTCTCCCAACCGATCAACATGGATAAGTTGAAGAAATATCACCCTTGAGAGGCTCGTTAGGCCGAAAACCCGGAAGGGCGACCTAGGCAAAAGTTAGAGCACAAAAAATTTGAAAATATAAAAACTGAGCTCGCAAGGTTAAAAACCCGCAAAGGGCGGCCTTGGCAAAAGTTAGAGCGTAAAAGGAGAGTGAAAATACTCGAGCGAACCTAAGCCGGAACTATGTAAGGCTTGATTCCCATCCTTGGGATACATAGGCAACTTCATCCTGAAGTTTAGCCATAAACTTTTCCCCGATCAACTTGGTCCATTTGATCATCTTGGTCATCTCTGTCTATTCAGCATTCAAGAATTTCGGTTGTAATCTCCGGTGCAGTCCTATTCAGACTAGGGGCAACTTTCCGTTGCTGAGCAGTGCCGCGGTACTATTCAGACTAGGGGCAACTTTCCAGTTACTGGGGTCCGGGGTTGTGCATCTCAGTGACAGATCTCAGGCGTGTCCAGTTCTGATCCATATCGAAAATAGTTTTGAAAAGTTTTAATAAAAGTTGACTTTGTTCAAATTAATCTTTTTACAGCTAAGACCATTTCTCGACCAAAACGGGAAATTTTCAGTACCACAACTTTCAATTTCATTGATTTCAATACAAAGTCCTCCTGCTCTTGCATACAAATTGAAGTTGCTTTTTTTTATTATTGCATTCATAGAGAAAACTTGAAAGTTCTAATAAAGCAATAAACCCGGGGCATAGTCAAGTCAGGTGTCCCTGCGCCCCCTCCCAGAGCTAGTCGAAGCCTCTGATGCCAAGTTAGGCCCAATCTGTGCCTCTTCATTGAGCCAATCCCAGCACTCATTAGACAAAGTGCAACTGAAAGTGGGAGCGGGGGCCAGGAGTTCTCTCGTCCTCCATGCTGTGGCATACCAGGCAAGCTGTGCGCCTCGAACCGGGAATGTAGTAGGATACTCTATCCCCTCTGGCGGGCAAGTCTGATCATGACCGAACTGGCGCTGGAACCAGAACGGAAAGTAGAACACACAGTGAGTCAGACCAATCAACTGGATCCCGGTCTGCTGGGACATGCTATAGCTCATTGCCGGGAGATTGAGCCAAGGATAGCGCCAAGCAATGCGATCTGCAGACAAATTGCACATCCAGTCGAACCACCATCCCTCATCAAGGGCATTGATCAGGCATTGCTTGAAGAAATAGCCGCGAGCTGAGTATGCAGGGCAAGACTCCACAATCTGTAACTTGTCCATCAACCACACCTGGGGAGGGATTGAAAAATGAGAGAATAAAGAATAGAGAGATGTACAATGAGAGAAAAGTAAGGAAAAGGGTTTTGTGAGAAAAACCGAGCCTGAGGGCCGAGTGATGTGAGTAATACACATATGAGATTGGGGTGGGAAGCATCACCTGCAATAGTAGTGGGCTCCCTGCAAGCCTAGCTGTCTCTCGGCGATGAAAAGCGTCTAAGCCCATCAATGTCTCAGCCAATGTCATGGCAATACAGCTCTTGCCCTCCTTTAAGCCTTGGGCGACCTCAATCAATCGGACACTGAATCCACCAGAGCCCGGGGCAAGTAAGAAATGAGATAGCAAGCATAGGCAAAGCGCGTGTCACCGATAGCCTTGCCAATGATGGTCGCCGCGATTGCCAGCATTGGAAAATTGGCAAATCAAGCTTGGGATGTCCAGCTCCCCGCCATGAATCAATGATCGAGCATCATGTAAAGTGAGGCCACACATTTGTCCTAGGGCTTGGACGTGGCCGAATCGGAGTTGAGGTAACATTTCCTCGTTACGCTTGGACTCCATCAAAACTTGAAAATCTTCGAAGGTTGGACACATCTCCTGCCCGCCGAAGCTAAAGACATGTGTTACCGGGTTCCAAAATCTCGCCGCGGCATGGAGGAAAGGAAGGTGCAGCGGAGTACGACCTAGCGTGAATAGTGCGTTCAAACCGAAGCCCCGGAAGTTTAACTTTTCTGAGCCGCCTAGAGAAGCAATCCAATTTGTGAGGTTTTGAGCAAGGAATGCTTCCATTTGGTGCAAATTTGAGCTGAAATGAAGAGAATCCCAAAGCTGGAACTCATATAGAAGATAAGGTAGTGAGTGGAGGACAGATGTCATCATTTCGGAGAATCTGCCATCGATGGCCGGCAGTGGCTCATCAGTGGCCGGCGGTGGCACACTGATGGCCAACAGGCCTCCATTGGTGGCCGGCAGTGTTCCTTTCTTACTCATTAGCTCCCTCACTGAAGGCCCAGTTGTCTGTTGTAGTGGAGTCCTGTCTTTCAAGGTCTTGTTTTGTCCTGTTGGGCTTTGTCGTCGTCTCGTGTTTAAGACGTGTTGTTTTCTTTTTCTGTCTCAGGTTGTAATTATCTTCCTTTCATGTATCGAGTTGTTGCAATTTGCTTATCGAGTTGTAAACTTGCTAAGTTTTGTTTTGTTTATCGAGTTGTTTTGTTATTAGTCGGTTCACTACCTGATCAGTGCAATTTGAGCGTTTGGTTTTCAAAACAAAACTTCAATCTCATTTACATGGTTGTGTAAAGTGATGCGATGCGATGCGATGTGATGCATAGAATGTACAAACGAAACGCTTTTCCAACAAAAAGGTTGTTTTCATTCCATCATAGTTTCCTTTTTTACAAAAGAGTTTGGTTTTGAAACAAACCCGCCTAACGCAGTACAATGTGCAAAAACTACTAGTAAAAAGGAAAATAAAACAAAAGAAGATCATCGTCTGAAGTAGCAAAATGTCTGGACCAGTGCTGGCGGTCTCAAGTGCAGGAATCTGTCCTGGTCCTCTTCCTGGACGAAGGTCTAGGATCTCCACCATCAGCATCTGACTCTGACTCTGAATGTGGACTCATCGCCTCCTCGTCAGACTCATCATCATCAGAGACAGGTCCCTGTGAACTAGTCCCTCGTCCTACTCCCTTTGCTGCTCGAGGAGGTACTGAAGGGCCCGTCCCTGCTCCTGTTGGAACAACCGATGGGCCTGGCGGCAAGAAAGGAATCTGAAAGAGGGACAATCCACCCGAAATGCATTAGTAACCAAGGTATGTCAGATGCAACAAAGTGTTGTACTGTGAATAGTGAATGATTTGCAATGAATGCATGCCGTAAATGGGGTAGGGGAACAATGCATTAGATGAAGGCAGTGTGCAAGCTATACAAATGATGGTGTGTTAAGAAAAGACTTCAAATCAAAGCAGTTTGAATGAACATACCGGAATGCCATAAATACTGAGTAGGTCCATGCTCGTCTGCAGCATCCCTATCACTGAAGCCGTCATCGCCAGAGACTGACGAGTGTACTCAATGGGAGCTTACAAAAATGGTGGAAATCATTAGTACTCTGTATAATATCAAGGGAAATCAAATAACAGTACAAGGGGTGATAGTGTAGCACATACCGGAGTCGAGCCGTAACCTCCGATAAGCTCGTGACCAGCTGGAGGAGGGGCAAAGGGAACCTGATAAATCTCTCCAGCTCGCCCTCGAAGTGTCATAGTAGCAGGCAATACTGGCCATCCAGACTCCTATCTCTCCTCAGGACCTCGCCTCCTACGAGACCTGACCGCTCCGCTTCTACCTCTCGTAGCTGGAGCCCTCGCTCCCTCTCCTCCTCGGACACCAGTCAAAGGCGGCATCAGATGTGTCTGAATGAAGGTCGCGTAGTTTCTCTCAGCACGGAAGTAATCTGTCTCCAGCCCTACCATGAACTGGATCACCTGGTCGGTGGATAACATGTGTGTCACCCTCATCGATGGTGGAGGCGCCGTCGGCACAAATGGGGCAGGCAACCCCAAAGTCTGGCGCACAAAGCGGTCACTCAGAAACCAGGCCCGATAGATCGGCCCCTCGAAGAGGATACGGTACTAAGACATGATCTGGGCAGTGTGATACTGATCTCAGAGTCCCGATGGAATCGCCTTCCATGGTCGCCATGAAATTTGAGAAAGAGAACCAACGAAATGATCAGTCGTCAAATAACTAAGGCAGGTGGATCGGTTTACTCAAAATAACTTATTACAGACTTACCTCACGCGTCGCGACTGTGTCAAAATACTGTCGGAAAAACATGAAGTCCTCCTGGGTCCTACGGCGGAGCGGACCGTCATATACATCGGAAAATGGGACCGTCACTGCAGTCTCCTCCACCGGATCTAGAGCAAGCGCCGGGAAATATGCGTATACCCAAAGCTGTTGAACAGATGTGATCAGTACAACGTATGAACAAGAATGCAGTACAGTACATAACAGATACAGGCCTAGAAAGGCGGACATTAGATCCTGTGCATGTAATGTATCATGAGCAGTGTGCAGATCTTGTGTGTGCAGTGTATGGTGTACAGTGTGCACCATGTAGGGTGTACAGAAAATGCAAAGCAGAAAGCATACAGTATGACAGTGGGTACGGAGAGTGCAAATATTGAACAAAGCAAAATGTACAAATGCTAAGCAAAGTAATGAAAAGGGGAACTAGGTTGCGTACCTCCCAAGCTCGCCAGTAGCCTCCAATCAATCTCCCACACATCTGAGAAGTGGAGCTCATGTATCCATAAAGAGTGGTGAGGCCGGCTGCGCCCCAATTGTAGGAACTGACCCGCGGAAGCACTACCAGAGCCCCCAAGAGAGGACGACTCGCTATAACTCGTGTCAAGCTGCAGCAAAATATACCAAAGCCGGTCTCGTCGACAATCCGGCGGACCCCCGTGGGAAGCACATCGTACCAATCTCTAGTGGTCGTGGCGCCGTAGCCTCGAAAGGAGCGAGATACCCCCTGTTGAAAGTACAGTTCAAGTCAGATCAACAATGTATTGAAAGTACAGTTCAAGTCAGATCAACAGTGTATTGAAAGTGCAATTCAGTTCAGATCAGATAAATGATGTATTGAAAATACAGTCGAATCCAGGGCAATAATGGGTTAAAGATGCATTCGAATTCAGAACGGTGACGTGTGAGATACGGTTAAGTGCCGTGTATACAGGGTAGCAGTGTATGAAATGCAGTCAGATTAAATCATGCGATGCAATCAGATCGAAACGGCGCAAAAGATGCAGATATTCGAAAGTAATACTACACAAAGGGTAAAGGTGGTACCTCTACGGCAATGGCCGACAAATGAGACATCAACTCCCTCAATAAGAGGTCGTCTGGTACATCCTCATCAAAATCGGTAAAGGAATGGATGCCTCCCGCCACCGGAATGACGTGAGTCTCCGGATGGTACACCGCAGGGTCGAAGGGACGTACATCCAATGGTAATGGCTGAGGCTCAACCTCTGGCTCGGCCGCAAACTCTGCCGCCAACTCTACTGGAGGGAGTGCGGGGAAACCCTCATCATGAGGCTCATCGTCCGCCATCTAAGATAGATGCAAAAGAATGGTTCAAAAATGAGCAAAATGATAAAATTCAGAACAAACTCAAACCCTAAAAGAGAGAAAATTCAGGAAAAGTTGAAAAACCTGGGAAAGTGAACTAACCTCGAGAGAAGATCGGGGGAAATGATCCTTGAATTCGGGAAATGATGAAAGAAGCTTCGGATGCAATTTCTGATCAGTTCAAATCAAAGAAAATCAAGAGTCCTTCGCGAAGTGAGGTTGAATAGGGTGTTGGGAAACGCGTAGAATGCGCGAATCTAGAGAGAAGGCACTCCTAAAAAGGAAGAAAAGTAATTTCTATGGAAGGGTTTGTGAGGAAATGGGTTGGTTTTGAGCCTATTTAAAGACCCACAGCCTAAAGGCCCCTTTTGCCCAAATCTGCCACCGATGGCCGGCAGGGGCACATCGGTGGCCGGCAGCATGCTGTAGATGGCCGGCAGTTGATGGAGATGGCCGGCAGTGGCCGGCGGTTGTCCCTGGTGACCAGCAAGCCTTCTCCAGCTTTCCTGGCTTATTTGGTCTTGGACTCTGTTCCTGGGTCCCAGCAATCCTGTAGAATGCTCAAAACTTAATGCGAAATGTCTCCGTGGGAGCTCGACAATCACGTCCCCAATATACGATGGTTTACATCCATCAATGCGTATGAGGTGTATCCTTTTGACACATCCCAAACCCTCCGGGAGGTAAACTGGGGGTCTCCGTCTAAGATGTGTTTATTAAGCATCTTTCTCTTCTATTGGCGTCAAGTGGTGTTCGGCTGTTATAACGAACACCCATCCAGTTCACAAGCATTGTCACGCATTTTTTTCTATCATGCATTGTCATGCAGTCTCCTTATCACGCATCGTCATGCGCACCTTACATGTATTGTCATGCATTTCCTTATCCCTATTATGCATTGTCATGCATTTGCTCTATCATGCAATTGTCTTGCATTTTCTTGTCACACATCGCTATACACTTCTTGATCATGAGTTGTCCTAATTTCAATTTCCGCTATACACATTGCTTGCGTTACTGCATGCTTTACTTACATGTGTATATGTATTTCCAGGTGGTTACACATTGTGCACGTTTCGGCGTGCGCTTTACTGACATGTGTTCATACCATTGTTTGCTTTACACATTGCATGCGTTTCTGCATGTGCTTTACTTACATGTGTTTATGCATTTTACAGGAGGTTACACATTGCTTGCGTTAATCGCGCTTGCTTTACTGACATGTGTTCATTCCTGCTATACACATTGTTTGCGTTACTGCATGCTTTACTTACATCTGTATATGTATTTCTAGGTGGTTACACATTGTTGCACGTTTCGGCGTATGCTTTACTGACATGTGTTCATACCTTTGTTTCGCTTTACACATTGCATGCGTTTCTGCGTGTGCTTTACTTACATGTGTTTATGCATTTTACAGGAGGTTACACATTGCTTGCGTTAATCGCGCTTGCTTTACTAACATGTGTTCATTCCTGCTATACACATTCTTGCTTACTGCATGCGGTATACTGCCACTGCTTCCCCTCCTTACATATGTATATGTATTTCCAGGTGGTTACACATTGTGCACGTTTCGGCGTGTGCTTTACTGACATGTGTTCATACCTTTGTTTGCTTTACACATTGCATGCGTTTCTGCATGTGCTTTACTTACATGTGTTTATGCATTTTTATAGGAGGTTACACATTGCTTGCGTTAATCGCGCTTGCTTTACTGACATGTGTTCATTCTGCTATACACATTGCTTGCGTTACTGCATGCTTTACTTACATGTGTATAATGTATCTTCTAGGTGGTTACACATTGTGCACGTTTCGGCGTGTACTTTACTGACATGTGTTCATACCTTTGTTTGCTTTACACATTGCATGCGTTTCTACGTGTGCTTTACTTACATGTGTTTATGCATTTTACAGGAGGTTACACATTGCTTACGTTAATCGCGCTTGCTTTACTGATATGTGTTCATTCCTGCTATACACATTGCTTGCGTTACTGCATGCTTTACTTACATGTGTATAATGTATTTTCTAGGTGGTTACACATTGTGCACGTTTCGGCGTGTGCTTTACTGACATGTGTTTCATACCTTTGTTTGTTATACACATTGCATGCGTTAACCCGCATGCTTTACTTACATGTGTTAATGCACACTTCGCATGCGTTGTCACGCACTTTTCAAATGCATTGTTATGCATCTTCTTAACGATATTGTACCTGTTAAGTTCATTTCTTTTTCAGGCACGATATTGTATGTACGGTTCATTTAAAGACGGTGCAACCAGACGAGCCGCACAGGTATTGCATGCACTCCGCGTGAAACGTGGTAAGAATTGCATAATTTTCTTACATCCATCCTATCGGAGTATGTAGAACTGTTGTTCACCTGCTTAAAACTGTTGCATGTTTTGCTTCATTACAGCATTCTTGGCATGATAATTAGTCCATGCTCTCAAATCTTACATCTTGCATACCGTTTGCATTTTGCCCGGCCTCCGGGGCACATCCCTGCATGTTTGTAATAATTGATTGTTTGAGTCTTCGGCCTTGTCAAAAATGGGTCGTCTCTGGGCTTTGACATTCACTCCCGTCACTTTGTGACTTCCGAGCTCTGTCAAAGAGGGGCAACTGTAGACACCCCATTTTTGACCGTCCTCAAGACTTGGTTGTGTTTGTAGGTACACCCAACAATTGGTTCGATTGCTCG
>CM069905.1:120414411-120703741 GCA_036172215.1 Camellia granthamiana
CCATATCAATGCCATCGTTCAATCATGTCTATTAATTCAATCAAAGCACAATGTCAATAGTATATGCCATTCACAAACAACGATGTATAAATCATAATCACATAAGTAAGTAAAACATATCGTTACACTACTACTCCTCACAGTGATGGGCTTCTGGTAACAATGGGACGATGTCATCGTCTTGACCTATAAACACAATGCACATAACATAATATAAGAATATAACCAATCCCTTTCTTGTTCTTTAATCAATTAGTCGTGTTGGTTCTAAACTCATTAGTCCTTAATAGGTCATAATCTGTGTCTAGGAAAATAGGAGGAATCGAAAGGAAAATGGTTTAGAAGAAGAAATAGCATGAAATTGGTGGACATAATGTGGACAACCCTCACTAATTTGAGCATATCTATTTGTGTACTTAGAGTTCAGGTGTGAGACTACCATCATTGGAAACTAGACTTCTGGGACTTGAATTTAGGCTCAAGAATCACTTAAAACAGAGTCCGGATGCAAGAGATATGCTCATTTGAAGTTGGCTGAAACAAGGCTGTCTGGCACTTGCGGGAAACAAGGCCGCACGTGCGGGAATTGAGATGCACGTGTGGGACAAGGTGCTTTTATTTCATAATCATTTTTGGTGCTGGAAGGGGACTGCCACACATGCAGGAAGCCCCGCCGCACGTGCGGCTCTAGGCAAATTCTGCTTGTCGAAAATGTTTGTTGGCTCTAACACTTGTTTTTCCATTTTCTAAGCTTGGTTTCAACTCTAATCACCCAAAAACATTTAAAATTACCCCACAATATGATAAACTAACAGCATTCAAGTGTAATTTCATTTCAAACAAATCAATCTTTGCCCCAAGTTCAAGATCAATGCTTCATCTCTCTTAATCTTGAAAGTTCCCAAAACACAATCCCACAAACACACTGTTGGAAATGGTTGGAAAATTCTGGGTAAAACCAGAATTTTTTTCCCAACTTTGGTCTATTATTTAGGTGGGACCCGAGCGTCAAATTTGGCGAGTCAAAGTGGTAACGCGTTCTATGCCGCGTTGTGATTCACGTGGTATATTTGGTTGCTCAAAACCATTACCGGGTGAATGGGAAATTGAAGCCAAAGTATGCTCCATGAAAATGGAGTTTTGGTGAAAAATCCTTAAAGGTATTGAATAAGGCTTGTCCCACATTGATTTGGTGGGAAGTTTTGAATGGGTTTATAAGGCATGTGTTTGGTACTTGGGGTGTGCCCCAAGGGGTACCCAAGTATTTTAGAGATGGAGGTTATGGACAAAATGGGCTAGACCCATTGGACCCAAAAATCAGCACACACACGTGCGTGCGCCGTCTGTCCGGTCGGGCGGAATTCAAATTAAACCGAAAATAATCTGGTTCGATTTTTCTGTACACCCAAACATGGCCCTTCCCGTTTTTATCTATTTGAATTTTGAACCAACAGATTTAAATCTATTTAATTCAAAACCAAACAGGTTTCGTACCTGTTCAAATAGGTTTGCACCTGTTCAATTCAAAACCTGCAGCCACCAATACATCTATAAATAGGACAGCCCTCATTTGATGTTTAACATTCAGAAATTTCGTACTTCACACCTGCAAATTTAATCTTCATTTTGCCGCATTTTATTTTTTGTGAGAAAGAGTATAAACACTTAGTGTGTTCGTTAAGCAAACAATTTGTAGTGCTGCTATTATTTGTAGTTGATCATTTCATCCTGGGGGATAGACGTCCAAATTCTGAAAGTACCGAGAAGATGCCGAATCTGTCTTAAGGACACAGTGTCAAACACTGGACTTGATCAGAATATTATTCAAGATATAAATCAAGTAAGTTATTTATTTATTTTATGTTTTTATCATTTATTTAAATCATATTTTAATTTTTTTTTTTTTTGTAACAAAATAAAATCTGTTTTTTATTTATTTAATTCTATTTCTAGTTTGATTTTTATAATCAAACTTTCTCTCATTTCCTTTATTTCTTTGTTTTTTCTGTTTGTTGTTAAGTACACAAACAGAATTAATTAATTACAGTGAAGATTGTCCAACAATCTTAAGACATAATATTTTTGGTATCTTCATTGTATTTAATTTTCTGTGATTTCATAAAGACATATTCTGGTTGGAAAAACAAATAGTGGTTTATGCTATTTGACAGATAGTAGTAATATACTGTCTCTTTTCTTTGACAAGTAGTAGTAATATACTGGTGTCATTAACAATTGCAGAATATTAGTTTGTGTTACAGAAAATTATTGTAGTATTTTATTTTTCTAGTTTTAGTAACAAGGAAAATAAAATTATTTTGTGTTATAATTTATTTTTTGGTTTTAGTAACTAGAAAATTAATTTGTGTTTTAATTTTTTCTAATTTTTGTAAATCAAAGATTATGGCTACTGCAACTGGAAGTGGTACTCCGATTGTTACACCAACACAGGTTCCTATCCAAAACCATGTTCATGTACCAATAAATCATGGAGAAAAACTAGAAAAATTTGATGGTACTAAGTTTAAGAGATGGCAGTAGAAGATGCTGTTCTATCTTACAACTCTTAATTTGGCCCGGTTTCTCCATGAAGAGGCTCCAGCACTTAAAGAGGGTGAAAGCGATCGGCAAGTTGTTGCCGCTGTAGATGCTTGGAAACATTCAGATTTCTTGTGCAGAAACTACATCCTCAATGGCCTTGACAACATGCTGTATAATGTTTACAGTCCTCTGAAGTCAGCAAAAGAATTATGGGATTCTTTGGAGAAGAAATACAAGACAGAGGATGCTGGCACGAAGAAATTTGTTGTCAGTAAATTTCTGGACTTTGTTATGGTAGACTCCGAAACGGTAATTTCTCAAATTCAAAGTTTTCAATTAATTTTACATGATATTCATTCTGAGGGTATGTCTCTAAGCGAGTCTTTCCAAGTCGCTGCTTTAGTGGAAAAGTTACCACCGGCTTGGAAAGATTTCAAAAATTATTTAAAACATAAACGCAAAAAAATGACCATAGATGAACTTATTGTAAAACTGAGAATTGAGGAAGATAACCGAAAGGCTGAAAAGAGGAATGGAAAAAATCCCATTGAGTCCAAGGCTAATGTGGTTGAACAAGTTCATAAACCACATAACAAAAAGATGAAGTTTACTGGAGATGGTCCTAAACAAGGTGATAGCAACAAGAAGTTCAAAGGAAAATGCTATAACTGTGGCAAGACTGGACATCGAGCTTCTAACTGTCGCCGCCCTAAAAAGGATCATGGAAGTACAAGTAAGAAGACTACCAATCAGGCCAATGTAACTAAACTAGATTACATCTCTGACGGCGTGAATGACATCAACCTCTCTGCTGTGGTGTCTGAGGCTAACTTGGTTGGAAATCCCAAAGAGTGGTGAGTTGACACTGGAGCAACTCGTCACATATGTGCGGACAAGAAGATGTTCACTACCTACAATGAGGCTGCAAATGGTGAACAACTTTTCATGGGAAATTCTTCTACTTCTACTATGGCTGGACAAGGAAAAGTGATCTTGAAGATGACATCAAAGAAAGAACTGACCATCAACAACGTACTGCATGTACCTGACATCCGGAAGAATTTAGTTTCTGGTTCTTTGTTAAGTAAAAATGGTTTTAGGCTTGTTTTTTAGTCTGATAAATTTCTATTAACAAAGAGTGGTATGCATGTTGGTAAGGGATACATGAGTGATGGTCTCTTTAAGTTGAATGTAATGACAGTTGTACCAAAAGTTGCTATGAATAAGAATAACACATCTTTTGCTTATATTCTTGAGTCGAATTTATGGCATGGTAGATTAGGACATGTAAATTATGATGCTTTGCGTAGATTAATTGGTTTGGATTATATACCAAAGTTTGAAATTAATCCTAATCATAAATGTGAAGTTTGTGTAGAAGCGAAACTAATTAAGGCTTCATTTAAATCGGTTAAAAGGAAAATCGAACCTCTAGAATTAATTCATACTGATTTATGTAATCTAAAATTTGTTCAAACTAGAGGAGGCAAAAAGTATTTCATAACATTTATCGATGATTGCACAAGATATTGTTATGTTTATTTACTTAGAAGTAAAGATGAAGCCTTAGAAATGTTTAAACTCTACAAAACAGAAGTTGAAAATCAACTTGGTAAAACCATTAAAATGGTTAGAAGTGATAGGGGTGGTGAATATGATGCACCATTAAATGAATTTTGTGCACAACATGGCATTATTCACAAAACGACAGCACCCTATTCTCCACAGCAAAATGGAATTGCTGAAAGGAAGAATAGAACCCTAAAAGAAATGATGAATGCCATGTTACTAAGTTCAGGCTTACCACAGAACTTGTGGGGGGAAGCAATATTGTCTGCTAATTATGTTCTTAACAGAATACCCCACAAGAAAACCAACAGCACTCCTTATGAATTGTGGAAAGCTCAATCGCCTTCCTACAAATACTTAAAAGTGTGGGGGTGTTTGGCAAAAGTTGAAATTCCTGTTCCTAAAAAGACTAAGTTTGGACCAAAAATAGTAGATTGTGTGTTTATTGGTTATGCTCAGAATAGTAGTGCATATCGGTTTCTGACTTATAAATCAGAAATACCTGATATAAATGTGAACGCTATTATAGAGTCAAGGAATACTGTGTTTTTTGAACATGTCTTTTCTTACAAGAAATGACAAAAATTAAGTTCACAGAAAAGAACTTATGATTGTACACAAAGTCAAGAGACTAATGACAATCAAACACAAGAGGCTAGTAATGGTCTCGACCAACAGGATTTAACTGATGATGAACCAATACGAAGTAAGAGAGCGAGAACATCAAAATCCTTTGGTCCAGATTTTCTGACATACCTGTTAGAAAATGAACCTCAAAGCTTTAAGGCAGCAATGACAGGTCTTGAAGCATTTTTGTGGAAAGAGGCTGTTAATAATGAAATTGAATCCATTATGCAAAATCATACTTGGGAATTGGTGGATCTTCCACCAGGTTTTAAACCTCTTGGATATAAATGGATATTCAAGAGAAAAAATGAAAGCAGATGGTTCAATTGACAAGTATAAAGCAAGACTTGTAGTTAAAGGTTACAGACAAAAGGAAGGTCTGGACTATTTTGACACATATTCCCCTGTGATAAGAATAACATCCATTCGCATGCTTATTGCTATAGCAGCGTTGTTTAATTTAGAAATACATCAAATGGATGTTAAGACAGCTTTCTTAAACGGTGATCTAAATGAAGAGATCTATATGGAGTAACCCGAAGGATTTGTAATGTCGGGGCAAGAAAAGAAAGTTTGTCGGCTTGTAAAATCTCTTTATGGATTAAAACAAGCACCTAAGCAATGGCATGAAAAATTTGATCATGCAATGCTTACTAATGGGTTTAAGATAAACGAATGTGACAAATGCGTCTATGTTAAAAACACTGACCAAGGATATGTCAAAGTTTGCCTTTATGTGGATGACATGCTTATCATTGGAAGCAGTCAAAACATGATCAAATCAACTAAGCAAATGCTTAACAAAAGATTTGATATGAAAGATATGGGGGTCACAGATGTTATATTAGGAATGAAAATTACTAAAACATCTGACGGATATGTATTATCTCAATCTCATTATATTGAGAAAATTCTTGATAAATTTATTAAGGATGATTTGAATGTAGTTAGAACACCTGTAGACATCAGTCTTTATTTATTGAAAAATAAAGGTGATGCAGTGTCTCAGTTAAAATACTCCCAAATCATTGGAAGCCTAATGTACCTAATGAATTGTACTCGTCTTGATATAGCTTATGCTATCAGTAAATTGAGTAGGTACACTAGTAACCCCGGAGAAAACCATTGGAAGGCGATCATTCGGGTTCTTAGATATCTAAGATTCACCCGTGATCATGGTTTGAACTTTACTCGATATCCAGCAGTACTTGAAGGTTATTGTGATGCAAATTGGATATCGGATACTAAAGATTCAAAATCCATAAGTGGATATGTCTTTACTCTGGGAGGCGCTGCTGTTTCTTGGAAATCCACGAAACAAACATGCATTGTGCGATCCACAATGGAATCCGAGTTCATTGCTTTAGACAAAGCAGGAGAAGAAGAAGAATGGCTTCGTCACTTCTTAGAAGACATTCCAATGTGGCCAAAACCTGTGCCAGCTATTTGCATTCATTGTGATAATCAATCTGCAATAGGCAGGGCACAGAATCATATGTATAACGGTAAGTCACGACATATTCGTCGTCGACATAATACTGTAAGGCAATTGTTGTCAAATGGAATAATTTCAATAGATTATATAAAATCTAAAGAGAATATTGCGGATCCGTTAACAAAAGGTTTAACAAAAGAGCTAGTGCATAGTTCATCGAAGGGGATGGAATTAAAGCCTATTACATAAGAGTCGTCATAATGATAACCCTACTTATATGACTAGAGATCCCAAGAACTAAGTTCAAAGGGACAACTAAGTTATGTATGGCTCGCCAGAAATCACCAAGGGATTAAAATTCCCTACCCATTCCTATGGTAAGAGTGATATCTGTAACATGTGTTGTCTACAGGGGTATAAGGATAAAGCTTAGCTTTTAATGATTACTTATATCTTGATTTAGGCATGAAAATCAAGACGAGTCTAAGGAGATACTCACAATAAGAATCACCTATGTGAGTGTCGAACTGGGGCCAGTTCTATGAGAATGAAGATGCTAAATTCTCTAGAAACACTCATGAAAACCAGGAGCGTTCAAGGCCAAAATGAACACAACAGTGAGAACCACGATGTGTTAGAAGATATTTTGTGTGAAATCTATTGTCTTGGCTGACACAAACGGCTGAACAATTCAAGACATCGCGTCCATTGGTTAGCTAGTAAGTCCGATAGGTTATCACTAAGGAAGGTTCAAGGCCGAAAGCTACCTATCCTGATGCAAAATATTTTCGACTTATACTCTTTCGATAAAGTCTGCATATTGTTGCATTTCCGTTGTCATCAAATTCTATTCATGTGGGGGATTGTTGGAAATGGTTAGAAAATTCTTGGCAAAACCAGAATTTTTTCCCAACTTTGGTCTATTATTTAGGTGGGACCCGAGCGTCAAATTTGGCGGGTCAAAGTGGTAACGCATTCTATGCTGCGTTGTGATTCACGTGGTACATTTGGTTGCTCAAAACCATTACCGGGTGAATGGGAAATTGAAGCCAAAGTATGCTCCATGGAAATGGAGTTTTGGTGAAAAATCCTTAAAGGTGTTGAATAAGGCTTGTCCCACATTGATTTGGTGGGAAGTTTTGAATGGGTTTATAAGGCATGTGTTTGGCACTTGGGGTGTGCCCCAAGGGGTACCCAAGTGTTTTAGAGAGGGAGGTTATGGACAAAATGGGCTAGACCCATTGGGCCCAAAAATCAGCACACACGCGCGTGTGCGCCGTCCGTCCGGTCGGGTGGAATTCAAATTAAACTGGAAATAATCTGGTCCGATTTTTCTGTACACCCAAACATGGCCCTTCCCGTTTTTATCTATTTGAATTTTGAACCAACAGATTTAAATCTGTTTAATTCAAAACCAAACAGGTTTCATACATGTTCAAACAGGTTTGCACCTGTTCAATTCAAAACCTGTAGCCACCAATACATCTATAAATAGGACAACCCTCATTTGATGTTTAACATTCAGAAATTTCGTACTTCACCTCTGCAAATTTATTCTTCATTTTGTTGCATTTTATCTTTTGTGAGAAAGAGTATAAACACTTAGTGTGTTCGTTAGGCAAACAATTTGTAGTGCTGCTATTGTTTGTAGTTGATCATTTCATCCTGGGAGATAGACGTCCAAATTCTGAAAGCACCAAGGAGAGGACGAATGTATCTTAAGGACACAGTGTCAAACACTGGACTTGATCAGAATATTATTCAAGATATAAATCAAGTAAGTTATTTATTTATTTTCTGTTTTTATCATTTATTTAAATCAGATTTTAATTTTGCTTTTGTAACAAAATAAAATCTGTTTTTTATTTATTTAATTCTATTTCTAGTTTGATTTTTGTAATCAAACTTTCTCTCTTTTCCTTTATTTCTTTTGTTTTTTCTGTTTGTTGTTAAGTACACAAACAGAATTAATTAATTACAGTGAAGATTGTCCAACACACACTTGATCCTTGCATAATCTTATCCTATGGACAATCTAGAGTTCATTCATATGGTATTCATAAGATTGAGCTTCAATCATAAACAAAATTATAGGACCCATGGTCTAATTTCTTAAATTGAGCTCAATTAAATGCATACATAAAACCCTAACCCAAATGGGTTTCAAATCTTCCAATATCATTATGATTTCATAAAATTGATGCATTAATCATAAGGATTCAAGATAGGCTTACATACCTTAGTTCAATCCTTGTCTTTCTCTTAGCTCTCTTCAATTTCCCAAGCTTCCATGGTTGATCTTCTTCCTCTCTCTTCAATCTCTTCAATTTATCTTCAAACCCCCATGATTGTTGAGTTCTCTTTCTCTTCGAGAAGCTTTCTCTCTCCTTCTCTCTCTCCCTCTCTCTTTCTCTTTCTCTCTCTCTCTCTCACGGTTCTCTCCCTCTCCCTTAGATATTTTGGCTCCAAGTGTGAGTTCACTCATATATATATATATATATATAAGCTTATCACAATTAGGGAGAGCCAAACGCACCCTTACGAATCATACGAAATTAAATTCCAATTAAACTTCCCAGATGACTCTAAAAATTACGTTGATCATAACTATGTACTCTGTTCTTGTTTCTGAAGGCTCTAAAGCCTTCAATTTGCAACATAAAGTTAACCACCCAAACATACCTTAACGAATCAGACGAAATAAATTTCCAATTAACTTTTCCAAATAGCTCTAAAAATTCCCATTAACATATCCAAGTACTCAATTTTGATTTTTGAACCCATAAAGTCAGCAATTTCAGTTTTAAAGTCATAACTCAACAGATAATTCTTCAATTCGAATAGATATCATTAAATTCAAGTACATTAACTCACAACTAGTTAAAGATAATTTCTGATACGCATTTTGGGGTCGTTACATAAAGAGTTTCCACATGTTATCTCTTAAATTGAATCTATGATAATGGTTTAGTAATAGAATCCAAGTAATAAGAAGAGGGCATGACAGATTTGAAATTGTGATTATTTACATTAAGACCTCCTAAACTATTGAGAAGTATCAATTTGACCTCTTAAACTATAAAAGCGTAAAATAGACCCCTAAACTATTTAGAAGTATCACTTTACCTTCTAAACTATAAAAGCATACAAATGGTTTTAAATTATAAAAATGTACAAATTGGGCCATTAATGGAAGGGATCAAAGTGAAACATGTTAATAATTTAGGGAGTTTATTTATACGTTTTTATAATTTAGGATGAGTAAAGTGATACTTCTCAATAGTTAAGGGGATCTCTGTGTAAATAACCCTTCAAATTAAGAAATTAGGACATTGATTTGGGACTTTAAAAAATTAAGGGTCCATTTGGTTTGCTTTTCAAAATCAATTTTGAAAGATAATTTTTTAAAAGAGTTGACAAAATTTGAAAATTTGTTTGGTTGTATATTTTGAAAATAGTTTTTAAAAATTTGCAAATTCAAAATTTGTTTGGTTTTGAGTTTTCAAAATTAGTTTTTGAGTTTTTTATTTTTCTTTTTTATTTTTATTTTTTGTCTTTAGTGAACTTTTTTTGTATTTTTGTCAATATTTTTTTTAAAACTTTTTAGGTGCACTTAATCTAAGTGTACTTTTTAGATATATCTAATAAATGTACTTTTTGCATGTTAATCATTTTTTTTTTTTTTCTTTTGGAGTTTTCAAAAATAGTTTTTGAGTTTCTATTTGTATTTTATTGTTTGTAGTGAACTTTTTAAATATTTTAATCAATGTTTTTCAGTTTTTAGACCCACTAAATCTAAATACACTTAAAACGTATAAAATTTATGAGAATTCCTTTTAAAAATCACTAAATACTAACAAATATACACACACACACACACACAAAAAAAAAAATTCATTTTTTAAATCCACACAATCTAAATACACTAAAAATATATAAAATTTATATTTAAAAAATGTTATAAAAAAATCACTAAATACTAACAAATATACAAAAATAAAATAAAAAATAAAAATTAATTAATTAATTTTTAGATCTACTCAATCTAAATATGCTTAAAACATATAACACATTTTTTTTCACTATTTTCAATAATACTTTTTATTAATTCAAAATATAAATTCATTTTATTTTAAATTTTTATATGAATTTGTAAATATCTTATTTACAAAGTTTTATCTAAAAAAATTCAATTAACTTGAAAATATAATGTGCCGCATACTTCAACATAGATGTCAGTTAAATTAATGTAGCTTTAGTAATAGAGATAAATTTGCTTTGAAATAGCTGTGGCAATAGAGAAAAATTTAAAATAAATTTGAAATAGTTTTGGGAATAAAAATATATTTGAAATAGTTTTCGAATAAAAATAAACAAATGAGTTTTCAATTTTGGGCTCTCAAAAATTCTTTTGAAAATTCAAACCACAGTGGTTCTGGATTGAAGATATAAATGGTGTTCATAGTTTCATATTGTTTATGGATTTATAATTTCATGATAGGTTTTTATTGTTGTTGTTTTAGGCAGAGTATTTATATTGTTGTTGTTGGTGCTCATCCTTGTTATTAGTCTACTTATTTTGATTTTCTCTATGTGAAGTTCAACTGAGATTGCATTCAAAAACTCATTCAAGTCTTAGTCTGACCAACCCTACTTACATGCAAGATTATTTTTAAGTTTCGCCCTCTCCCTCTCTCTTCGCTCTTCCCTTTGCCCAAACTGTCTTTCACGCTTCTGTTGCTTTTTACTTTTTTACTTTTTTCTTTTTTTTTTTAAATAATCAAAATGTCGTCATTTTTGTGGACTGCATGACGGACTGTAAAATAAGAGTTTATGAACTGATGACCTACTTTGAGCTTTTTTTTTTATTAAAATCAAAATTTATTGAGAAAATTAAAAATTATACTATTAATAAAATATTTTAAAATGAATCCCAACAATTAAATTTTTATATTTAATGAGAAGGAAAAAAAATTAAAAACTTTATTTATTGAAATACAAAATTACATACATCATGTTATTAAATTAAAAGTGAGGTAGAGATTGCGAGGAATTGGTCAGCAAATTTCCCATTAGACTGCTTTTCGTACTAAAAACAGGCATTACAAGTACATATTGAAACTGTACGGGAAAAAAATAAACCTTCTCGTATAATCCTGTTGATCAAGTCTGCGCTCCTCCGTACGACGTCGCTTTATCACCTAAAAAAACAAACGTGAGCTAACCGGCAGGTGTGTGCCGGAAACCTCTCCGATGCCTAAGTCAGCAAGCTTGACAAATAGACAAAACCTCTGTGTATTCAGAAAGCAAAGTTGTGTTACCTCTCCATAGGTGATATTGGTGAGCTTTTATAGGTTACGTGTGGCACAATCCTAGTAGGACTCCTACTTCTCCATGTAGAGTCCTCCTAGGATTCATACTCCTGAAAGATAATGCTTATCCTTCAACACCCCCCTCACTGCTTAAACCAAGTGAGATGGTTTTTCCCATGGCCGAACTACTACAGGACCGAAATAACATTGCCATGTGGGGCTAACGAGTCGCGACCGATCTAACTGTTACCTCGGCCTTCATTTCCTTTCTTCTACCTCGGCTTCACATGCAAGGCCGAGCTATCCATAGAAGAACTAAGCCGAGCTAACCTTCAATAAGAACGGACTCAACACCTCGATTCCGAACAGCGCGACCGAGCTAACCCCCCAATAACGGAGACCGAACTAAACCCCTTACTTCATCCGGTGGAAAATCTTACTCCGGACCGGACTACCACTTGTCCGCGGCCCATCTTCTAAGCCTTTTTAATACAGTCCATAGAGCGGCCCATAACCTAGCTCGGCCCAATTTATCTGTGTAAATTACCCTCTCAATTGCCCCTTAATTCCATCTGCACAGCATGATAGGGATTACCTGTTTATAAACTGAGCTAAAGTTTTAGTTTATCCAGCCGAGCTACAATCCTTTAGCTATTCCAGCCGGGCTGAAAACCTTTTAACTTCTATAGCCGAGCTAAAAACTATTTAGCTTATCCAGCCGAGCTAAACCTAAGCCGAGCTATGCACGTCCGGTCAAAACGTCTCTTCAATTGCAGCAACTGAAACGCTTCCCTTTCCAGTGACATGTGGCAGGCTCTTATTGGCTATTCATAGTTGTCGCGCCGCCCTCGTACTCTGAAATTTTTTGAACAGTTCCCGCCTTATGGCTTAACCATCAAAACAAAAACCTTTTCATTTCTGACTCATTCACCATTTCTTCTTTCTCTCTCCTGTGTTTTCTTGTTCTTCGTTTCTGCAGTCTAAAGAACTCGTGTTCCCCATAGTCTTGCTTCCTTCTTCAGCTCTTCCTCTCTACCAAGTAAGCACATGAATCCGTTCTTGTTTTCCTTTCTTTTCTTTTGTATTTGATCTTTGTAACCGGGCTGCGGCCCCTCAATTGTACTTGCTTTTTACTTCAATGAAAAAATCTTCTTCCGTGCTCCAACTCTTATTTCGGTTTTAGCTATCTAACTTACTAGCCAACCACTCTTCAGCCGATATAGATACTTCGGCTAAAGAGTATCCAGTGTTGGTTTAATCCAGCCAACTACTCTTCAGCCGATATAACTTACTTCGGCTGAGGAGTACAAAGAGTTGGTTTAATCCAGCCAACCACTCTTCAGCCGTACACTTACTTCGGCTGAAGAGTACAAAGAGTTGGTTTAATCCAGCCAACTACTCTTTAGCCGATATAACTTACTTCGGCTGAGGAGTACAAAGAGTTGGTTTAATCCAGCCAACCACTCTTCAGCCGTACACTTACTTCGGCTGAAGAGTACAAAGAGTTGGTTTAATCCAGCCAACCACTCTTCAGCCGTACACTTACTTCGGCTGAAGAGTACAAAGAGTTGGTTTAATCCAGCCAATCTCTAGGTCGGTTTTTCCAGCCAACAACTCTTCAGCCATACACTTACTTCGGCTGAAGAGTACAAAGAGTTGGTTTAATCCAGCCAACCTCTAAGTTGGTTTTTCCAGCCAACTTAGAATAAAGTGTTTGGTTATGCCGACCAAACGTCCTGCAGCCTGAATCCTAATCCTGGGCTTAGGAAGGGTCATAGTTAGTTATTCCGGCCAACTATGTTTACAATGCTACTAACTTACTAAAGCTACTTTCTACTGAAAACTATTACGCTTAAAAAAAGAATCGACTTGTTTTATTGAGAAAGTAAAAAGTTACATATACTTAAAAAAAAAAAAAAAAAACTAGAAATAAAACAACTTGAGATTGGCAGTGTTCCACGGCCTGGGAACTGCTTTGGCGTCCTTATCTTCCAAGTGGTATGCCCCTTTGCCTGCTAATCCAACCACTTTGTAAGGTCCTTCCCAATTAGGCCCTAGTTTACCATCTCCTGGAACCAAGGTGTTTTCCATCACTTTGCGCAGTACCCAATCTCCGATCTTGAATTGCCTTGGATGCACTGTTTTATTATACTTTCTGGCCAACTCTTGTTGGTAGGAGGCGATGTGAACCAATGCTCTGTCTCTTCTTTCTTCTGCAAGGTCAAGCTCCAATGCTATGGCTTCGCCATTTAGGTCTGGATCAAAGTTTTCGCTTCGAATTGTGGGGAGGCCAACTTCTAATGGGATAACTGCTTCCATGCCATAAGCTAAGGAGAATGGTGTTTCTCCTGTTGATCGTCGAGGCGTGGTGCGGTAAGCCCATAAAACATGAGGAAGCTCTTCTGCCCACCTGCCTTTGGCTCTCCCTAACCTTTTCTTCAATCCATCCAAGACTACCTTGTTTGACGCCTCTACCTGTCCATTTGCTTGGGGATATGCCGGCGTGGAATTGTAGAACTCTATCTTATACTCTTCACAAAAGCCTCTGAAAATTCTGCCGTTGAACTGAGTGTCGTTGTCTGAGATCAGTGTCTTTGGTATGCCAAATCGAGTGATGATATTCTGCCAGACAAACTTCTTCACATCTTTTTCCTTGATTGACGCCAAGGCTTCTGCTTCTACCCACTTTGTAAAGTAGTCAGTTGCGGCAAGAAAGAACTTCCTGTTGCCTGGAGCTGCTGGAAGTAGACCTACTATGTCCAATCCCCACATTGCGAAAGACCATGGACTGGTTAGAGGTAGAAGTTCTCTGGCAGGTTGGTGTATTTGGTGTGCGAATTTTTGACACTTTTCGCACTTTTTAACATACTTATCTGAATCCGCTTGCATGTATGGCCACCAATATCCTTGTGAAATCGCTCTATATGCCAATGATCTTCCTCCTTGATGGCTGCCACATACACCCCCATGTATTTCAAACAGGAATGCTTCCACTTTGCTGGGGTGAACACACTTTAAGTAAGGTCCTGAGAACAACTTTTTGTATAATGCCAAGGATGGAGAGAGCCAAAATCGTTGCGACTTTGCTCTTATTCTGTTGGCTTCTTTCTTCTCTTCTCGTAAGGTGCCGTCCTTCAGGAACAGTATGATGGGATCCATCCAAGAAGGGCCTAACTCAGCACAACATACCTCTTCTGTTTCTGGGTCTTCAATGCTTGGTCTAGGCAGGTAGTCGATTAGTAGTGGGTGAGGAGTGGAGGTGTCTGCCATTGAGGCGAAGCCTGCGAGTTCGTCTACTCTGCTGTTTTCCTCTCTGCCGATCTGTTCTATCCTTACCACTTCAAACTTCTTTATCTCTGTTCTGACCAATTCTTGGTACTTGGCCATTCTATCATCCTTTGCCTCGTAGTCGCCAGATATTTGGTTTACCACCAGCTGTGAGTCGCTGTAAACCATTAGCTCGGTGGCCTTCATGTAGAATGCTGACTTGAGGCCTGCCAGGAGCGCTTCATACTCCGCTTCGTTGTTTGATGCTGGGAAGCCAAGGTTGATTGCCTGCTCCACTGCTAGGTCGTCTGGAGAGATGAGGACTATGCCAAGTCCTGCTCCATGTCGGTTGGATGCTCCATCCACGAAGAGCTTCCACATCTCTCCAACGAACAACTTCCAGCAGGTGGAGGGATCGGATAATGCCTTGGGATCTTCCATGTTGCTGGTGTTTTCTTCAGAGTCCATGCTCGCTGTCTGCCCCTTGCTTTCTATTTGCACCAAGTCTTCATTTGTCGGTGAGTCCTGACTTGGTGTAGCATGGTTAGTTTTTTCCTTCCTTTCTTTACTCTGGTTTGCCTTGGGGCCTGACTGAGTAACCATTACTAGGGGTTGCGTTATTCCGACGTCAACTTCCATCCCTAGTTCGGTTGTTTCAGTTAGGTCGACTGGGCAAATGTGATGACTTCCTGGTGTGAATTCTGCGACAAAATCTGCCAACGCTTGCGCTTTTATTGCGGTCCTAGGTTGGAACTTGATGTCGTATTGTCCCAACTCTACTGCCCACTTCAGAATTCGCCCAGAGAAGTTTGCTCTTTCAAATAAAGCCTTTAATGGGAAGGCTGTGAGAACAACTATGGTGTGGGCGTGAAAGTAATGCGATAACTTTCTTGAGGCCATCATCAAGGCCAATGCCAGTTTCTCCAGTGGCAAGTACCTTGTTTCGGCGCCCAGTAATGTCTTGCTGACATAGTAAATGGGAAGATGTTGGACTCCTTCTGCACGGACCAACACTGCGCTAATCGTATGCTACGATACTGCTAAGTATAAGAAGAGCTCTTCTCCAGGGATTGGTGTTACAAGTAGTGGCAGAGAAGAATGGTCGTAGTCTGTCTGATGACCGGCTTATGAACCGATTGAGCGCAGCTGCCATGCCGGTGAGATGCTGCACTTCCTTCACTGAGTTTGGTCTCTCCAGATCCTGTATTGCCTTGATCTGAGAAGGGTCTGCTTCTATACCTCGGTTGGTTACCAAGAAGCCTAGGAATTTGCCGAATCCTACTCCAAACGCACACTTCGACGCGTTGAGGCGTAACTTATGCTTCTTTAGGATCTCGAACATCTCACCTAGGTCCTTGAGATGGTCGTTCTCATTCTTGCTCTTGACCACCATGTCGTCGATGTAAGCTTCCATTTTTCTGCCTAACAATGGTTCGAACATCTTGGTGACCATTCTCTGGAACGTCGCCCCTGCGTTCTTTAGGCCAAAGGGCATGACCTTGTAGCAGTAGAGTCCTCTTGGAGTTGTGAAGGATGTGACTTCCTGGTCTGGTTCATGCATGGCGATTTGGTGGTAGCCTCTGTATGCGTCCAGAAAACTAAGTCGGTCGTGCCCTGCCGTTAAGTCTACCAGTTGATCTATCCTTGGTAGAGGAAAGCTATCTTTCGGGCACACCTTGTTGACCGTTTTGTAGTCGACGCAAACACGCCACTTGCCATTCTTTTTCGGCACTACGACGGTATTGGAGATCCATCTTGGGTAGTGCACCTCTCTGATTGCCCCTGCCTCCAGCAGGTTTCCTACTTCTTCTGCCACTATTTCGGCGTGGTGGAGTGCCGATCTGCGGGTGCGCTGAATGATTGGTCTGGCAGAAGGGTGGACATTGAGTTGGTGACAGATGAAGTTGGGATCAATGCCTGGCATGTCGTATGGGGTCCAGGCGAACACTTCTATGTTGGAGGTCAGAAATTCCAAGACCTCCAATCTCTCAGTGCTAGACAACGACGAACCAAGCAAAAAGAACTTATCCGGGTTCTTTTCATCTATTCTGACCTCCACCAAGTCCTCCACTGCTTTCTGACTAGCCGCTTTGCCAACATCTGCGAATAGTTCATTACTCTCAGGTTCTTCCACCGAATGAACGTATCCTTTGGCAGCGCAGCTGCCGTTCACTGTGACAAAGCACTGCTTCGACATGATCTGATCTCCATATACTTCTTCTATTACTCCGGTGTCGTTGGGAAACCGCATCACTTGGTGGTAGGAGGACGCCACTGAGCGCATGGCATGCAGCCATGTTCTGCCCAAGATAATATTGTAGGTGGAGGGGACCTTCAACACCCAGAACTCCACTTGTTTCATCACACTCCCTGCTCTGACTGGGAGGATAATTTTGCCGACGGGCCATTCTGGCATGGAGTTGAATCCGATAAGGGGAGATATAGCAGGTGCCAAGTCTTTGTCTTGTAGCTTCAGTTGTTTGAATGTTTCGTAGTACATGATTTCAAATGAACTACCTTGGTCAATTAGAATCCGCTTGACGTCAAAATCCTTGACTCGGAGAGTGACGACCAAGGCATCGTTGTGAGGGCAATAAATCCTTGCTAAGTCTTTATCCGAAAAAGACATGACATTTGTGGCCTCTGTCTTCCCCTTTTTGACGACTGGTTGGGCACTTAGCACCTCTCTTAAGTGCTCAGCCTTTTTGATTGAACCTTTGAGCTCGCATACACGCTCAGGTTCAAAGACTCCATGTATTACGTTGATGATGCCCTGAGGTGGGGCGTCGATCGGCATGCCGTTGGGGTTATTATGGTCCTGGGGGGCTGGTTGTGCCCCTCCTTCAATGTATTTGTCCAGGTGGCCTGCTACCACCAACTCTTCCAGATGCTGCCTCAATGGCATGCAATTCTCAGTGCGGTGCCCCTTTTCTTTGTGGAAGGTGCACCTTGATCTGTCATCGTAGTCCTTCTGTGCCTCGCCTAGCTTGGCTGGCCACTTGACGAAAGGCTCGTCTCGAATTTCGCTAAGTATTCAGTAGATCGGTTTCTTGAATACCGTGGTTATGGCAGTGCGGACTCTCAACCATCTCTTGTCCTGGTCCTCGCCATTGTCTCGCCTGCCCCGTCCGTTTCGGTTCTGGCGATCTACCGTATTGACCTTTGCTGAGGTCTTCTTCTCTGGTGCTGTGGTCGCGCCAGATTTTGCTTTGGCACGAGCGCCATCCTCTTCTACCCTGATATGCTGATGCACTCTCTCCATCAGGGCCTCCATGGTGAGCGGCGGTGTCATGGTGATAGAGTCCCTCAGTCTGTTCCCGACTGGAAGGCCTCTTTTGTATTGCACAATGGCGAGATTGGTTGGGCAATCCCCAATCTGGTTGAATGTCTCCCAGTAGCGACTGTTGTATGACCTTAGGGTTTCCTTGTCACCCATGTCGATGGAGAGTAGCTGGTCGATCTCCACCGGTGTTTTAGTGTTTGTTCGGAACCTTGTCACGAACGCCTCCGCCAATTGCGCCCAGGAGGCTATGCTGCCTTCTGGAAGTTTCTCAAACCAAGTCAGTCCTAGGTCGCCAAGGCTTGAAGGGAATAGGATGCACATCAAGGCCTCATTCCGCCGATATACAGCCATGACCTGGCGAAAGTGGCTCAAGTGTGAGTAGGGGTCCGTCTTCCCCTCATATGTTGTGAATTTGGGCTGTACGAAGCCTGACGGTAGGGGCGCGTTCTCTATTGCTGGGACGAATGGTGAGGTCTGCAGCCTCGGCAATGCTTTGTCTGTTGGTTCGTAGGCCGGGCGCGGTATTGGCATTCCAACCTCGACGCTTCCATGCATTCGAGGAGCCAACCGCTGTAAGGAAAAAACTCTGTGTGGATCGCGCGCCCTGGCGTCCTCCTTCCATCGTGCCTTCTCTTCTAGCACGGATCGTAGGTCGGACGATCTGGGCAACTCCGTCTGTCTAGACCTTGTCTGGTGCGTATGCGAGGGCCAATATGTGCTTCCCTCAGTGTATGACCTCTCAGACCTCTTCCTCTCAGATCTGGAGTAACGAGTCCTGGAAGATCTGGATTGCGTGTCGCCTGTCCTGAGGCTTCTGTTCTCTGCTTGAGAGGGTGTAGAATTCCTACTACGACCCTCTGAGTGGCGAGGGGGCGTCTTGTTGTTGTGCCCCTCTCCTGTCGCCACTTCTTTTCCTTTTACCTGGCGCTTAAGAGATTCCATGTCCGCCGCCATCCGACGAATCAACTCATCTTGTTCCTTGACACGATCCTCAAGAGCTTGAGGATCAATCATGCGCCTTTGTCTTTCTGGGCTTTGCGAACGAGAGGGATGAGGGCTGTTATTCCGCCTTCGTCCCCTTGCATCCCTCCCGGAATTCTGTCTTGGCGGCTCCAGGTTCGCCATGGGAGTGACCAAGGGTAGGCCTTCGCGCCTTGCACCCCCATCTGGAGTTTGTCCGTCAATGGCGGACTGAGGTAACTCTTCATTGTTCGCCATTGATGTTTGAGAGAAAAAGCTTGATCAAGAGGTTTTGTTCTTGTCTGAATTCCCACAGACGGCGCCAATTGTACGGGAAAGAAATAAACCTTCTCGTATAATCCTGTTGATCAAGTCTGCGCTCCTCCGTACGACGTCGCTTTATCACCTGAAAACACAAACGTGAGCTAGCCGGCGGGTGTGTGCCGGAAACCTCTCCGATGCCTAAGTCAGCAAGCTTGACAAATAGACAAAAGCTCTGTGTATTCAGAAAGCAAAGTTATGTTACCTCTCCATAGGTGATATTGGTGAGCTTTTATAGGTTACGTGTGGCACAATCCTAGTAGGACTCCTACTTCTCCATGTAGAGTCCTCCTAGGATTCATACTCCTGAAAGATAATGCTTATCCTTCAACACCCCCCTCACTGCTTAAACCAAGTGAGATGGTTTTTCCCATGGCCGAACTACTACAAGACCGAAATAACATTGCCATGTCGGGCTAACGAGTCGCGATCGATCTAACTGTTACCTCGGCCTTCATTTCCTTTCTTCTATCTCAGCTTCACATGCAAGGCCGAGCTATCCATAGAAGAACTAAGCCGAGCTAACCTTCAATAAGAACGGACTCAACACCTCGGTTCCGAACAGCGCGACCGAGCTAACCCCCCAATAACGGAGACCGAACTAAACCCCTTACTTCATCCGGTGGCAAATCTTACTCCGGACCGGACTACCACTTGTCCGCGGCCCATCTTCTAAGCCTTTTTAATATGGTCCATAGAGCGGCCCATAACCTAGCTTGGCCCAATTTATCTGTATAAATTACCCTCTCAGAAACAATAGTAGGGAGTTGGACAATGATTTTAGTCTAGTGGGTGTGTATCCATTTGATAGGTGTGCTATTAAATCAAATTTTGATTTTGATTTAAAATAATATATCATATTAATAGTACAGATATATAGATGAAAGTATAGATAGATAGATAGATGGATAGATAGATATGAGAAAAATGATACATTTTATGTGAATGTTCTCTCTCACTCACATTATGTCTTCCTAGGTTTTTCCTTGCTCAGTAGACGTTCGTCCATATTCTATTTACAAGACTGGTTGAGATGTAGCTTGGCTAGGTTTAGCATTCAGTTAAAAAAAATTTGAATGTTTGTCTTTAGTTTTTCAGTTCTTCTAGAGTAAAAGAATCTAAAAGTAAAAAATAAATTTTAAAAAAATCTAAAACAAAGTTCACTATTAAAAAAAAAAAAATTCAAAAAGTCAAATTTTTTTACTCTTTTTTTTCTAAGAAATGATGCATTCCTCTAATTCGGGAGTTGTAAAAGAGTACTAATGATGTGGAAAATAAAAAATTAAAAAAAAAAACTAAGGCCAAAATATCACATTACATGGGACCCACACACCAATTAGAGCTATTAGAGTTCTTAATTTAGATCTCCCAATCTTTTTTCTTTTTTTCAAGTCCATCTAATCGTGTAGAATTTAAAAGTGTGAACTTTTTTTAAAAAATTTAAAAATAAAATAAAATTTACTAAAGATGAAAACAAAGTTAACAAAAAAATTACTAAAAAAGACAATCTGAAACACCCATCATATAGATGAGAGGGTCAGGCTTCTTTCCAGTTCAAGATCGAATTGAAGCGTGTTGTTGGGCTCGTGGGGGCCCACCACGTATCCTATTTGGATGAGTAGAACCATTCAATATGTGGAACTCGTCGAGTACTTTATCCTTGTAAAAAATCACGTTGATCGAATATCGATAGCTACTTTATCGGATCATATTTCTGTCAACGGTAAATATAATTTTCAAAATAAATTGTTGACCCAAATCTGAACCGATCAAGTAATTATCGATATCCGATCAACGTGATTTTTTTATAAAAATAAAGTACTCGACGAGTTGTACACATTAAATGGTTCAGATTATAGAAACAGGACCCGTGATGAGCCCTACTGTCCAGTCCACAAAGTGAACTGGAAACAAGCCTAACCCTAAATAAGAATTTGATATTCATGTCTCAAAAGGTCAGCCACCACTAGACTTCGAACCTCTTTGGGAGGGTTAGCGATCCCGGATTTACCCTTGTTGTACAGTGATCTGGACTTGTGTCCGTGGATGTTAGTAGTTGATTATTATCTTGTTTACATCCTTTCCTGCTTTGTGTTTGAGTTATAGGATGTGTTGGGCAGGTTTGTTACAGGTTGGTTGAGCTTAGGAATCAAAACTAGTTGCCCAGATTTTGGCCTGTCCGCTTGAGCGGAGATTTCAACGCTCGAGCGGGGACCTTGTTGTTGCTTGTCCGCTCGAGCGGGGGTTTTGGCGCTCGAGCGGGGAATACACCCATCCAGTATTTCCTGTGTAGTGTTGGGCGCTCGAGCGGGGGATTGGCCGCTCGAGCGGGAGGTTGTGAGTGGCGCTCGAGCGGGGAGTTGGGCGCTCAAGTGGGTGCCTGTCTGCAGAAACTTCTGGGAGTGTGCATCCGCCGCTCGAGCGGGAGTCTGTGAGTGACGCTCGAGCGGGGGTTTCCACGCTCGAGTGGGGCGACTGGGTTTAAGTTCCAAGTTTTAGCTTTTTAAATCACTTTTTCTTGTTCTTTCTCTCTCTTACTTTCCCAAACACAAATTTGAGAGCCTCTCTCTCTCAAATCTTAACTTCTCTCTTAGATTTGATCTAGTAGGAGTGGTTTGCTCACCTTTGGCCTTTACAAAAAAGTTGTTGATCGTCGAGGGCTGTCTTTTAATCTGAAAATTTCGGGATTTGGAGCATTTTGATTTTGGTCTTCATCTCCGTTGGAGCTCATCTTTTGAGGTAGGGATATCCTACTCCTCTCTATGGATCTTGTCTTTAAATTTTGGCATTTTGATATGTTGGGGGATGTTGGGAAATTTTGAGAACTTTGGGGCTTTTGTGTAATTTTAACAAAAGTTGGGGTTTAGCTTATAATAAACCTATTTGCATGTTTAGCATAGAAAAGTGGGGATTAATGTGGAAACATTGATGAAAATGGAACCTAAGGGTTGAAATGGTAATTTTGGGAGAATGCCCTAATTACATCGTTTAATTAATTTGTGAAATTAATTTGGGAAGTGGGAAATTGGAATGGGAAGAATGAAATTGGAGATATATGGGAATAAAGGGTGTTGTTGGATTAATTATCACTCATCTAATTGAAATGTTGATTTAATATCCATTGTGCATTTATTTTCTGTTTAGAAATAACTGCTTTGGGCTATCGGTGGAGGATAGTTTTGATTGTTGTAGACAATGCATGATGATTAGGCAAACTGAAACTAATCACTAGACTGTGTCATTGAGTATGACAGTTGAAGGAATACATTAAATTTATGTATTGATTGATGTGTATAATAATTGTTTATATGCATTGTGTGTTGTGTTGGAGGAGATAGGGGATGTACTCCACGATTTAGGGGATGATAGGGGATGGGCCTCTAAACCGGATGTTGTTTGAGAGAAGATAGGGGATGGACTCCGTAGATAGAGCTCATATGCTTATCTAGAAATGTGTTGACAAAGCTCATATGCTTGTCTTGGGAGTGTGATATAGCTAGTATGCTTATCTGTGGAAGTAATGATATAACTAATACGTTTATCTGTGATGAAATTGAAAGTGGTTAATATGAGTTATTATCTCATATGAGTTGTTTGGCCAGGTTCTGAGCCATGGATTATGAGTTGAGAATTGAAAGAAAATGGAAAATGAAATGAACATAGACTTGAAGGTCTTGGAATTGTAATGTGTTATGAAAGAGTGTAAAAGTGTTGACTATCTATCAACTGTTGACTTTTTAGTCATTATTCATAACTGGTTTAGTATATTTCTACTGGGCTGTGGCTTACCCTATATGGGAATATCATTTTCAGGTACAGGTAGCATGCCACCTCCAAGGTCATAGCTTGGGAGGCTAGAGGCGGCAGATCTTTTGTCGTCTTTCTTTTGATGTATTACATGTAAATTCAAGCCAAGGGCTTAATGTGTAAATGAGTTAGCACTCTCTTTTTGTAACCGAGTGTTAACTTGGAAAGCTATAAGCCCTTAGGGCATTTGCTTTTGTTGTTAACATGTAATACCTTTTGTAATGAACGTATGATGAATAGATGAATGTTAGTCTTTTGTATATCAATGCATGCTTATATTGATGGGTTTAATGTTGTTATTTTGAGGGCGTTACACATGACAACCAAGTGCTCTTCTTGATCAGCTCCAAGATTAACCAACTTGTCAGCACATTGGTTTCTTTCTCTTAAAATGTGTTGGATAGAGCATCTATACCTTTTCAAGAGATGTCTTGCATCTTCTACAATGCTCCGAAGAGAAGCATTAACATCACTTGTATTTTGCAGCAGTTCCACAGCTTCAACTGAGTTTGATTCAATCAAGACATTGATGTAGCCTTTTTGGAAGATAACATTGAGCCCTCTGTAAATCCCCCATAACTCTACCTCTAAGCTTGAACATTTTTCTAGCTTCCCGAAGTAACTACAGAGTCAAATTCATGAGTCATCTCTAAACAATCTATTGAAGCCTCTACTGCCCGGATCCCCTCGCGACAACCATTGGTGTTCAACTTGGTTCGACTTGTGGGAAGCAAATACCATTTCACAAATTTAGGACTCACAGATTTCATAAGAATATATGCTTGAAAGGCTTCAACAATTTGTGAAGTGTAAGTTTGAATAAAAAAACAACTTTGTTGCCAAGGCATGATTTTATTTTCAAAAACTTTTAAATTTCCGTCCTTCCAAATCTTCCATAAGGAAATAACAAAAAGAACTCTACTATTATCCATAGAAGCGAAAGGTTGTTTTCCTTTCAAGATACGCTCTATCCAAGAGTTAAGGGAGATGCCTCTATCATGAGGGATTCATTGGGAGCCAAATAACATTTACCAAATAAGCTTAACATAAGCACAATCACGAAATAAGTGATCCAAATCTTCTCTCTCCTCAGAACAACGAGGACATTCTGCAGATGATGAAAGGCCTCTTGCCAACCTCTGTTGGATAGTAAGTATCTTGCCTTGCAAAATCAACCATATAAAACCCTTAAGTTTTTGGGGAATTTTTAATTTCCAAAGCCAAGACCAATTCCTCTCACTACTATCATGCTCAGAAATAATATCATAAGCAGAAGCAGTAGAGAAATCCCCAAAAACAGAACCTTTCCAAAGAGGAGAATCAGGGAAAGAAATAAACATGGGACGGTGAAGTTTGAGAACATTAATAGCGGCCTCCTCTGGGAGTTTACTTTTCACAATGTTAGGCTCCCAACCTCCCTCATCATCCATGAGGGTCTCAACTTTATCCATAGACATCAGATTGTGGTTTAGATAAGCTTCCGCAAATCACTTATCACCAATCATGCCATATAGATACAGAGGCACCATCCCCAATACTCCATTTAACACCTTTATTCAAAGTTTCCCTTGTTTGAAGAATGCCTTTCCAAACAAGGGATTTTCTATGATTCACAAAGAAGTTAAGAAAATTAGAATCATGCAAATACTTGGCTTTCAAAACCTTAACTCACAAGTTTTGCTTCCCTTTTAGAACTTTCCAACCAAGCTTCGAAAAGAGAGCAAGATTTTAGGGTCTAGCTTTACAAAGGCCAAGCCCACCCTCTTTCTTGCTAGAAC
This sequence comes from Camellia granthamiana, assembly GCA_036172215.1. Lineage (NCBI taxonomy): Eukaryota > Viridiplantae > Streptophyta > Magnoliopsida > Ericales > Theaceae > Camellia > Camellia granthamiana. The sequence continues at coordinate 120,439,312 of CM069905.1, forward strand.
ACACAGTGTTCCAATTAACCAAATGATTTTTTTTTTTTTTTTTTGATTATCCACCTCACCCCATAAAAAATTTCTATTAATCCTATCCAGATCCTTGCACACACTAATGTGAAGATCCGTGGTGTTAATATTATATGTTAATATTATATTCGTACATTGTATATTATATTACATTGTAGCATAGCAATAGCTGTCATTAGTATATTGTATATAATAGCTGTAAGTTGCAATCATGCTGTTTTGTGCTTTCGGTTTACTTTCGGCCAAAAGCCTCTTTGGTCACTCTCTCTTCCTCTATAAAAGAGAGCCTCTCTGAACACTGTAAATTACACATTCAATATAATCAATACATTCCATTTATTCCCTCTCTCTCTATCAATTAATCTTTCATGGTATCAGAGCCCAGTTATACACTTCTGGCATTTTTCGTGTTTGGTGCATAGTCCCGTACATAGTGGCACTGCACCAAACAGCTCGGAATCACCTCACGATTCCAACGACACCACGCCCGTCACCATAAATGCCGTCACGCGCCTCCACGCACCACCTTTGTGTTCGGTGCGTCTCAGCTTCCGCCGCTACTCGCACACACGCCTTCACGCGCCCTCCATTGCCTGCTTACGTCAGCGTCTGATGTCAGCCCTGATCTTTCGTACGCTGCGCCTGCTGCTGTGCGCCTCACATGCGCCGTTCCGCTATCGTGCACCCGTGTGCGCCAGTCTGCTCCTGTGCGTCGCGCGTGCGCTAGTCTGCTACGATGCTCCGCACGCCCTTACTGCTATCGTGCTCCTCACTGCAACCTGCTATTGTGCGCCGCTGACCTCACTTTAGCCTCTGCTAACGTCATCTCTGCACAACACACCTTTCCTAGCTATTTTCGACCTTCCGAACTCACTGGTACACTCTGTTTTACCTAATTTTTCTTCTACAAGTATGTTCGTATTTATTTAGCCCTACTCAACTATTATTATGGATCGTCATGATGCCTCCCATTCAATTTATGTTATTCTTAATGGTTCCAACTATGTTCTGTGGGCCCAAGCCATGTCTTCCTTCCTCAAAGGAAAGAAGCTCTGGCGCATTATCATCGGGGATGTGACCCAACCGGTGAAAGACACCAATGAAACTGCTGCTACTACTGCTACTGCTACTGCTACATATGAAGGCTGACTTGAAGAATGGGACAGTAAGAACTACCAAATCATTACCTGGTTTCGAAATACCTCTGTTCCCTCTATCAGTCTCAGTTTGGTCGTTTTCAGCTTGACTCTGTAGCCATTCCTGAAAAAGACATATGGGATTTTTTAAAAGAACGATACCAGACTACTGGTCTTGCCCATCAATATCAACTTCAGAGTCAGCTTCACCGTATGCGCCAAGAATTCAGTCAGTCTATTAATGACTTTCTTTCTCAAATGTATTTTGTTTGGGACTAGCTTGCTCTCTCAGAACCGGCATGGCCTCACCGAGAAAATGTTGCTTTATTTACTATCTATCGTAATCAGCAGCAGTTGATTCACTTTCTCATGGCTCTCACTCCCAATTTTGAGCATGTGCTTGCCTCTCTTCTTCATTGCCTTCCGTTGCCCACTCTTGAACAAGCTATTTCAAAGCTGCTATCTGAAGAGACTCGTCTTGGTACTCTCCAAACTCATCATGTGGACTCTGTTCTTTCCATGCCTCAGTCACAGCCCTCATCGACCCAGTGGACCACTGCCTACATCTATTGTTAGAATCGAGGCCTTCCTTCAACTCATCTCCTGGTTCATTCCCTTGTCAGATCCTACCGATACTGCAACAAACTTGCTCCTGGTCATCTGCAGCAGGATTATTTTTGCAATCCATCCCGATCATCCTCCACTAGCCATTCCTCTTGTGATGGTTCTTCCTGGGGGAGCTCTCATCATCCCGGGAATCAGTCTTTTCCTACTCATCGCATTGTTGCTGCTGCATCTGAGGATTTCTCTGAGTCTCCTGCTCCATCTACCCCTCTGTTTTCTCCAACTAATGTAGAGGCCATGCTCAAACTGCTTCTCTCCATCTCTAGTACACCTCCTCCTACTGCTCTGTCTGTGATCCCAGGTAACTCTTCTTGGTATTTTGACTCCGCCTGTTGTAATCATATGACTTCCAGTTCTACTATATTTTCTTCCATCTCTTCAGCTACTCATATTCCCTCAATTCATACTGCTGATGGTTCTCTCATGTCTGTCTGTCATGTTGGTACTGTTTCCACATCTTCTTTATCTTTACCTTAAGCTTATTATATCCCTGCTCTCACCTTAAACCTTATTTCCATTGGTCAATTATGTGAGCTTGGTCTAACTGTCACATTTTATGCTACTGATTGTTTGGTGCAAGACCCTCAGACGGGGCAGACTATTAGGATCGACCGTAAGCATGGACGTCTCTATGAACTCATTCATCTTCATGTTCCTGACTCCCCTCAGATCGCTGCTCCTGCATCTGCTTCCTTATTATCTCTTTTTCATCTTTGGCATTGTCGCTTAGGGCATATTTCTGTTAGTCGCTTAAATTCCTTGGTTTCTAGTGGTCAATTGGGTCATGTAATTCTAGATACTTTCGATTGTATACCCTGTCAACTTGCAAAACAACCAGCTTTATCATTCAATAAAAGTACTTTTGTTTTCCATGCACCTTTTGATCTTATACATTCGGATATTTGGGGCCCATCCCCTACTACTACTATGGGGGGATCTCGTTATTTTGTTGGTTTTATTGATGATTTTTCTCGGTTTACTTGGCTTTTTCTGATGAAAACTCGGTCTGAACTTAAACACCTTTATTATAGATTTGCCAAAATGGTCCACACCCAATTTTCAAAAACCATCAAACCTTTTCGCTCTGACAATACTATGGAATATCGGGATTCCGAATTCCTTTCCTTTCTTCAGAGTCATGGTACACATCCTCATTGTTCCTGTGCTGGCACGTCCCAACAAAATGGTCGTGCTGAAAGGAAACATCGGCGTATTCTTGACACTACTCATGCTCTACTTCTCTCTTCTTCCTGCCCTGAAAACTTTTGGAGGGAAGCTGCCCTTACTGCTGTATACACTATCAATTGTGCTCCTACCCCTGTCATCAATAATCAAACTCCCTTTGAATGTCTGCATGGAACTCCCCCTCCATACACCAATCTTCGGGTTTTTGGCTCTGCCTGCTTTGTTTTGCTTCAATCCCATGAACACACCAAGCTTGAACCGCGTTCTCGTCTTTGCTGTTTTCTTGGGTATGGAATTGAACATAAAGGCTTTCGCTGTTGGGATCCTCTCTCTAAGCGTCTTCGTATCTCCCGACATGTCGTTTTCTGGGAGCACAAAATGTTTTCCTCCCTATCCTCCTTTCACTTACCTGCACTTTCCACTAATGTCCTGTTTACTAATCCTTCCATAGATCTCTTCTCTGATGACTTTCATACAGGTTCTTCATCGAGACGCCCTTGTTGACTTCTGATCCCATCCAGACTGCTCTCCCTGAAGGTCCACCTCTCATTGCGCCACCTCATTCTTCTCCTCCTTCTACACCAGCTCTTCCTCCCATTGATCCTCCTACGGGTCAGCCACACCGGGTAACTCAACCACCTATCCATCTTCGTGATTATATTGTTAGGTCTGCTGCCTTTTCTACTCATGAACCTACCTCCTATCGTGAGGCTTGTACTAATCCTTTTTTTCAGCAAGCTATGACTGATGAACTCCAGGCTTTGGACAAAACTCATACTTGGGATCTTGTTGATCTTCCTCCTAGCAAGACTGTAATTGGCTACAAATGGGTCTACAAAATCAAGACTTATTCTGATGGTTCTATTGAGCGCTACAAAGCTCGTCTTGTTGCCAAGGGTTTGAACCAAGAATATGGCATTGATTATGAGGAGACCTTCTCCCTTGTTGCTCGACTTACCTCTGTTCGTAGTTTGCTTGCTATTGCTACTGCTCGCCACTGGGAGCTCTTTCAGATGGATGTCAAGAATGCCTTCCTTAATGGTAATCTTCTTGAGGAGGTCTACATGCAACCCCCACCTGGGTCTACTTTTCCACCTCATAAGGTTTGCAAACTACAGCGTGCCCTCTATGGCCTCAAGCAAGCACCCCATTCTTGGTTTGCTAAGTTCAGATCTACCATTCATGACTTCGGGTTCACCTCTAGCTCCTATGACTCTACTTTATTTATACGGACTACTCCTCATGGTACCACTCTTCTATTTCTTTATGTGGATGATATGATTATCACTGGAAATGATGCAGCTGGTATTCTTCACCTCAAACGTTTTCTCCATCGTCAGTTTGAGATGAAGGACCTTGGTACTCTTAACTACTTTTTAGGCCTTGAAGTCTCCCATGATACTACTGGTTCCTATTTGTCCCAGGCCAAATATGCATCCGATCTTCTGGCTTGTGCTGGTCTTACTGATTGCAAAACTACCTCTACTCCAGTTGATCCTCAGATTCGTCTCACTCCTCTCAATGGGGATCTCCTCTCAGATGCTACTCTTTATCGCCAGCTCGTCGGTAGTCTTGTCTATCTCACTGTGACTCGCCCTGAGATTACTTATGATGTTCACATTGTTAGTCAGTATATGTCGGCTCCTCGCACTCCCCATTATACTGCTCTACTCCGCATCCTTCGCTACCTCAAAGGCATTCTATTCCATGGCCTCCACTACTCTGCTTCCTCCTCTCTTGAACTGTGTGCTTTTTCTGATACTGATTGGGCTAGGGATCCTACGGATCGACGCTCCACCACGGGTTTCTGTTTCTTCTTAGGGGATTCTCTTCTTACTTGGTGTAGCAAGAAACAATCCCTTACCGCTCACTCTAGTACCGAAGCTGAATACCGAGCTCTTGCTGATACTACTCAGGAACTTCTCTGGCTTCGATGGCTCCTTGCTGATATGGGTGTTTCTTCTTCTGGTGCTACCTCTCTCTATTGTGACAATCACAGTGCCATTCAGATTGCTCACAATGATGTTTTTCATGATCGCACCAAGCATATTGAGCTTGATTGTCACTTCATTTGCCAGCATGTTACACGTGGCACTGTTCTTCTTCTCCCTATTGCTTCTGCCAATCAAGTTGCTGATATCTTCACTAAGGCTCATCCTCCTGGTTGCTTCAGTGCTCTTGTTTCCAAACTCAAGTTGGTTGATGCTTACCCTCCTTGAGTTTGCGGGGGGATGTTAATATTATATTCGTACATTGTATATTATATTACATTGTAGCATAGCAATAACTGTCATTAGTATATTGTATATAATAGCTGTAAGTTTCAATCACTCTCTCTTCCTCTATAAAAGAGAGCCTCTCTGAACACTGTAAATTACACATTCAATATAATCAATACATTCCATTTATTTCCTCTCTCTCTATCAATTAATCTTTCAGTTTGCATGGTATAATTTGGAATAGCAAAGGTAACATATTGGACAAGTGTTGCTCTAACTACAAGGGACAAGAGGCTAGCTTTCCAACCAATCAATCTAGAATAAAGTTTATCAAGAATATGGTTAAAATGATCTTTGTTCACTTTTCTATGCATGAGGGGAATGCCCAAGTATTTTCCAAGATCCATGGTGAGGGGAATGTCACAAAAATTACTAAGCATTCTAGCTCTAGCTTGACTCACATTCGAAGATATGAACATTTTAGACTTTTGAATATTCACTTTGAGCCCTGAACAAGAACCGAACTCCTCCAAAACTTCCATAATTGTTTGACAATTCCTAGTATCAGCTTTGGCAAAGAGTAACAAGTCATCGACAAAAAGTAAATGGGATATAGGAGGCTCATTTCTAGAAGCTTTAACCCCTTTCCACAATCCATTATTCACCTTAGCAATAATGAGAAAGTCTTTCCATGCAAAGAACAAAAAGATAGGGTGACAAAAGGTCTCCTTGTCTCAGGTCTTTAGCCAAAGGAAACTCATCGAGCCTTTCACCATTCCAAAGAGTAGTAGAATTCACAGTAGTATCACACTATCGTTAAAACCATAACAAGATCTCAACAAAGAAAATTTGAATCCACTACAAGATAAGTATATTTCAACTAGATTGACACATAGAAACTTATCAATTATTTACTCGTTACTACTTCATGTCAGACTTTGTTCTTATAAACGTAGTTCATATGGAGAGGTTATTTGATAGTCTTAGAGTAATACTTATATCATTTGTCACTTGTCAAGTTATCTATTAAAAATCTAACAAAAAGTATTAAGTCCCATTATTTTAACCAATAAATATCAAGTTAATACGTGACATAGACTTTGTTCTAGGACCACCAAATAATTCCGTTCATATTTGCTTATTTGCTCATTTATTATAGGCTTATGTATGAAGTCATTAAATGTCACCTTATTTTGTCAATTATTGAATTTCCAGGAACCGTATATATATGGTATAATAAAGCTCTTCAATTTCTCCAGTGAAACCACTTCTGGTTAGAGCATAAGAGTTAGAATTGCTAACAAGATTTTAAATGGAAAGCAAATAGTTAAGATTTTTAGACATTGAAAAGTAATCAGAAATGACTCAATGTTGATTGGTTCCCCCCCCCCCCCCCCAAAAAAAAAAAAAAAAAAAAAATCTCTTATTCATGATTTCTTTTGCAGGAACTTGTTTTTATATCAAAAAGATTATGTTTAGACAAAAGATATATATAGAATTCTTTCATATTTAAAATTTGTATAGATAATTAATTGATGATTTTAAAAGATAAAATATTAAGTTCAATTTGAAGATAAACTTTAAAAAGATTAAGCTAAAATATATGGGACTATAACAAACTAACAAAAGATAAATATAGATCGTTAAAAAAATTATCATCTTTTTGGGATATTTATATCCGAATCTTAATCTTTTTTATTTAAATATTTTTTTTTATCTTTTATTTGAATTTTTATTTTTCAGTTCAAATCTAAATAGTTATATATATTGTACGGGAGCGAAATATTCTTAACCCTCCGTACGCCTTGAACGTCAAGCTTCCGTCAACGGCGTCGGTCTCTGCAACACAAAAACGGTGAGCTGCCCGGCGGTGGTGTGCCGGAAAAACCCTCCGACGCTCAAGTCAATTCAGTGAGGAAGAAGAGAATGAAGAGAGAATGTTTGTGAGAGTCAGTTCGCATACCTCTAACGTCGCTCCTGCTTCCTATTTCTAGGCTGGCCATGCAGCCTCAAGGTTGTGCGCGCACTACTTCTGCTGTCCTTCCCTGGACAGGTGGCAGTGCGCGCCTCTCACCACCTTACGCGTGTAAAGGTTTGTCCTCCAACCAGTACATGCAGAGCTTTTACAACGGTACTGAGGCGTTCGTGGAGCAGATGTCCTCTCCTTCACGCCATTGGCCCAGGTGGCACCCTTAACCGAGGTACCCTGACCGGCCTATCACTTGTGGAAAATTGCCATCACGTGCTCACAACCGTGCTAGGTGCCACCGACCTGTAACTCGGAACCAGGCAAAAGCATGACCACCTCGGCCGAACTATTCTGGACCGGTTCAGCAGGACCAGCCGGTTGCGAGGCATGCCGGCCTCCAACCGTTCTATCTTCAATCTCGGTCACACGAAGGCTGCCTACCCCAGGCGACCGGTTAGGTGCATACCGGGCTACCTTTTAGCTCGGCACCATCATCCGTAACCCTGGGCTCCGTCTATTTCGTGCAAGTCGCAGCTCGGCTAAGCAAGCTGGCGCATGACCGGTCAATATCTCCAACCGTTCAAGTTAGGTGGCCGGCCAAGTCGACGGAGGGGTTTGCCCGGCGCCGTGCAGTCCGTTACGTCCGACGTTATCTTAGCTCGGCCGTACAGTCTGGTGCAAATCTTCCCTCTCAATTGCCCCTTAATCCCATCCGAGCTATCGTGATTGGGATTATCTCTGTAACCAAGCCAACGGTCAGCGAGTTGCATCTTTTCCTAGCCGAGCATGATTGGAGCGATATCTGTCGCCGAGCTATCCAATTTGGTCGGTCATTTCCACGGTAGTCCTGTCAAGCATCGTACCACCGTACTGACAAACGCGTTCTCAGTGCCACGTGCTTCTGGGTGAGCAAAATTCGCTCGGCAGATAACTCCAAGGTGGGCAAGCAAGGTCAGCTTGGTGACTTTATTCTTTGGGAGCAAGCTCAGCTCGGCAAGAAACTCTAAGGTCGGCGAGCAAGGTCAGCTCGGCGACTTGCTTATGGGCGAGCAAGATCAGCTCGGCAAGGAACTCCATTGTCGGCGAGCAAGATCAGCTCGGTGACTTGCTTCTTGACGAGCAAGATTAGCTCGGCAAGGAACTCCAAGGTCAGCGAGCAGGGTCAGCTCGGCGATTTGTCTCTTGGCGAGCAAGATTAGATCGGCAAGAAACTCCCAGGTCGGCGAGCAAAATGCGCTCCGCGACTTGCTTCTTGGCGAGCAAGATCAGCTCGGCAAGGTACTCCAAGGTCGGCGAGCAAGGTCCGCTCGGCGACTTGTTTCTTGGCGAGCAAAATCAGCTCGGCAAGAAACTACAAGGTCAGGAGCAAGTTCCGCTCCGCCACTTGCTTCTTTGAGAGCAAGATCAGCTCGGCAAGGAACACCAAGGTCGGCGAGCAAGGTCCGCTCGGCGACTTGCGTCTTAGCGAGCAAGATCAGCTCGTTAAGGAACACCAAGGTCAGCGAGCAAAGTCCGCTCGGTGACTCGTTTCTTGGCGAGCAAGATCAGCTCGGCAAGGAACTCCAAGGTCGGCGAGCTAGGTCCGCTCGGCGACTTGCTTCTTGGCAAGCAAGATCAGCTCGTCAAGGAACACCAAGGTCGGCGAGCTAGGTCCGCTCGGCGACTTGCTTCTTGGCGAGCAAGATCAGCTTGTCAAGGAACACCAAGGTCCGCGAGCAAGGTCCGCTCGGCACCTTGCTTCTTCGCGAGCAAGATCAGCTCGGCATGGAACTCTAAGGTCGGCGAGCTAGGTCCGCTCGGCGACTTGCTTCTTGGCGAGCAAGATCAGCTCGGCAAGGAACTCCAAGGTCGGCGAGCTAGGTCCGCTCGGCGATTTGCTTCTTGGCGAGCAAGCTCAGCTCGGCAAGGAACTCCTGGGTCGGCGAGCTAGGTCCGCTCGGCGAGTTGCTTCTTGGCGAGCAAGCTCAGCTCGGCAAGGAACTCCAAGGTCGGCGAGCTAGGTCCGCTCGGCGACTTGTTTCTTGGCGAGCAAGGTCAGCTCGGCAAGAAACTCCAAGGTCAGCGAGCAAGGTCCGCTCGGCACCTTGCTTCTTCGCGAGCAAAATCAGCTCGGCAAGGAACTCCAAGGTCGGCGAGCTAGGTCCGCTCGGCGACTTGCTTCTTGGCGAGCAAGCTCAGCTCGGCAAGGAACTCCAAGGTCGGCGAGCTAGGTCCGCTCGGCGACTTGTTTCTTGGCGAGCAAGCTCAGCTCGGCAAGGAACTCCAGGGTCGGCGAGCTAGGTCCGCTCGGCGACTTGCTTCTTGGCGAGCAAGATCAGCTCGTCAAGGAACACCAAGGTCCGCGAGCAAGGTCCGCTCGGCACCTTGCTTCTTCGCGAGCAAGATCAGCTCGGCAAGGAACTCCAAAGTTGATCAAAACCGTCAACAAACCTCTTGCTGAGCAAAATTCGCCCAGCAAGGAATTTTGATCTTTTCGTCAAATTGATTGTTAGTTGCCCCTTGGACCGCCCTAAATCCGCTTGGCGAGGCAAAAATACAACAATCCTCAAGAAAATGGTCTACTTGTTTCATTGTGCCAATGGCAAAAAGGGTTACAAAAAATAGAACTAAGAACAAAACTTCAGATTGGCAGAGCTTGATGTTCTAGAAATGGATCGGCCATTTACAAACTGCAAGTTTTATGCCCCTTCTCCTCGGTCTTCTTACAGACGTCTTCCGAAAACCGAACTCCCTACATCTCTTCCATGGGGGTTTGCATGGCCATCATCTTGTCCGGCTGCATGAACCTTTCGCACTACTCTCTTGTTCTCTACTACCGGACTTGTCGTCACGGTAGTTGCGGCTGCGTCGTCTTCAACTCGGATGTGCTCATCAATGCGTTGCATGAGCAATTCCATGGTCAACGGTTGATTCATTGTGAGCGAGTTTCTCAGTTGATGTCCAACTGGAAGAGCGCGCTTATACTGAGTGATTGCAAGGTCGGTTGGGCAATCTAGGATCTCGTTGAAGGTCTCCCAATACTTAGCATTATATGCCTTCAAAGAACCTCCAGACTCCATCTTGACGCCCAGGAGATGGTTGACCTCCTTTGGTGTTCGAGTGTTAGTCTTGAATCTGGTGACAAAGGCTTCCGCTAGTTGCTGCCACCCCTCGATGCTCCCCTCCGGGAGCCTTTCGAACCACTTCAAGCCCAGTTCTCCTAGACTTGCTGGGAATATGAGGCACATCAAGGCATCGTTCCGTCGGTGCCCCGCCATCACTTGCCGGTAATGACTCACATGCATGTACGGATCCGTCTTGCCGTCGTACAAAGTGAATTTTGGCTGGTGGAATCCGGCAGGGAGTGGGGTGCCCTCAATCTCCGGGGACAACGGCGTGGATGTAAGCCTCGTCAATTCTTTGTCCACCAGTGCTGGAGCTATGCTTCTGGGTGCCGGCATCATCACTTCTTCGCTGCAACGAACTGGGGCACTTAGCCTCTGGAGCGCTGGCACCCTCTGAGCCTCCCGACGGCGCGCTCTCTCCTCCAGCACATCCCTGAGGTCCCTGGAACGGGAGGAGGCAGAGTATCGCGACGTTGATGACGGGCGCGAAGGGCGATAGGTGCTGTCGCGAGTGGTGGATCTGCTCTCTCGTTGGTCAGAGTCGCCAACCCCATAGTTCCTGGTGATGGAGATTGAATGAGTCCTCCTCTGGTGGCGACTGCTAGAGTGAGGGGAGGGGGTGCGCTTACTGAGGTTGCCCTCTCCAGCAACACCCTTCCCCTTCACTTGGCGCTTCAGAAGCTCCATCTCCGTCGCCATCTTACGAATGAGGGCCTCCTGATCCTTGAGTTTGTGCTCCAGGCGCTTCTCACGGGATTCCCCCCGGCGCCGGCGGCCCCCAGGACTCTGTGAGCGATCTGAACTCCTCCCACGCTTGTAACGCGTTCCTCGCGAAGAGGTTCCCAGGCCCGCCATGGTTGGGACATTAGGGGGGCCTTCTCTCCTTCGTACATATTCCGGAGTGACGCCATCGACGACGGACAGCGGAACTTCATCGTGATTGGCCATGGAAATGGCTGCAAAAGCTCGAAGAACAAGGGTTGTGAATCAAAGAATTCCCACAGACGGCGCCAATTGTACGGGGGGAAAATATTCTTAACCCTCCGTACGCCTTGAACGTCAAGCTTCCGTCAACGGCGTCGGTCTCTGCAACACAAAAACGGTGAGCTGCCCGGCGGTGGTGTGCCGGAAAAACCCTCCGACGCTCAAGTCAGTTCACTGAGGAAGAAGAGAATGAAGAGAGAAGAGCTTTGAGAGTTAGTTGGCCTACCTCTAACGTCGCTCCTGCTTCCTATTTCTAGGCTGGCCATGCAGCCTCAAGGTTGTGCGCGCACTACTTCTGCTGTCCTTCCCTGGACAGGTGGCAGTGCGCGCCTCTCACCACCTTACGCGTGTAAAGGTTTGTCCTCCAACCAGTACATGCAGAGCTTTTACAACGGTATTGAGGCGTTCGTGGAGCAGATGTCCTCTCCTTCACGCCATTGGCCCAGGTGGCACCCTTAACCGAGGTACCCTGACCGGCCTATCACTTGTGGAAAATTGCCATCACGTGCTCACAACCGTGCTAGGTGCCACCGACCTGTAACTCGGAACCAGGCAAAAGCATGACCACCTCGGCCGAACTATTCTGGACCGGTTCAGCAGGACCAGCCGGTTGCGAGGCATGCCGGCCTCCAACCGTTCTATCTTCAATCTCGGTCACACGAAGGCTGCCTACCCCAGGCGACCGGTTAGGTGCATACCGGGCTACCTTTTAGCTCGGCACCATCATCCGTAACCCTGGGCTCCGTCTATTTCGTGCAAGTCGCAGCTCGGCTAAGCAAGCTGGCGCATGACCAGTCAATATCTCCAACCGTTCAAGTTAGGTGGCCGGCCAAGTCGACGGAGGGGTTTGCCCGGCGCCGTGCAGTCCGTTACGTCCGACGTTATCTTAGCTCGGCCGTACAGTCTGGTGCAAATCTTCCCTCTCATATATATATATATATATAGTATATATTTTTATCTGTATTTTTTTGGTTCGTATATAAATAATTATCTTTTTATTTTAAAAATTATTTTTTTTAATTGTTCATATATAAATAGTTAACTTTTTATTTCTAAAATTAATTGACTCGTAATATGTTTTATTTAGTTATTTTTTAATCTTTTATTTGACTCTTTATATTATTTTGTGGTTGAAATTTGAATAGTTATCTTTTTATTTTTTTATTTTTTATTTTTATCTCTATCTCTTTGTTCTTCATATTCAAATATTTATCATTTTATTTAAATAAATATAATTCTTTTGGCCTTTGAGATTTAGATAATTGACAAATGATTAAAAATTATGAAAAATGGGAGAAGAGACTTGAGATGTGACACGTAGGAGAGAGAATCTGTAACAGTTTAACATTAAGAGTTTGGAAAATTCTCATACTCCACTATATTTGCTTATATATATATATATATATATATACTCGTGGTAACCCGTGTGATGCATGGAAAAATAGACTATATATATTTTGTGTGATAAATAAATCATCTTACTCTTAAATTATGTCTTAATAGTGATAAGCCATGATGTTAAGCCATCTGGGTAGATGTTAACAACAATTAACTTACAAAATTTCACACTAAAAATTGATATACATAAAAAATTATTAATTATAAAAATTATTGAGAATAATAGTATCATAATCATTTGATAACATAAATAACTTGTATCAAACTAAACAAAACATTAAAAGAGAGAAATTCTATAAACTCAGAAAAGTTATCATAAATTTACTTGGACTTTTTAATCAGTGGTGTATATTATTATTGTGGGATCAAATTATGAATAAATATCAACTTTTAATTATAATTTATAAGTAGTTTTTAAAAAAATTTAATCTAAGTTTGTTGCCTTGCTTATAAAAAGAACTTCTCAAACAAATCATTAATTGATTATATTAGCAACTCTCTATCTTTGATTTCCTGTATCAATGACACATGCATATCATATCAAAGTATAAATCCTTCTCCATAGTTTGAATAATACTTGCATAGTTCCTACATCATTTTAAAAAAATTAATCAAGATAAGAATTTCATAGGACTATAAAAATTATATAAGAAAACAGTTTTAATCCATTTTATTTATAAAAAAAAAATGATGAAAAATTATTTGAATTGTATTTGAAGAAATATAACAAATGATAGCTTTAATCATTATATACCCCCCAAAAAAAAAATTATATAGGTCACTCAACATAAAAATGGTCGAATACAAATAAAGTCATGGACATTGAATTAAATCATATGGGCTCTAAATTGATAGTATAATCTAGCAAATCAACTAATAATAACATAGAGATATTGACAAATATGTAGTACTTCCCTATCATCTTTGTATTATATTCATTAATTTCATATATCATATGAAAGTTTTACTCGTCTCAATTCTTCAATAAAATAAGGACCAAGAAAACAAATTTGATAAGAAATTGATTCTAAACTTTATTATTGAAAAAACAAAAATTTCAAAGAGAGAATTTAGAGATGGGATTAAAGTAATACTATAACGAATGACAGCTTTATAAAAAATAAAAACATAGCAATAATCTAATGCAAACTATTTTTAATAACTAATAGAAAGAATATCAAATTATTACCTTGTATAAATATAGTGATGAAAATTAATTTTGTGAGATTTTTATGCTGCCTTCTCCCATGCAGCCTTCATTATTTCATTATTAATACTCTTCTTATTCAGTGCCAACCAATTTCATTATTAATACTCTTCTCATTCAGAGCCAATAATTTTTTTTTATAATCTTTATCACTTGGTAGATAATAACGAATAATAAAAAAATTATCAAGAGAAGGTTAAGAATTTAATAGGAGATAAGAAGTTATAGATAAGGGCATTTCATAATGAGATAGAAAATTTAAAATAATAAAAAAAAGATAATATGTTATAGAAGAAGAAAAAAAATATGAGTAACTCAAAATAAAGATTAGATACGTATGTTTTTTATAGATATATAGATTAACAAATCATATCTTTACCTAAATTTTATTATTTTAATTTTTTGTAAATCAATTATTTAATCTTTATCTTTATCTGTAGGTCACAAAATTAAACTTTATAAATTATTTATCAATTTTTATATGTTTATTTATCTATAAGTCATGAAATTATTTTTTTAAATAATTTTTTTAATTTTTATCTTTATCTATAGGTCATGAAATAAATTTTCATAAATTAATTATGAATTTTTATATGTTTATCTATATTGAAATTAATTAAAGTACAAAATGAAGGGGAAAAAAGGGAGTAATTTCAATTTTTTAATAATCAATTATTTAATCTTTATCTTTATTTGTAGGCCATGAAATTAATTTTGATAAGTTATTTATCAACTTTTATATGTTTAATTTTGGGAAGAAATTTTAAATTATCTATAAGTTAGGAAATTATTTTTTTTTAATTAATTGTTTAATTTTTATCTTTATCTATAGACTATAAAATTAATTTTTAGTTTTTATATGTTTATCTATATGGAGCAATTTTGAAATTCAAATCTTTATCCATAAGCAATGAAATTGATTTTAATTCAATTTTTTTTAATCTTTATCACTTGGTAGATAATAACGAATAATAAAAATTATTAAGAGAATGTTAAGAATTTAATAGGAGATATGAAGTTATAGATAAGGGCATTTCACAAGATAAAAAATTTAAAATAAAAAAGACGATAATATGTGATAGAAGGAGAAAAAAATATGAGTAAATCAAAATAACGATTTAGATATATATGTTTATAGATTAACAAATCATATATTTATCTAAATTTTATTATTTTAATTTTTTATAAATCAATTATTTAATCTGTATCTTTATCTGGAGGCTATGAAATTAATCTTTATACACTATTTATCAATTTTTATATGTTTATTTATCTATAAGTCATGAAATTAATTTTTTAAAATAATTTTTAGAATTTTTATATTTATCTATAAGTCATGAAATAATTTTTCATAAATTCTTTATGAATGTTTATATGTTTATCTATAATGAAATTAATTAAAGTACAAAATGAAGGGGGAAAACAAGGAGTACTTTCGTTTTTTTTTTATTTTAAATCAATTATTTAATCTTTATCTTTATTTATAGGTCATGAAATTAATTTTTATAAGTTATTTATCAATTTTTATATGTTTATTTATGGGAAGAAATTTTAAATTATCTATAAGTTGTGAAATTAATTTTTTTAAATTAATTGTTTAATTTTTATTTTTATTTGTAGACTATAAAATTAATTTTTAGTTTTGTATGTTTATCTATATGGAGGAATTTTGAAATTCAAATCTTTATTCATAAGCAATGAAATTATTTTAAATTTTATCTATATAGAGGAATTTTGAAATTCAAATCTTTATCCATAAGCAATGAAATTAATTTTAATTTTAATTAATCAAACAAATAGAAAATGAATAAAAATAGAAAACATGAAAGGCAATCAAAGAAGGTTGCCACGTAGGAAATAGAGAGTTTTGAAATTATGAGAATTTAGGAATAAATATTTGAAGGCTTTTGACAAAACAACTACGTTTGATTATATTTTATATATATATATATAGAGTATAGATAGATATAGATCTATCATTCGAGCATAATAATCATTCATTAAAACTAAAAATATAAAATATAAAATATAAATATAAATATAAAAATCCGTAAAATCTTGTTTTGCATCATGAAGGGTTATCATTTTGGTTCTGAATTGAGGAGGGAGGTGCTTAGAATTGTGGTTTCAAAAACATTTGGTCTTATGATATGATCAGGATTACCATTCCTTCATCAAATAGACGTTCACATTAGTTCATAAAGTTCTGGATTCAAAAAAGAATTCATGCTTGGTTGGGGCCCCACAACTTTGTTTGAGAATGATTGTCAACCCAGAGTCTAGAGTTGGGGATTGTTAGTGTATAAATTGACTGCTTTTGAAGTTTTGATAAGAATGGTTTGAGTAGATCAAAAGATTATCTGCTCTCAAATTCTTTATCTATTTATTTTTATATCAATAGACTTTCAATTACTTTATTATTATATAAAATTATTTTAGACATGAAATTTTTAGGCACGATTCAAAAGTAATGTTAAGAATTATGAAAAAAATATTATAAAGTGTTTCATGAAGATTCTTCACCCTTGAATTACACATACAATAAAATATCACACGTTAATCAAATGATGAAAAAATCTTTATGAAGTATTTGATGATTTTTTTCATGATCCCTAACTAGGAATTGGGGATGCTGCTGCGCAAGCTGCGCAGCAGCAACTGCTGTGTAGCGAAATGGGCCTATTTCAGAGTCTATTTTGATAATCCGAACCGTTCATATTTTAGAACACATCAAGTAGAACATGTCTGATGTAACAACTAACAACTAGAACCCATCCGAACCGAACGGTTCTAGTTGATGTGTTCTAGTTGATGTGTCCAAATAAAAAATCATGTAACCCACTCTAGAACAGCCTAATCTAACAACTAACAACTAATATTTGCCGATCAAAAAAAAAAAAAAAAAAAAAAAAGTAGAACATGCCTGTAAAAAATAAAGTTAATCGGATATCCTTTATCCATACATCCACCCATATTTGTATTCATTTTAATACTTTAAATCACAATTATTTTTTATTTCTATATATAAAAATGTAAGTGGATGAATGGATAAACGATATCCGATTAACTTGATTTTTTACAGGCATATTCTACTTGATATATTCTAAAATATGAATGGTTCGGATTATCGAAATGGGTCCATTTCTTTTTTGATTCAAAGGAAAATGGACTCATTTCGCTACACAACAGTTGCTGCCGCGCAGCCCACGCAGCAACATTCCCAATTCCCCCTAACATTACTCATGATTTAATAATTAGGGATGCATTTGAGAAGAGAAATAAAAAAAAATTGTAATAGAGAATCTTGTGCCTATTAGGTGATATCAGCTTAATGGGTAGACAAAATGTAGTTGCAACATTTTCATACATCTGAAGAATGGTTTAAGTAATTTATTTGTGGAAAAAAAAATATTAGGTGCTCTTAGAGAAATGTTCCAAACTATTTATCAATCTCGTGATATCTTCTAAAACATCAACTACAAAAAAAACATATCACACAGTCTAAAGAACTATTTAATTGAGCACCGCATAAATTTGCTAAAAAAACACTTAAAAATTTCTCATGTTTGTGGCTCAAAATCAATTATTATTTGCTCATTTGGTCTGCCATCATGACACTAATGAAGTTATCACCAAGAACTATTTATCACTAAAAGTTTTGACATGTATTGCATATAACATACATGGGATAAAATATTTTACCAGAATCCTTCATTTTATTTTATTTTTTTTTATTATTTTTTTTTTTTTGTGACGTCTTACGTGTTGTAGTAGGTTTCATTATTTTTAATATAGTACATCCTAATAAAATATTTTACAATAACTGTGTCACTTCTTACATGGGCTTAATTTTAGCTTTTCCACTTGATACGGGTAAGCCCATAAGGTTTCATTATTTTTTATTTAATATAGTACATCCTAATAAAATATTTTACAATAACTGTGTCACTTCTTACATGGGCTTAATTTTAGCTTTTCCACTTGATACAGGTAAGCCCATTAAGGATATAGCCCACAACTTAGGGCCCAATACATAATTCAAATACTAAAGTCCAACATTGCTGGAGCTCAACATGGCATTAAGAACCAATGACATCTGAACACGTGGCAAGAGAAAGACAAGCCACATAAGCGGACAAAGATCCTGCAAAGTTATTACACTGCACATCAGCCATTAATGGAGTTCCTTACAGCATTTATTGTGATAACCCCTCCCCGTCGGGACAGAACGGCTTCACCATGAACAAGGCAAGCTAGAGCGTAGACTTTCGGTCAAGATGATAGGTCGGAAGGGACAACGAAATAATTACCAGAGGATATAAGTAGGTATCGAAGACAAGAAGAAGGTTAAGCTTTTCTATCACGAATCTATCTCTACATTCCATCTCTTTTTCTAACTTGCTCGTCGGAGGGTTCGTTGGGGGACTCCCCGTTCCCCGTTGAACTCTTGTGCAGGTCTCTCGGTGGGCTTGGTACCTCAGGCACCGGTTTGGGAAGCGTGGATCAATCCGACCCGTTCCATTTGGAACACGTTGTATCATCACCACTAAATTCTTACATTACACAAACCAACCCTTCAAAATGTTGAACAAGTCATGCGTTTGAGCATTGGCATGGAAGTGCTGACGTAGAATGACCTTGGTGTATATATAGAATGCCATGCATGCAATTGTTAGCCCAACTCAAAAGACCCACTGCCCATTCCAAAGTTGGCCTCCTCTCACCATAGCCGGCCCAAAACACCTTGTTGGGTACATCATAGCTCCGACATATCCCTTCGTGATGGTGACTGTGGTCGAGATAAACACCAAAAGGCCGATCACTAATCCAACGATCGAGAAAGCAACAACATGGCCCAATGCCTTTGCTTGGCGATCGTCGAAAGCAATACATATTGAAGCAAAAAGGAACACAAAAGTGCATATGATCTTGAGCCAAAGTGCCTGGCCCATTGCAAGGCCTGTCACAATGGGCCTATTTGGCCCAGGTGCAATGACTAAGAGGGTACAACCCCCAAGTAAGAAGGTTTGCTCAATGGTGCTACTGACCACGACTTTGAGTGCTAGTGCCCCTAAAGCACCTCCAAGGCATGGGCCACAATATAGACCGCGGCACGCGAAAAGGATATAAGGCCGACGAGGGCGGCAGAGAAGGAGATAATGGGGTTGATGTGGCCTCCAGAAATAGCGAAGGTGGCAAGAATTAGTATTGTAATAGTAAGGCCAACAAAGATTGATATTATTAGGTTTGGTGTGATGGTTTTGGTTTCACAAGTAGAGATGACTATGGTGTCGATCATGAAGACAAGGATCGTCGTGCCAAGGAGCTCTCCTAATGATGCTCACCAGACCTAATAATTAGTTATGGTGTTAGTACAAATTGAGTTTTTCGTTAGGAATACAAAAACTAAATATAGAACAGATGACTAGTTTTTCATTATGAATTTAGTTTCTTTGTTTTTTATTTGTGTGCTCAATTTCTGTGTTCCTAACACTAGTGGACACATGTAAATTGCACGTAAAAACTAACATTAGAGGAAAAGGTGTCCTTTAATCGCAGCCTTTCAACCAATGTAGCCGAAGCTTGCTTCTTCCCTTCCTCGATGTTCTAGTTTTGCTCTGTCCTGCAAAAAGTGGCCAAATGTTCAGGTAACTAATGACTATCTAACACCAAAGAGAGGTGGGATGGGGCCATATCTTAGCTCCAAATTATTTAGTCTACAAAATAAGAAGAAAAATATACCATTGAGAATGTTTGAATTCAATGGATAATTTCCTTTACTAGACAAAATAAGAAAGTTTTTGAATTATTTCAATTACGTCAGATGATCTTTTGAATTAGTTA
This sequence comes from Camellia granthamiana, assembly GCA_036172215.1. Taxonomy (NCBI): domain Eukaryota; kingdom Viridiplantae; phylum Streptophyta; class Magnoliopsida; order Ericales; family Theaceae; genus Camellia; species Camellia granthamiana. Next base: position 120,459,003 of record CM069905.1, read on the forward strand.
AGAAAAGAAATATCCAATTTATAGTTGACACTCTCTATGGTTTTATTTGCTACTTCAATAAATTTGCTTAATTATATTGCAAAGGCTCCTGATTCGACTTTGATTGTATAGTGTGAGGAAACAATGAAATTAATTAAGAAACTTACTCTACTTTTAAAAAGAAAGGTTGAATTTTATCATTACCAAGGCTTTCTTCATCTTCCTCAACTCTCAAATTTACAGCCATCTTTTGTTAGTTTGCAAGAACACTTGTTTTAGCTTTTGTTATTTCTATTACATTTTGCCTAGAACTAAAGAGAAATAGTAATGCTATATAAGCAAAAATTTTATTTAGAACGATGTGACTTTATATGATCCTCTCATTAAGAATTATACTCATACACAAAAGTTTTGTTTGTATTTACTTTGTTCATTAAGTAATATTATACAGAAAGAAAGGTTAACTTTAGGATAAAACCTATCGGGTTGACTGTTAATTATAAAAGCATCATCTTTACATCACTCTGACGTGTTTTTTTTTTTTTTGCATAATTTAGTTTTGTAAGATTGAACCTTTTTTTTAGTTACTTTTATAATCACTAGTTTTTAGATACATTTTTTTAACTTTTGCCAAACAAAAGTTTAGAATTTGAACTAAGTCATCCATGATGTTGAAGTGTAAGTCATGCATAATGGTGAAGTATACTGATGACACAAGTCATTATCACGATCCACGAGCAGGTACTAAGTGGGTTACATGATTTTTTATTTGGACAACATTGGCAACCATGAAATGAAGAGAACAATTGGGTACAAAAAATCTACTCTAAGCACATATATGTGTTCTCATTAAGATTTTATTTCATTTTTTCCACAAAATCAACCACAAGTTACTTCTGATGATTTATGAGCCATTAAGTGGTAAACAGAAGTCATTATACCTTTGCACTTTGCTGGAAAGCCCTTCGTCTCGTTGGTAATGGAACAAATCATTTCTTTCTACACTAAAATCACGCATTTCGTTTTACAAAAATCTCTTCTCAATACATGATTTGATTTGAATAGCCTCCTCTTATCTCATGTAATGGTTCACATCAAGCCGAGTCAGAATTTACCTATGAAAATAGTGCTTAAGCTAAGCCTGATGGGCTTTTCCTATAAAGGTCAGGTTAGGCTAGGTCATCCGAGAACTAAAAGCTTTGGTGCTGTTTGGTAACACTTACATTTTCAGTTTATATTTACAAAAATTTTAAAAACTCAAATAAAAACTTGTTTGGTAAAATTTTTGATTTATAAATCAGTGGTCTCAGTTTATAAATTTGGCCAAAAAATGAAAACACAAAAACTGTGTTTCCATTTTGAGTTTTCAGTTTTTTTTTTTTTTTACCACCCAACACTAGCCACCACCCGCCACCATTTTTTACCACCGTCTTCCGCCGCCACCACCACCACCTGCCACCACTACTCACCACCCACCTACCACCACCATGCACCACCCGCCACCACCACCCACCAACCACCACCCACCTGCCACCCACTCGCCGCCACCACCACCCACCCCTCGCCACCACCACCACCCACCACTCGCCGCCGCCGCCACCACCACCACCACCACCCACCCACCCCTCGCCACCACCACCGCCACCACCCGCCACCCGCTACTACCATCCACCGCCCGCCACCACCACCCGCCACCTACTTGCCACCACCACTCACCACCCACCTGCCACCACCATCCACCACCTGCCACAACCAGCCACCCACCACCACGACCCACCTGTCACCCACCCGCCACCACCACCACCACCACTATCAACCACCACCTACCCGCCACCCACCTGCCACCACCACCCATTCGCTACCACCTACCACCCGCCACCGTCACCCACCCACCCACCCACCACCACCACCACCCGCCATCCGCCACCCACCTGCCACCACCACCCACTCGCTACCACCCGCCACCCGCCACCGTGACCCACCCACCCACCACCACCAGCCACCTGCCACCATCCACCACCACCACCAGCCACCTGCCATCCACCCACCACCACCATCACCCACCACCCACCTGCCACCACCACCCACCACCCACCACCACCACCCACTCGCTACCACCTACCACTCGCCACCATCACCCACCCACCTACCACCACCACCACCCGCACCTGCCACCCACCACCACAACCCACAACCCACCACCCACCACCACCACCACCACCACCACGCTACCACCCACCCCCCGCCACCGTTACCCACCCACCATCCACCCACCATCACCACCCACCATCCACCCACCATCACCCGCCATCCAACACCCACCTGCCACCACCACCCCACTCGCTACCACCCACCACCAGCCACCGTCACCCACCCACCCACTACCACCACCCACCCCCCACCACCCACCGTCACCACTTTCCACTACCATCTTCCGCCGCCACTTACCACCACTTGCCATTTCTCACTCTTTTTTATATTTTTAAAATTTTTTAAACATTTTTTCAATTACCAAACGCGTTTGTAGTTTATGTTTTTCTAAAAATAAACAAAAACCAGTTTATAAAATTTTTATAAATATAAACTGAAAACGTAAACGTTACCAAACACACCTTTATGTTCAAGCTCTGTCCAATGGATTTGACCTAGCATGGGCTAACGGGCCGGCTTGTTAGTCAAGTTTAAAAATTTAAGTTTCTTTCGGGAATATTGAATTTTAGTTTAAAAGTTAAAAATTCACTGTGCTTCGTTTGGCATGAGTTGTTTTAGTTAAATTAGTCAATAAAGACAAAATAGATTAATTTAGTCAATAAGACAAAATATCACATCCAAGTTATAATCATTTCATTTTTTTCTCTTACAACCATCAAATGAACTATATAAAAAAAAAAAAAAAAAATCAAAATTTAACCCCAACACAACTTTTTCAACCAGGCTAAAATAGTCATAAAGTCAGGCTAAATTAGCTCATTCCAAATGAGGACTACAAAAGTCAAGAAATTAACAAACTATACAACAACAACAACAACAACAACAACAACAAAAGTCAGAGATTTTATTTTCTCTCTATTTTTTACATAGTTTTTTTCGTAAAAAACTAAAAAATATCCCACATGTACTAAGTTTTTGATCTCATATTTTAATCAAAAAGTTACTAAAATAGCATGTTTCCAAATAAGACATGAGATTTGTGCTTATTTTTAGGATTATTATGTTATGATGTGCACCTTTAGGGGTACATACGATATGCACTTACCATAAAATGAATAACTTTATTACAAAATTTTGTAATATTAATTTCAAAATACGTAATCTTCTACAAAATTAGTGTAACAAAAATATCATAACCAAGCTATAAAATTTTACAACATCAATCACAAAATTTTGAACATAAATTATATCAACTTACAATGAGATTATACATTTTATAATTAATATTACAAAATTTTATGATAAAATTATAAATTTTTGTAGTAGAGTACATTTAAAGAGATGTATGCCATATGATTTCTCTTGATGACGACATGATGAAAATCAAATTTGTTGCAAAAATTCAACCATCTGCGATGGTTACTTTTGGGTACACCAAAAAAAAATAAAAAATAATAAAATAACTTCCTAATCTATTAATTTATTAATTTATTTAAATCACATCAATTCTTTACCCTTTATACCCAAAACAATCTGAAATCATCCCTCCCTTCCCCAAATTTTTGAACCAAACCTTGTACACTTTTTTTGACTTCTTTCTTACATTGTACACTTGTCTCCCGCTTCTCTCTCTCTCTCTCTCTCTCTCTCTCTCCCAAAATTTTGAACCTAACCTTGTACACTTTTGTTGACTTCTAGCATTACACACTTGTCTCCCACACTTCAGCACTAGATCTTTACTTTGTTCCACCACAAAATATGTCCCTCACCCCTCACCAGATCGTTGCTTTGCTCCAATGTGTCCTCCATCTTGCTATCCGTAATTTCTGGTAAGACTCTCCTGTTTGGATTGGATTGAGATTAGGAAATTCGATTGGACATCAAGGTTGGAAACCTAGATTTTGGAAAGAAAAAATAAAATAAAATAAAAATATTATTAAACAATGTAAACTAACTAATTGTGTTTCCTCTTGTAGTCGCATAATTCAATGTCTCGTTTAAATTAAGCACAAACAAACTTCTCTAGTCTAAGAAGACGGCTCCCACTATATGGTTCAACAAACAAATGTAAGTTTGAATAATAGAACCAGCAACTTCCATCCCGGGACCCCAATGTCAAAGGGCAGTGGCGGATCCATAAATTGTAAAAAATACGGACTAAGGTGAAATTATAAGTTATTTTTTTTTACACCTAAGTAAAATTCATATAGATTTTGGACGTTTAAAATGTAAAGGGTAAATTATGCAAATAGTCACTATACTTTACACGACATGTTAATTTGGTCCCTATATTTTCAATTTGCTCGATTTTGTTCCTTAATTTAACAGATTGTGTTATTTTAGTCCAATAAATAACGGTTGTTAAATTAATTTAACGGAAAATCAAATAATGTGTCAATTTGGTCCCTGTACTTTACACAATGTGTCAATTTGGTCCCTGTAGTTTCAATTTTTTCGATTTTGACAGGGACTAAATTGACACATTGTAAAAAATACAAGAACCAAATTGACACATTGTTTGACTTTCAGTTAAATTAACTTAACAACCGTTATTTATTGGACTAAAATGACACAATCTGTTAAATTAGGAGGCAAAATCGAGCAAACTGAAACTACAGGGACCAAATTGACACATCAAGTAAAGTACAGGGACTATTTGCATAATTTTCCCAAATGCAAATTTCTTTTATAAATACTCAAAATTATTTAGGCAAATAAGATTTTTGAGAATTTAGAATTACTGATAATCTAATTACCAGAGTATGTCCTTGCCCTCTATGCATGACAGAACAATGGTGAGAATTGAGACGTGAGTAAAAGGTTTGGAGGCCAAAGCACTGCTTATGTGGTTAACTCATATGTCTATATCTAGCATTATTTATTGCAAATTCCTAAGCCTTCCCCAATTAGCATGCAGTAAGAGTCAATGGCAACGACATTTTTAAAAGGATGATCACTTTGTCAAACAGATGGAAAAGGAAAAGGGAAGCAACCGTAAAAACAAAAAATGAAAGAAGAAAAACGAAAGTAAAATCAAAGGTAAGTTAGATATTGAGTGAAATGATGTTTAAATTTTATAATTCAATGGAAAGTACAAAACTCAAGTATGAAAGCTTACTAAAAGACTGACTTTCATTCACTAGGCCAGCGTGAAACTAAGAAAGAGAGATGTGCTTGAACTATAGGAAATCATTATTCAAAGGATCTGATGTGTGAATCATAATAGAATTTCTTCCCCATTTCCTTCATTTTTTTTATTAGCAAAAGAAAGAAGCTATATTGATAAATATACGAGTACATCATATCAGTACAGTCGAAGCGGATGGGTGCATACAAACAGCATCATAGCAGAAACACAACGATTGATGCCCGCCCAATTATGTGCTAACACACCATCAAGAGTTGTTGAGAATCCAACCACCACCGGAATAACATGCAGAAAACAAAATCAAAATACAAATAGCACTAACCCACCCGTCAGCCAACCCCCCCCCCCCCCCCCCCCAAAAAAAAAAAAAAGAAAAAGAAAAAGAAAAAGAAAAAGAAAAAGAAAAACCCCAAAACTGTCACCCTTGTTCCTACAAACATTTCCTCACTTGCTGGATATTGGAGACAACATCATTGATAGAAAAAGAGCAACCAGCAGCATATGATTTCAACCAGAAAGCTACTCTCAATTTAATGAGATCACATAACTCCACCAAGTTTGGTTGTAAACTTGAAAAAATGCATTCATTTCTGCATTTTCATACTGACCAAATCACAGCAGCAGGGATAACTCTTTAAACCATTTTCTTTTTATCGGCAAAAAAACTTTATTGATGCAAGAGACAAGTACAAAGTACAAAACAAATTACATTAATAAAGAAAAGGGGAATGCAAAAGCATCACAATGAGCTAAGACATTCCAAGTAGGTTGGCACCAAAAAGCCCATCCTATCATTTGCCAGCACTCCCAGAGTTGGTGAGAAACCAACGAGAAAACAAACCAACCACCAAAACAACAACAGCACAGCTGAGTAGCCAAATCAAACACACCCACAGGAGAGCACACCAGAGTCCATCACAGACCTCATAAGCCAGATCTTACATAAGCTCAAACTCCAGTTCTTATGCAAAACAAATTAGCTCAACCAGATAACCTCTTAACCCAGAAAGACACTCAACCACCAGACCTGAGACAAAACTTTACATGCTGAGAAATCAACCATAGCAGCAGCCCCTGTTCACACACAAAACAAAACACAACCAAGGAACATAACAGAATTATAAACCTGACCTTCCTTCTTTCTAAACTTCTAGCTCACACTACAAGAAAAAACACATTTGGCGATTAACAATTTAGTCGCCAAAATTCAATTTTTAGTCGCCAAAAGTCGGTTTTTAAGTTTCCCTGACTAAATTTTTTAGTCGCCGGTTTTGGTCGCTGCTAAATAGTCAGGAAAGGTATTGGCGACTAAAAAACTTTTAGTCACCAAAAAGCAAGTCTTTAGCGACTAAAACTTTGGTCGCCAATAGTCAATTATATTTTTTAAATTATACATTTGGCGACTAAATTTTTAGTCGCCAATAGTCAATTATATTTTTTTAAATTATACATTTACCGACTAAAAATATAGTCGCCAAAAGCTCAGTCCGAAAAAAATAAATAAATTACACCTTGCTCTTGTGGAGATTTGAACCATCAACCTTATACAACACACTCCTTCCACTACGCCTCCATAACATCATATGATTATATATGCAACATATATTATTTATATAGTACTTAGACCTGTATTAATATAAAAATATATATATATATATATAAACATAATTATTTTTTATTGAACATAATTTATGTAAAAATAAATTTTTTAGTAGAAAAAAAAAAATGAGACCACTTTTGGCCACTAAACATAATTTTAGTTACCAATTCTATACTTTTGGCTACTAATTATTTTTTAGTCGTTCAAAAAAATTTCCCGTGCTAAAAATACCACTTTTGGCGACTAAACTTCTTTTAGTCACCAAAAAGCCTCACTTTCGGCTACTAAACATGTTTTTAGTAGTCGAATGCTTCACTTTTGGCTGCTAATTTTTTTTTAGTTGCTAAAGGGCCTTACTTTTGGCTACTAAAATTTTTTTAGTCGGTAAAAGCCTCGCTTTTGGCGACGAAACAAATTTTTAGTCGCCGAATGCCTCACTTTTGGCTACTAAATTTTTTTTAGTCGCCAAAAGGCCTTACGTTTGGCTACTAAAATTTTTTTAGTCGCTAAAAGCCATATATCGGCAACCAAACAAATTTTTAGTCGCCAAAACCTATACTTTTGGCTACTAAATTTTTTTAGTTGCCAAAAATCTTTACTTTTGGCTACTAATGCATTTTTAGTCGCCAAATGCTATACTTTCAGCGACGAAATGTGATTTTTTAGTCGCCAATAGTGCTTTTTCTTGTAGTGTCAACCACCACTGTGACAAACTCTCAATAGAACCTAGTACTATCCATGGCAGCCCCCACCAATGAATTATACACACTACAACAAAGTGCACCTTTGGTGACTAATTTTGGTGTCTAAAAGATTTTTAGTCACCAAAAGTACAATTTTTGGCGACTAAAAACTAATTTTGTCGGCATTGGTTCAAGATCTCGCTACTAAAATATTTTAGTCAATAAATATTTATTAATTGGCAACTAAATTCAAATTTAGTTGGCAAAAATTCAACTTTTAGCGACTAAACAGGATATTGGTCACTATTAGTATAGATTTTAGGCTAGAAAAAATAAATTTAATAGGGATTTTATTGTTGTTTCCCGACTAAAATATAAATTAGTCGCGAAAGAGGACGTTTGGCGACTAGGATTTTCGTCGCTGTTGAGTGATATTTGGCTACAAAAGTAGTTAGTCGGCATAATTCATTCCTTTCCCGACCAAAAATCAAATTAGTCGCTAAATGTTGAAATTTCAACGCGCGCCAATTCTTTTATTGCTGCGCGCATTGATCTCTGTTAGGGCAACACAACTTCACAACAATGTATGACTCTCACACCTCACCAACCTCACAGAAATCACCTCCTCACCGTAGCCTACCGTACGAGCGACATTGCGATGGCCACCGCCACTGCCACCGCCACCGTCACCGTTGCAAATCACCACCGTCACAGCCGCACATCATAGGTTCTCTCTCTCTCTCTCTCTCTCTCTCTTGCTCTCCTTCTTGGTCTGTCTGTGCGTCCGTCTCTCACTCATTCGCACAGTCTCTCTGTCTGCCTCTATTTGTCTGTCTGTCTGTTTGTCTCTCTCTCCCCTCCTTTCTCTGTTTCCCCCTTTTTTGACGCTATAGGGTTCATTCAAATATGTGGCTGTAATTGATTAAAAATTTTAAAGAAGATGTTTAATATTTGTGTGTCTCTGCATATCTAATGCTTTGTACACGTATTGCAAGCTTCTCTCTCTCTCTTGCTCGACCTCTCTCACTCACAGTCTTTTTCTGTTTCTCTCTCTCTCACTCTCTCTATGTTTCCTCCTTTTCTGACATTGTTGCTTTAGGGGTTTTTTTTCAAAATTTAATGTATGTGGCTGTAATTTATTAAAAATTACAAAGATGATGTTTAATATATGAACAAATCATATGAATTTTTATGATTCTGTCATCTGAAGCTAAAGATTTCTCTTCATAAATTCAATAAAGTTACTATCATGTCATTTTCAATAAAATTTTTGCATTAATTTTGTTGAATTCTGATTGTTCTTTCACAAAGGAATTTTTAAATGCAATTGATGGTGTCAAATCATCATAGCCACAAAAAAAAAAAAGATGATCTCAAAGAGAGTCACTTAGTTGTATTGTGGTGGTCCAATGAAGAATGATATGTATTCCTATGAGGGGAATGTTTGATGTAGATAACTTTTTTTAGTTTCTTTTATATTTTTACATTTGGTTGTCCGGAGTTCTTTTACCCTTGATGGTATTGGTTTCTGTCTTGGGATGTAGCTCTTTCCATTGCACAAGTTCTTCTAACTTCAATAAATTCTTTTCTTTGCCAATCTGAAAAAAAGAAAGAAAGAAGAACATGCAGAAGTGAAATTTTTGAACCTAGTTTACTTGAATTTTTTTTACCTTATATTGTATTTAAAGTTTGTTTGGTTATTGACTTGACCAATTTGAAACTTTTTCACCTTAATTTTGTGTGTTAAGTTTGCTTGTTTAGAGTATTAATAAGTTTTCTTCATTTTGGATAATGCTAATTTCCTTTTGTACACCACCAGTATTACAGTCCCAAACTTTCATTTTTCTAATTGATTTCCAGAGTTGCCTGATGCAGCAACTCTTGTGTTTCCTCTTTTTTCGCTTTCCTTTCGTCTTGTCTTTTATTTTTTTCTCCCTTCTTTCATTTCTTTTTCTTCTACTACGCAACAAAGCAACTTGAAAAACCTAGAAATCCCCTAGATGTTAATTTGTGATTATATATCAATTTTAAGCAGTAAATAACAATCCCAATCAAACAATGAAAACAAATCAACACAATGATTTTACGTGGGAAAACCACAATTGAAGCCTGTCCAATTGTGATAAAAAAAAAAACCACGGCCAAAAGTCACAAAACAATCCACTAAAAAGACATAAAGGAATTACACAAGTATACTCTCAATTACCTAGCGAATCCACACTCGAATTGAACCAACCCCTATGTGCCTCTTCCAGCCCGTCTTCACCTCAGAATTGTCTTGCCCAACGTTGAATCCATAATGCCGATGTCAAATCACGACGATGAGCCACTCCAGAATCCACCAAAGCTGCCGGCTCAAATTCTCCAGAATCTACCGAAGAACAACTCTCTCTTTTGTATAGAATAAACAAACAATCCTTTAATGTATACTTCTTAAACCATGAGTTGAATACTCAAATCAAACATCAAAGAAAACTAGCAAAATAGCCCCAGATATACACCCTAATATCCAAGAAGAAGATCTGGAAGTGTAACCCTAAAATCTGATTGAATCACATATTTATAGCAATCTGTTCTGCGATCTCCGCTCGAGCACCAGAATGGCCGTTGGAGCAGACTGACGTTCGAGCGTAGGAATTTCTGCTTGAGCGGGAAAAAACATCTCCCAGTATTTTTGCAGGCGATCAAACTTTTGGAACCAAGGATTCTCCGCTCGAGCGGGGGAATGTTCGCTCGAGCAGACAAGCAACTTCGAATGCATTTTTGCATTTTGCATTTTGCTTCGGGGGCGCTGCCCCTCAACCCCACCGTGGCACTGCCCCGGACCCGCCAAGGGGCGCTGCCCCCTAGACCCCTGCAAGCTGACCGAGCAGCTTGATCCTCGTCATAGTCAGGGAAGTGGCAATCATGAAAGAATTAGCACCACAAACTACTCTGCAAGGCACAATTTGGGTTAGATTCATATCTAAGTACTCATAACCTCACTGAAATAAAAGAGCGAATAAAATTACAACTGAAAGGAGTTTTGTCAAACGGGATTGCCAAGAATAAAAACCTAACACAACTCCATGTTGTTGCTGCTGCTGCAACAGTCCTTTCCTCTTCTCCACCACCGCAGTGGCCAACCAACTCCCTATGCCCCTTCATCCTATCACCATGCACCGAGAATGAAAGAAAAAAAATACTCCTCTGCAGTATTACATTAGGAATTCAAATATGTTAATACCATTGTATACTTTTCACTACTTTAATACTTGTTCAAATTAGAAATAAGAGATAGTATCACATTCATTTACCATTGATGATCAACATTGTTCTTCCTAGTGTTTCTCTCACATATTTATATTATTTTACTAAAATGCATTGCTTTTACTATATTTGTTTCAGTTCCCTTGAATTGTGGTGAGTACATGTATTTTCCCAAAACTATTTTTTATCTGGCATATTTTCTGACTAGCATGTCTTTTCTCACACCATAAACCACTACCTTTTTATCAGGATCTTTTGATTTATGTCATGTTGATAAGATTAGGCTAAAAAATAGCTCTTCAGATTAAACTGGTTTGGGAAAGTATAGTACACTGTTTTATAAAAAATTCATGATTAAAAGGGAAAGTATAGTACACTAGTTTTTTTTTTATCATATTGGGATCTTAACATAATCAAATATATAAAAGGTGGTGAATTTAGCAATTCCATTTTTTTTAGGAAAATGCAATGGATTTTTCTATAATTATATATTTTCTTTTTCTTATTGTGTGTGTATGTGTATATAATGCTCTGTCTACATATGCATGTGAATCAATCAGTAGAATTATTGCCACTGAACAGCAGTTGGATCATTCAATTCACACTACATAAGGCACCGAGTTTGTATCCTGAAATTTTTTATGAAGTGGGTATATTTTGTTTTAATATTATTTATTATCTCTTTATGCTCTTTATGAGTTGGGTGATGGCAAATAACTATTAACTTATGTGATGCTGCCCCCACTGTGATTATTGGATATAAAATGCTTGTTGTTGCTTTATTGCATAAAATTGTATAGTATGATTGGTGTTTACCCAGTTGCTAAAATATGAATGCGGTTCGATCTTACAATAATTACAAACTTTTTAACGTTTCCTAGAATTATGACATTAGTGGATTTTGCAAACATCAGAACTATACAACCAAAAGATTTGATGTAGCTCGGTTTCCATGGATACTATTCAAATTGTAGAAATTCCTAGCCTTGAATTGTAGATTTTCTTCTCAGTGTCATGTTCCCAATTTTGCCTTGCGTTAATTTGATTGCTACATAGTAGGTTATTTTTATTTATTTATTTTGTATTAAGGGGCTACTCTTAATCTTCTTCCTTGTGTAATTTTATTATGCATTCTAAATTCCTTCTTTCATTGTTCATTTTTTTAAAACTAACTATTAGTTTTTATTTGGTTTTTTGTGTTCTTTTATCATGAAGACAATATTGCATCTATTGTGGGCAACTTAATTGGCATCTGCTGTTGGTTTTAATTCTATTGACTTTTGTTTTTCTTTACTTGCATTTTTAGGGGTGGTTTTAAGTAATTGTAGTATTTAGTCAAAAATAAAGCAGAGAATAATCGTGTCAACCATTCTCAGTCTTGGGTTTTCTTTGATAAACTTGCAACAGATTCGTAGTCCATCACCTCCACAACCAAACTTCATATTACACTCTTAACAATCACACTGTTATTTTTGCTTAGTTGACTACTACAAAAATTGGAATGATAAAGCATCAGGAATGCTATTTCGTTAGTTTCTTTTCTAGATTTGGCTTTGGTGATGTAGAATGGACTTTGACATATGAGTGTAATTTGGAGCACAATTTATTGACTATGGGTTTCGGTTAAAATATTTTAATACTTTATTTGGCACCTTTTTTTGGTGAAGAAATAAAAATCTCACAACTTCATAGGTTAGTTGATAAAAGAAGGATTCAAACATCCTACGTTTCCTTTAGCTTTTTTCAAGTGTTGAAATGTTTCTTTTAGATTTCTTCTATTTCCCTCCTCAGTAGCCCCCCCATTATTAGTGGTATCAACCTTCTCCATCATCTCACTTGCAGACAAGCTCCCTCTATTATTTTTCGAGAATAATTTATAACATTCTTTTCGCATGGTGCAGATGGGCTCCCGGGAACTCCCCGATATCCGCGCCTGCGAGGGGGCGCGAATCTCGTTTTGTTCCAAGCTACTACAGTTCGGACTCAATGTCACGGTTTTGAATCTGATCTAGCAAAGTGCAATGCAAGACCAATAAATCACCAAAGAGTCCAAATCCGGCAAATCGTTTGGAAAACTGATTTTTATCAAGAAGTGCCAAACATGGACTGCTTTGTCAGATACAAAGTCGCCACCTAAATATTTCATTTTTGGGGGGAATTTAGGAAACCCTGACTCATGCCGAAGGCCACGTGTCTGTCATCACCAAAGTTGTCTCGGCTCGGGAACTTAGGTACGGGAGGGGAAGGTCATGCAATGAGCACTCCCGCTCGCTCGATCAAAGATTGGCTTGTACTAAGCATGATATTTCGTTTTTGAAAAACACATGTGCTCTTATTCCGATTAATTTAGCTAATCTTACTATACGATGCGCACAGCATACAAGTATAGACTAGATCGCCTAATTTGGAACAAAACATTGCATATTTGTTTGAAAATGGTTTGGAGTTTGCTACTCATAAGTAGGCTAAATCAGGGATTTTAATGAATTGTTCCAATTCGAGTAATCCAACCTTCACCCACAGGCATTCAGGCAGTTAATTCAACTAAGTAATTAGCCTTATGGCAAGCATGCTTTCATGGCAGTCAATAACACACATGCAGTATGCTAAAGCGTAAACACTCACAGTGTACTCCGAGCCAAAACAGAGAACTAATTAAAAATCATGCATGATCCTAGTTCATGTTGAGATGGCTAATGCAACATATGCAAAAATGCAATTAAAATAGGCTCAGCTATTCTAAGATGGCATATGAAATGCAACTTGGTACATGTATTCAAACAGGAATTAAAATACAATGCAGTTAGTATGATGCGCCGAGCCCGGTGTATGCAAGACAGATGAATGAATGCACGCATGCAAGCATAAGGTATGCTAATTGAAATATGCCCTAAAACTAACCATCATAAACGGTTAAGTAAAAGGGAAAAAGAAATGGGGATTGGAAGACATGCATCACACACACGCACGGTTATTACAACAGTGTGCCCTCTCGAGGGAGGGACCAAATAAGAAGCTAACTAGCTAATCTAAGCTAATTACACTAATTATTACAAATCAACGAAGCTAATTAACTAATCCTAGCTAACTAACTATTACAAAATAATTAAGCAGCTAAACGCATTAACTACTTAAGTTACAAGCCAAAGCTTAAACTAGCTATTCACATTAGCTAAGTAAAGCAGTAAACAAAGGTGCCCTCAGAGGAAAGAATACATGCATGCCCGGTCGCCTCGTTTGAAAATCCGTCGCGATGCCCCAACTTGCCTCTGTTTGCAACTGCTCTCAGAAACTTGCACCAAGCTCCAGAAAGCTTCTAACACACCTTGGGGACCTGTGGGAGGGTGGCTGACCAGTTGTTGCTGCCAAACTCCAGTTTTTTGCAACAGAGAGCAAGAAAGGGCATGGCAATGTATTTGCAAGGTATGTGTGCACAACCACCCTCCCTATCATTTCATAAGCTCAAGGGAGTGTAGTTCTCGACCCTGGGGCCACCAATCGTGCATTTCAATACATGATGGCCGAAAAGCGAAGTTGCACAATTCAATATGAAAATGAATGCACAAGTAAACACATAAAGCCTAAAACTCTATCATATAGGATCAAGAGCTTCGGCGACCGGGAATTAAGGCACGTTTCATCACTGTAAGTAAGAAACGTCCCTCGTTTCTCGTGTTTGGACTAACACCTATTCCAAACAAAATGCAACACAAGCATGGCATACACAATGCGACTCAAACATGCAAACATGCAATGCAATGAAACAAGCATATGAAGAATATGCAAGGGACAAGCATGCAAACATGCAAGGCAAAATAACATAGCATACTCGATGCTCGATGGCATGCATGCTCAATGCAAAGCAACTTTAGATTCTAAATACAATGTAATGCATGCATGCACAATGCAATGCAACAAGGGCAACTTATCAATGCTAGGGACATGCATACTCAATGCAAAGGACTACTTGGCATATACAAAGCAAAGAACTACATGGCATACACAATGTAATATGGCAACATGGCATACTCAATGCAATGAACATGACACACTCAATGCAATGTGACCTAAACATACAAATAACATGGCATACTCAATGCGATGGACCGAATGGCATACACAATGCTCAATGGACTTAAACCAAAATGGACAGACCTTAGTCATGCCCAAAATAGAGGCCATAATGCTAAAACTAAGGCACAAAAAGCGTACATAAGCATGCATGCCAATTGGCTCACCAATTAGGCCTAAGAGCACAACTCTCAAGAGTGCTCAAAAAGTGACAAATGTGGAAGTGTGACAACACTAAATGCACTGAAACGAGGTAAGAAATGATGCCAAATCATTCAAACAAAGCAGGCATAGCATGCAAAGGTCCTTAAAGCATGAAGCTAGTAAAGAGGACTACAAAGGAGGCATGCAATACATGGCACAAATGCATGAACTAAGCATGGACAGAGCTGAAAAAGATCAAGACAATGACCAAAACATGCTAAGATGAAGGCTCAAATACCTAGGCAAGATGGCATACGTGCTAGGCCACAAACTAGGCAACAATACACAGCACTCAAAGGCACTTAAAGAGTGAATGAAGTGGGAACATGGCAATGCTAAATACTCTGAAATAACATGTTAAGTGATGCCAAATCATGTACACAACACAAATGAAGCATGCTATGGTGCCTAAAGCTTGAAGCTAGCATAGGCACTTGTACTACAACTATGCAAAACATGAAGCATGTGGTCACGGCAACCCAAAACAGTCCTAGAACATGTTAAAATGAGTCTAAAACATGCATGGAAGGAAGCCAAAATAAGCTAGCATGAAGGGCATAAGGCATGGTGAATGCAAGGCAAATAAGGTGGCTTACACTACACCTATTAAGACCAAGCATGGAATGACTTAACCAACAAAAATCAGAGTTATATCATGGCAAAATAACCCCAAAAACACATTGAAATGATAGCTCGCAAGCTTAGGAATGAAGGCATACGCAATGGTTCATGTTAAGGCATAAAGAGGCAAACCCTCCAACGCATTGAATGGATGATAAATGCAAGTGCATGAGCATGAAACATGGACTTAAATTGCATATGAAATGATGCCAAATCATTCAAATAGGCCAAGTAAAGCATGTTAGTGGACTTGACACACAAAGCTAACAAGCTAGAATGCACTATAGCTATACAAAGCAAGTCATGCATGGCCAAAACAACCAAAATCAGAGCTAAATCATGTTAAAACATGGACAAAAGCTTCATGAAGTTAAGCCAAAAGCATGATGCATGTTAGGCTATTTCATGGAATTGCACTGCAAGTGCAAGGAGCATGCAAAGAGTGACCAAACCAAACCCTAACAAAGGTATGACATGGTAAAACAAGCCCAAGAACATGCTAAAATGGACTCAACATAAGCTAGAATGACATGCTACTTCATAAAGCATACAAAGCTAGTTTGTGTGATTTACACTACAAGTGTATTAGGCATGCATGGAGTGACTAAACCAAGTAAAAACAGTGGCAAGCCTCAGTAAAATAACCACAAATACAAGATAAGATATGGCCAACATAAGCTTAACAAAGATGCTCACACATGAGGCTAATGAAGCAAGTATTCAAAATACAAGGAGAGGGGATGACCCTCTCCCTTTTGGGACCTCAAAACCTCCTCTCCACCACTAAAAATCCTCTGGATTTTAGTGGTAGAAAAGTCATGCAAAGGTGATCCCAAAGCTTAAAAAGAAGGCACAAAAACAAGGCCAAACAAGGCCTAAGAGGGGGTAAACAACCCCAAACACAAAAATGACCTAAACAAAGATCTTAAGCATACAAAATCATAACTTTTTAAAATAACATGCAAATAGGCTCAAAAGCTTAAGCAAAAATGGGGGATTTAAGGGTTAGAAACTCACCCTTGAAGACCACCTTTAAAGCTGCAACTCCAGCAACTTCTTCAAGCTCAAACCAACCCAAGAACACCAAAAATGACTCCTAATCACCTGAGCAACTAAGGGATGGTGTTTGAGTGTGTGTTTTTGTGTTAAAGTAAGACAAAACTACACTTTTGAAGCACAAAAATGAAGTAAAGGGCAAGATAGATACAAGGGTGTATCTATAACTCTCAAGGCAATTTTTCTAAACCTAGAGGAGGGAGGAGGTGGTTCTCTCTTATAGAGAACCAAAAGCAAAGCTTCTTGAAGAAGCTAAGGTTCAAGGCCATCCCTCTATACACGTGTATGGAGGATGGTTTCAGTGCCCTCTAGCTACAGCTAGATGAAAATATCTCCAAAAAGGTGACAAAAAGTGGCCAACCACTTGAAGTGGTCGGCCAGCTACTTTAAGTGGTCGGCCGACCACTTTAAGTGGTCTCACAGAACAAACACTGGTTGGCCATGGTGGGAGATGATCAGCACACTGAAAACAAGCTAGGGATGGGGTGGTCGGCCAGAAAAGGTGGCCCAAAGACCAAGGAAACCAGTTGTCAGACCAGAAAACTGGCTGGCATAAGAAAAGTGGTTTGCGGGGAGAGAAACTGGTCTCCCACCCTTGGACCACCTTCCAAACAAGGAAAACAAGGTTTGTACCCAAAAAAAAACCAAAACGGATGCAAGATGAAAGTTCGGGAGGCAAAGCGCGCAGCCGGGAGCCTCGGAAACTAGCTGACAAGCACCAAAAGTGGTTTACGACCGCAAAAATGGTCTCCAAAACCATAATGGCCCTCTAGGCCAAGGAAACAAGGTGTGGTTCAAAAACCACGACAAACGGAGCATGTTAAGCGGTCCCGAGACAAGGCGCGCGGCCGAAGGCTCCAAAAATCGAAAACTAGTCTCCAAACGGGAAAAGTGGCCTACGATCGCAAAAAGTGGTCTACGACCGCAAAAAAGTGGTCTACAAGACCTCTCCCTCCCTCAAGCAAGGAAAACTAGACTTGGTCCACAAACCGAGCCAAAGCACAAAGAGTTCAGAGGCCCGGAGGCAAGGCTCTCAGCCAAAACTACGAACCTAGAAACGAGAACAACATGCACTATCACCGAGCGCTCAATCGATGACGTCTGAGTCTTAAGGTCGGTCAAAAATGGGGTGTCTACACATGGTAACTCTTCATTAGAAGTGAATTTGCTATTGCCAAAATCTCCCATTTCACAAGATTTGAGGATTTCAAAGACAATGCGAAACATAAGAGGTGGAGGATCTCGACCCCCTAACTTAGTTTATATCAATTACTGAAACTTGCACATTATCTCTCCCTTTTTTTTCCTTCACCACTTCCCACTTTGTCGGATTTTGTCTCTTCACCTCTCTACAAAGTGGCGGAGGACCTTGTACCATTTCTTCGTTTATACTTGTTAAAGAAACTTGCATACCAACTTTTCTCTTTTTTTTCTTCACCATTTTCTACTTTGTTTATTTGTTGTCCATATTCCTACGTTAATCTTTGCTTGATTTGTAGGTTCAAAAGATGGACAAGAGTTGGATGATGATAAAAGATAGGTTGAAAAGTAAAGAGTATCAACAAGGTGTCAAGTCATTTATTGACTTTGCTACGCAAAATTTAGGCCCACATGATGACGTTCATTGTGCGTGTGTCGATTGCTTGAATGTCACAAAACATAGTCAACAAGTTGTGTGGTTGCACTTGATTCAAAGAAGAATCACGTGTTCTTATAGAACTTGGGTGCACCAAACATCAGCCGAGTGTGTCAAACGATGATGGTCAAAGAGATGGAGTTGCAAATTTTGACAATGACGATAATTTGGGCGAGTTGTCTATTATGTTGGAAAAGATTTACGTGAGTGGCCTCATGGATGATTAGATCGACGAAGAACCTAATAGCTCGGAGAGAAAGGATTTATTGAAGTTCATTAGGTTGTTTGATGATGCTCGACGCAAAGTTTACTCGGAGTGTGAAAAGTTCTCCGTGTTGCCCTTCGTTATTAAGATGCTTCACGTTAAAGTGTACAATAAATGGAGCAACAAATCTTTCGATATGGTTATGCAAGTTTTCAAAGACATTCTACCAAAGTGTGATGAAACTGTTCCATGGACCCTTTATGAAGTGAAAAAGTTCTTGCGTGCATTGGGTTTGGGATACGAGGCCATTCATGCATGCAAGAATAATTGTATTTTATTTTGGAAGGACAATGCAAAACTGGAGAATTGCCCTACATGTAAGGAATCTAGATACAAGTTGAACAATGAGAGTGGTAAAAAGATTCCTCACAAAATATAGAGGTACTTTCCTTTGATACCAAGGTTGAAGAAATTGTACGTGTCGAAAAAAACTGCCGCATATATGAGATGGCACAAAAACAAGCGAGTGGATGATGAAATATTAAGGCATCCAACCGATGGTCAGGCATTAAAGGACTTTGATATGCAGCATCCTACGTTTTCTGTGGAACCCCGGAATGTAAGGTTAGAGCTTGCACGGATGGTTTCAATCCATTTGGAAATATGAGCACATCATACAGCATGTGGCCTGTAATCTTAATGCCTTACAATCTTCTCCCGTGGAAGTGCATGAAAGAGCCATTTACGATGATGTCATTGCTTATTCCTGGTCCATTCGCACCTGGAAAAGACATCGACATTTACTTGCAACTATTACTGGAGGAGTTAATGAATTTGTGGGAGCATGGTGTGTAAACATATGATGTCTCAAACGGTCAAATATTTACAATGCACGCAGCAGTCATGTGGACCATCAATGACTTCCCCGCATATGGTACCATGTCTGGGTGGACTACAAAAGGTTACTTGGCTTGCCCTAATTATAACATGGATGTATCATCTCAGAGTCTGCAAAGTAAGATAAGGTATACGGGTGCCTGCCGCTACTTGCCCTAGAACCATATTTGGCGAAAGAGTAAGCTCTTCAACGGTCAAATTGAGAATCGTTCCAAACCTGTGGAGTTATTGGGAGAACAAATACTGCAGTAAATTGATTTTGGGACATACATGCCATATGGAAAGCATTCACACAACCGAAAAAGACAAAGGAATGAAAATCCAACTTCCAATTGGACAAAAAGAAACATTATGTTCGACCTACCCTAGTGGAAAACGCTAAAGCTTCGACATAACCTTGATGTCATGCACATGGAGAAGAATATATGTAACAATCTGGTTGGGACACTATTGAGCATAGATGGCAAGAACAAGGACATGGATAAAGCACACTTAGATTTGGAGGACATGTGAATACAAAAGGAGTTACACTTGAAGAGGCATTCCAATAACTCATTCGAGAAGCCTTTGGCATCATATACATTGTCTCTGGTATAGAGACAAGATTTTTGTGATTTCTTGAAATCGATTAAGTACCCTGATAGCTATGCAACAAATATATCCAATTATGTCACCGCTCGTGGTGGAAAATTAGCTGGCCTCAAAACTCATGACTGTCATGTCCTTCTGCAATGACTACTTCCAATTGGGATGCGTGGATACCTTTCCAATGAGATTGGGACCACACTTTTTGAGTTTAGAACTTTTTTCAAATAGTTATACTCAAAGACGTTAAGGGTGACTGATTTGGAGAAACGCCTTAAACTTACTCGAAAAAGGGAGAGTTTGACATCCAATAAATGTTCAACATTTTCATTGTAAATGATGCCATTGTTTCATCATACATGGTGGTCATTTGGGTGGTAAATGTATTAAGAAAGCATGATATGGTTATGGAGATAACCCCATAGATTACTCAATCATTTTACTTTGTCTAGGAAAATGAGAATGATGAAGAGTTAAAATAAATTTACAAACAAAAAATTCTACTCATAAAAATTTATTTTATGAAGAGGTATGCTCCTAAAATTTGTATTATTTGTAAATTGAAATCAAGTTTGGAATAAATCTTTCATGATACACACATATGATTGTATTTAAAATAAGGTTTTTATAGATTGTTCTACCTTAAATGCATGTTATTACAACCTTTTTCCTATGTCTGAATCAATTGATATTTTGTAATGGGTGCAATTGTTTTTTAATTTTTTGTAGATGACTTTTGGCGTGGACTTGTGGATAATCTACATTTTTGTTTATGGAGGACACTTGACACTTTTGTATAACCTTGCTAACTATGTCTTCCTCTGCTTTTGTGAATATTAGCATTACTGATACATATAACTTTTGTAATCCAACTGATAGTTGCTAGTGTGGCATATAGATCACCTTTTGTCGTACAAATTACAATGGTAATTTGTACCACGCCAAATGGCTATATCGCATGGTAGTAAATATATTTTTTGTATATGGCGGGTTGGATTTTTGTTTGGAAATATAATTTTAGTTTGGACAATAGTTGGTTTGTATGGAATATATACATTTAAAGTTATTCATTTTTGGATGGTTGGAAGTAATATGGACTGTGGCATGATTGATAATTTTACATTGTGGAATGATTGATAAAATATGTATTGTTTTGTTTATATACATACTACAAGTTGCATAGAATACAAACAGGGTGTGGATAAATTAAAATTTTGCGATAAAACATAACAACATTTTTTTGGCGACTAAACAATTTGGAGTAAAAAAGGAAGTACATATTTCAGTGACTAAAATGTTAGTAGCTAAAACCAAATAAAAAATTTCGAAAAACAATTATGGTGACTACAAAGCTTTGTGCCAACAAAACGTAGACATTAGAGGACTAGGAAAAAAAAAAAAAAGACATTTGGCAACTAAAATATTTTGTAGCCAAAAAACAAAAAACATTTGCTGACTAAAAGTTTAGTAGCGAAAAATCTGAGACTTTGGCTAACTAAATGTTTAGTAGGCAAAACACAAAATATTTGCCTACTAAAAGCTTAGTAGCCAAAAAAGTTAGACTTTTAGCGACTACAAAATTAGTAGCCAAAAAGAAAAAACCACACTTTAGGCGACTAAAACCTTAGTAGACAAAATAATCCGACATTTGGTGACTAAAATACTTTGTAGCCAAAATTTTTTTGATGAACAACAACACTACTTTTGCCGGCTACAAGTTTAGTAGCGAAAAATGTAAGCCTTTAGGCGACTAAACTTTTAGTAGCTAAAACACAATAACACTTTAGGTGACTAATATATTTAGTAGCTAAAAAACATAATGGGAGGAACCAAAAAAATTTTGGCGGCTAAATATTTCGTAGCTAGATATAGGTAAGGTTTTTCGCGACAAAATATTTAGTCGTTGAAAAGGTGATATTTAATTTTTTTTTTTTTCAATACTATTGGCGACTAAAAAATTAGTCAACATTTCTGTACATTTGGTGACTGAAATAATTTTAGTCACCAAATACCTTTCTCAACAATCCATCAGCGACTACTCTTGTGACCAAAACATTTAGTCGTTAAAAATTTTCATCGACTAAAATATGACTTTTGGCGACTAAAAATTTAGTCGCCAAAAGTATAAATTCTTGTAGTGACATGACCAAACTTTCCATGTAAATGAACAAAATAATAAGATATGGTTCAGAGTCTCCACTGCCTCTCTGCAGAAGACCCAAGATACATTAATATTGCCCCTCAACACTCCGATTCTACTCAAGAAATCAGCTGTCTTCAGTCTGCCCTCCCGTGCTAACCAAGTGATAAACTTGGTTTTTGGTGGAGAAAAATTATTCCAGATAAGATCAGTTAAGCTTAATGTTGAGCCCTTCAACAATCTACACCATTGATAGGCATTGCTCACCTTGTATACATCAGCTTGGCCAGCTATCCATCTCATGAAATCCCTCTTCTCTAACTGTAAGGTTGGACTAGCACCCAGCAGAGCGCTCAGCCTTGAGACTTCATTTTCTTCCCAAGCATGAAAAGATCTTTTGAAGTTGAAACCCCACTCATTGAACAAACCTTTCCTTGATAAAATTACACTCATTGAGATCTCATTCTCTATGCTTAACTAGAAAAGTCTAGGAAATTGAATGCTGAAACTAGTTTCTTCCTTCTAAATATCAACCCAAAACATTATCCTTCTATCATTACCAATTGTAATTTCAACATTCTCCATAAAGCAATTAAATAGATCTAGGTTAAGATGTGCTATGCCCACAATATTCCCCCAGATTTTGGAAACATACCTTCTCTCTATGATTGATGGCATCCACCTCTCTCTTGAAGATCCATACTTGCTACAGACTATTGCTTTCCACAATGCATCTTCCTCTAAGGCAAACCTCCACCACCACTTGATTAACATGCATTGGTTTGCAAGTCTTAAGTCTCTAATCCCCAATCCCCCTTGCTGCTTATCCACTATAACTTCCTTCCATTTTACCAAGTGGACTTTCCTTCTATTTTCTGTGTCCCCCCACAAGAAGGCCCCTTGCATTCTATCAAAAGCCTTACCAACACATTTCGGCATCTTAAATAATGACACATAGTACATGGGTAGGGAAGAGAGAACATACTTTATGAGTACCACTCTATCTGCAAATGACAATAACCTTCTTTTCCAACCTGACAATTTCTTTTTGAAACTATCAATAATTGGTTTCCAGGTCCGTTTTCTACTAGGATCAGCCCCTAATGGTAGTCCTAGGTACTTTAGTGGGAGTTTTTGATTCAAACAGTTAAGTTTAGAGGTAAATTCCTGCACCTTCAGCTTATCCACACCCACTCCATACACAAAGCTTTTATGGAAATTTATTCTTAAACCAGAGACCACTTCAAAGGATCTCAAGATTCTTTTAATAGCTACCACTTCAGACCACTCTACATCACAAAAGATAATAGTGTTGTCCACGAACTGAAGATAAGATACATTAAACCTTCCAGCTCCCATTTCCACCCCCTTTATAATTCCTAACTCTATTGCTCTCATTAGTAAAATGTTAAGCCCTTTAACTACATCATTAAACAGAAAGGGTGAGAGTGGATCACCTTGTCTATGTCCTCTTTTAGGACCAAACTCTTTAGATAGGGATCCATTCACAAGCATAGGCACTCTTGCTAAAGAAATGCACTTCTTTATCCACCCAATCCATCTTGAACCAAATCCAAAATTATCTAGCATTTGTAGCAAGAGGTTCCAGTTGACGCAGTTGTAGGCTCTTTCCAAATCCAACTTAAGGATTGTAGCCTTCTTCTTATACTTTTTCTATCGATTGACAACCTCATTAGCAATAAGTACTCCATCCATGATGTTTCTTCCCTCCCAAGAAAGCCAATTGTACATTGTCAATAACAGCAGACAACACTTGTTTAAATCTGTTTGCCAGTACCTTAGATAGGACCTTGGGGGTGTTTGGTGTGGATCATAGGGGTTGATTATAACTTATTTTAATTTGGGAATATGTGCCAGACTGTTTGGTGTAGCTCCTGCTTACACCTTTTTCGGCAAAAATAGTTTAAATAAGCTGAGAAAAGCTAATTATTTAGAAGCTGGGAAAAGCTGATTATTTAGAATCCAGGGAAAAGCTGCTTTTGATTTTTGCTTTTTGATTATCAGCTTTTACCTCACAATAAGTTGCGCCAAACACCTTTATACACTGAATTGATCAAGCTAATTGGCCTGTAATCCCCAATCGAGGATGAACAACCCTTCTTAGGAATCAAAGTGACAAAAGAACAATTCACTCCATACCCCAATCTGCTATTTCTATGGAATTCCTTCATAAAATTCATTAAGTCATTTTTCATGACTTTCCAACTCTTTTGAAAACAGTTCATGTTGAATCCATCTGGGCTTGGAGCCTTATTTCCATTGCACTCTCTAATTGCTTCTCACATTTCTACCTTCATGACTCATTTTCCAGTAATTCCTTGGGTTGAATTTGATCCACCCTCTTAAATGGCCCTCCAATGCCAGGCCTAAAGCTCCATTTTTCATCAAAATGAGATATGAAATAATTACATATTGCTTGCTTAACTTCAATTGGTTCTTCCACTAAACTCTATCCAATCTTCATTGAATTTATCATATTCTTACCCTGCCTCATGGTTGCCATTACATGGAAAAATCTTGTATTCTTGACTCCTTTTAGTTCCCAACCCATTTGTAACAACCCCGACCCATGCTTACCGTTAATCCATGCTTAATTATGTCTCATAAGTAATTAAGTGAAATTTTGTAACATAAGTTTCCATATTTATGTTTATATTTGCCTATCGTAGAAAGATCTGTTCATATTTATGTTTCAGTTTGTGAATTGAAGGCCTTATCGGCATTTGATTCGGGAATTGACTTGATTTATGTGTTATTTGGGAATTATGGAAAATTATGGTAGGTTTAATTAAAATTCGGTTCGGAACGATTAAATTAGATTAATTTAATGCCCACTTGATTAGCCTTAATTAACTATCATTAGGTAAGCCTATATAAGACTTCTTATGTGCACTCACTCACTCTTTTCTTTCATTCCAACACATTTTGAGCTCACACACACACACAAACGTGTATAGCAAGAAAGAGACTGGGGAGAAGTCTTCAAATAAGGAATTTGCTAGAGAATTAAGGAGAATTGTAGAAATTGAGCAAGAACTCACTAGGATTCAAGGAGTTGAGAACTTAAGGTAAGAAATCAAGACTTTAGTTGGGTAATTAGGGTGCTTAGCTCATGCATTCAAAAGAATTAAGTGAGTTTGGGCATGAATTAAGCTTAATGAAGTAGAAGAGTAGAGTATACATACATGCATGTGCATTACATTACATTTAGAGCATGTTGTCTAAGAATTTGTCCCATGTATGTTCATATTTTGGTTGTAGTCTAAGAATTCGCCATGTTTTTTAGTAAAATATCTCATTGGATCATGTTTTGGAAGCTATGAACTCAAATGAATACATGCATGACATGTTCACATCATGTTCTTACATTTCAAGTTGAATGTTGCACAATTGACATACTTTTGAGCCTTGATTTCATGAAATGATCTTTAAACCTTCATATTTTACAAGTTCACATATGTTTCCTCAAGTTTTGGGCCCAAAAGGATGTGAATTATAGCTTTGGGGTTGAATTTGAAGCTTGGAAGCAAATCTGGAAATTCCAGAATTCTGCTTCCACGCTCGAGCGACATATCTTACGCTCAAGCAACCACCTTTATTTTCACACTTTCGCTTGAGTGACCAAAAGTTGGCTCGAGTGTAAAATGCATGCCCCCAGAAGTTTGCTTGTTTTGCAGACCGCTCAAGTGACAGAAGTTGCGCTCGAGCAAGGGTATGAGTCTCACGCTTGAGCGAGCATCGAGCGAAAAAATCAAGCAGCTAGCACTTTTGCAAAGTTTACAGACCGCTCGAGCGAAGGAATGTGCACTCAAGCGACCACTCGCATTTTGCATGTCCGCTCGAGCGAGACCCTTGTTTTCAACAAGTTTTGTTAAGTGTTTTCAAGTGCATTTTAGCATTCTTATTGCATCCTAGGCATTCCTAAGCCAAGATTAAGACACCATGATGAGGATAAAGAAGTAGAAACACACCAAGACAAGAAATAACTAAGTTAATATTTCTGGGTGTGTAATTCAGTATGTGTTCATTCTGTAACTGTGTAGGTCACGCGCCACAAGACGTCTGATTTGCCCATTCTGTTTGTTGCCTTGGAGCCATTTGTTAATTGTTAGTAATAACTTAGTAAAGTTATGTTTAACATTAATTATTTTTTGAATAATATGAATTAAGGTCTGTTTTATGCAATGTTATATTCTATACAATGAATGATTGTCTAATATTTCTGAAATGTAATCGTGGCATCATTAACTTCATATGACATCTGTTATCTATTCTATTATGTCCCAATTATGGGTCAATTGTACGTCTCATGGGCCAATTGTTATGGATCCTTATGTATATGTCCCATTTATGGACCAATTATATGTCTCATGAGGCAACTATACCATTTACGTGCACCTGAGTCAACTGTATGCCTTTATGGCCATCCCTTAATGGGTCAACTGTTTCTGCTAGTCCTAATGAATGTACCACATATGATTAACTATGAATTCTGATTATGAATCCATTTCTGATAATTATTGAATTATGATTTCTGTAACTACTTTGAATAGCATTCATTGAACGCCTTTACCTTGTTATTATTCATTGAGCTTCTGCTCACTATTTATATTATGTATGTAGGTGACCAGGCGCATGACCAGGCTTAGAATTGAGGACCTGGCATATCAGTTTTTGTCAGTCAGCCCTTGTGCCTCCCGATGAGGTTCCATACGTTTTATGGTCACGTCTTGTGGTTATAAAGACTTTGTTTCTTTTGAGTACTGTTATCTGTCCCTTTTTGGCTATATCTGTAATGAATGTGACATAAGATCATTACTTTATGACGTCACATATATGTGTATAAAGTTTAAAATTTCTGTCCCATATAAGTCTCCACAGCTCAATGGACTATTTATGTTTCTATATTTGCTTCTGCAGCCCCTAATTATAAGTTATTCTATTTAGAGGCCTTTGGTAAACCATGGATTACTGGCCGGTTACAGCACTAAACCCATAGGGACGGGTTTGGGTTGTGACAGAGTGGTATCAGAGCACGCTTTATACCACACACACGAGTCCATATGAGTTATAGGATGTCCTAGAAAAGAATTAGGGCATACCATCTGCATGTGTGAGTGTGTAATAATTTCTGTACATGAGAAAACTGTATCCGAACATGAACACATGAAATTGAAATGACTAAACTGAAATTGAATGTTCTGAACATTGTGAAAATGACTATTTGCCTATGTTTATTGTCCTTCTGTTTCCCTATAGCAATGGAAAATACATGAAATGATGATACAGCAGGGTCTTCAGAGGCTCGAATGAGCCGAATGGAACAAATGCTCACGGCCTTAACTGAAGCAATGACACAACAATAGAGGCAGCAACCTTTACCTCCTTTGCCTCTGCCGGTCCAAGTTGAATCGGACAATAATAACATTATCAACCTGATTCAGAAGTTCAGGAAAATGAAACCGCTAACCTTTCTTAGTGGTATTGAACCATTAAAGGCCGAAACATGGTTGTTAGAGATGGAGAAGTTATTCAAAGTGTTTCCATGTTCTGAGATTCAGAAAGTTCTTTTGGCCACCTATACTCTGAAAGACGAAGCCCAGAGATGGTGGCTATTGATCCGAACTGGTAATGAGAACATGGCATAGGCTCAATTTAATGCAATCTTCTATGACAAGTACTTTCCTCAGTACTTTCAGGACCGAAAGGTTTCAGAATTTCAAGAACTTAAGCAAGGCAACATGTCTGTGGCTAAGTATGAGGCTAAATTTACTGAACTAGCTCGGTTTGCACCTCATATGGTAGACACGAACTACAAGAAAGCTCAGAAATTTGAGAGTGGATTGGATTTACATGTATTTGATCGGGTAGGTGTCCTCAAACTACCTACGTATGTGAATGTGCTTAATAGGGCATTGATGGTAGAAACCATTTTGGCGGTAAAAAAGCAAGCTCCAGCCCCAACAACTGAATAGAAGGGTAAAAGATCTGGATTCAGTTTCAAGAAGGGTTGTTCAATTGCTATGAATAAGAAACAAAATACAAGATCTTCTAGCAGCTCAAGTCAAAGCAGTAGGTCTGCGCCTATTTGTACTCAATGTGGGAGGAGACATGAGGAGTTTTCCATCGGGTATCGGGTGCTTGTTTCCAGTGTGACAAGACAGGCCACATGATAAAAGATTGTCCAATCGGGTTGGAGAATGCCAACTGCCCTGTAGCAAGTTTAGGAGGATCTGTTTCTAGATCAAAGGCAAATGCTAGAACTAATATCAGAGGTAACGCTAGGAATGAAACGTTGAGGCAAGGAAGAGTGCTCGCACTAGTGCCTAGAGATGTGTAGAACACCGAGTCTGTGGTGTCAGGTATACTCTCCATTTGTGACCAAAATGCATATGTCTTGATAGATTCTGGTTCTACATACTCATTTGTGTCGTATGCCTTTTCTCGAAAATTAACTAGACCCTTAGAATCCATGAATTATTTATTGTCTATATCTATGCCATTTGGGGGTTCTATGGTATGTGCATATGTATATCCAGCATATGAAATTGTGATTAGTGATGTAACATTGTATGTTAACTTACGGCCGTTGGGAATTGATCATTTTGACTGTATACTGGGTATGGACTGGTTAACGAAGTACTGTGCGACTATTGACTGTATGAATAAAACGGTTGTATTTCGTCCACCTGGCTTACCTGAGTTTGTGTTTACTGGAAATGGGGTAGTTCCTCTCCCATACCTGATTTCTGCCATAAAGGTTGTTAAACTGCTTAGGAAGGGATGTAGGGGTTACATGTGTTGTATTTTGGCTGAGATTTCTGATTACTCTAATATAGAAGCTATTCCTATTGCTTGCGAATTTCCTGATGTGTTTCCAAATGACTTGCCTGGAGACTTAGTTGATAGGAAAATTGAGTTCACTATAGAAGTAGCACCGAGAACGCAATCTATTTCCAAGACCCCCTACAGAATGTCAACCTCAGAATTGAAAGAACTAAAAACCCAACTTCAAGAACTGTTAGACAAGAAATTCATCCGCCCGAGTACTTCACCTTGGGGTGCTCCAGTCTTGTTTGTTAAGAAGAAATATGGGTCCTTAAGGTTATGTATAGATTACTGGGAACTGAATAAAGTGACTATCAAGAATAAATATCCATTGCCCCAGATAGATGACTTATTCGACCAACTTAAGGGAGCCCAAGTATTTTCCAAAATTGATCTTCGGTCGGGCTATCATCAACTGAAAGTTAAAATGGAAGATATAGAGAAAATAGCATTCAAAACAAGATACGGGCACTATGAATTTTTGGTCATGCCATTTGGGGTAACAAATGCACCAGTAGCTTTTATGGACCTAATGAACTAGGTTTTCAAACAATACCTCGACGAATTTATCATTGTGTTTATTGATGACATTTTGATTTATTCTAAAAGCAGGGAAGAACATGAGAACCACTTGAGAATTGCTCTACAGATTTTGAGAGAAAAGAAATTATATGCTAAATTATCCAAGTGTGAATTTTGGCTTGATCGCGTAGCATTTCCGAGACATGTGATTAACAAAGATGGCATATCAGTGGACCCACAGAAAATCGAGGCTATTATTGATTGGCCAAGACCAACTAATGTGTCCGAAGTCAGAAGTTTTCTAGGACTTGCAGGTTACTACAGAAGATTTGTGAAAGACTTTTCAAAACTTGCTATGCCATTAACCCAGTTAACCCAGAAAAATGTCTCATTTGATTGGAATGATCAAAGAGAGTCTGCCTTCCAAGAATTGAAGACCAGGTTAGTAACTGCACCAATTTTGACTCTGTCTAATGGTACTGATGGATTTCAGATTTACAGTGATGCATCCTACAAAGGTTTGCGTTATGTGCTAATGCAAAATGGTAAGGTGATTGCTTATGCTTCTCGACAGCTCCGTCCGTATGAAAAGAATTATCCGACTCATGATCTTGAACTGGCAGTTGTGGCGTTTGCTTTAAAAATTTGGCGACATTATTTATATGGTGTGACTTGTGAAGTGTACACTGATCATAAAAGTCTCAAATATTTCTTCACCTAAAAAGAATTGAACATGAAACAGAAAAGATGGTTAGAGTTGATCAAAGACTATGACTTACAGATTTTGTATCATCCGGGAAAAACTAATATTGTGGCAGATGCCTTGAGCCAGAAGTCAATGGGAAATTTGTCATGTTTGCTCACCGGTCAGAAAGAATTGCTATGTGATTGGAAAAGAATGAGATTGAAATTGTGTTGCGAGAACAATGTGGAATTTTAACCGCTATTTCTGCCCAACCAGCAATCATTGAAGAAATTAAAGGGAAACAACATGAAGATGAGTTTCTAAGGATAATTGTTGATGAGATTGACTCAAAACCAAGGCCCGGGTTTGTACTTGAGAACAATGTGTTGAAATTTCAGGGTCGCCTTTGTGTGCCAGATTGTTTTGATTTGAGGAAACAGATTATGACTGAAGCCCACAAATCCAAATTTGCTATGCATTTGGGAAACACAAAGATGTATCATGACTTGAAACAAAATTTCTGGTGGCCTGGGATGAAAAAGTGTATTGCAAATTTTGTGGCAAGATGTCTACAATGCCAACAAGTTAAAGCTAAACATCAACGACCTGCTAGTTTACTACAGTCGCTTCCAATACCGAAATGGAAATGGAAACATGTCACGATGGACTTCATTGTGGGATTACCTTGCTCTCCTCGAGGTATGGACTTTATCTGGGTAATTGTTGATTGTTTAACTAAATCCGCACATTTCTTACCTGTTAAATCGTTGTATACTGCGGATAAGTTGGCTAACTTGTATGTTAATGAGATTGTGAGATTACATGGCGTACTAGTATCTATTGTATCTGACAGAGACCCTAAGTTCACTTCAAGATTCTGGCAGAGTCTACAGCAACCTCTAGGAACTGAATTGAGGCTAAGCAGTGCTTATCACCCATAGACTAATGGCCAATATGAATGGACCATTCAAACGTTGGAAGACTTGTTACGGATGTGTGTCCTAGACTTTCAAGGAAGTTGGGAAACTTACTTACCGTTGGCCGAATTTGTGTATAACAATAACTACCATTCAAGTATTGGCATCGCTCCTTATGAAGCTTTATATGGTAGAAAGTGTCGATCTCCAATTTGCTGGGCTGAGGTACGTGATAGACCGTTGTTGGGGCCAGAACTTGTGCAAGAAACAACTAAAAAGGTGAAACTGATTCAACAAAGACTAAAAAATGCACAAAGTCGCCAGAAGAGTTATGCTGATATCTGAAGAAGAGACAGGGAATATGAAGTCGAGGATCACGTATTTATCAAAGTGACTCCAATGAAAGGTCAGACATGGTTTGGTGTAAAAGGCAAATTGGCACCAAGATACGTTGGACCATATGAAAACCTTGAAAAAATTAATTCAGTGACGTATCGGGTAGCCTTACCACCGGTTATGGAACATATGCACAACGTTTTTCATGTCTCTATGCTTTGGGATTATTTGCGAGATCCATTACATGTGATTGAGCTGACCCATGTACTTCTGAAGGATAGATTATACATACGAAGAAAGACCTATTTAGATTGTGAATTGCTGGATCAAAAGGTTAAGGAACAAAGAAATACCGTTGGTAAAAATTGATTGGCAAAACCACGGAGCAACTTATGCAACTTGGGAAGCAGAGAAAGATATGATGAGGAGATACCCTGATTTATTTCCTTTGGATCTGGTATTCTTCCAAAATGAAGGTAAATTGAGTTTGGAGGACCAAACTCTTTAAGAGGGGAAGATTGTAACAACCCCGACCCATGCTTAACGTTAATCCATGCCTAATTATGTGTAATAAGTAATTAAGTGAAATTTTGTAACATATGTTGCCTTATTTGTGTTTATATCTGTCTATCATAGAAAGATCTATTCATATTTACATTTCGGTTTGCGAATTGAAGGCCTTATCGACATCCGATTAAGGAATTGACTTGATTTATGTGTAATTTGGGAATTATGAAAAATTATGATAGGTTTAATTAAAATTCAATTCGGAACGATTAAATTAGATTAATTTAATGCCCAGTTGATTAGCCTTAATTAACTATCATTAGGTAAGCCTATGTAAGACTTCTTGTGTGCTTTCACTCACTCTTTTCTTTCATTCAAACACATTTTGATCTCACACACACACACAAACGTGTAGAGAGAGAGAGAGAAAGAGACTAGGGAGAAGTCTTCAAACAAGGAATTTGCTAGAGAATTAAGGAGAATTGAAGAAATTGAGCAAGAACTCACTAGGATTCAAGGAGTTGAGAACCTAAGGTAAGAAATCAAGCCTTTAGTTAGGTAATTAGGGTGCTTAACTCATGCATTCAAAAGAATTAAGTGTGTTAGGGCATGAATTAAGCTTAATGAAGTAGAAGAGTAGAGTATACATACATGCATGTGCATTACATTGCATTTAAAGCATGTTGTCTAAGAATTTGTCCCATGCATATTTATATTTTGGTTGTAGTCTAAGAATTAGCCTTGTTTTCTAGTAGAATATCTCATTTGATCATGTTTTGAAAGCTATGAACTCAAATGAATACATGCATGACATGTTCACATCATGTTCTTAGATTTCAAGTTGAATGTTGCACAATTGACATACTTTTGAGCCTTGATTTCATGAAATGATCTTTAAACCTTCATATTTTACAAGTTTACATATATTTCCTCAAGTTTTGGGCCCAAAAGGATGTGAATTATAGCTCTGGGCTTGAATTTGAAGTTTGGAAGCAAATCTGGAAATTCCAGAATTATGCTTCCACACTCAAGTGACATATCTTATGCTCGAGCAACCACCTTCATTTTCACATTTCCGTTTGAGTGACCAAAAAGTTAGCTCGAGTGTAAAATGCATGCCCCCAGAAGTTTGCTTGTTTTGCGGATCGCTCGAACGACAGAAGTTGCGCTCGAGTGAGGGTATGAGTCTCATGCTCGAGCGAGCATCGAGCGAAAAAATCAAGCAATCAGCACTTTTGCAAAGTTTACGAACCACTCGAGCGAAGGAATGTGCGCTTGAGTGACCACTCGCATTTTACATGTCCACTCAAGTGAAGAAAGCTGCGCTCGAGCGAGACCCCTATTCTCAACAAGTTTTGTTAAGTGTTTTCAAGTGCATTTTAGTATCCTCATTGCATCCTAGGCATTCCTAAGCCAAGATTAAGACACCATGATGAGAATAAAGAAGTAGAAACACACCAAGACAAGAAATAACTAAGTTAATATTTCCGGGTGTGTAATTCAGTATGTGTTCGTTCTGTAAATGTGTAGGTCACGCGCCACAAGACGTCTGATTTGCCCATTCTGTCTATTGCCTTGGAGTCATCTGTTAATTGTGAGTAATAACTTAGTAAAGCTATGTTTAACTTTAATTATTTTTTGAATAATATGAATTAAGGTCTGTTTTATGCAATGCTATATTATGTACAATGAATGATTGTCCAATATTTCTGAAATGTATTCGTGGCATTATTAGCTTCAGATGACATCTATTACCTGTTTTGTTACGTCCCAATTATGGGTCAACGGTACGTCTCATGAGCCAATTGTTACGGATCCTTATGTATACGTCCCATTTATGGGCCAACTGTACGTCTTATGAGGCAACTGTACCGTCTCCGTGCACGTGAGTCAATTGTATGCCTTTATGGCTGTCCCTTATTGGGTCAACTATTTCTGCTAGTGCTAATGAATGTACCACATATGATTAACTATGAATTCTGATTATGAATCCATTTCTGATAATTATTGAATTATGATTTCTGTAACTACTTTGGACAACATTCATTAAACCCCTTTACCTTGTTATTATTCATCGAGCTTCCGCTCACTATTTATATTATGTATGTAGATGACCAGGCACATGACCAGGCTCATAATTGAGGGCCTTGCATATTAGTTTTTGTCAGCCAGCACTTGTGCCTCCCGAGGAGGTTCCATACGTTTTATGGTCACATCTTGTGGTTGTAAAGACTTTGTTTTCTTTTGAGTATAGGACAAGTTTTCTGTTATCTGTATTCTAGGCTAAGTCCCTTTTTGGCTATATCTATAATGAATGTGACGTAAGATCATTACTTTATGACGTCACATATATGTGTATAAAGTTTAAAATTTCTGCCCCATATAAGTTTCCACAGCTCAATGGACTATGTATATTTCTATATTTGCTTCCGTAGCCCCTAATTATAAGTTATTCTATTTAGAGGCCTTTGGTAATCCATGGATTACTGGCCGATTACAGCACTAAACCCATAAGGGTGGGTTTGGGTCGTGACACCATCTTTGACTTTTGCAACCACAACCACTCTTTTTTCTTTCCAAGTTTCCAAACCAAACTAATCATCTCCTTTCGAGATACAACTTCAACTTTATTGAGATTTCTATACTCATCCAGTAGATCAAGGGCGTGCATCTCTGCTTCAACCTCTTTAAGCTTAACATCAACATTTCCAAAAACCTCAGTGTTCCATTTTTTCAAGGCCTGTTTCAATACTTTTAGTTTGGTCATGATAATGAACCCAACCCATCCAGCCACCTGTGTACTTTCCTACACCCTTCTAGTTTCTTTAGAGAACATAGTGTGGGGTACCTAGGCATTAATGAACCTGAATGGTTTAGGGTCCCTGTCTCTATCAGTGATTTGATACTACTCCAGGCAATCCCTAGACCTTTAACTTGAATCATTCCGACCATTCTGGATTCACCAAAAATCTATCAATTCTACTCCAATTTTGGGAATTACCACACGTTACTGCTTACTCAGCATTGGGATATCCATAAGCTCAAGATTATTAAAGAAATTACGAAAATCAGACATTCCTCTATCCCTCCTTATGTAACATTTTCTTTTAACTATTGTTGATACTTCATTAAAACCCCCTCTATATACGTTGTCTCTCACTTTTAACAACCTCACAGGTTCAATCCCTGTCTCAATAGGGAACTTGACCAATTTAACCATTTTATACCTTTATGGAAACAAACATTTTGGGTTTATCCCTCAAGAAATCGGAAAGCTTATGCCTCTCAATGAACTTGATTTGTCAACAAATAATATCATAGGTTCAATCCCGACCTCTATAGGGAAGTTGGCCAACTTAACCATTATGAACCTTTATGCCAACAAACTATTGGGAAACATTCCTTCTAGTATTAGGAACTTAAATAAGCTCAAGCAATTGATTTTATTAGGTAATCAACTATCTGGCTCCATTCCTCTGTCATTTAATAATCTTACACATTTACAAAGCTTGCAATTAGCTTCTAACTAGTTCACATGTCATTTACCACACAATGTATGCCTTGCTGGATTACTAGAATATTTTTCTGCATTTGACAATAATCTCACAAGTTTGATCCTAAAAAGCTTGAAAGTTTGTGCTAGATTGTACAGACTTAGGCTTGACAGAAACGAACTTGTAGCAAATATATCAGAAGACTTCGGTGTATACCTAAATTTAAATTATATGGATTTGAGTTATAATCATTTATACGGCGAGCTATCTCAAAAATGGGGACTTTGTCATGATCTAACAAGCCTGAAGATCTCCAATAATAATATTTCTAGGAGGATACTGTCTTAACTTGGAAATGCAACTCAACTACATGTACTTGACCTCTCTTCAAATCATCTAGTTGGGGAGATCCCACATAATTTGGGAACGTTGCACTCATTATTCGACCTTTACTCTGAGTGATAACAAACTTTTTGGCAACATTCCACTAGAAATTGGTAGCTTATTTGACCTACAAAATCTTAACTTGGCAGCAAATAAGCTCAGTGGCTTCATCCCAAAACAATTAGAGAAGTGTGTGAAGCTACTAAACTTGAATTTGAGCAATAATGAACTTGGGGGAGATATTCCTATCGAAATAAGCAAGTTGCACTCTCTTCAAAATCTAGATCTTGACCAAAATTCACTAATAAGTGAGATACCACAAGTATAGCAATTCTGGTTTGGACCCGACCCATTGATGTTTTAGATCCGTGTTTCATTGTCTTATGTGGTCATTCATGTCTTGTTTCCCCTTGTCCCTCTTTGAGTTTGGTGATTGGAGTGTTTTGGTTGCGTTTGGAGTAGGTTGGTAGCTTATTTTCAAACTGTTGTTGCCCAAAATTTTGTTCCTTCGCTCGAGCGACAATCTTTTGTCTGTAAAACTATTAGGAGTTTGTATTCTGTGCTCAAGCAGTGAAATTTATTGTGTTTGGTCGCTCGAGTGACAGATCTTGTGCTTGAGCGAGCTGTGCATATATAAAGTTCGTAATGCACTAAAAATGTCCTTTTTTTTGCTTTTCTCTCTCTCTCTCTCTCTCTCCTCTCTTCTTCTTTTCGTCATTTTAGGGTTTCTTCGACCTTAAAGCTTAGGTTTCATCTAGTTATACCCATTTTCTAGCCCTAGTCCTATAGATCAAAGCGTGAAGGGTCGTGAGGGTTTCGATTTAATCGGAGCGGATCGTGTTTTCATCGCCGGTGGATTTTCAGCTTAATTCCTCTTTGGTTCAAAAGGTAGGGATTCTTGAGCTTCTTTTCAATACCTCACTATAGATAGAACTTATGGTAATTTTTATGGCATTTAAAAACATAGTTTATTGTTAGTTTTTGTTAAAAAGCATATGGGTGGATTTGGGTTTAAATTGGTGAGTTTGTGGGTTGTGTGTATAATTGGTTATGGGTTATAAATCATGTTTTGGATATAAATTGGAAAGGTTTGTATAGACGTGCCCAAACGTCCCGACCCCACGCGCGAAATGGGCGCAAAATCTGTTTTGTTCATTGGCTCACTACAGTTCGGACTCAATGTCACGGTTCTGAATCTAATCTCACAAAGTGCAATGCAAGATTGATAAATCACCAAAGAGTCGAAATCCGGCAAATAGTTTTTGGAAAACTGATTTTAAAAAAAGAAGTGCCAAACATGGACTGCTTTGCCAGATACAGAGTCACCACCTAAATGTTTTGTTTTGGGAAATTTAGGAAACCCTGACTCGTGTCTAAGGCCACTTGTCCGTCATCACCAAAGTTGCCTCGGCTCGGGAACTTGGGTACGAGAGGGGAAGGTCATGTAATGAGCACCCCCGTTCGCCCGATCAAAGGATCGTCCTTTACTAACATGATATCTTGTTTTTGAAAACACATGTGTTCTTATTCCGGTTTATTAGCTAGAATTACTATGTGATGCGCACAGCATACAAGTATAGACTAGATCGCCTAAGTTAGAACAAAACATCTCATGTTTGTTTGTTTGAAAATGGTTTGATGGTGCTACTCGAAAGTAGGCTAAGACGCGAATTTGCCACCCTCAAGTGGGCTTAAGAAAACATGATTTTGCCACCTCAAGTGGGCTTAAAACACACATTCCAATGAATTGTTCTAATTCAAGTAATCTAACCTTCACCCACAGGCATTCAGGCAGTTATATCAATTAAGCAATTAGTCTCATGGCAAGCATGCTATCATGGCAACACTCACACTCATGCAAGATGCTAAGGCATAAAAGCTTACCTAGTACTCCGAGC
Organism: Camellia granthamiana; assembly: GCA_036172215.1. Classification (NCBI taxonomy): domain Eukaryota; kingdom Viridiplantae; phylum Streptophyta; class Magnoliopsida; order Ericales; family Theaceae; genus Camellia; species Camellia granthamiana. The sequence continues at coordinate 120,496,820 of CM069905.1, forward strand.
CAAAACAAAAGCTAGTTAGTAATCAATGCATGATCCTAGCTCATGTTTAAGATGGCTAACGCAACACATGCAAAATGCAATTAGAAATAGGCTCGGCTATTCTAAGATGGCATATGAGATGCAACTTGATAATCATGTATTCAACTTGGAATTGAAATACAATGCAGTTAGTATGATGCGCGGAGCCCGGTGCATGCAATACAGATGAATGGATGCAAACATGCGAGCATAAGAATGCTAATCAAAACATGACCTAGAACTAACCATCGTAAGCGGTTAAGTAAAAGGGAGAAAGACGTGGGGTTGGAAGACATTCACACACTCACGCACACTTATTACAAAATTCGCCCTCTCGACAGGGGGTCCGAATGAATAATACAAACCAACTAATTAACTAACTAACAAGCTAATTAATTATTACAAAACCCTTAACTAATTAAGTAAATTAATTAAGTTACAAAACAGACTAAGTACGAAACTAAAGAGGCTGCCACAGCTCCGCCTCGGAATGATTTGAATGATGCATACTCGATCGCCTCGCTCAAAAACCCATTGCCATGCCTCATGTTGCCTCTGTTTGCACTGTTCTGCACCTCTGAGAACTGTGAAAGTAGCTATGATGCTTCTGAACCACTTCATGGCCATGCTGAGAGGCCATCGGCCAAGGAAAAGGGGTCATCGACTAAGTATAAGGCCATCAGCCAAAAATTGTTTGCCGATCGGCACTGAAGATAGCCGATCGGCCATCTCTTCCTGTAGACTGCTCCTTTTGCTGCAACAGAGGACAAACAAGGGCATGGCAATACATTTGCAAGAAAATGTTGTGCAATTACACCCGTTATCATGTTTGAGACTCAAAGGAGTGTAATGCTCGACTCTCGAGCCATCAATCACACATTTTGATGCATGATGGCCAAAGAGACCGAATTACACACATTAATATGGGATGAATGCACAAAACATGTGAATATCTCACACTCTATCATGTTGGATCAAGAGTGTCGGCGATCGAGGATTGAGGCACTTTTCGTCACTTCAAGTACGAACGTTCCTCGTTCCTCATGTTTGGTTTGACACCCCAAACCAAACACAATGCAATGCATGTATGCCAAATACAATGCGACATGGAAATATAATGCAACCTAACATGTAGACAACATGGCATGCAACAAATATGCAACAATACTATGCAACCTAAACATGCAAATATGCAATATACAAAACATGCAACAACAATGCCAACAACAAGCATGCAACAACATGCAATGCGATAAGTATGCAACAACACATCAACCGCATGATCCATGGACTTATACTGAAAATGGATAGACCTCAGCCATACCAAAAATAGTGGCCAATAGTGCTAAAATGATGGTATGAAAAGCATGAAAAGGCAAGGCAAGCATGCATGCCAATTAGCATCAAGGACTAAGGCATAAAGATACAACTCCTAAGCACACTTAAAGAGTGAAAAGCATGCAAGTGTGACAACACTACATACTCTAAAATGATGTTAGGAATGATGCCAAATCAACCAAACAATGCAAGTATGGCATGCAAGAATGCTCAAGACTTGAAGCTAGCATAGGCACTTGCCCTAAGGCTATGCAAAACATGAAGCAAATGGCCTAAGCGAACCAAAACAGTCCTCAAGCGTGCCAAGGTGAGTCTAAAACATGCGAGGAATGAGGCCAAAACATGCTAGAAAGGTGAGCACAAAACATGACGCATACAAGGCCAAAAAGGATAACTGCACTACACCTATTAAAACCAAGCATGGCATGACTTAACCAATGAAAAATAGAGTTATGGCATGTTAAAATAAGCCTAAAAATCCACTGAGATGGCATCCCAAAGACCTAAGCATAGAGGCATGCACAATAACCCACTCTTAAGGCATAAAACACCAACTCTTCAAAGCATTGAATGGATGAAAAATGCAAGTGTATGGCTACACTACATGGACTGAAATATCATTTCAAATGATGCCAAATCATGAAAGTAGCTCAAGCAATGCATGCTAATGACTTGAACACTTAAAGCTAACAAGCTAGATTGAACCAAGGCTATACAAAACCATGCAAGCATGACTAAAGCAACACCAAAAAGAGCTTAAACATGGTAAAACATGACTAAAAGTTCCTTTGAATTAAGCCAAAATATGCAAGCATGATGGTCCAAATGCATGATGCATGTTAAGGCAAATGAGAGGATTGCAAGACAAGTACATGGTGCATGTAAGAGACCATCAAACCAACTTTAGATAGAGGTATAACATGGCAAAATAACACCAAATACTTGCTGAAATGGATCCAAAACATGCAAAGCAAACATGCTACCAATATAAGCCATTTATACTGGCAAATGAGAGACAAGAAGAGAGGGGTGTCCCTCTCTTATACAAGACTCTAAAACCACTTCTCCACCACTGAAAATCCTCTGGATTTCAGTGGTGAGAATGTCAAAACAAGATGGTTCCAAAGCTCAAAAAGAAAGGCACAAAACAAGGCCAAACAAGGCCTAAGAGGGGTAGACTACCCCCAACCAAAAAGTGACCTTAAACAATCATCTCAAGCACACAAAAATAGAACTTTTTTCAGTTTAGAGTTAAGCTTAAAACAACATGAAAATAGGTCCAAAAGCTTAAGCAAGAATGGGGTATTAAAAGGTAGGTTACTCACCCTTGAAGAACACTTTCAAGAACACTACTCCAGCAACTTTTCTGAGCTTAAACCACTCCAAGAACTCTAAAACCAACTCCCTAGTGCCTCAGCAACGAGAGGATGGTGTATTGCTAGGTGTTTGTGTGCAATAGTGTGAACAAAACACCTTTTAGGCACAAACACACACACAAATATAGAGAGAGGGAGATATAGAGAGAGAGTGATATATAACTTGTTTATGCAATTTTCAGAACCTCTGAGAAGGGAGGAGGAGCTCCCTTCTTATTGGAATTCAATTCCAAAGCTTCTTGGAGAAGCTAGAACAAAGTGCAAATCCCTCCATACACGTGTATGGAGGAGAGAGTCTGTGCCAACCAGTTGGCACAGCTGGCATGCACAAAGCCTGCAAAAGGCAAAGAAAAGGTCTCGGCCAGAAAATGTGGCCGATCGACCAAACAAAGTGCCGATCGACCAAAAAAAGTACCGATCGGCCACCACTTTTGGCCGATAGCAAGAAAACATGGCTGATGGCACAATGCCTTAGCCGATGGGTTGAGGGGATGGCCAACAAGCCACCCTTTTCCCTCATAAGCAAAACCACAAGTCCTTTGGTCCATAACCAAGCACAAAACAAGCAAGTTGAGAGGTCCTAAGGCAAGGCGCGCAGCCGAGACCTTCGGGAACTCAAAACGAACACGAGCATGGATGATCATTGAGTGTTCAAGCGATGACGTCCAAGTCTTGAGGACGGTCAAAAATGGGGTGTCTACAGTTTGGTATTTCGTTTATAAATCTGGAATATGAAAGGAAAGTTAAATGTTAAATAGAAATGGGGCTATGATGTGGTTGTTTATGAATGATTAGGGTTTTGGATTAATGTTGGTGGATGTGGCCACTTTGGTGTTTGTTGGGATTTGGAGTAGTGATGTTTTATTTTCAAAACAAAATAAAACTAATTACCCTTTTTAGAAAACATGAGAGTTGCAATGAACGGGAGTGTGAAATTACCTAAGGGTGTATTTATTATTTCGGATTATGTAATTGGAGTCTAGAGTTTTGTCCTTGTCCATCGGTAGAGGATGGTATTGATTGTTGTTAGATATATGCCATGTGTACTACTGTAGGATGGCCTTAATGATATGAGGTGATATGTTGTTAGTTGTAAGTGGACATTGTGAATAGACAATTCCATTATTGAGTTATGAATTATGTTGTTAAAGAGGTAATTGGAACATTTATAAATGTTGTTTCTGTTATGAGGTTGTTGTTGAATAGTTGTGGTTTTGATGTTTAGTACTCCATGATGTGTTTTGGGAATTTTTTAAATAAAGGAAAATCCATGTGGAACAGTGGTTTGTGGAGTATATTTTAAAAGAAATGAGTTAATGTAATTAACTGATTGTGGCTGTTATGGTGGTGATCAAACTAGGTGTATGTATTACACCGTGTATTATTGATGTAGCGTGATTTTGTTTTTATTGTGATGATGTTTGGGGGTCCATTTCCAGCCATGTTGAGCCAGCAAAGTGTCGCACCTTGACAGAGGTTTCCTCGTCCTTTCTGGTTTGCGTCCGGGGGTCTGTTTCCTGTCATATCTTAGCCGGCAAAGCATGGCGCATTGTGATAGGTTCTCCGTTCCCTTTCGGTTTGCGCCCGGTAAAGTATGACCTGAGGGGCACTCCCTTCTGAGGTGAGGCCAGTAAAGTGTTATGTGTTATCTGTGTTGTTGAATCTGTCATCCGTGATGTAGGCAGATGGAGATGGAATTGGTAATATATATTACATCAAGCATACATTTGTTACTGGTTTTCATGTTGTGATTGTCTTTTAAATCCTTGGGCCTATGGTCGAGGAAAAGAATGGATGTATTGGGCGTAGTTGTGTGTGGTGCAGTAAGATGTGGGGTTGGGTTATGACTTGTTTATGGGGTTGTGTTTTCAGAATAGATGTTTAGTGAGATTTGTTTGTGTTAACATGGAAAAGTTTTATCAAAAAAAGAATGGGGTTTTGAAATGTTTGCTTTTGGAAGTAAAATGAGAATGTAAATAAGAATGAATGATTTTTATACTGTAGTGTGTCAAGAGAAGCCTTTGAGAAAAACTTACTTCTATGAGTATACTTTCGGATATTTACTGTCATGTTACGTACATGGTATATCATGGTGCATACATGATCATTTTTATATATATGTTGTGATTGGTTAGGATCTTCGGGATCTCTACTGGGCTTAGTGCTCATCCCATGTGTTGACAAATTTTTCAGGTATAAGGGTGGAAGATTGCTCGAGACTGAAGTCTTTTTATTTGTTGGCCACGAGGTCTTTTATTTGTTGGTCGAGAGCCATGTATTGTAAAAAGGTAAATCCTTTTTTGTTCTTTTTATTTATTGTTATTAAATGTAAGCCTAAGGGCATCGTATCATGTTCAATTACGTATCATTAGCATGGTCGTGAGAGAATGTCATTATTTATTCTTGTTCATATTCTCATATGGAAGGAATTATTTAAAATGAAGTTATTATTATAAAGGATTTGGTAATGAATTCGGGTAATAAAAGTCAAGGTGTTACAACAAGAGATTGGAGAACTGCATAACTTAGAGTCACTGAATCTATCTCAAAATGGACTCTCAGGTTCCATCCCACTTCTGCTTCTCTACATTTGTCGATAGATCTTGCTTTCACAATGGGAGTGAATAAGAAGTGCGATGTTTATAGCTTCAAAGTGCTGACATTGGAAGTGATTATGGGAAGCATCTGGGCGATCTCATCTCTTCCCTACCAAAGTCAAATATCCAGGGCATGTTTTTGAACGATATTCTAGACCAACGCCTCCTAACATGCACAAATCAAATGGCACATCAAGTGGGTTTGATTGCAAAGCTAGCATTTGCATGTTCGCATGCTAGTCCACAGTCTTGCCCAACCACGCAACAAGTTTCTGTGGTGCTATCAAAACAAAGTCTGCCCCTTCAAATTCCATTCCACATGATTTCATTAGAACAATTGTTTGGTGATATGGAATTTTTAACTTTTTAAGCTTCTCCACTTCTCTCAAACGAATAAATCTACTGATATTGAACTCATACACAAAAAAATTTATTTAGCAATACAATGCGTTGTCCAAATTCAACTCTTTAATGGTGGAATTCACATTTAGATTGAATTTGGATCACATGTTATTTTTTCTAGATATTTTTTTGTGTCCGAATTTTGGGTTTGTAGTATCTCCCTTTCTCGTAGTGTATTTTAGTTCTTTTTGCACATACCGACATTTTGATCACACCTCTCTTTGTGTTGTATATCTTTGCCCTTTTGTACATTGCTTGCTTGAATAAATGTTTTTTAAGGTACTTCAATGTATGTTAAATGTCCAACAATAAGTGAACACTAAAAGGCAAAACTTTTGGGTTGAGGTTCAATTGTTTAGCTGTTTTAAATATGGGTTTATTTTTTTATTACTAGTAACGGGTTTAATAAAAGGCAAATTTCAAATAAATAGTAAGACTAAAAACTGATTACAGAAAGATAGGAAATACAAAAAGATAGCTTTATTCTATCAGTGGTGTTACACGCACCAATTGATATATTAATTAGTGTACCAACATATGTTATCACATTGCTACTTTAAAACTATGGATTCCACCCATTATACAAACTACAAAGACATCTAAAATTATGTCACATCATATGTTAGTACACTAATTAGTATACCAATTGATGCGTCTAGCTATTGTTTTAATCGACAAAATGAGCACTCAAAAATCTTTTTATATTGTTGATAAAAAAAATTTATTTTTCCCTTAAACACTTCAAAACAGGGTTTAGCTTATATCAAATTGGACATCTCAACTTGAGAGAGCATTTGGGTTTGGTAGGTCCATTTTGGAACCGATTTCAGTGATCCAAATCATTCACCTTTTAATACTCATTGAGTAGAATATTCATGCAAAAAATAAAGATAATTGGGCATCAGTAGTTATATGTTTGAATCAAATTTGTATTACAAAAAATGGATGGCTATTCTTGAAATTATATTTGTCACCCATTTTTTTTAAAACAAATATGATTTAAATATATAGGTATCAATATCTAATCATTTTGATTTTTTGCATTAATATTTTACTCAACGAGTCCTAAAAAGTCAACTAAATTATTCTACTCAACAAATCATTAAAATCGGTCCCAAAATGAGCTTACCAAGCCCAGACACTCTCTCAAGTTGAGGCCAAGCCCAATCACATGCAATTAATCTTAGAGACGAATCAACAATCTAAAAATTAGGAAATCTAATATTTTTATGCTATTCCACACTAAAACTACAAAATTTCTAATAAAATACTAAAAATATAAATAAAAAAGTTTCTAAAATCGTATCCTATAGAATTCTGGATCCAACAACTGATGCTATGTTGGGCCCAAAGCTTTATTTGAGAATGATCATCAACACAAGAGTCGGAGATTGTTGGTTAGAGGTCTAAATATGCTCTGGCCCGGGCTCGGGCCTGGCCCATGATTGGTCATGTGGGCTCTTGTTTTTTTTGGATTGAACTGCAAATCGAAAAGTAGGGCCCAGGCATGGCCACTCAAATTAGGGCCTGGGCTCGGGTCGCGGGTCGAGCCTAGCGGGCCTTTTTTTAAAAAACAAAAATAAATAATTGATAAATATATTATGTATATAGATTATTTATGAAGGATAAAAAAGAAAAAGAAAAATTGTATTAGAGTATTTTAGTTAAGATTAATGAGATGTTTGGTTATATTTCATGTGTGGTGATATTTAAATTTAATTATGTATGACTTATGTTTTTTTAGTTATGACTAAAAAAGTATGAAATTATGTAATTTTCTTCTTTTGAAATGAATAATTATATATATATATATATATCAAAATGAAACTTTCAATATTACAGTCATTAAATTAAATAAATAATATTTATTGAATGAATAATTTTTATTTCGAAATGAAATAAAATATTACAAAAATTTATATCATTAAATAAAATAGATGTAAATTATTAATGATGGTAGAGCAATTGCATTAGTAGAGATCAAGTACATCTCAACTAGATTGGCACCTACTGACCTACCAATCATTTGCATTATACTCCACTTCAATAATCTAATACAAAAAAAATATAACGAAATGAAATAGTGAAAAATAATTTGTTGATCAATCATTGGAGGAGGCAGACAATTTACTCACGTTGCCCGAGGATATTTCATCCAAATCGCTTTGAATTCTCTCATTTTCACTATAATTTTTTTTCTTCTCGTAAGGGCATGCATATGATCTCTAGATATCATTAGTGCCTCAACCATTTGGGGTGAAAGTCTGCTGCGGTAATCGCTCAGCACTTGTCCACTTGCACTAAAAGCTGTTTCCAAAGCAACTGTAGAAATAAGAACGGTTAGTATATCACGGGCCATCTATGAAAGCACATGCCATATAGTTTCATTTTGTTATCACCAATCCAACTCTTCAAAATCATCCAATGCTGGGCTTTTCAAATAACGTTATAGTTCAAAATTACTTATGCTTGTATGTTGAGATATTCTTCTACTTTTCATTGTTGAAAAAATACTTAATCTTTCGCTTCGAGATGAGGTTGGTGTAGTGTATATACGTGTATTTGCAGATCCATATGCAGCTGTCCTGTATTCTTCAAATAATGTTTTGCATGTTTGCATAATAGGGGCAAATTATTTTAATTAGCAAAAATACGTTCTAAAATTCTTGTAAACCAATTTCTTTACACCAAAGATCGATTATTATGGCTAAACCTAAAGATGAGGCAATGGATTGTAGACACCCCATTTTTGACTGTCCTTAAGACTTGGACGTCATCGTTTGAACACTTGATGATCTTGTATGATCGTGTTTGTTTTGAGTGTCTGAAGTTCTCGGTCGAGCGCCTTGCCTTTGAGCTTCTCAACTTGTCTGTTTTGTGCTTGGTTGTGGACCAAGAACTTATTGTTTCAAATCTGGAGGAGAGGGTGGCCTGTTGGCCGTCCCCACAGTCTATCGGCCATGGCTTGTGCCTGTCAGCCATTTTTCTCCTTTTTCAGATATTTGTTTGCCAGCTATGCCAGCTATTGCTCACTGATGTGCATCTCCATACACATGTATGGAGGGATGAATACAAGCTCTAACCTTGTTTTTCTATATATAGGGAGATCTTTTCCCCATTTTAAGGTGTTAGACAATTTTGAACAAAATTCTCTCTCTCTCTCTCTAGAATTCTTTCTCCCCTTTTTTATTTTGTGCTTTGTAGTTGGCTTTCTCTACACTTTTGCACATAGACCCTTGATCAATCTTTACTACCTTGGAACTGAGGTTCTAGGAGGTCTTTTTGGAGCTTTAAAAAGGGTTTTAAGCTTGAATTTGTGCCTGAAATTGTCTTGTGTTTCAAGAGGTATAAGACTTACCTTTTAACTTGTCTTGCATAACTTGAATTACTATCCTTTTGTACTGTTTTGACCTGGTTTTTCAACTACAAAAAACTCTATTTTTGAGGTTTGAAAATGGTAGTTTAAGCCTTGGTGAGTTAGGAGGTGGTCCTCCTTTTTTGTTCTTTAGCTTGTGAAGCCTTTTGTGCCATTTCTTAACACCTTTAAATCAAACCTTTTGGCCCTTTTAATCACTGAAAATCAGAGTTATTTCAGTGGTAAAAATGAAATTTTAAAGTCCAAAATTGGAGGGGTTAGCCTCCCCTTCTTGTGCCTTGTTTGCATGCCTAGCTAGCTTTACATGCTAGCATGTTTTTCTAGCTTAACTTAGCTCAAGTCCAGCATGATTTAGCCTCTGAAATAACTTGTTTTAGATCTGTTTTGGGCTGGTTAGTTTGTTTGAGTTTTGTTTTACATAGTTGTAGTGTAACCCCATGCATTAGCTTGATGTTTTGGCTCTTCATGACTTGAGTCCGGCATGTTTTCCAATTGATTTTGGGCTATAAAAACTCTATGCTTTTGGGCTGAAGTTTGGGTCCTAAGGCCGTTAAAGGTTAAGGGGTTGATAGCCCTTCTTTGTACCTTGTTTTGGAGGCCTTTGCCCTTGTGTTTCCCACCCTTTTGCTATCTTTTCCAAGCTTTTAAACATTGTTTTTTAGAGCTATTTCAGTGGATAAAAACATGTTTTGAAGTCCAAAAATGGAGGGGTTAGCTTCTGCTCCTTGTGTCTTGCTTACTAGTCTAGCATGCTCCTTATCTTAGTCCATTAATCTAGCCTTTTCTAGTTTAATTCCAGCATGTTTTAGGACATGTTTTGGACTAATTTAGGACTGTTTTGAGCTGTTGGCTACATTTGAGCTTTATTTTGTATGCCTCTAGTGTAATAGTCCTCACAAGTTTTGTGTTCTAGGCCTTAGACACCTTCTTGTTTGAGTTAATAGCATTTCTTTATGCCTTTATCCCTCATTTTCTGCACATATCATATCTGTAACCCCCCTCATTTCTTCACTTTTTCGTTTGCTTTGAGGGTTGGTTAGCCTTAGGGTTGTGTTTAAGCTTGAGATTAAGGTTTGTGCTTAATGGTTTCAATCCTCTTTTGAGGGTTTCTACTAACCAAAGGCATGACCTCTCTCTTGCCTTAAATCATCCCTTGGTTGACACCTCTTCCATTAGAGGACACTCACTTTTAGACTAATCAATTAAAGAATGGATCGGTAATATAAAATGAGAAAACAAAAATCAACATGTAAAAGAGACAAGATAAGCATCTTTCATGTTGCATTGCATGTGTTCAAATCGGACGTTAATTCGAACACGAGGGAAATGGGACGTTTCATACTGAAAGTGATGAAACGTGCCACTTTTCTTAGTCACCATCACCCTTGATCATGCATGATACGGTTATGGTTTTGTTGAGTCTTGTTTTGTACTCATTAAGCTTGTACAAGCTTGGTTCTTTGGCCATCATGCATGAAAAATGCTTGGTTGATGACTTGAGATCCAAGAGCTACATTCCTTTGAGCTTGTGTGATGATAAGGAGGGTAGCAGTACATACTCTCCTTGAGAATACATTGCTTTGCCTCTGTTTGCTCTCTGTTGCAACAAAAAAGGAAAGTTCAGGGAATGGGTGGCTGACCGGCCACCAGTAGTGGCTGACCGGCCACCAGCAGTAGCCAATCGGCCACCAATGGTAGCCAACAGCCACCAGTGGTAGCCGACCGGCCAGAAATGAAATCTTGTACAAGTGTGTTCCTGAGTTGGAGCAGAGATGTTCTGGAAGTTGGCAACACTGTTGGTGTTCAAGCAAGTGCAAACAGAGGTGTCTGATGGCAAGGCGATGGATTTTCAGGAGTAAAGCAACCAAGCATGCATGCGTTCCTCGCCCTCGAGGCCATTTAATTGCTTTAATTAGTTAGCGTAGCTAATTATTCAATTCAATTGTTGTACTTAATTAGTTAGTGTAACTAGTTATTCAATTCCGATTTGTTGTAATTAATTTTCTTAGAATAAGTTAGTTAATTAGTTTTGGTTTGTAATAGTTAGCTTAATTAGCGTAGCTAGTTAGCTTATTCATTCGGACCCTCCTTCGCAAGAGCGCAATGTTGTAATAAGTGTGCATGCATGTGCATGTCTTCCAACCCCACGTCTTTCCCTTTTATTTATCTGCTTTTGATGGTTAGATTAGGGACATTTTCAATTAGAATACCTTATGCTTGTATGTTTGCATCCATTCATTTGTCTTGCATGCACCGAGGCTCGGCATATCATTCAAATTGCATTGTAATTTCAATACTTATTTGAATACGTGTTTCAAAGCATGCTATTAGATTGTTGCAAATCATATGCCATATTAGTAGTCGAGCCTATTAATTGCATGTGTTGCATTAGGCATCTTATATAGTTAGGATCATGCATTCTTTCTAACTAGTTTTTGTTTTGGCTTGGAGTACTCAGTAAGTTTTATGCTTTAGCATACTTGCATGAGTGTGATTGCCATGTTGCCATGTTTCACATGCTTGCCATGAGGCTATGTGCTTATTTTCTAAACTGCATGAATGCTTGTGGATGAAAGCTTTGATTGCTTGAATTGGAACAATTCATCAATTGTGAGTTTTAAGCCCACTTTGCGAAATGGCAAAATCTTGTTTTAAGACCACTTGAGGTGGCAAATCCGCATTTTAGCCCACTTGAGGGTGGCAACTTCAAACCATTTTCAAAAACAAAACATGAGTTGAATTGTTCCAATTCTCACGATTTTAGTCTATACTTGCTTGTGTGCGTCACATAGTAAAGTTAGATTAATACCCAGATAAGAACACATGAGGTTTATAAAACAACATATCATGATTAGTAGAGGCCGATCTTTTGATCGGGCGAGCGGGGGTGCTCATTTTAGGACCTTCCCCTCTCGTACCCAAGTTCCCGAGCCGAGGCAACTTTGGTGATGACGAACACGTAACCTTTGGCACGAGTCAGGGTTTTCTAAATTTTCCCAAAAACAAAATATTTAGGTGGCGACTCTGTAATCTAACAAAGCAGTCCAGTTTTGGCATTATTTGATTCAAAATCGATTTTCCAAAATGATTTGCCAAATTGGACTCTTTGGTGTTTATCAGTTTCACATTGCACTTGTGAGACTAGATTTAGAACCACGGGAGTCCGAACTGTGAGGCCTTTCCTTCAAACCCTTTCCGAAAGGCGGGGGTGCGAGAAAAAGGCGAGCCCACATGGATCAAAATATTTACCAAAATTTTGTTTCATTGCAGTAATAATTGTTACATAATATTAATTATCCATATATTTTACGAAAACTTTCATTATTTCTGCTAACATATGTTAAACAAATGGTGAAGTAAGAATATATATATATATATATAAGAAAATAATTTTGTTGCAATATGAAAAACTTTTAGAAAATCTTTTTATAAGGCTACTTGGTGCCAATAAAGTTCTATGAAAGTCAATACTCCTCTTATTGATGTTGTTGCAAAAAATAAATCTATGGTTTTCTTTATTTACAAGCTCTCTTTAACATATCATACATTGAATTCCACTTGCTGTCTATATCTAAAATTAATTTTTTAAATAACATACCTTCACATTGACAATTTTTCCTATATTCCGAAATTCGATCAGCAGAAGACATAATAGTAACAACCGCATTTTTTTATTACCAGTACAGAAGTCTCGTATACATGCATAATATTGAGTGTTTCTCTAATCTTTTGTTAATTTTGAAGGTACCTAGAGCTGCTGGAAGCTCATATTGAGAGTGTGAGATAGCTTATATGAGGGTTGAGTGCTTGTGAGTAGTATACAATTACAAACCAAAATCAATGGCATATTTTGTGTTGCTAATAACATTGTTTATGTGTTGTTATACTTTTTTGTTGCAAGTTGCATAGAGAAGACTATACTTGAGTGTTGTGAGATCCTATATTGTGGGTTGAGTGAAGTGAGATTACATATTGTGTGTTTTTGCCACTATCTAGAAAATGTTATGTTTACTCCGTTTATGGATAGCTGGTGCTTATGTCACATTCTATCTTGGGTAGGGTTAACTAAGCTCTGGAAGTATGCTATAAGTGAGGATGGCTACTGGAGGCGCTTGAAGTGTAAAGAAAGTTTCACTTTATTTTGTATATATTTGCTTGGCCTTTGGTCCACTACTATTATTGTAGGACTAAGGTATTATAAAGAAATAAAGTACATTAACAAATTAATCTCACACATAATTGCACACAGACACTATGTCCACACAAGGCGCATTTCATTTATAAGAGAACTTGTAAACCATGTCCATGTTGTCATTTCATTTCTTTCATCTATGGTTGTTCCCAAAACAGACGATGGCTTTGTTTGTTTCCTCTGCCACGTCAGCGCATACAGCGCCGTTCTGTGCCTGTGGCTTTGGGATGTGTGTTGTGAAGATTTCAAGATCTTCAAGAAATCTGGATTGTGCATACTAACAATGCCCTCATGCAATGGTGAGTATTCACATGCACAAGTCTATTTACACGTTTTACAACTACACTGATACATGTGTCTATTTAGCCATGTCGTTCTTGGATTGGTTGGTGTGACGAATTTGGCCAAACATCCATGCGGGACACTCAACAATCACTTAAGGACATGGTCTTCCAGTTACGGGCTGACATCATGAACCTGCAATCCTGCAAATTGTTACGTTCGTCTTGTTTGTTGTCATTGTTATTTTTTTGTTTCGTACTTGATTTGATTCAGTTTGTAAGGAATATGTATGTATTTGCCACGTAATACTTTTCATGTTTTTCGACTAGTACAATGTGTAGTATGCTAGTTTCATGTTGACATTACAATCTTCTCTTTATTCGCTTTGATATTATTTACTTCTCCTTCATGTTCGTTAATTCCGATTGCGCACGTTATGTTTTACATTATATGATGCATGCATGCCACAATTGTTGCTCCAATGTTGTAGCCACATGGATCAATCCCAAACGGTATCTACGTCGTCCAAAAATTTGCATAAGCGGGGCAGCAGTCAGCCATACCCATAGTCCGCACATGTGCACAAAAGCAGTTTGGGACTCCAACGCAGTCAAGCTGTTCTTGGAACTTGTTGTCAAGGAGTTGGAATCCGGTTACAAGGGATGTGTCCATACAATGACAATGCACGGCTACGGGGCTGTGTCCAAGGTCTTCCAGGAACGTACGAGTAGGTTCCATGAGGTGAAACAACTCCAACACAAGTACAACTTGCTTAAAAAGGACTGGCAATCGCGGGCATGCCTTATGGACACAAGGCATGGCCCAACCAGCATAAGTTACAACGAAGAAACTGGGTTGATACAAGCATCAGACGATTGGTGGGCCAAATATGAGAAAGTAACGTTCCCAACTCTTGTTTTTTCCTTAGAAGCACAATTCCATGTCAAACTATCTGTAAGTTAGGTTCAATCTTTTTCATTGTAATTGTTTTTTTTCGTACAAGTTTGACAATTTTCTGTGAAGCACAATGAGTAAACTAACCAACAAAAAAAACAAAAACAAAAACATAAGCTGTAAATTGTAGCTTTAATTAAATGTTTGTACCATTGTAGTATGCTACTGTAATTCGTAAGGAGTATAGTATAGGTATAATTTTTCTGTTTTGGGGGATCATTTGTCATATGGGTATAATTTTCCGGAACCTACAAACACATAGCTTCACAAGAAAAAATAAAAAAACAGGCCCTTTTCAGTCTTCTAATAGAGATATGCTTAAGGCCACAATGGATAAAAACTTGTAGAAGATGTCAAGAGCAAGAAGAGTAAACAAGAAAAGTAAATGAAGTAAATGATTCCTATAATAATCAAGATCAAGGAAAACTAAAACTGAAATGATTCCTATGAGGTACTCCATTACCAAACAGGATGTCTACATTCAAATCTTAATGCTGTGAGTGAAATTGAGTTTCCCCTATCTGTAATGACCCCAAAAGTCATCCTTATTTACTTAGGGGTTAATGTGTTTTAATTCAACTATATCTATTGGAATTGAGAATGTTTTTATCTATTTTGGAGTATTGCTTGAGGTGGTGGTGTGATGGTAAAGTAAGATTGGACCAAAGAATATAATTCGGTTAGGTAATCTACGATCAGCCATCACTCTTTTGCCCTTTTCTTTTTCCACATTTTGAATTTGGATGTGAGGTTGGAACCATTGGAAAGCTTATCTCTGGGGCTTCAATTTGACCACAAGAACGACCTAGAACGGAGTCCGGATGGGAGAGTTATACCTGTTCAAAGTTTCGGGATCTGTGCTGAAAACAGGTCCGCTCGAGCGGGAATTTCTCCGCTCGAGCGGGAATTACGGGACAGCAGCTTTAAACCAGAATTTTTGGATCATTTCTCACATTTTCCTTTTCCCCTCTTCTCTCCTCTCTCCCTAGGTCCGAAAACCCTAGGGTTTTGATCCCAAATCCTCACCATTTCTCTAAGTTTTGATCAAGATTTTCCACCAAGGAATGAAGAAGGCATGAAGATCAACATTTGCAACCGATTGGAATTTCGAAATTATGGAGGAATCTCACCAAGGCTTGCTTAATTCTTGAGGTAAGGAATCTTGAGAGTTAAATTGATGGGTTAAAGTGATGGACCATGTATCCTAGGTGTATAATCAATGGAAAAATTGGAATGAAAAGTGATGGGTTAATAAGTTGAATTTTTCTTA
Organism: Camellia granthamiana; assembly: GCA_036172215.1. Lineage (NCBI taxonomy): Eukaryota > Viridiplantae > Streptophyta > Magnoliopsida > Ericales > Theaceae > Camellia > Camellia granthamiana. The sequence continues at coordinate 120,512,625 of CM069905.1, forward strand.
AATTTCAATGTTTTCTTGAAACCCTAGGTTGGGTAATGATGTTAATTTATGATTTGGCTCAAATTGGAAGTAGAATCATGAAATTAGTAGGTTGAATTACATATGTGCAAGTTTAATTGGAATTTGGTGATACTTGAAAATTATGTTTAAAATTTGCGAATGAACTATGGTGTAAACATTGTAATTCATGCTGTAATGTGAAGGGAAAATTGGGCAATAATTTATTAATGATATAGATGATATGAACTTGGTTTTAGAATGTTGGAATATGATTCAAGGATTTATTTTGCATTATGTTGAATTGTAAATGGTGTTAATGAACTAAGTGGTGTTGACCTTGTTGGATTATATTGTGTTAACTAATATTGAATTGAATAGACTATGATGAATTATGTTTGAATTACGTGAATTGTATAGGGTCAGCTGCAGGGGCGGACCAAGCACCTGAACACTGTGAGTAGTAGTACAAAAATGTACATGTTATTTATTGTTGATAATCATTGTCATTAATGCTCTGTTCTTTGTGAGTGTTCTACAAATATTATGAAAATTGGAAAGTTATGTGACTCCATGTGAATTGGAAGTTATTTTGTTGTGTTACAAGTTTATAAGTTAAGTCCGTTACAAGTTTACATATGCTATAAGCTCAAAAACGTTACAAGTTTATTTATGTGGCAAATTCAAGTATGTACAAGTTTAAGTAAATTTACAAGTTCAAGTATATACAAGTTAAAGTATGTTACGAGTTTTACGTATGTTACAAGCTCATGTATGTTACAAGTTCACGTATGTTAGAAATTCAAGTATGTTACAAGTTTAAGTACGATACAAGCTTAAATATGTTACAAGTTTATGTATGGTACAAGTTCATGCATGTTCTAAGTCACGCATGTTGCAAGTTCAAATATGGTTTCAAGTATATTTCAAGGATAGTTCAAGTATGGTTTCAAGTATAGTTCAAACATGTTTCAAGTATGGTTCCCAGTATATTACAAGTTCAAGTACGTTACAGGTATGCTTCAAGTAAGTTACGAGCTCAAGCATGTTTCAGGTATATTTTAAATATGTTACAAGTCTAAGTATGCTACAAAGTTAGATACATTTTCAAGGGCTTCATGCCATTTTCAAGGGCTTTAATGCCAACATGTTTTCAAGGGCTTCGTGCCATTTTCAAGGGCTTTAATGCCAACATGTTTACAAGGGCTTCATGCCATTTTCAAGGGCTTTATGCCATTACAAGTTACAAGGGCTTTATGCCATTACAAGTTATGAGGCTTTTATGCCATTACAAGTTACAAGGGCTTTATGCCATTACAAGTTACAAGGGCTTTATGCCATTACAAGTTATGAGGCTTTTATGCCATTACAAGTTACAAGGGCTTTACGCCATTACAAGTTACAAGGGCTTTGTGCCACATGTTCAAGGGCTTTATGCCACATGTTCAAGGGCTTTATGCCAACATGTTTAAAAGTTTAATGCTATGATATTCAAGGGCTTAAAGCCGTTATGATTCAAGCTATTATGTCTCAAGCTATTATGTTTTAAGACTGGGCCTAAGGCCATTATAAAATTAGCACAGAATCAGACTAATTATGTAAACTCTGCATTTCTATATATGCGTTGATATGTATTATGTTCCAAGTTATGCATCATTTTATTTATGTATTACTATTCATTGAGCCCAGCTCACTCTCTGTTATGTCTGTTTCTGTAGGTCACCAATCAAGTGGTCAGTCCTAGCCAAGACGCCGCTTTCTTTTGTCAACCTTCATATGTCCAAGCCCCGTATAAGATGTTGGCTGTTTAGGGGTGTCCATCTAAGAGTGATGTATCTAACTTTCATGTTTATTTTGTTGTATACACCCAATCATAGGACTGGAACTGTAAATGTGCATGTATATGCTCCGGGTTATAGTTTGGGATTTATCTAGCCACTATAATGCATGTGATGAATGAGATCCTGGCATGTAGAAGTAGCTCAATGGAGTTTATTTGTTTAATTATTTTCATATTTCGTGCTTCCGTTCAGGCCCCATATGTTATGTATATCAGGTTTCAAGTCTGTTTTGAATAGGTCATGCCCAAACTTTTAGGGGCGGGTTTGGGGCATGACACTATCCCTTTCCTTTCAAATGTGAAAATAAACTGAATAATTATTAAAATAATAATAATAATCATGGAAAATATAAATATAAAAAAATATAAAAAAAAGTTCCCCATTTCTGTACTCTTCATGTGTTGTCCCACTATTCCTTTGGCTGAACCACTTAAATCAGTTATTATGTATTAAAAAAAAGGTACAGAACCATTGAATAATGTGTATGGTAAAGCTAGCAAAAGCCACCAGCATTTTTGTTGACAATTTTGCCTGTCCTTGGGCTCCTTTTCATATTTGAGGGAATTATTTGAACGATTTCACTTGGTTTGACGTTTAGGTCATGCATCTAGATGAACAGGTTGGCCATTATGCCCTTTGCACACTCAAGTTCAAGTAAAAGTGCATGGTAAGTACATGTACAGGGGAAGTGACCAAAACTTCCCTGAACTCAGTAAAAAAGAAAGCACATAATCAAAGGATGCATACAATTATATAGCAGGGATACATTTCACTAAGAGTAGTGGATTATGATTGACTGTTTATTATGCTATATAACTTGCTTTGTTCCATTTTTTTGTTTTCTCTTTCCACAAAATAGATAACATGTTTTCTTTTATTGATGCACCAAAAATAAAATAAAATGAAAACACTTTTTTGTGTTTTTGCATTTTTCCACAATGACTGTCTGAAATAAGAAATGAATTTTTTTGGTTTGAAATGACTGTTTAAAAAAAACTCATCCATTTCTGTTGAAAATTTTTCATATCATAGTGATGTTTCGAGACACTCCAAATAAGGTTCTTTCAATGGAAATTGGTTTACACTCAAAGTTGAGTCATGTGCAAACTTCTAAATTTCTAAAAATGATAAAGACGCTGTAAGTTAGTCATGACAGAGTAATATATTTCTTGCTTGAAAATTCTTCTGTCCTAGCAAGGATCCTCACATAATATGAAAGCATGTTGCTATAGTGGGCTTCTTTTAAAACATTTGTTGCTGTTGCTGTTGCTGCTGCTGTATGACTGTTGCCTGTTATTGTGCATTGCTAGTTGGGGTCCCCATTTGTTGTAGTGTGTAGGTTTGTTGTTTGTTGATTATTTTGAGGCTTCTTGTTTGGTTGTTTGTTGATTATTTTGGAGCAGTTTCATCTATACAATTTTGGTAATAGGATTAATAGTAGTGATGACCATGTCAAGTTTCTCTTCTGCAGGCTACTTGACTACAATGTAACAATATTTGATATAGCCATTCCTATTTTTCTGAACCAATTATCATTTACTTCCATGTGTGTAATGTGTTTTTTTTTTTTTTTTTTTTTTTTCTAGATTGACATGAATGCTGTGAAGTTCAAAACGAAGCCGTTAGAGCACGTGGAACTTATGCAAAGGGTGTACGAAGGTTCCACGGCAACAGGAAATTTTGCTTGGACACCCGGCATTGATTTCAACCCGGTCGCAATGAATGACGTGCCATCCCCTATGGATGCATAAAACTGCGAGGACAGCTGTGGGCTACCACCTTTCCAACCTACTGCCCACAGTAAGCACACAGTTGATGACAGTGCCGTGTCTGTGGAACAAACTCCAACGGCTGGATCGACAAAATGGAAATTTAGAGCTAGCAGTCAGGGGCAGTGAAAAAAAGGGCAAAGCGAGGGAGCTTCAAAGTTGGTGAGTAGCATGGAAAACCTTGCGTCGTCAGTCAAATCATAACAATGCAAGTTCCGAGTCCATCATAATTACCCACATTCGACACCGGAGGTGATTTGCAAGTGCCTAGCAAGAGTGTACTCCCTCAACGGTCTTGGCCCGGCTAACCAGGTCATTGATTTCGTTGTTTCCCTAATGGACAAACCAGCAAATCAAGCCATCATGTTACAGATTCCCACGGACGACACGGTAATTCGTTGGCTTCAAGTCAAGCAGTCCCAAATTTCGGAGGGCCCATCTAGCCCAACGCATGGATCCAGAATGGGGGGCTGCTATTGAGGAGTTGTTAAGCCATCATAGCTCTTGTAGTGGACTGTAAAACTATTCCAAAATGTGTGCTAATTGTTTTTCTTTTTTTTCCCCTCTTTGTTGTGGTTGTGTTTCCGAATAATTGTGTGTTGTGGCTTGATGTTTGTTCTAATTTACTAGTATGCATGTTACTGTTTGAGTGAAATGGCATGTAAAGTAGCTTCTTTGTGAAATTGTACTTGTGTTGCATTTGCTCAACTGATTTGAGTGGGTGTGTTGTATAGTTTGGAGACTTGCTTGATATCAATAGAGGTGGAATGGATTTTTATATTCAATTGGTTGCTTCTGATCTTGGCAATGGTAACTGATTTGATTTATTAATCGTCACTTTTCTATCTTGTACATTTGGATTTATGTTCTTGGTTGCAATTTTCAGATACATTATTATGTTTTTGCTCTCTCCAAACCTATCATTCATTGAATTTTTTATTTTATTTTATTGTTTTAGCCATTTCGATAAGAATGGAGTTTTTACCCTTTCAATATTGACAACATTGATCTCAGCGGTTGGAATCCTACACTTTATATTCTCTGCCCTTTAAGAAAACGAAAAAGCCAGGATAACTGCCCCATCAAGATTAAAAATTAATTCTTCCTTGTTATATATATATATATATATATATATTTGGTATACTGATTGAAACAAAAATGACACCCAATTAATATATATATCGATTCCTAGTCCATTTTTTGTACATATTCTCAATATATGAAATGCAATTCCAAGAAACAGTTATTTCTTTTTTGGGTAAATTATACTATTATTTTTTTAAGTTTGAAAAAAAAAATTATAGATTTTTTAAAGTTTGACAAAATTACTTTAGGCTGATTTTCATCAATAATTCATTTACTATTTGGATGAAAAACGGTATTGTCATCTTCTATGTGGTCTCAAACTGAACAAAATATTACTGTAGTGTACAAAAATATTATATTTTGTGGTGCAAAAAGTTATAGCATTTCATAATTCACGTACAATTTTTATTTTCATATTAGTACAAAAATTATTATATACAGAAATCAAAAAATTGGCAAGGCAACCCACGCAAGGCTGCCACTTGTCTCCTTGCCCATCTTTTCCTTCACATGAAAAGAATCTTCAGATTTGCATGCATTTGGTTTGGAAAAAAAAATTTTAATTGACAAAACAAATATATTCAAAAAAAAATAATTGAAAAAATATATATAATTGACCAAAAATTGAACAAATTGGCAAGGCAGCCCACGTCGGGCTGCCAGTTTTGTCGTTGCCCATCTTTTCTTCACATGAAAAGAATCTTCGGCTTTGCATGCATTTGGTTTGAAAAAAAAAATTTAATTGAAGAAAAAAACATATTAAAAAAAAATTAATAATTGCAACAAAAAATTAATTGACAAAAAAATATATTTAAAAAATTCAATTTGTTAGTCAAATATTTAAATTTCTGTTTAACAACCAACATAATCTCATTTTTATAGCTTACGTTTTTTTGTCATATTTATAATGGGAGACAACCATTTACAAACCAAAAAATAAATGAGTACAAGTTTTTATGACAGTTTTTTTAATTTTTGTAAATATAAACTGAAAACTGAAAACGAAATGGTTACGAAATAGGCCCTTAATAATTATCGAAATTATTTTGAAAAATAATGATGAGTACTATGTTTTTCGAAATCATTTTCAATAAAAATTACAGAATATAATGATGAGTATTTATTTAATGAAGTCACTGATTGATTAGTGTTCAGTTCAATTTATGGTGTGTACCATACGGTAAAAAAAATTATATATGATTGTACTAAATGAAAATGTTTATATTTCAAAGTGAACAAAATATAATTGTCACGTACAAAAATATTATATTTTGTGATCAGAAAAATTATATCATTTCAAAAAGATGGAAAATATTTTTTCATATTAGTACAACAATTTTAGTGTATTATGCACCCTATTGAAATCCTGAACAAGGCAACCCACGTGGGGCTGCCATGCTATTGTCCTTGCAAATAGTTTCCTTCACATTGCTTTTAAAATGCAATTTTGCTTGCAAGGTTAAACCATCCACGTAAATGCATCGTTAGAGGCAGCAATTGATGAAATTGCGAGGGAAATGGTTGTAGAAACTGACCACAACTTGGTAGAAGCGTGGAACATTGCGGCAACGTATTATTACAACAATTACTACAAAGTCCCACAAAATACATCAATCTTGTTGGGACAATTATGGATGTACGAGTTGTTTAACGACCACCAAGTCTGGTTTGAAGATGCAATCAGTATGGCCCAACCAATGTTCTTGAAGTTGTGCGACGCTCTACACGATTTTGGGTTGACAGTGCCGCAGCGGGAGCATGGGGTGCCGCTCGAAGAGAAAGTAGCTATTTTCATTTCTGTTTTGCAAGGAATTTCATGGAGGAATTTGCAAGAACGGTTCCAACACTCAAAGGAGACATTGTCACAACATTTTCATGAGGTTTTGCAAGTTATGATACCATTTACGTCAATTCATAGCAGGAGTCTTGAGCTCGATCAAGTCCAACAAGGGGGCCATGCACATTTACGCTCCAAGCCGTAGTACCGGCCATTCAAGGTAACGCCATGTAATTTTTTTTTTTTGACGAAGTCATTCATAACATATGCAATAACAAGTTACATTTTGCAATTTGTACTTGTTTAGGACTGCATTGGGGCACTGGACAGCACTTCCATTATGGCCCGTGCGTCAAACGAATACGCCTCTTCATACTATGGCCGGAAAGGCATGCCAACACAAAATATTATTGCCGTTTGTGACTTTGATTTGTACTTCACGCTTGTGTCACCCGGTTAGGACAAGAGCATGCACTACAGTAGGGTGTTGCACTATGTCACAACTGAGCCTAAACATCAATTCCCACACCCCGCACTTGGTAACGAATTCTCGCTTGACAATGCACTTGACAAGATGTAAAAAAATAATCACATAGGTGATGGTAACAAAAGGTTTTTTGGTACAATAAAAACTAGCTTCTAACGATTTTCTAATAAGAACTAAAAAAAATTAGGAGTATATCCTAACAAAAAACAAGTAGGGGGTATACAAGTATGAACAATACATGTTTTTTTTTACTAGTCCCACGTACGATTTGAAGTTTGAAATTGCGACCGATTTAAAGTGAAAGAGTCATTATACGATTTTAAAAAAAAAAAAAAATCATTTCATATTTATCAATTATATTGTTGTATATGTGCAGGCAAATAGTACTTGGTCGATAGCAGGTGCAGCAACAAGACATAATATCTAGCCCCGTACAAGGGGTATCGATATCACCAAAATTCCCATCGCAACCAAATACCACAAAACGAGTTCAAACGGTTCAACAAGGCACATTCATCCTTGCGTAGTTGTATCGAGTAGACATTCAGAGCTTGGAAGTCGAGGTAGGGGGCTTTGTGGAATATGTCGAAGATAAAATTTTCTGATCAAGTGCCCTTCGTATGTGCGTCGATGGCTTTACATAACTTCATATGTCGGAACAGTCAAGCTGACCCGATCGCGCAAGAAACCCCAAATGACGAGAAGTACGTTATGCCGCAAATGGCCGACCACCCCGAATACACCCAGGTTGGCGATATCATGGAGCCAGGGGACTCAAATCCCTACATGGCAACTGTAAGAGTGGATATTACATACGCACTGCAACAGCAAAGGCACGTTTAAGGCCAATGCATTTGTTGATGTGGCAGGTTTTATATTTGTTGTATGTTGTTGAAAGCGATTCTATTATTATACCATTAATTATAATGAAATATTTTGTTGTACCAAATTTGCAACAACTAAAAAAAATATTGCAATAATCAACACCTTTCAATTTCGTATACACGTTATATTTCTTACATAATCAAAATAATTATAAAAAAATAAATAAAACTTACAAAAAAATAATACATTGTAATTGGTTTTTAAAATTTGTTACATAATCAAAATAATTAAAAAAAAAATTAAAAATTAAAATATTTGCATAGGCGGGTGAAAAAAAAAAGGGCTAATTTTTTTGCCACAAATTGAAGTGAAGTGCGAACAAGAAACATGTACAAACAAAACAAATAAATAAGGTCAAGTTTGGCATCTTCAAAAAAATCTAAAAAGTCAAAAAGTCATTATCTTATTTAAGTCACATCATCTTATTTAAGTCACATCACCTCTTTAACACATCACTTCAAATCCAATCCAAATCCAACTCATATTTCATAAAAAGTCAAAAAATACACTTATTTAGCATTCCCAAACTTGACAATAAATAAGCTTTGCACATACCTATCTTCTCAGGAGCCGTTCCACCAAACATCAAACAAAACAAAAAAAATAAATAAAAAAATAAAATAAAAAAAGCTTTGCACATACATATCTTCTCTGGAGCCGTCCCACCACACATTGCAAAAGTCGTACTGGCCTTCACGTGATGCACAGTCTGTACGAATAGGGGACAAGGGGTAATACGGTCATTTGCATATTTGTTATAATATTATAATATTTTTTTTTTTTTTTTTTGTAAAAAATTAAAAAATTATTCCAAACACTCATTTTTTTTTTCTTAATTTTTTTAGTCAAAAAGTCAAAAAGTGCGCTTATATAGATTATTCCAAACAATCCCTAAGTCTTAATGAAGATTTTTTGAAATTTCAAGTCCCATTAAATTTTTAATAGTCGGAATTGCACTTAAAACAATGATTGTTCATCATTTATAACTATCTATAAAGGAACATGATGATTTTATATTTAGGTCTCGTTTGGGGAGGGGCTATTTTAGCCAAAAAACTAAAAAGTTACTAAAAATTGTCACATCACCTCTCTACTTTTCTGAACATTTTTCGTAAAAAGTCAAAAAATTACTAAAATAGCATGTTCCCAAACGAGGCCTTATTTTGATTTTCAAAATTTTAAAATATCAACTTTCAAATTGAAAAAAAAAAAAAAAAAAAAAAAAAATTATGTGCAAAAAAAAAAAATTAATCAATGTGTTTGGTTTGAGTTTTCTGAATTAAGTTTTTTGAAAATTAAGTTTTTTTGTGTTCGTATTTTTTTGTTTTTAGTGAATATTTTTAAAATTTTAAACATTTTTTTTACTTTTTTAGATGCACCTTACTTAGATGTATCTAAAAAGTAAAAAATTTGTGAAAAAATATTTTAAAAAACTAATTAATACATAAAAATATAAAAAATGTACTGAGTTCTTGTAATTTTTTTTTTTTGTATTTTTGGTATTTAGTGAATTTTTAAAAGATTTTTTTTACAATTTTTTTACTTTTTAGGTGTATTTATGTTAGGTGTGTCTAAAGTGTAAAAAAAATTACTTAAAATATTAAAACAATTCAGTAAAAACAAAAAAAATACGGAAAATAAGAAAGTAGAATTTTTTGAAAAGTGTTTTTTGAAAAATGAAAACAAACAAGCTGATGTTTTTGTTTTTTGAAAAAATTGAATTTTTTTTTTTTGATGCAAAACTAAAAATTTTGTGTCTATAAAAGAGCATGATGATAAAACATTGGTGTGCAAAATTAGAAAAAAAAAAAAAAAACTTTAAAAATGAAAAAATTGATAATATTCTCAATTTTAATATTGAAAAAAAAACTGTTAATATTCTCGATTTTATTGGATAGTTGAATCAAACCAATAAGTAGAAGGGTAAAAACGTTTAATCTCGTGCTCTATTTTTTTTTTTTTTTTATCAATTAGTGAAACAATTGTCTGAAACATTATTACGCAAAATTGATAATGTTTATTTTTTAAAAATTGAAAAAAAAACTGATAATATTCTCAGTTTTACTAAATATGACTTATTGGTTCAAAAAATCTTAAATAAGATCTGAGTTATCATAACATTTGTAAATAAGACTTTTAGGTAATTAACTCATTTAAAATATAGTGATGTTCTTTTCTTGTGCCAAAAGAAAAAAGGAAAAAAGAAAAGAAAAGTGGTAGGCTTTCTTGAAAAAAATTGAAATAAAAGAATTTCATTTTTTTGGTTGGATTTCAAAAAGATAAGAAAATTAGTTATTTGCTAAAAAATTAATTTTTTCTTTGGTTATTCACTGAAAAATATGTAATTTTAAAATTTTGTTTTTCTTTTTTGGCTAGGATTGGCCACAATACATGGTTATTAGGACATTGTAATTTGTTAGGTAGAGTCAGGAGTGACCCACCGGCCCAAACCCTACCTGAGGCTCGGCCCAACTTGAACCCCTTGAGCTAAAGCTTAGGCCATGCTTTTTCTGGCTCTCGGCCGGCTCGTTCAATGCCTAAAGTTATTTTCAAGTCATTTTGGTGAAAAAAATTAAAAAAAATAAAAAATGTTAGGCCCAGCCCGAAGCCTGATTACCCCCTGAGCTTGGTCTTGGGCCTGGGTTTGATTTTTTGAAATTGGGCAGGTCAGCTCGGTTTGATTTTTGGCGAGGGCTCGATGGGCCCATGGGTGGGCCAGCCCGAGCCCGACATTGTATGGTTTGGGTCGAGCCGAATTTACACTCCTAGATAGAGTGTGTATTGAGACTTCTCATTAGCTAAGAATACCATGTGACAATGTTATATGATATTCCCAAAATATCAATTTGTGTGAAAAGTTTGTAATTTTAAAATTTTTTTTGTATACTAATAAATATTTTTATAGACAATGAAATTTTAACCTCGAAATTTGTTTTAAAATAACTAGATTTATCAAGAGCAAATGAAATTAATTATTCATATTATCTTTTATGAATTTAAAAAAAGAGAGATTTCACTGTATTGAGATATACAACTTCTATAGATTGGGTTGAAAAGTCGGATTTTTTTATGTATTTAATTTACAATTTATTTTCTTTTTATTTTTCCAAATCCAAAAAACAGAAGAAGAAAAGAAAAGTTTAACTTCTAGTTCATTTTATTTTCATGTAATTTTTTTGTTTTATTTTATTTTGTTTTGTTCACAAATCTCATATCCAAAACACAACCTAATGAAGTGTTTGGTTTTTATTGATTTTCTGAAATTGAGCTTTTTATTTTTCATATTTTTTGATTTGTAGTTTTTTTTAAATATTTTAAATAAATTGTTTTTTACTTCCTAGTTACACATAACTTATATGTCCATAAAAAGTAAAATATTTGTAAAAAAATCAATACATATACAAGAATATAAAAATATGTTGCATTTTTTGTATTTCTTTTGTATTTTTTGTATTTGATAAATTTTTTAAAGATTTTTTTCATAAATATTATATTTTAAAGTATATCTAAGTTGGGTGCATTTAAAAACTGAAAAGAAATTCTTAAAATATTAAAAATTTTGACTAAAAATTTAAAAAAATTTCAGAAAACACAAAACTTAAATTTCTTGAAAAGTAAATTCGATTTTCTGAAACCAAATAAATCTAAGATCCGTACATAACCTAATGAGTACATTAGGAGCAGCTCTTTAGTTAATCACTTAAGCAAATTTCTATAAGCACAAACTGTACAGGGTTAAATCGCATCAGTACGTTTGGTTTGAGTTTTGTAGATTAAATTTTTTAAAAATTGAGTTTTTTTATTTTCGTATTCTTTTGTTTTTACTGAATATTTTTTAAATTTTAAACATTTTTTTTTACTTTTTTAGATGCACCTTAGTTAGATGTATCTAAAAAGTAAAAAAATTGTGAAAAAATATTTTAAAAAATTAATAAATACATAAAAATACAAAAAATATACTGAATTCTTGTATTTTTTTTTGTATTTTTGGTATTTAGTGAATTTTTAAAAGATTTTTTTTATAATTTTTTTACTTTTTAGGTATATTTATGTTAGGTGTGTCTAAAAAGTAAAAAATTGCTTAAAATATTTAAAAAATTCAGTAAAAACAAAAAAACACGAAAAATAAAAAAGTAGAATTTTCTGAAAAATGAAAACAAGCAAGCTGGTTTTTCTTTTTGTTTCTTTTTTTTTTTTTTTTTTTTTTTTATAATCATATTGGTTATCATGAAACAATAATAGTAACAATAATAATATATAAATAAATCTAAGGACACAAAACCAACAACAAAAAATGGTTTTGGTTACAGATGTTAGACAATAAGGGCTTGTTTGTTTGTAGCTTAATATAAAATTTTTTTTCAAAAAAAAATTAAAATTTTGTTTGATTCAATTTTTTTTATAAAAAAATTCAAAATCATTTTTTATCTTCTATACATCATCAATCAATCACTTTTTCTCTCTCCACTCTTCTTTTTAATCATTTTTTCTCTCAAGCACATTTATTCAATTATAACAAAATATCAAATCATTTCAAACTCCAAAACTATTTTTCAAAATATACAACCAAACAAATCAAAAAAAAATTTAAACTCTTTTTGTAATTTTTTTTTAAAAAATTTATCTCATAACACAAACCAAACACACCCTAAGACTCGTCATAAAAAATAAAGAGATAAATTACACCTACATCTCGTAAGGTATGTCTTTAATACAGATACTTCCCGATGTTTTGGAAATTCAACAATGATAGAGACCACTAATTTTGGAGCTCTAAAAAGACCACTAATGACATGGCACTCAATAAAAAAAGAAAAAAAATACAACACCAAGGCCAAAACATCAAATCATTCATGGTGGGGCCTACTGCCACATCATTAGTGATAGCACTAATTAGTGCTCCTACTTATTTTCCTTTGGAAACAACAATGATAGAGACCACTAATTTTGGAGCTCTAAAAAGACCACTAATGACATGGCACTCAATAAAAAAAGAAAAAAAATACAACACCAATGTCAGTTGACACTCTGAACAAATATATTAAAATGACTTTTTTACCCTTATCCTCCATCGCCTTTTGGAGAGCTGCTTGCTTCTCTATCCCACGCGTTTTTATGGCATTTGATCAAACATGAGAGAGCCATCATCCTCACAACTGTCAACTACCTCACCTCCACCATTACCTACGCCGTACCTACACCATCACAACCATCATTCCATCGCCGACCCACTCATCCCAACTGTGAGACCTCCAACGACGCAACCCACCTCGCCCCAATCCCAACCCGTGACCTCCAGTGACCCAACCCCCAGCCGCGACTTCCAGATCTTCTATGAGATCAGCTCACCAGCAGCAACAATGGGATTATATTTTTCAGCCATGGCAGCACGACCTTCCTTCACCGTCACAACACTCTCTCTCTCTCTCTCTCTCTCTCTCTCTCTCTGTTTTTTCTCTACCCTTGTTTGTTGTTGGTTTGATTTGGGTGTGTTTGATTTGTAGCAGGGTTGTTGTACCTGGAAAGGGGTAGTAGTTCACATGGGTTTGATTTGTATGTGTGTTGGTAAGGCTATAGTAGTTGGTGTTAGTAATTTTTTTAGTAGGTTGTAGGTAGTTACTGTGAGGTAGCTTTAAAGATGGTAGCATAATATGCATGTTACATGCTTGATTTATTACTTCAAAGAATTAAATGAGATGCATCCAATTCGAATCTTAACAAATAAAAATCCCTCTTGTGGACTGTTGGTAGAAGCCTATTCTTGTATTAGAAAGCTATTGCCTAGTGCAAGGAAAATGAGAAAAATTATTGAGTATGGTGAATTTTTTGGTTCTGGAAATAGTGTGCAACGTAGCAAAGGCCTGGGTCAACATTGGTGGATTGTTGGGTTATGATTTTTGTCTCTAAATTATACACACGTCATATTTGTGCATATATAAATTGCACAAACACAAAAATAAACCAAGAAAGAAATTGAGCACTTTGGGTTTTATTTTTGTGGAATTGGAGCTCTGTATACGTATGTATATGTGATGTTTGTAGCGTACTATGGTGGTGGGTAGGTTCATGTTGCTGAAGAGTGGATTTAGTTATCGCTGATGGTTCGAACTAGAAAGGTAACGTTACATGCTTAAGTCTCTCTCTCTAAAAAATTATGGTTTGTTGGGTGACAATAGGGGTGGATACAGAGGTGGGTGAAGGTGGTAGTGGTGGAGATTGGTGGTATTATGGCGGTGAGGTTTGGCAATTGCAATGGGATGTGGGGTGGAGATTGGAGGCATGTGCATATCAACTGTTTGATGAAATGATTAAATGACCATTTTAAAAAAAAACAAAATTTATATATTTTTGGTAGTCCCATTTGAAGTGGGTGGGTTAAGAGATGGTGGGATGGTAGAGGAATGTGTGAAAGTGGTTATTGGTGAGGGGTGGCTAGGTGAGAACCAAGTGGGTGGGGTAAGGTACAACTGTTTGGTGTGGTTTGAGTGTTGGATATGGTGGCTGTAGTGGCTTTGGCTAGTGGCATGGCATGGCAATGGGGCAATGGTGCAATGAGAGTTGAGGAATGGCTACTTAGATGATGGGGCATTGATGAATGGCTGTTGTTTGCTGTTGTTATTGTGAGAGGTGCTCTATAAAGGTGGTTGTAGTGATGGTATATGCATGTGCATATCAACTGTTTGCATACATGGGTAAGTATTGTGTTAGATAATAGGAGAATCTGTTAAGGGTATTTATGGCATTTTAAGAAAATTAAATGATGCCATAAGTAAAATCTGTTAGTTGACTTAACTGTCAACTAACGGAGGGGGCTTTTGTAATGTGGGTATAAACCTCAGGAGGAGGATGTATTTTCTAGAATCACAATGGTATTAATGTATTAGCTTGAAACCTCAAAGGTTATAGGTATAAGTTACCCAAAAATAAATAAATAGTGATGTTATTGGCACCCCATTAATTATTTTGGTCCTCCTATTTCTTTGGACCCCTACTTGTAAATTGTAAAACCCTTAAAATTTCTTTTCTCCCCCAAAATAATTTCAAAATTATCATTGTGAAAACATTCCACCCGTTCAAATGAATGCACAACCCACACCCCAAAAAGCCTCTCCCAAAAATCCTAACAAAATTCACGAAGGTGATTATTATTTCATCTCCACATACTTGTTCATGACCTGATAAAATAAATGTAGGGTTTTTTTTGTTGTTGATTCAAAATTTTCCTTTTGTGGGTTCTACAATTTTCACAAGTTTCGGTTATCTATTCCCGAACAAATAAAAAATGTTTGGTTACTTGTTCCCGAACAAATGTATAATTTTTAGATCTGTGTTCCCGAATTTCGGCCATATGTTCAGGAGTTCAGTTCCGAAAAAATGACGAATAGTTTTTATTATTGTTGCCATTGTTTTCAAAAACTTACCCTTATAAGATCAATCTTCATTGAATTAAGAACATCATCAAAGCTATGAATCTCCTCTGAGCTTTTATTGTTATACTCTTCTCGTCTCATGGAGTTGTGGTTACCAGAAAAACTTCTACTCATTGTCATTGCCAAAGAAGTGTAGGTAATCAGATGATTGCCACCGTTGTTGCCGGAATATTGCTGTCAAAAGGTTTTCAAGGTTTTAAGGGTGTGTAGGTTTTGAAGGTGGAATTTGGGGAAGATAGATGGGTGGTGATGGAGGTGGGTGCTCTTAGAAACCCTAACTCATGATGTAGTGGGTGTTTAGGCTTAATTGTGAGATGGGGTGTCCTAAAATTATTGATGTCGTTTTTAGTAATTTTATTTGAGGTTATTATTGTAATAAAAAAAATAAAAAATAAAAAAACTAGAAAATGAAGGATCCAAAATAATTGATAGGGTGCTAATAGCAGTACTCTAAATAAATAACTAAAGAAGAAGAACAGTTTCACTGGGAAATCTTTTTATAGGTGAGTTTGATCAAATTGTGGCAATACTTCATATGTGAACAATTTACTTGAGAATTTCAAACTAAACCAACTTTTCAACCAGTGGGGCAGTCCACTTCATCTTACAGTTTTTTTATTTAGTTATTTATCGGATTATCTATCTATAAATAATTATCCATGCTCTCAAAGAACTTCATGCCCTTCATCCCACTATCCAACCAACTGTTCCTCATTGCTTGTAGTTACAAACCAACAATGACAGCCTTAGCAGAGAAGCTTTCCAACCAGTTTGTTTTGTTCCATGTCCTGTTTGTCTTTCTCATGATCCTTGAATTTGTCTCTTTTTTTAATTCTGCAACTTATGCTGCTTCTGCAACTACTAAAGTTGGAGAAGACAGAGCTGAAGCTGTGGCTCTCTTGACATGGAAAGCTAGCCTTGACAACCAGAGCCAACGTCTCTTGTTCTCGTGGGCTGGAAGAAATCATTGCAATTGGGTTGGAATCGATTGCAATAATACTGACAGAGTCACCCATATTGACCTTGAGAGTAAAGGCTTGAGAGGTACACTTTCCAGTCTTAACTTCTCTTCCTTCCCTCATCTCCTCAGCCTTAAACTTCATGACAACTCAATCTACGGGACAATCCCCTCGAAGATTGGTAGCCTTGTAACACTCACCTACCTTGACTTGTCCAACAATTATCTTTCAGGAACAATTCCATCAGAAATAGGAATACTCTCTTCTCTCACAATTTTGTATCTTTATGATAATCAACTTTCTGGATCCATCCCTCATGAAGTTGGAATGTTGAGGTCTCTCATTGAATTCGATTTGTCAAGAAACGATCTCACAGGTTCAATCCCTACTTCTATAGGGAACTTGGCCAACTTGACCATTCTATACCTTTATAAAAACCAACTTTCTGGATCCATCCCTCAAGAAGTTGGAATGCTAAGGTCTCTCATCAATCTCCAACTGTCAATAAACAATCTCACAGGTTCAATCCCTACTTCTATAGGGAACATGGCTAACTTGACCATTTTATCCCTTTTTGAAAACCGTCTTTCTGGATCCATCCCTCAAGAAGTTGGAATGCTAAGGTCTCTCATTGAACTTGGTTTGTCAACAAACAATCTCACAGGTTCAATCCCTGCTTCTATTGGGAACTTGGCCAACTTGACCATTCTATACCTTTATAAAAACCAACTTTCTGGATCCATCCCCAAAGATGTTGGACTGCTAAGGTCTCTAATTGAACTTGATTTGTCAGCAAACAATCTCACAGGTTCAATCCCTACTTCTATTGGGAACTTGGCTAACTTGACCATTCTAAACCTTTATGAAAACCAACTTTCTGGATCCATACCTCAAGAAGTTGGAATGCTAAGGTCTCTCGTTGAACTTGTTTTGCCAAGAAACAATCTCATAGGTTCAATCCCTACTTCTATAGGGAACTTGGCCAACTTGACCATTTTATCCCTTTTTGAAAACCGTCTTTCTGGATCCATCCCTCAAGAAGTTGGAATGCTAAGGTCTCTCATTGAACTTGGTTTGTCAACAAACATTCTCACAGGTTCAATCCCTGCTTCTATTGGGAACTTGGCCAACTTGACCATTCTATACCTCTATAAAAACCAACTTTCTGGATCCATCCCCCAAGATGTTGGACTGCTAAGGTCTCTAATTAAACTTGATTTGTCAACAAACAATCTCACAGGTTCAATCCCTGCTTCTATTGGGAACTTGGCCAACTTGACCATTCTAAACCTTCATGAAAACCAACTTTCTGGATCCATCCCTCAAGAAGTTGGAATGCTAAGGTCTCTCATTGAACTTGTTTTGTCAAGAAACAATCTCATAGGTTCAATCCCTGCTTCTATAGGGAACTTGGCCAACTTGACCATTTTATCCCTTTATGAAAACGGTCTTTCAGGTTCAATCCCTACTTCTATAGGGAACTTGGCCAACTTGGCCATTTTATCCCTTTTTGAAAACCGTCTTTCTGGATCCATCCCTCAAGAAGTTGGAATGCTAAGGTCTCTCATTGAACTTGGTTTGTCAACAAACAATCTCACAGGTTCAATCCCTGCTTCTATTGGGAACTTGGCCAACTTGACCATTCTATACCTTTATAAAAACCAACTTTCTGGATCCATCCCCCAAGATGTTGGAATGCTAAGGTCTCTAATTGAACTTGATTTGTCAACAAACAATCTCACAGGTTCAATCCCTCTTGAGTTAGGAAAACTAAACTCCCTAACTTATTTCATTTTGCGTGAGAACAAACTAACAGGCTCCATTCCTTCAGAAATGGACAATCTTACGCATTTGCAAATCTTTGATATAAGCCTTAACAAGCTCACAGGTCATATACTACCAAGTATCTGCCTTGGAGGATCACTTACCAGACTAGTTGCATCAAACAACTACTTAATAGGTGATATCCCAAAATTCTTGGGAAATTGCAGTCACTTGCGTCGAGTTAGGCTTGATCGAAACCAACTCACTGGAAATATATCTGAAATTTTTGGGGTACTCCCAAACTTGGTATATATCGACCTGAGTTATAATAACTTTTATGGTGAACTTTCTAAAAAATTGGGGCAGTGCCATAATTTGACAAGTATAAAGTTCTCCAACAATAAAATCTCCGGAAATATACCACTTGAGTTTGGAGGTGCAAGTCAGTTGCAACTACTTGACCTCTCTTCAAATCATCTAGATGGAGAGATCCCAAAGAGTTTAGGCAAGTTGGCCTTATTGTTCGATATTTCTCTGAGCGATAACAAACTTTCAGGCAACATTCCAGTAGAATTTGGCAGGCTATCTAATTTGGAAGATCTAAACTTGGCGGCAAACAATCTAAGTGGATCAGTTCCAATGCAACTAGGGAAGCTTGTGAAACTATTGAACTTGAATTTGAGCAAAAATCTACTCAGGGAGGATATTCCATATGAAATAGGGAAATTACAGTTTCTTCAGAGTCTTGACCTTGGAAACAATTTGTTGAAAGGTGAGATTCCACAACAGATTGGGGAATTGCAAAGGTTAGAGACATTAAATCTATCCCACAATAAGCTGTCTGGTTCCATTCCATCCTCTTTTAATGGGAGATCAAGTTTGACATTTGTTGATATATCTTATAATCACTTGGAGGGTCCTTTGCCCAACACCAAAGCCTTTCAAGATGCTCCATTTGAGGCATATGTAGGTAATGATGGTTTGTGTGGAAATAAGACTGGTTTGATGCCATGCTCACAAAAAATAAGCAATGGTGCTAAAGAGAAAAAACATAACAAAGTTTTTCTTTTGGTCATAGTTCCTGTTTTGGGCATTTTATTACTTGTGGTTGTTGGGAGTTTTCTAGTTCTTCGAAAAAGAGTGGGAAACAAAGAAAATGAGCCTAAAAGAGAAAATATTGAAAATTTGTTTGCAATATGGAGCTATGATGGAAAAATGGTGTACGAAAACATCATTGAAGCAACAGAAAACTTTAATGCCAGACATTGCATCGGTGTGGGAGGATATGGCACTGTTTATAAAGCCAAGTTGCCAAGTGGGCAGGTTGTTGCTGTAAAGAAACTTCACTCTTCACAAGATAGTGAGTCGGAAAACCTAAGGAGTTTTACAAGTGAGATTCGTGCATTGGCAGAGATACGGCATTGTAATATCATAAAGCTTTATGGTTTTTGTTCGCATCGACGACACTCATTTCTAGTTTATGAGTTCATGGAAAGAGGGAGCTTGGGAAATATATTGAGCAATGAGAAAGAAGCATTGAATTTTGAGTGGAGGAAGAGGTTGAATGTTGTTAAAGGTTTGGCAGATGCTTTGTCATACATGCACCATGATTGTTCGCCTCCGGTCATCCATCGCGATATATCAAGCAAGAATGTTCTACTAGATTCCAGATACGTGGCTCACATCTCTGATTTTGGCACTGCTAGCCTTATAAAGCCTCAATCATCCAATTGGATTTCATTTGCAGGAACCTTTGGATACGCAGCTCCAGGTATGGCATGACTTCTCCTCAAATCAACAAGCAATTTTTTTTTTTTTATTTACCAACTTTTATGGAATAGTTTTTCTCTAAATTGGCATGCAAAGCACTTTCTACTATTGTTCTTCTTCTTAATCTTCCATGAACAAACTGTCTTTTCTTTTCTTTCTTTTCCCCATTTTCCCTCTATTTTCTTTGGTCTGTTTTTATGTCAGAACTTGCTTACACAATGAAAGTGAATGAGAAGTTGGATGTTTATAGCTTTGGAGTTTTAATACTGGAAGTTTTAATGGGGAAGCATCCGGGTGATCTCATCTCATCTCTTTCCTCATCACCACCCACTGTTTATGGTGTATTGTTGAAAGACATTGGATACGCGCCTCCCATCTCCTGGGAATCATTTGGAAGAAGAAGTGGTCCTTGTTGCGAAGCTAGCATTGGCATGTTTACACACCAGTCCACAGTGCCGACCAACAATGCGACAAATTTATGTGGCTCTATCAAAACAGAGACCGCCTCTGCAGAATTCATTTCACTTGATTTCATTAGGACAACTCTTTGATTTCAAATGTTCAACCTCCTGAGCATTCTCATTCTCCTCTTCCCTTTATTGTTTTGCGTTTTTGTTTTTTCATTTTTACTTTGAAATTTTGATTTTCGTTCTCTTTGTTATCTATTTCTTTGCCATTTTCTGTGTTCAAAGTTGGAAACACATTGAAATACTGTCGGTAAATAAAAACTTGTTCCAAAGGACAGGTGTGAATAAGATGAAGAGAAGGCTTGGTCGCATAGCCTTTTATCCTTATGATATGTTTGGCTGCAATGTTGTAATTTGTAGCCTCATTATATTCTTGGCTTCATAAACCTAGCCTGGACCATGTAGTGACCCCTCTTTGTTTTCCTTTCCTGTTAATGTTTTGTATGCTTAAGTGAATCAAAGTGATCAATTGATTCAGTAGGTGACTCAACAATTCAATTGAACAGATCTCCTTATAAGCCGTGTGATTTAGAGTATTTTTGCAGTTTTTTTCTAAGCTGTTAATCATCTATAAGCAGCATCTAAAAACACACTCTCACCATTTCAGAATAATTCCCCCCCCCCCCCCCCCCCCCAAAAAAAAAATATATATATATATATTCTACTTATGTAACCTAGTTCTAGTACATAAGTAGAAATTATAACCTAACTAAATATTCCAAAGTAAAAAAGAAAAGATGACTGGCATAACGAACTCATTTGAACTGCAACAAACCAATGAAGTAGCTGCTGTTATAATGTACATCTACAATTGCATATATGAGTCATGATAATTCAAATTACCATACCCTTGAAAGCAGAGTAGTCCAATTTAAAATTATGACAAATTACACTTTGTACCCTTATACTTTGCACCAAATTTCACTTTAGCTCCTACACATAAAATCATGATAGTTAACCCCTTGCACTTCTAGACAATCCCACTTTAGTCCCTATACATGAAATTGTGACAATCAATCCTTTGTACTTATCGTCAAATCTCACTTTGATCTCTATATAAGTATCAATATTCCATTTTTGTTATTTAATTGTTTAAATCTTTAACAAAATCTAGTCATGTGACAACAATGTGATTACAATATGAGGGTAAAGAGAAAAATCATTTACATTTTTTAGCAATACACAGTTTATCCCAAAATTTATATCAAATTATGACTATATTAGGTTAAAATAAAATGCAGATTGTGAACGATTAAAAAGATGAATTAAGGTTTTGCATAAATTACAATCATGAAATTTTGTTCTTCATGGTAACACAGTTTTCTGTCTATTCATCTTCATCTCTCTTTAATTTTTGTGTCGCATTTTTTTTATTTCAAAAGCTCTATTTTTACCTCTTCATCCCAATTTTTACCATACGAACATATGTATATTGTATTATATAATTCTCACGTGCTTATCGCGTAGGACAAAGCATATTAGTGGGAAACATGAATGATTTTCCTCACTTGTCCTCATTTTGTAATCACATTTTTGTCACATGAATAAATATTTAAAAATGAAGTAACAAAAAAGCGACATTGACACTTGTGTAAGGACCAAAATGGAATTTGAGCAAAAGTACAGAGGATTGACTGTCACGATTTTATGTGTAGGGACTAAAGTGAGATCTGACTAGAAGTGCAAGAGGTTGACTATCATGATTTCATAGCAAAGTAAGATTTAGTACAAAATATAATTTATCCTTAAAATTATTCTACTATTTACTAATATAATATATATCGTTTTTAAAAATTTTGAGAGTGTGACCGGCCTACAGCACCTCTAGATCCATCCTTCATTGTGCTTGTCATCTTTCAGTCAAAATTAAGGTAGGTTTCACACTCCTTTTGTATGGGTTCCCGTTGCAATGGATTCATTTAGTTGGTGACTTTAACATTGTTTCATGAATTTGACGCGAGATTTAAAAATAAAAAGAAAAAATAAAGGTAAATGTAAATAAAATATAATTATTTTTATATATTTTTTCTTTTTCTATTTCTAAATTTCTATTCAAATTCATCAACCAAACACAATATAAGTTGACTTTTTTCATCTTTAAGATTGTGTTTGGTTCATGAATTTGAGAAGGAATTTGAAAAAAAAAATAAAAAAAGTAAGTAAAATGGGAATGAAATATAATTACATTTCACCTAAGTTTCACATACTTTTTTCCTTTCTTTTTTTTCAAATCACTTCCCAAATCCATGAATTAAACACAGCCTAATTAATATTTTTAAGTCTCTTAAGGTTGTGTTTGATTGGATTGGAAGATTTGATGGGAGAAATAAAAAGAGAAAATGAAATGTAATTTCACTTTTTGTTTGGTTATTATAATATAAAACACAAGAAAAAATAAAGTGAAAGAAATACAATCTCACTTTTTGTCCTTTGGATTTATTTGGCCTCTTTTGGGAACATGAAAAAAAAAAAAAAAAAGTCAACTTATTGGCTTATTTGGAAATTGAGTAAAAAGGTAACTTTTTGGCTTTTTGGCTAAAAATGTAGATAAAAAAAACTTATATGTTTGGGATGATTTTTTGACTAATTACGAAAAGATATACAAAAAGTAGAGAGAAAAGAGAATCTTTGACTTTTTGGTATGAGTTGTTAGCTTTTTGGCTAAAAAGGTAACTTTTTGACTTTTTGGCTAAAAAGGTAAGTCCCCAAACGGGGAGTCACATCATCTCTCTACTTTTTTTTTTTTATATTTTTTTCAAGAAAAGACACAAACATATACACACGCACACACAAAAAATAAAATAAAATAAAATAAAATAAATAAACCCAATAAATTAGCTTTTTTTCTATTTCTCAAAACAAGTCTTAAAGTCTTTTCTTTTTTTATTTCTCAACTCAATCAAATATAGATTGGAATTTGAATTCAATCAATTTTTTTCTTTTTCTTTCTCTGTGTCTTTTTCTATTTTTCTATTTTTATTTTTTTTTATTTTTTAATATCAAATCTTCCAACCAGCTTAATTGTTTGGGACTTATATATGCAAACGTAATTGATTAGATTGAACAATCATAAGCGACTTTCATTTGGGATCACAGTTTTCTTTCCCATTATGCACGGCAGTTTAATACTGAGAGCGGTGATTTAAGGTTAGAAAGTCCCAAAAGTCGTCATTTGTTTTTTTCCCTTAATGTTGATAAGTGATCAAGTTTGTATTTTATTTTATTTTAAATATTAATAAATCAGTAGAGTTAAATTAAAAAATATTTGAGATCCTCAAAAGGTGCTCATAATTTTACTCATACTAATGTGATAAGATATGTGTTAATTTTTAATTTATTACACACCTATAGTGGTGGACTCAAAACTCATATCACATTATTATGGATAAATTTATAAGAAAAAATTGGTAATAAATCTAATCTAAAGAGGATGTAAGGGATTAGGTCCAGTGAATATTTTTTGTTGATGAAAAATTCACACTTTATGAAATAGTTTGATGAGAAGTTCTAGAAGACATTTTATTTTCAATTTTATCCTTTCACTTTTTTTTATCTGTTTGACTTTTCGTTAACTATCTGTTCAAATATCTATCTATTCAATTTTTTTTGTCTATCTATTCAAATTTATATCTATTTGTTCAATTTTTCTCCTAAATTCTATCTATCTAATCAGTGTTTTTTTTTTTATTTTATCTCTCTGTTCAATTTTTCTCCTAAATTCTATTTATCTGTTCAATTTTTTCCCCTAAATTCTATCTATCTATTCAATTTTTTTATTTGTTGAAAATATGTGTCAACTTTTTGTTTATCTATTGCAATCATCATCAACATCAACTACAACTACAACAACAACAATAACAATCAACAACTACAAAAAAATAAAAATTAATTTTTTTTTTTATAGAACTAATAGATACAAACCCAACCCTCTCACACACACACACACACACATACACAAAGACAGATAGATGCACTGCTCAGAGATCAGAAACACACACACACATTTAAAAAAAAAAAAAAAACATAGCTCAAAGCAACATCCCTGTAAATCTTCGACTTAGATTCTAAATTACTCTCTAATAGCTACATAATCCAAGTCATTTGAACCGACAAAGGATATGAAGACAACGATCGATCACTCCCAAAATAGATCTAGCAAAGATCACCCTCATTTTCAACCCTCCTATATATATATATAGATATGGAAAATCAAAAATCAAATCCATGAAACATATATATATATATATACATATAGAAAAAGAGAAGAGGCGAAGATGTTTTAGTCAAAGGTCTTGTAAATTTAGATTTTTTAGCCTATGGAGAGGATGTAGCCTAAGGGCCCGTTTGTTTTTAGAGGTAAAATAAAGAGAATTGTTAGTGAGGGGATTGTTAGTGAGGGGATTAAGAAAAATTGTGTTTGTTTGATAACTAATGGACTAATAATAGTTCATGTTTGTTTTGAGAGATAGGGGTGGGATTAACCATGTAAAATTCCACAAATACCCTTTGCATTATTATCAAATTTGGACTTATACCAACTAAAGAATAAAAAAAATTTTACTCAATGTTATTCTTGTTCTTTTTTTATTTTTTTAAATATTAAAGACCAACTATCAAAAAAATTTTAGTCAATGCTATTCTTTTTCTTTTTTTTTTTTTTTAATATTAATGAATCCAACTATCAATAAATTTTTACTTAATGTTATTCTCTCTTCTTTTTTCTTTTATTTTTTTTTAATATTAATGAATCCAACTATCAATAAATTTTTACTTAATGTTATTCTCTCTTCTTTTTTTTTTCTTTTTTTCTTTTTTTCTTTTTGTAAATATTAAAGAATCCAGCTATCAATAAAAATTTATTTAATTATTTGTGTTTAATATTACAGGAGCCATATTATCGAGATCCATAGGCATTTCACGTTGTATGAGATTGTGGATAAGGCAACATGCAATGATAATATGAAATTGAGTCTTGATTGGAAAGTAAGAATAAGTCCTCAATATTGCCCACCTCATTTTAAGTAGCTCAAAACACCTCTCAATGACGTTACGAGTAGAAGAGGGGCTCATGTTAAAAAACTCTTGTGGAGTTGTTGGGGCACCCCCTTCTCTCCATGTGGAAAGATGGTAACGCTGTCCTCTATATGGTGCAAGAAAACCCTCCTCATTTATGTAACCCTCATCTACGAGATAGTATGTCACGCCCCAAAATTTGGATAATTAAATATTAAATTAGGACTAAATCCCAATCAATATTCCATCATCCAAATCCTAAGGATGAAACAAAATCTAAATGTTTTCGTCTCAATTTGGTTTAAGTAAATTTCAAAGCTCAAAAAAAAATAAAATAAAAAATAAAAAAATTACAAAGGTTAAAAAAAATAAAAAAAAAAATTAACAAACGCCAACCAAACCATCCATCATAAATTCATAACTATCCAATTCCTCCAACATTAAAGTAGCAACAAATAGTCAAAACAACTTAAACAATGTAAAGTTAGAAAATAACCCACAATGCCAAATTATTAAAATACTAGGGTCATAGAATAAATAAATAAATAAATAAACTAATATCAACCCTAAACTCCAAAAAACAAAAGAAGTCTGCGAGACATATCCTATAACTGTAGTTATTTCTTGTCACCACCATAGTCCCAACTAATCCTACAAAGAAAGCTCAACTGCACTCAAATAGAACGCACCTGAGATGCAAAGACACAAAACGGGTTAGTATACAAGTATACTAGTATGAGTATAAGATTTGACACCTACGTGTCTACTAGACACAAACAAAAGTACATTTAATTTTTGTTACCGGACAAAACAAGTAGTTCCAGCCGCACCGAGACGAAGGGATAGTTTCTTGAGATATAGTGGCATTTAGTTTTTTATCTGTACACAACTAAATATATATTGAGTATAAAAAAAGAAAAAAAAGAAAAAAGAATATGGTGGGTTAGTCCTACGAAAAAGTTAGTAAGACCCACTATTCTACAAAAAATAAAGTTAATATAATTTAATCATAAGTAAATTACTGAAGAAGTATAAAAAATGCACCGTTTCATGCTTAAATCATTTGAACTGACCAAAACTCAAAAAACAAAAGTTGTACAGAATAAAATTTCCTAAAAGGCAAAGCGGAAGAATTTAGTAGAAACTGAACAAGATGAAGAAAAACTTGATAGAAGAACCTAGACGGAAATCGACCTAAAATCTGATGTTGAAAACGAAAAGAAACTACTCTAAGATGATTTTTTTCGAAAAAGTTCAAAACACGATATGTGTTCAGAATAAAGGTTTACTTCAGTTTTCACGAAATCAATGAAAATGAGCTCATTGCGTGAATTAAAACAGCATCTAAAGTCTGCATTGCTAAAATGAATAAAAACTATCCTGACCAAGATCATCTGATTACAAGTTCTAATCGATCTTTTTAGTAAAAAGTTAAAATACAAAAGTTGTCTAGAATTATGAATACATGCCTCTACCCAAATTTTGTAACTTATCGAGGTCGTTTACTTTTTTTCAAGATGTACAAATCAATACAATTCAAACTATACCAATAAGCTCATATTTAATTCTTTATACCTTAATTTCACCACTTTGGCCCTTCACTTCCGGCCTACACATATATCTCATATGCCTCCCATATACCCAACACCGCTCCGAAGCCAAACTTGTACGGGGATATCGTCCCAAGCTTGACCCACACTCCCTGGACAGTTAGCATATACGTATGTACGTAAATCAAAGCACTCGTCTACTCTTGGGAACGAGGCAACAATATATATATGCACAATCTCTTATCTACTCATGAGAACAAACATAAGAATGCCAAGCTTAAGGCATCCAAATAAATCTCATAATCCTCACTTTTTTTTTTTACATTTTTTCTCACCAGCACTCAAATAAAACAACAATTCATAGAGTTATGGCGGAGTATTCAGAATTTATCTATGGGTTCCTAATT
This sequence comes from Camellia granthamiana, assembly GCA_036172215.1. NCBI lineage: Eukaryota > Viridiplantae > Streptophyta > Magnoliopsida > Ericales > Theaceae > Camellia > Camellia granthamiana. The sequence goes on from CM069905.1 coordinate 120,539,827, forward strand.
TATTTTAATTTCATAGATCCATGAGTGTGATTACATCCATAAAACAAATAAATATATATACACCCTAAACCTTGCATACACAACTAACCAAAATAGTTGAAATCAATCCATCATCTACATGCAAGTACAATATCAAACCAACATCAAATAAATAAAAATAAATAAATAAAAACAGCGAAATAAACATAAATCAAGGAAAGTGGGTTTTGCACTCACAATTATTTTTTTGAAGATTAAAAAAAATACTTAGAGAATTAATGAAGTCACCAAAATAAAACTCTAGCCCTTTTTTTTTCTCCCCTCTCCTCTCTCTCCCATTGTCTCTCTTTGTGCTCTCTCGGTGTGCGCATTCCCTGTTTCTTTGATGATCCCTTTTGAGTTTTGTTGTTGTTGTTGTTGTTGTTGTTTTTGTTAGGCAGCACTCTTATAACCTAACTTACTATTATAACCTAATTTCCTACTATCACCCTAACACCTTTGATACATATAAGATCCTGTTTCTTTGATGATCCCTTTTGAGTTTTGTTGTTGTTGTTGTTGTTGTTGTTGTTGTTGTTGTTGTTTTTGTTAGGCAGCACTCTTATAACCTAACTTACTATTATAACCTAATTTCCTACTATCACCCTAACACCTTTGATACATATAAGATGAATATATATAACACCTTATATATATATATATATTTGGATTAATTATATATAATTAAATATCACATTAAACTAATTAAATAACACATGAAATTCTTATGTATCTGTGCAATTGATAAAGTAATAAAAAAAATAAAGTAATAATAACAAATAATGACTTAAGAAAAATTAAGGTTGCTACAATATACACACCTCAAAAGAATCTTGTCCCGAGATTTGATAGGGGAGAATACTAAGCAAAAAGCTCCAGGTGCATACACCGAACTTTCTCTTCCAATTCCCAAGTTATATCATTCTCATCCTCGCTCCATTGCACTTTCACCAAGTTCACTTTCTTGCGCCACAACTGCTTTACATCCCGATCTAGAATAGTAACCGATCACACCACATACATTAGATCGTCACTAATCTCCAACACTTCTGGTGATAGTACTTGAGAAGGATCTTGAACACACTTCCGCAATAAAGATACATGGAACACATTGTGAATCATAGCTAAAGTAGATGGTAGGGCTAATTTGTAAGCCACATTACTAATCCTCTCAGTGATCTCATATAGTCCCACAAATCTAGGTGCCGATTTTCTTTTCTTTCCGAGCCGCATGATACCCTTCATCGGCGAGACCTTCAAAAACACAAAATCTCCAACATTCAACTCAACCCCCTTACGTTTCTATGAGCGTAACTCTTTTGACGACTCTATGCAGTCTTAATACGTTCCCAAATAATGTTCACCTTCTCTGTGGTCTCTCTCACCAACTCTGGCCCTAACAACGGTGCATCTCCTATCTCCATCCAACAAGTAGGTGATCGACATGGCCTCTCATACAAAGCCTCAAAAGGTGTCATCTTGATACTTGAGTGATAGCTATTATTATAAGCAAACTCCACCAATGGCAAGCGTTCTTCCCAACTACCGCCAAGATCGAGGACACAAGCTCTCAACATATCTTCCAAGATCTGATTTACCCACTCAGTTTGCTCATCTTTTTAAGAATGATAAGCCGTGCTCAGGTCTAACCTAGCACCCAAAGCATGCTGAAAACTCTCCCAAAACTCTACCACAAACAACAGATCACAATCTGAAACTATAGGAACTGGTGCGTCATGAAGTCGCACCCTCTCCCGAATATACATCCTAGCCAGTTTATCCGTAGTTCGGTAACACTGATAGGGATAAAATGAGTAGACTTGGTGAGTCGATCCATTATCACCCAAATAGATTCATTGCCTTACTTAGACCGTGACAATCCATCCACAAAGTCCATAGAGATGTACTCTCATTTCCAAGTAGGGATCTCGAGAGGCTACAAAAGTCCAAACGGTCGTTGGTGTTCTGCCTTAACCTGTTGACACACGTAACATTGAGAAACGTACTCTTTTACATCCTTCTTCATACCTTCCCACTAAAACGTTCGCTTCAGGTCATGATACATCTTTGTCCCACCACGGGTGAATGGTATATCAAGACCTATGGGCATCATCCATAATCTCTTTTCTTAATTCAACAATGTTAGGTACACACAACCTCCACTGAATCACAATTCCCCCTCTGAGTTCACAGACCAATCAGTAGGACAATCATTCATCAAATCCACTACAAGGTCATCAAGCTTGCTGACGAGGAACCTATCTAAATACTGCATCTAACAAACTTTACCCAATAACGTCGGCTGCACGGTCAAACTACCAATGTATGCCCTCTCAACACTCTTTATTGGTTGAACATCATGCATCGAAACTAACTCGAAGGACTTCCATTCCTGAATCATCAAAGAAGCTATAATTCCCATGTTGTCAACTAAGTGCATCTACGACCACATTTCCTTTTCCCGGGTGATAAAAGATCTCAAAATCATAACTGCTGATGAATTCAACCCACCTCTGTTGCCTCATGTTCAACTCTTTTTGAGAAAGAAGATATTTGAGGCTCTTGTGATCTATGTATAACTCAAAGCGCTCCCCAAACAAGTAGTGTCACCACACTTTCAACACAAAACAACTGCTGCCAACTCTAAGTCATGAGTAGGGTATCGTCTCTCATAGGTTTTAACTATAGTGAGGCATAAGACACAACCTTCTAAAGCTAGATCAACTAACATCCCAAAACTAGTTCCACTCGCATCAGTAAACACTACTACTAACTTTTCCCCTTGTACTAGTATAGTTAACACCAGAGCTATAGTCAAACGCTGCTTTAACTCCTAGAAAGCTCTCTCACAATCATTTGTCCTTCACATTCTTGCGAGTCAACTTGGTCATGGGTGCTGCAATAATGGAAAACTTCTATATAAATCTCCTGTAATGATCGGCTAGTCCTAAAAAACCTCCTCACCTCTGAAGGGTTTGTGGGATGCTTCCATTCTTTGACTGCAACAACTTTCTCAGGATCTACCACTATCTCTTGATTGGACACAACATGTCCCAAAAATTGAACTTCTTTCTCCCAAAAGTGACACTTACTGAACTTAGCATATAACTATTACTCCATCAAAGTCTGCAATAGTGATAACCCTGTCCCGTGTTATGTTAATTAATCTTAATTAAGATTGTGATTATGTGCTTGATATGATTTTGAGTGTCATTTATATGATTATATGTGTTTTTGAATTTCTATCTGTTCACCGTAGAAAAATCTATTTTGATTTTCTGCTATAAAATTTAATTAAAGGCCGTAGGGGCGACCAAAACTGAAATTGACTGTATTATTGTGATTGGCGTAATTTTTAGAGCATGCAATGAAATTTAATTGAAAACTGATTCGGAGCGAATTAATTAGCTTAAATTGAATTAATTAAGCACCATTGATTAATTCTAATTAAGTGTGATTAGGGAAAGCCTATATAAATAAGCTAAGTATGCTTACGCTCATATTTTTTAGCTCAAATCAGATTCTACACTCTAGAGAGAGAGTGTGAACCGAATTTAGAGAGAGAAAGGAGCCATTCTTGAAGATTTTGCAAGAGAACTCAAGTCTTGGAAGGCTAGGCTCTAGAACTAGCTAAAATTGTAAAGGTTGAAGCTCCTAGGTGAGTAATTGAGCATAAATTCATGAGTTCGAGTTTGTAATTTTGTGAATTCAAAGTTAAATAGTAATCAAGAACAAGAATTAAGTAAATTTGATGAATTTGAAGTCATTATAAACATGCATGTAAAAGATTGCCATTAATTTGTGTATTTGAGCATGAAACATATGATCCATGTTGAATTTTGATTAAGATTCATGTTTTTGATCATCTTTTGCATCACTTAAGTTGAGAATGGAAGTTATATTCCACATGCAAGCGCAATTCATAGAGGTATAAGTTTTGGTTGCATAAATTTGAAGTATTGGAAATAAGTTTGGTATAAATTGAGTATGCATGTAATTAATTCATGGGAATTGAGCTTCATAATGTTGTAAATTTAGTATTTGTATCATGTAATAAGATGTACGGGTGAATTATGGGTCATAGCATGCAAGTTACATCAATTGGAATGCAAGTTTGAAGCTCAAACAGCTTGCTGGAAATTCCAAAATTCAATCTCTCCACCATAGCGAAGGAGTTGCCGCTCGAAGCGGAGAATGCAAGCAACCAGAAGTTTTGCAGACAGAGATGTCTGCTCGAGTGAGAGGAGTTGCGCTCAAGCAGCCACTCACATGTCTTGACTCCTAGCTCGAGCGACCAGGGTTACGCTCGAGCGTAAAAATGGGGTAACCAGTACTTTTGCAGACCAAAGGGGTCCACTTGAGCGACCAAAGCTGCGGTCGAGCGGAGAGCCTTGTTTAAAAAATTTTGAAAGGTTGTTTTATGATTTGTTTTCCGTTCTTTTTCATTTCCAAGCACTCTTAGGCATACATTGAGCTTTGTGAATGGACTAAGAAGATAAGAAAGAGGCCTAAGAGGAATATACATATATTAAGAATGGATTGAATCGCTTGTGACCCAATATGTTTATGAAATGTATAGGGTCAAACGGAAGGGCGAATCATCCGGCAGATCACTGTGAGTAATATCTTAGTAAAGATATATTCAAGTATGTTATTTTCCAAACGTTACTTCTATATGAGCCTTATGGATTTGTATTTTGAATTATGGATGAAAATGTCAGTCTTTTGCATAAGACTAATTGAATACTAGTATGATCATGATCACAGATATGAGACACACATAAATACGAATATGAAAACGAATTGGGCCAAAGGCCATTTGACATGAGTGATTGGGCCAAAGGCCGTTTGACATGAATGATTGGGCCACAGGCCGTTTGACATGAACAAATTGGGCCCAAGGCCATTTGATAAGAACGAATTGGGCCTGAGGACGTTTGATACGTTTGGGCCTAAGGCCGTTTGATGTATTAGATAGAACATGAATGGGCCTATGGCCGTTTGATGTGACTATTATAATTTCATTCATGTACTCCTTTATTTTGATATTATTCACTAGGCTATCACTCACTCTCATTTATATGTGTGTAGGTGAGCAAAGAAATGTCCAAACCCAGCCTCAGTGAAAGTCATAAGAGAAGTCAAGTTTTTGTGGAGTCAGCCCGAACGTCTCACGCACGAGACTTTGTTTTGTTTCTGTTGTTTTTGTTTCCCTTTTGTTACCTTAGTGAATATGTTAGATCACCATGTATATAAGCTTTTTGTTTGGCTGACTGCATTTTTGAAAGTTCCTGGACATATAAGATGTTAATTCTATCTACATGTGTGAGTTATTATGGAATGTTTTACTTTACCATGTAAGCATAGCTCGTTGGACAAAAATTTTTAAGTCTGCTTCCGTTTTGGCCCCTTATTCTATTGAAAATATGTTTAATTAGGTTTGAGGCCGTAGGTAATCCTTTGATTACTGGTTGGTTATGACCTTAATCTATAGGGGCGGGTTCGGGTCATGACAACAACACGACTTTCAAGTGTTCGTTGTGCTCTTCCTCATTCTTAGAATACACCAGGATATCATCTATGAAGATAATCACAAACTTATCTAGATACGATTGAAAGATTTTGTTCATCAAGTCCATGAAATAGGCAGGAGCATTTTTCAAACCAAAAGGCATTACAAGAAATTCATACAACCCATACCGAGTCCAAAAAGTAATAAGCAGTATACTTTCCTCTAACACACCGATCTGATGGTAACCCGTTTTGAGATCAAACTGAGAGAACACGACTGCCTCCTTCAACTAATCAAACAACTCATCAATTCTAGGTAGCGGATACTTGTTTTTGATAGTCGCCTTGTTCAGCTCTCCATAATCTATGCACATACGAAGAGTACCGTTTTTCTTGGAGACAAAGATCGCGGGTGTTCCCCACGGGAAGGTACTTGAACGTATGAACCCTTTCTGAAGCATCTCTTCTAGCTGCTTCATCATCTCCACAAGCTCTTTAGGCGCCATTCTGTATGCTACCTTAGAAATCGGTGCAGTTCCCAGTACTAAGTCAATGTGAAATTCTACTACCCATCGAGGTGGAAGTCTAGGTATCTCCTAAAATACATCCTCAAACTCATGTACCACATCTACCTCACTAATATCCTGCTTAGGGATTTCTACTGAGCACAGAAAACTCGTCATCACCGACTCTCCTCCATTACTATAAGTATGGGTAAGCCGTGACATACCAGGAATATCTATAGTCACAGTCCTTCTAGCACAATCTAGAGTCACAAAGTGTTTTCTCAGCCAATCCATACCCAAAATAATTACAAACCCCTCAAACCTTAACACAATTAGGGCCACATACAAGACTCTTCCCACAAAGTCAATCTCAAAATCTTTACACATCTCATAAAGAGTAACTACCTCTCTTAAAGGGGTCTCAACACGAATAGGTCTAGACAATGAGGTAGTTACAAGGTGTTCTCTTTCTACAAACTATCTAAATATGAAAGAATAAGAGGCACCAATATCAAAAAGTACTCTAATGGGTTCTTGAAAAAGATTAAAGATACCTTGCACTTTGTCATTTCCTAGTATCACTGCAAATGCCCTGGCTGGAGCTGTCTGACCCTGTCGCGCCTACTGTTTCTGAAGGAAATCCTTGACTACATGTCAAACCTATTGACACCCAAAATACTTCCTATTGATCGGTTGAGGTGTTATTGCTCAAATAGGTGGGGGTCCCTCCAATTGAGGTACGATAACCTATCTGTGGCACCTACTGCCGCTGTCCTTGATAACCCTGTTGGCGCGAACCACCCTATCTCTGATAATAATACCCCTGGGGCTGGAAATTGCCCTGAGTCCTGAAATTATCCTGAGGTATGAAATTTCCCTGACTACCCTGTTGCTGTGGCCTCTAAAACTGCTAACCCCTATGCCTTTGATCGTAGGGTCGGTATATGTTCCCATCAAGCTGCTGGAAATGACTCCCTCTAAAAGTCTCTCCAACCCTGGCCTTCATTTCCTTAAATTGTTTCTCCTTTTTTCTCATACTTCTGTGCCAAGTTAAGAACTCTATCAAACGGTTTAGCATCAAAGGGAATAAGGGACTTAGACAGGTAATGATTTAATCCTCATGCGTGTCAACCAAGTGAGGGGCATAACGAGATAACTCATTAAACTTGGTGACATACTCAATCACAATTCTACCCTCTTGGGTCAACTTTGAAAATTCATCACTCAACTGAGACCGAATAGTAGCAGGAACAAAGTTCCAATCAAAATGGGTCTTGAAATCTGTCCAAGTCAAAGTCATCAAATCTAAACTCTCCTTACATGAGTTCCACCAAAATAGGGTTGCTCCCTCAAGCTGATATATAGCCAACTCCTGTTTTTGGACCTCGGTGAGTTGCATACGACCAAACACCATCTCACATTTCTGGACCCAAGCATCAGCTGCACTGGGTCCTCCATCTCCAGAGAATTTCTGACACCTCAAAGAACCAAAGTCTTTGTTTCTCTTCACAAACGGATCTCCCTGCTGGCCTTCATTATTGTTCTGCACAACCTGAAGTAACTGAGTCATCATCTCCCCCACATTAACCTGCATAGTATTGGTTGCCCTAGTAGCAGCCGCCACCATCGTTACCACCGCTACGGCATTAGTAGTTGTTTCTTCCCTTGTGCCACTATGCTCAGCATTTCTCAAATTATACCTTCCAGCCATTACCTTCAAGTTAAACACCAAAAAAAAAAAAAAATCCGTTCATAAATACTTAGAATAAATTCAACCACCAAACTAAACTAGCTAACCCATGTTTCCACAATCCAAGGATCACCTAAACTCTCACAAGTCTAGGGTAACCTAGTGCTCTGATACCAAACTGCCATGCCCCAAAATTTGGATAATTAAATATTAAATTAGGACTATATCCCAATCAATATTCTATCATCCAAATCCTAAGGGTGAAAGAAAATCTAAATGTTTTTGTCTCAATCTGGTTTAAGTAAATCTCAAAAAAAAAAAATTACAAGGGATAAAAAAAAATTAACAAATGCCAACCAAATCATCCATCATAAATTCATAACTATCCAATTCCTCCAACATTAAAGTAGCAACAAACAGTCAAAACAACTTAAACAATGCAAAGTTAGAAAATAACCCACAATGCCAAATTATTAAAATACTATGGTCATAAAGTAAATAAATAAATAAATAAACTAATATCAACCCTAAACTCTAGAAAACAAAAGAAGTCTGAGAGACATGTCCTACAACCGTAGTTATTTCTCATCACTACCGTAGTCCCAACTAATCCTGTAAAGAAAGCTCTGCTGAGCTCAAACAGAACGCACCCGAGATGCCAAGAAACAAAACGAATCAGTATACAAGTATACTGGTATGAGTACAAGATTTGACACCCACATGTCCTCTAGACACAAACAAAAGTACATTTAATTTTTGTTACTGGACAAAACAAGTAGTTCCAGCAACACAGAGACGAAGGGGTAGTTTCTCGAGATACAGTGGCATTTAGTTTTTTACCTGTACACAATTATATATAAATTGAGTGTAAAAAAAATAAAAACTAAAAAAAAGAGAAAAGAATATAATGGGTCAGCCTTGCGTAAAAAGTTAGTAAGACCCACTATTCTGCAAAAAATATAGTTAGTATAATTTAATCATAAGTAAATTATTGAAGAAGTATAAAAAATGCACCGTTTCATGCTTAAATCATTCGAACTGACCAAAGCTCAAAGAACAAAAGTTGTACATAATCAAATTTCCTAAAAGGCAAAGCGGAAGAATTTAGTAGAAACTGAACAAGTTGAGAGAAAAACTTGATAGAAGAACCTAGACGGAAATCGACCGAAAACCTGATGCTAAAAATGAAAAGAAACTACCCTAAGATGATTTTTTTAGGAAAAGTTCAAAACACGAAAAGTGTTCAAAATAAAGGTGTACTTCAGTTTTCGCGAAATCAATGAAAATGAGCTCGTTGCGTGGGTTAAAACAACATCTAAATTCTGCATTGTTAAAATGAATAAAAACTATAGTAACCAAGTTTTTTGATTACAAGTTCTAATCAATCTTTTTAGTAAAAAGTTAAAATATAAAAGTTGTCTAGAATTACGAATACATGCCTCTACCCAAATTTCGTAATTTATCGAGGTCATTTACTGTTTTTCAAGATGTACAAATTAATACAATTCAAACTATACCAATAAACTCATATTTAATTCTTTGTACTTTAACTTCACCACTTCGGCCTTTTACTTCTGGCCTACACATATATCCCATGCCCCTCCCGTATACCCAACACCGCTCTGAAGCCAAACTTGTACAGGGATATCGTCCCCAGTTTGACCCACACTCCCCGCACGGTTAGCACATACGTACATGGGTAAATCAAAGCACTCGTCTACTCCTGGGAACGAGGCAACAATATATATATACACAATCCCTTATCTACTCATGAGAACAAACACAACAATGTCGAGCCTAAGGCATTCAAATAAATGTCATAATCCTCACCTTTTTTTTTACACTTTTTCTCACCAGCACTCAAATAAAACAATAATTCATGGAGTCATGGCGGAGTATTCAGAATTTATCTATCGGTTCCTACTTTATTTTAATTTCATATATCCATGAGTGCGATTACATCCATAAAATATATATATATATATATATAAACCTTAAACCATGCATACACAACTAACCACAATAGTTGAAATCAATCCGTCATCTATATGCAAGTACAATATCAAACCAACATCAAATAAATATAAATAAATAAATAAAAATAGCAAAATAAGCATAAATCAAGGAAAGTGGATTTTGCATTCACAATTATTTTTTTGAAGATCAAAGAAATACTTGGAGAATTAATGAAATCACCAAAATAAAATCCTAACTCTTTTTTTTTTCTCCTCTCTCCTCTCTCCCACTGTCTCTCTTTGTGCTCTCTCGATGTGCGCACTCCTTGTTTCTTTGATGATCCCTTTTGTGTTGTTTTATTTATTTATTTTTTGTTAGGCAGCACTCTTATAACCTAACTTACTATTATAACCTAATTTCCTATTATCACCCTAACACTTTTGGTATATATAAGATGAATATATAACACCTTATGTGTATATATATATTTATGTATATATTCGGATATATAATTGAATAACACATTAAATTCTCATGTATCCGCACAATTAATAAAGCAATAAAAAAAATAAAGTAATAATAATAATAAATAATGACTTAAGAAAAATTAAGGTCAATACATAGTAGTGGCCTATAATTATGTAAGATGGTTTCACTATGTACGTAAGAAAATAATTGTTTAATATAGATATATTGTACATATATATATATAACAATATGTAATCATCGTACCAATAGGCACTTTCAACCCATTAGGTCTATTGACAGCATTCTAAGTTTCCTAGAGTCAAAAGCAGATCCTTTCCATCCATGCAAGACATATATGAATTGCATGTCTTGGGAGCACACACGCAATACATTCGTGGCAATTTCTCCCTTTCTCATTCTATACCTTGGTTTGTCTATTGCAGGGGCATGAACCTTAACATAGGTTCCATCTAAAGCACCAAGACAATTCTAATAATAAAATGATATTATAAAATTAATATAGCCAATAAAAAAATATAATATGCTAATCAATCCAATTTGTAAATATATTGTACCTGAAAACAACACCACATATCATCTGTACCATTAGCAGTTATTGGTTTAGGCTTCTTAAGTAGGAGATCATAGAGGTGCAACATAGCCTTGAGAACATTATTGAAGTGCTTACTAACTATTTGACCACTCCGCATGAAATTAAATTTAATTTTGTAGTTCTTAGTATGATGTGCAAGCGCATTAAAAAACATTGATACTTGCTCCTCTAAGACGATATACTTTGAATCAGATAATCAAACACTTCGCACCAACCCACATAAAATCATGAAAGTACGGCTATTCATCCGAAGTTGGTCACAACAATTTATGTCACTATCATTGACCAATCTATTCAAATGGTCAATTTGTTTTCCATAGGGGTGAGGTGATTTAGATAGTTGCAACCTAATTTCATTCTTCTTGAATGCAGCATGTAAAATCACTGTATACATAGCACATGCATAATTAACAGATGACACAACATGTTAGAGGGCTACAAATTCCTCTATGAGGTCCTTTCTCCCTTTCTTAGTGGCATAATTATTATCCATCTACAAAAAATTAATAAACAATAAGTGGCTAAAGTCAGCACAAAAACTAAAACAAATAATAGATAATAGAAAGTATTTAATATGATAATGAAAGTCAATTTTAATGTCAATTCAATTTCATTTTATTTTTAATGAAATTGAAAGTACACAATAGCCACCATAAGATTCCTGTGCAGTTAAATGGCTTTCATTTCAAACATAATTATGCTTGCACAGATGTACATCAATATTCAAGTGATCAAAAGGGATTCAAAAGAATTTGTGAAATGGTAGGATTAGAATGGTTGATCATTGTATATTCATCAAAGTAATTGTTTCTAAAAGTCAAAAAACTGAAGAAATTGACATAGCCAATCACCCGGGGGGGGGGGGGGGCGCGGGGGGAACAAAAAACAAAAAAAAACAAAAGAAAAAGAGTTTGGTGAAGGAAGTTAACAAATTGTCCAAAAAGGACGCTAGCTCTTGGAAAATGAAAATTTGAAGTTCTTGGCTATATGTAACTTGTCCAGTTAACTGTACAGGTTACATATATATATATCTTCCATTCCATAATAACACAAATGGCCAAAACAGAGCATAATTTCTACTTCATCTCTTTCATTTCTTTTTTTGTTTCTACAAATTCAAAATCCAACCTAGTTTAAAAGTAAATTAAATATAAAAATAAAAATAAAAAAAGAAAAAAACAGAGTGTAACGGCCAAAAAGTCTTAGCATAGTGAGTTTGAAGTACAGTCGAATAGCAAATTGAAGAATGATAAACTTCAATCACCTTCATTTCTACACAATTTGTATAGCCTTTCTTAGTTCATATGAACACAACTTAGTCAGAACATCATGCTACTACAAACATATTCTATACTATAATTTAGATCATATACAACTCCTGATGATGATGATAATTTCTTCATCTCTAGAAATTCAGAATAAATTGATAATGATAAGAATCCTATTAAACCAATCACCCCAAAACCATTCATCCCTCTAACCAAACACCTGACAAACATGAAATCTCCATAATGCAACCACAATTTATTCTGTCAATTAAAAAAAAAAAATCTGAATCAATAATTTATGAACAATTTCATAACAGAGATCTGAACAATTTCTTTTTAGTTCACAACATATCCCACCCATAGAAGAAGAAGAAGAAAATAATGATGAAGAACAAATCTGAACAAAGAAGAGTTGGTGTGGGATATGTTATCAATAAAATCTTGTAATGATATAAAAATCCGAATAAATTGTTAACTTGATTCAAGAAAATGTTTCAGCTTGCTTCAAACCCAAAAAAGATGGATCAAATCACAGATGATGAACCCAAAAGTAATGGGAAAAAAAAAACCCATTTACAAATCATAAACCACAGAAAAACAGGGGAAATTTTGGGATAAAGAAACTCATAGATCAAAACCCATTCACAAATAACAAAAAAAAAAAAAAATCCAAATAAATTGGTAGCTTGCTTAACAAAAAAAATTACCGATGCAGCAGATGCTCAACTGAATCTGAAGATCGAAAATCTCAAGATGAGAGAGAGCTTTAATGTTGTACTTGAGCTTCTCTTTAAATCGAAAATCTGAAAAAAGAGAGAGCTTCTCTTCTTGTCTTTCCTTATTGCTGCTGCTTCCAAAGTGATGAGCTAGGGCAATGATGGGTAAACAAGTAAATCACTCCCTAATACCAACGAACTAATTTTCAACACCAAGTATTTGGCCAGACTGTGAATCTGAACATCCAAGGCCCATCATAAGCCCTCCAGCTTGTGAATTCCCTCTCCAAATCTGTAAACAAACATAACATTAATGGGTCCCACTTCCATCTTAATTACATCCCTCCATTTATCCCCCAAAACAAACAGGGCCTAAAGGTTTGAGGATGTAACCTAATGGTTCTCCATCACCATGAAAATCCCTCAGACGTTGACGGAGTCTAAGCAATCAAGAACCAAAAGAGAAAAATCAACCACACTACAGCTTCATCTTCAACACTTTCATACACACACATACTCACACATAGACACACACACACACACATATATATATGTGTATATATACAGAAATCGATGAAAGAGGTTTTTACTGAAAACAGAACGATTCAAAGGAGATTACTAACAAATTTGATTCGAAGCCCCTATATCTGGATCCAAGGCGATGATGAGGTGATGACAGCGGCGGTGAGTGTGGATGAGTTCGGTGGAGGGGAGAGGGAGAGAGAGAGACATGGAGAGAGAGAGAGAGAGATTTGAGCGAAGGCAGCGGCGGTGTGTGACGATGAGATCGACGAAGGAGGAAGAGAGGCAGTGGCATTGTTGTTTTTGGTAAGGTTCCAGAGATTCATCGTTTGGAGGTAGTGAAGGTGGATCGCCGATAGTAGAGGCGGATCGAAAGCGGCAGAGGCAAGGACGAAGAGAGAGAGAGAGAGAGAGAGAGAGAGAGAAATGATAAAGATGAGTTTGGAGAGGTAAGGAGAGAGTCTAGAGAGAGAGGGAGAGTGAAATGAGAGAGAGATTAGGGTTTCATTCAATCGCTCCCTTGAAAATTGATCAGTAGAGAGAGAGAGAGAGAGAGAGAGAGAAAGTGGATTGGTAATGAGAAGGTGACTCTACCGACAGGGTAATTTGGTCATTTTTTATGGACATAATGAAAAAACACGTGAATCTATAGATTAAAAAAAATTAAAATTGAATTGTTAGACTAAACACTCAATTTATAAATATAAATGTGTAAGTTTATAGTACTACTCGTGTCAAATTATTACACCAAATCCACAATACTCCATTGACTTGAATTTGTACTGCAACTCAAGTCAAGTCAAGTTGAAGCCCCAAAAGTACTGCCAAACGTTTCTTTACTCCATGCACGACCGGCAACTTAATGTTTTTGTTTTTTTTTTATTATCAAAAATGTTTTGAAACTCTAATTTGTGAGTTCTAATAGTTCTAATGTGTGTGTGGGGCCCATTTGATGTGATGTTTTGGCCTTGAGTGTGTGTGTATGTTTTTATGATTTTCCACCTCACTAGAGCTCAATTAGAGCTCTAATTTTAAAGGAATGTATCATTGTTGTTTTATTATTTTGAACTGGACGGCAGCTTAATGTTGACGAGTGTTAGAAGGTTTAAAGACCTTTTTTTTTAGTGCTGCTATTAGCACCTGCCAAAATTCTTTGGACCCTCCAATTTATAATTTTTTTATTATAATTATACCCTAAAGTAAAATTACATTAAAAGACATTATTAAATGGAACACCCACCTATCAAATAAGAACTAATACTCTATAATATTAGACACCCACCCCCACCTCCACCTCCACCTCCACCTCCACCTTGTAGCTTGACTTTTCGTGCCCCCTTTCGGAAGTCGAATAAGCCCTACAATATCGGACTCCCGTGGTTCTGAATCTGATCTCACAAGTGCAATGTGAAATAGATAAACACCAAAGAGTCCAAATCTGACAAATCTTTTGGAAAATCGATTTTGAATCAAATTGCCAAAAATTGACTGCTTTGCAAAATACAGAGTCGCCACCTAAATATTTTTGGAAAATTTAAGAAACCCATGACACCAGTATAGACTAACTTGCAAGAATTAGAACATCTCGATTCATGTTTGTTTTGAAAATTGTTTCAAATATGTACCACTTGAAAAAGTGATCACATATAAACATTACTCAAATTATTGCACTTCAAGCAATTAGCCTTCATCCATAGGCATTCAAGCAATTTATCAATTAAGCACTTAGCCTCATGGCAAGCATGCTAGACATGACAACGTCAACATGCAATATGCTAAAGTGAGTAAAGGCTCACCTAGTATTCCAAGCCAAAAAAGATGAAAGAGTTAGGAAAAATGCATGATCCTAACTTATGCAATATGACTAATGCAACACATGTGATATGCAACTAATAGACTCGGCTACTAATATGGCACATGAATCAATTTGATAGCATGCGGTTTAAGTACGTATTCAAAGAAGTATTTAAACTACAATGCAAGATAGAATGATGAACCGAGCCTTGGTGCATATAAAACAAGTGGATACAAACATGGAGAATGCTAAACAAAACATGATGCCCCTAACTAACCATCTTAAGCTAGTAAATAAAAGGGAGAAAGACATGGGGTTGGAAGATATACACATTATTACAACATTGCGCTCTCACGAAGGAGAGTCCTAACTAGCTAACTAATTACCCAGCTATTACAACAACAAATGAATTATTTAGCTAAACTACTTAACTAATTATTACAAACCGAATGAATTAAAGAATGAACTAATCAATTAACTAATCTAGCTAATTAAAATAACTACAACACGAGACGAATTAGTTATTCTAACTAATTAATTACAAAGCAACTATTTTAAGCACAATACTAATATATTTACAACACGGATCTCGAAGATCGATGGAAGGCTCATGCATGAATACAGTTTTCACCCGAAAAAAGCCACTGTTTCTGCTGCTGAATGCCTCTGTTGCACAGTAGAACACTTGCACTAATTTCTACCTCAGAACTTGTTCTGTTCTGTTTCAAAAGTACACTGCTGGATTTTGCACTGGTGGCCGGCAAATGACCTGCCGTCCACTGATGATGGCCTGCCGGCCACAAAAGACAGCCTGCCGACCACTGCTGACTGAATTGTCCTACAGCAATAGACAGCAAATAGAGCAAAGACAGTGTATTCTCAAGGGTTTGTTTGCACAATTTACCCCTCCTTATCATTTGAACAGCTCAAAGGAGTAGTAAGTTTGATTCACAAACCACCAATGGATGCAATTTCATTACATGATGGCTTATGAATCAAGTTTGCAAGTTCAATGAATGCAACAAAACAAGACTCTCAAAACCACCTCCCTATCATGAAAGATCAAGGGAAGTAGTTGACAATGAATCTTGAACCGTTTTCATCACTAATGAGTATGAAACGACTCAAGACTCAAGGGTTCAATTAACGTCCGATTGAACCCTAACCAATTATTATCTTACTCTTTTTTATTCACCAATTTTATTACTTCATTTTAGATTACCATCCATTCTTTGGTCAATTGAGTCCAAAGGTGAATTTAAGTACTCTAATGGACAGAGGGCTCAAACCAAGAGTTACTTTGGGCATGAAAAAGACATCATATTGTTGGTAATGAACCCCTAAAGGGATTAAACCATTAAGCATGACATCTCAATCTCATGCTTAAATAAACAAGTAGTTTGAAACTACTTTCAAAGAAAAACAAAAGCCAAGAAATGAGGGAGGTTGCAGAGGTGATTAAGAGTGATCACAAGTATGGAAAGCCATAAATAAACACTATCAACTTAAATAAGATGGCGTCTAATGCCTAAAACACCAAACTCATGAGGACAATTACACTACAAGCATGTAAAACAAAGCTCAAATGCAACAAACACTTAAAAACAGTCCTAAAACATGCTGGAATTAAGACAAAAATAGCTAGAATAATAAGCTAAAAAATGGATCATGCTAGGCTAGTAAGCAAAACACAAAGAGGAGAGGCTAACCCCTCCAATTTTGAACTTCAAAACATGATTTTAGCCGCTAAAATAACTCTAAAAATCAGTGTTTAAAAGCTCAAAAAAAGATAGTGTAAAGGTGGGAAATACAAGGGTAAAGGCCTTGAGAGCAAGGTGTAAAGAAGGGTAAACCACCCCTCAACTTTTATTGGCCTTAAAACCCAAATTTTAGCCCAAAAATGCAGAGCTTTTACAGCCTAAAAATAGTTGGAAAATAGTAGGAAAAAGAGTACATACAACAAGTAAAGAGGCAAAGCTTTATACCTCTTGAAAAGGAGATCACTTTCAAGCAATAAAACAAGGCAAACACACCCTCAAGAGCTCAAACAAGGCTCAAAAATACCTCAGCTCAAAGATGGAGAGGTTTGGTTAAGAGTGTATAGGCAAAGGTGAAGAAATTTGTAAGAGAGAAAGAAAATTGTAGAGAGAAAGGAAAAATTTTGCTCCAAAATTTTTCTAACCCCAAAGTAAGAGGGGAGGTCTTCTATATGTAGAGAAACATGAACCTTCCTCAGAAACATCCAGCCATACACATGGGAGCAGATGCAAGCATCTATGCAAATAGCTGGCATAGCTATCACAAAATATCTGCAAAACACATTGGTGGCGGGCAACCCGAAGCAATGGCTGGCAGCCCATAGCAGTGGCCGGCAGGCCACCAGAGATTGTAGGCTTGAAAATCCAAGGTTTGGGTCCAAAACAAAGGCAAGTGGAGAATAAGCTACACCGACCCAATCACCTTGCCCAATTCATCCATCCATCTCATCCATCTTAACCCAATCACCTTGCCCAATTCACGTCGTCAGCTTCACATCAATCCATGAGCTACACCGACTGTTGTGCATATCATATACTTGCACTAGGTAAGAAAGAACTAACTTGAATCAACAAGTGGAGAAATTTTCAATACTTGAACTTATCAGTAGAATCTCTATCTTGAGCAAAACAGGAATCGAAATTGATTTCTCAAGGAAGCGTAAGTAATACTAGGGTCACTGTGAATGATCAGTTACCTTGAGTCTTTTTCTGCTTTTAGGTCAGTTGTGAGTTCTGTTGTGTCATGCCTGGTGTTTGTCTCAGTCTGCGCTCTTCATTGAGTCATCATAACATGTCTGTCAATAACATGTCTGTCAAAAGCGTTCTCTATTGAGTCACCATAGCATGTTTGTTGCTCAAGTCTAAGAAAGTGGCATGGTCAAAATTCCATACACGAATGTTCGCTTCAAACTCAAAAACAAGTCCATATGTGGGATTCATAAACAAACTAAGAGTGCCTATACAAGGGGCATTGAGTTCATGATCACTGCAAAGTGTATGTGAGGAATTCGTCACTACTTTGGAGAGGTTTGGAGTAGTTTCTCGGCATATCAGGGCAGAAGAGAAACATGAGTCTGATGGGTTGGCAACTATTCTAAGATCTAATGATCCCCATCACACGTGCTTGCATAATGTTGAAAACAGTGGCCATTGTCTAGACGCTAGGGGCAATTTTCTACATATCTAACTGGGCTATCCATCGAACAAGGGGCATGAACCCAACAAGTGGCCAATGATTGGACACTAGGGGCAATTTTCAGTACATCTGATTGGGTCATCATCTAAACAAGAGGCATGAACCCAACCTTTCCCTCAGTTCGCTCGAGAACTTTGGTGAAATAGATAAACACAAAAGAGTCCAAATTTGGAAAATCTTTTGGAAAATCGATTTTGAATCAAAATGCAAAAAATGGACTGCTTTGCCAGATTATAGAGTCACCACCTACATATTTTTGGAAAAATTAGGAAACCCTGGACTCGTGCCAAAGGCCACTTATCTGTCATCACCAAAGTGTCTTGGCTCGGGAACTTAGGTACGAGAGGGGAAGGTTATGGATTGAGCACCCCACTCACCCAATCAAAGATTGGCCTCTACTAATCATGATGTGATTCTTATTTACATTATATGCTCTTGTTTCGATTATTAAGCTAATTTACTATGTGTTGCACACAAGTATAGACTAATTTGTGAAAATTGGAACACTTTGAATTCATGTTTGTTTTGCAAAATGGTTTGAATACATACCACTTGAAAAAAGTGATCTCATATGTACATTACTCAAATTATCCCAATTTAAGCAATTAGCCTTCATCCACAAGTATTCAAGAGATATATCACTTAAGCACCTAGCCTCATGGGAAATATGCTTGACATGGCATCAATCACACTCATGCGATATGCTAAAGCAAGAAATGCTCACCTAGTACTCTAAGGCGAGCCAAACGAAAAGAGTTAGAAAAATGCATGCTTTAACTACAATGACTAATGCAACACATGCAATATGCAATTAATAGGATCGACTGTCCAATATGTCATGTAAATCACTTTGATAGCATGCGGTAGCGCACATATTCAAGGAAGTAATAAAGCCATTAGAATGATGAACCGAACCTTATGCGTGCAAGACAAATGGATACTTTGTACATGGAAAATGCTAAGGAAACATAATGTTCTACACTATCCATCATAAGCAAGTAAATAAAAGAGAGAAAGACGTAAGGTTGGAAGACATACACACATTATTACAAGTTTGCCCTACACCGAATTTAACTAACTATTCTAGCTAATTAAATAATTACAACACAAAATTAAATCAACTAGATACTCTAACTAATTAATACAAATTAACCAATTAAACTAACTAATTAGTTACATTAAGGAACTAATTAACTAAGTAATTAATTACAAGTTGTACAACATACTACTATTAACAAATGTAACCGGTCCCGAGGAGCAAGGAAATGGCTTATGTATGCATATGAATTCCTCCTCCAAGAATGCCTCTGAACTGTTTTGTACACCTTGAGTTCGCACTATTTTGTGCACTTTGTATTGTACTGTTTTGTGCACTTTGAGTTCGCACTGTTTTGTCCACCTTGCATCGCACTGTTTTGTGCATTCAACTTGTATTGCACTATTTTGTGCACCCCACATCACACTGTTTTGTGCACCTACATCTCACTATTTTGTGCATTCACTTTGTATCGCATTGTTTTGTGCATTCACCTTGTGTCGCACTATTTTGTGCGCCTTGCATCGCACTGTTTTGTGCATTATACTTTGCATCCCACTATTTTGTGCACCTACACAGCACTGTCTTGTGCATTCACCTCACCCACACTGTCTTGTGCACTCATTGCGTCTAGGAGACCTTAAATCCTCTAAAGGTGCAATTCCTTTGGTGTTTGTCATGCCCGAACAAGTTCAGGTGGTCTGGTATAGCCACCTAGCTGTGTTTGTAGTGAGTTCCTAGGAGATCAACTTAGATGATGGAAACTAGAGTTCGAATGGCCAAGGCCTAGAATGAAAAGGTTTGGAATTTTCAAGACTAAAGTCTGGTTTAAATACTCAGGGATGTATCCTCGGCTTGAACTCTATATGGCAGCTCCATAGGTTGAGGTAGCTTGTATGCGCCTTAATTCTGGATACTGAACCAACCTAGTCTGTCACCCTATTGGAGAATAGGAAAAGTTACGAACATGGCAGGAAGAAAAGTAGTACCTGTGGTTTGGAAGCACAACTTGAAGGAAGAAATCTTGAAACCAAAAAGAAGAGGAAGATCTCCAGCTGCATAAGGTGAGTCCTCGCCGATTGCCCCTGTAAGGTACTTTCTACCACAAGTGCAATGTCAAATAGATAAACACAAAAGAGTCCAAATCCAGCAAATCTTTTGGAAAATTGATTTTGAATCAAAATGCCGAAAATGGACTGCTTTGCCAGATTATAGAGCCGCCGCCTAAATGTTTTTGGGAAATTTAGGAAACTCGGGACTCGTGCCAAAGGCCACGTGTCCGTCATCACTAAGATTGTCTCGGCTCGGGAACTTAGGTACAAGAGGGGAAGGTCATGAATTGAGCACCCCACTCGCCCGATCAAAGATCGATCTCTACTAATCATGATGTGATTCTCATTTACATTGTATGCTATTGTTTCGGTTATTAGATTAGTATTACTATGTGATGCACACAAGTATAAACTAATTTGCAAAAATTGGAGCACTTTGATTCCACGTTCGTTTTGAAAAATTGTTTGAATACGTACCACTTGAAAAAGTGAGCTTGTATGTACATTAAACAAATCATCCCAATTTAAGCAATTAGCCTTCAGCCATAGACATTCAAGAGTTATATCAATTAAGCACTTAGCCTCATGGTATTTATGCTTGATATGTTAACAATCACACACATGCAATATGCTAAAGCGAGAAGTGCTCACCTAGTACTCCAAGGCAAGCCGAAAGAAAAGAGTTAGGAAAATGCATGCTCTAACTATGTAAATGACTAATGCAACATATGCAATATACAATTAATAGGCTCGACTACTAACATGGCATATGAATCGATTTGATAGTATGCAGTTTAAGCATGTTTTCAAAGAAGTAATAAATGACAATGTGAGTTAGAATGATGTGCCGAGCCTAATGCATGCAAGACAATGGATGCAAATCATGGAAAATGCTAATAAACGTGATGTTCTAAACTATCCATCATAAACAAGTAAATAAATGGGAGAAAGATGTGAGGTTGGAAGACATACACGCATTATTACAAGTTTGCCCTCGCGCAAGAGGGCCTGAATGAATGAATTAGCTAAGCTAGCTAACTAATTATTACAACACCGAATTTAACTAACTATTCTAGCTAATTAAATAATTACAACACAAAATTAAATCAACTAGCTACTCTAACTAATTAATACAAATTAACCAATTAAACTAACTAATTACTTACATTAAGGAACTAATTAACTACGTAATTAATTACAAGTTGTACAACATACTACTATTAACAAATGTAACGGGTCTTAAGGAGCAAGGACATGGCTTATGCATGCACATGAATTTCTTCCCCGAGAATGCCTTTACACTGTTTTTACACCTCAGCCTCTGCTCTACTCTATGAAGAAAGTGGTATTGCCTGGCTAAAAAAGGTGGTCGGTAGGCCAAAAGTGGTGGCCAGCCGCTCCCTAGTAGTGGGCTGCCACCCAGTACAGATGGCCTGCCGGCCACTAATGTTGGGTTTCTCCTACTGCAACAAAAAATAAATAGAGTACAAACAGAGCATTCTCAGGGGATGTCTGTCCACCCTACATCTCCTTATCATCAGACAGCTCAAAGGAGGGGTAGGCTTGATTCACAAGCCATCAATCGGCGCAAATTCATTGTGTGATGACTTATGAACTAAGGGATACAATTTCAATAAATGCATAATTAAAGACTCATGAACCTCCTCCCTATCATGATATTGATCAAGGGAAGCGGTCGACATTGAAACTTGAACCATTTTCATCACTAGTTAGTATGAAATGCTTCAAGACTCAACGAGTTCAATTAATGGCTGATTGAACCCTAAACCATTTTATTATTTTGCTCCATTTTATTCCAATTTCATTACTCCATTTCATTACCTTTCCATTCATTAATCATTTTAGTCCAAAATGAGCATTTAAGTCCACTAAATGAGGGAAGTGTCAAACCAAGTGTTGTTTAGGCATGAGAGAGACACCATGCCGCTAGTAATGAATCCCCAAAGGGGTTAAACCATTAGGCACAATACCTCTATCTCAAACTTAAACAAGCAATTAATTTGAAACAACTCTCAAAGCAAAGGAAAAGCCAAGAAATGAGGGAGGTTGCAGAGATGCTTAGAGGTGAACACAAGTATGGAAAGCAAGAAATAAATGCTATCAACTCAAATAAGTTGGTGGCTAAGGCTTAAACCACCAAGCCTATGAGGACCATTACACTACAAGCATGCAACACAAAGCATAAATGAAACTAACACATAAAAATAGTCCTAAATTAGCTCAAAACAGTGCTAGAGTTAAGGTAAAAACAGCTAAGAAAGGAAGCTAAAACAAATAGAGCAATTAAGCTAGTAATTAAGCACAAGAAGGGGAGGCTACCCCCTCTATTTTTGGGATTTCAAAACATGATTTTTAGCCTCTGAAAACCAGTGGTAAAAAGCTCAAAAAAAGATAATGAAAAGGCGGGAAACACAAGGGTAAAAGCCTAAGAAGCAAGGGTCAAAGAGGGGTGGTCCACTCCTCTGCCCTTAATGGCTTTAGACCACAAGCTTTAGCCCATAAAAATAGGGTAAAAACAGCCCAAAAATAGTAGGAAAAGAGAGTAAATAAATAAGGTAAGAAAGCTAAGAATTATAGCTCTTGAAGAAGAGTACCCTTTTGAGTTACAAACCAACAATTCCATACCCTCAAGAGCTAAAATACAAGCTCAAACACCTCAGTAAAGAACCCTCAAGGTTTGGTTTAGAGTGTCCAAAGCAAAGGGTATAGAAGTTGCAACGGAGAGAGAGAATTGTAGAGAGAGAGAAATATTTTCCAAACTTTTGTTCCAAATTTTTTTTCAACCCTAAATTATGAGAGAGGGTCAAGTATATATAGAAAATTAGGTTTGGCTCTCGGAAATATCAGTATACATACAGCTGGTATCATGCATGCACCTGTGGATACAGTTGGCACAGCTGGCAAAAAGATGTAAAATTTTACACAAGTGCCCGACAGGCCACTAATAGTGGGCGGCTGGAGTCACAAGTGGGTCTGCAGGCATCCAGATAGCCAGGCTTAAAAAATTACTGTTTTGGTCCAAAAACAAGGCTCAAAGGTTGTGGTTCTTTTGAGGCTCAAAGCTGAGGCTTTCTGTTGAGGATTTCGAGCATTTGGACAAGCGTATGCATTCATTATCGGGTGATCAATCGGTGGTGCCCAAGGCTTAAGGGCAGTCAAAAATGGAGTGTCTACAGGTATGTTGGGATATGTTAAGGTTCTGTATTCCTTCCGGCCTGTGATCGGTAAAGCGTGAGGTTCCGTGTTCCTTTCGGCTTGTAACCGGTAAAACGTGAGGTTCCGCGTTCCTTCCAACTTGTGACGGGTAAAGCGTGAGGTTCCGTATTCCTTCTGGCTTGTGACTGGTAAAGCATGTGACTCATGGAGATGACTTGTTAATGGATCCGGTGTTGGATATGACATTATTTGAAAGAATGGAAAATGAAATGGTAAGCAGATTAGAGGTTGGTGATGATGAACTCACTAAATTGCTTGTGACTATATGGGAAGATTACGAGTTTTTTTTTTGTAAATAATTGAGAAATTGAATTAAGAAGGGTTTGTTATTCTTGTGTTGTGCTTGAACTCTAATTGATAATCTAAATGTTAATGTGATGTAATCATTAAACAACTGGAAGTTAACTGTATGAGGATCATCTTTTTGAATATAAAGGAAATTTGGATTTTGGTGTTATGTAGTTGTAATAATTGGAAATAGTATAAGGGAAAAACGGAAATGAAATGAGGAATAATTTGGAAGCAGGTTAATAAATTTAAGATAATGTTCTTTCTTAAGTGTACTTATTTTCAAAGAGAATTTATGGCTTCCTAATGTTGAGAGACAACATTTATGGTGGGAAGTTTTCTTAAATGTTCAAATGAAATTTTAAGAAAAAGATACTCTACGTGTAATATTTTGAACATACAAAACATCACCTTAATATATAATATCACCCTGCATGCATGATCATTTCTATCTATAAAATGATTATTGTTTTAGAACTATGAGATTCCTACTGGGCAATTGTGCTCACCTCTCGTTGTTTCATTTTTTTACAGGAAGAGAATTCGGATTGATTGGTTAGAGTGTTAAGAAGTTAATGTATCTTTTATGTGTAATTTCATGGTAGATGTGAAAGAATTGAATCATGAATATTAACGTTTGTAATTATTTATTTGTAACTCCGTAGCGGAAGCTTGACATGTATTATTATTATTTTTGTATTCATTATGAGAGAGAACATGTATTATTATGTTTCTATTACTCAAGAGTAATAGATATTTATAAAAAAAATAAAAAGAAAAAAAAATAATGGACCTAAATTAAAGGCTTTTGGTAATGATTCCGAGTAATTAAAAATTTGGGGCGTGACACTTAGTAAGTTTTGGGCAAATGTATAATTTCAAACTGTGAGTGTTACATTTGGAAAAAGTACACTAATGAGTTTTTTTAGTATTTTTGTGTGTTATATTGGAGTATGTTACATTGGAGTGTTACATTTGATATTACATTTATTGGAATGTTACGTTTGGAAAAAGTACACTAAGATTTTTTTTTTTTTTTTTGGCTGTTCCATTAGAGCATTACATTTGGAAAAAGTACACTAAAAAGTTTTTTTTGAATGTTATATTGTTACGTTTGTGAAAAGTACATTAAGGAGTTTTTTAGGGTGTTATATTGAAATGTTACATTATTGGAGTGTTACATTAGAGTGTTAGGTTTTTGTTTATAATGTGGATTTGTTCTAAAATGAGGGAAGATCCAAAATTTTTATAGTGCAAATTGCCAATGTATAATTTTACATTTTGAGAAACCCACTTTTATCCCTAAAAAATCATATTCAAACATGAAAGTGATTTTCCTTTTATGTAATTTCCATTTTATAGGACCTTTGGGTTCATAAGAAAAAATGGAGGATTAAACAGTTCATAAGATCACATTTTGAAATTTATTGGTGCTTCACCCCTTCTTTTATAGCCATGGAAAAAAAATATAGCCGTTGGAGGGATTCTAGGTAGGCTCCTCTTTCCTTTTATTTTTCTTCCATTTGAATTCATTAGCCATTTGGACTTGCATCATTCTTGTCAAGAAACACTTCAAATCAATCAAAGGAAGAAAATGAATAAGAAAAGATATGGAAAGAATTTGAATTGTTTTTTTTCTTTTTTTATTATATTAAATTAAAGCATTCAAAAGATGCACAATAAGTTTAGTTATTTTTAAATCAATGCAATCTATATCAAAAAGACAAATTTTATTTTCATATTTTGTGTCAAATGATTGTAAAAAATGTATATTAAAAAATCACAATTTATCTCATAATATTTTAAACATCATTAAAATCAAACCATAGGATTAACAAAAATATTAATAAACAAGCCTAAACATACTAAAATTCGGGTCGTTAGTTGGGCTCTTTTAACATTTATTTAAATAATAGAATGAATATTTTATTTATATATTAAATAATATAAAAATATGTATAAAAATAGGATAAATATGTTATTTATATATTTATTAAATAATGTAAATGTAAATAATAGTTAAATTTATTTATATGTAAATAATAGCTAATTATAGATAATACATTTATACAATAGTGGCGGGAGATATTATTATTTTGGTAAGATATTAACTTTTTTTTTAATATGTTTATATATATTGTATATATAATTGTATAATCAAAATTTTAATTGTAATTTTAGTCTCATACGTGAGTATGAACTTATAATTTTTTTGGCTCGTTAAGGTTCGTGAATGAGCTCGAGCTCGAGTCAAGCCTAAGCCAACTCAGCTCGAGCTCGAGCTTGGTTCGTTAAATTTTTATTGAGCTCGAACTCGAGCTCGAACTTGTTAAAATCTTAATAAACAAGCCCAAACATACTAAAGTTTGGCTCGGTTTGTGTGCAACCCTGAACATTCCTATTCTCAAATCAAAGTCTTCTATCTTAGCATGTACATATTGTTTGAAACTCTTTAGCTTGCAGCATATTATTATTTACACTTCCACTACAAAAATTAAGGTTTTAGAGACTAAAATTTAGGAACAAAATTATTTTTTAGGGACCAAATATTTTTGTTGTGAAAAGTATCGTTATTATATTTTTAGCAATGAAAATTGGACATTAGTGATGAATTATTATTTTTTTGGAACCAAATTTTTTGTCTAAAAAAAAAACCATTTTTAGACCAAATTATTTTGTCCCTGAAGTGTATTTATTAGTGACATTTTCAAAATTTTGTCACTAAAAGTCTTATTTTTTACTTTTCGGAACGACCTTTTAGTGACTATCCTCACGACAATAAAAATTGATCTCTAAATGTCTTTTGCAATAAAATTTTCATTTTTAGAGACTAAAAAATTTGGTCTGTAAAACTCTTATATGTTGTAGTGTTCGCACAGTTTAAATTCAATAAAGAATTAGGGTCTTTAAGTTTTGATGCCAAACTGATATAGGATAATTGTAGGAACCTTGGAGTATTGCTGCCTACTATAGAAATTGTAGTGGTTTTTGGTTGTAGAAAGCTTTTAGGGTGGTTTCTAGTATTTAGAGATGAAAATGTGTGATATTTGGTTTGCTTTTAAAAGAAGCAATTTTTTTTTTGGATTTTCTTAGAATAGAAGCTATTAAGAGCCTGAACAGTAATCTAGTGTTTTAATGGCTAAGTTGAAAGCCAATATGTAGGAGAATGGATTAGGATTGATTTGTGCATAATTGGATAGAGGGTTTTGGGGCTTCGGAATGCACTTTTTGAGAGCTATATGAAGAGTGACCCGAGAATAGTACTTGGGTTATTCATGAAAAGAAGAGAAGAAAAAGAGGAAGAGAAGGAAAGAAGTGTTGCACTCGCGCAAGGGTTTGGCAAATTCACACAAACATAATCTCAAATTGTGATAACTCAAATCTCTATTGAAAGAAAAAAAGAAAGATTACATGCATATTTATTTATAAATTAATAGACTTCTAATATTCCTACAAGGACTATGTGATGTAGAACCAAGAAGAAAAAATGTTGAAGAAGGAAGAATGGGGAAGATCTCAAATCGAATATCTCAACAATCAATATTCATCAAAGTTTTAATTTTAAACATTACATAAAAGCCATATATTTAGGCATCCTTGGAAACCATACTCATAATTATTAAATTAAAGTTGTCAAAAATAAAACACTACAATAATTATTATTATTTTTATTATAAAACAATAGAACCTAATAAAGTAATAAAATTCAATAAATATAAAACAATTTGAAAATAAATCATTAAATATTTTTTATCCAATAACTTTCCGATCCCCATCATTCTATAATTAGAAGTTAAGAAACTTTAACCAACTAGAAAATTTTAGACATAATAAGGCCTCGTTTGGCAACCGAACTTTTTAGCCAAAAAGTCAAAAAATTACTAAATTAGCCAAAAAGCCAACAACTCATACCAAAAAGTCAAAGATTCTCTTTTCTCTCTACTTTTTGCACATCTTTTAGTAAAAAGCCAAAAAGTCATCCCAAACATACTAGTTTTTTTTAACTCATATTTTAGCCAAATAGCTAAAAAGTTACTAAATTAGCCTGTTCCCAAACAAGACATAGCATAATTTCACGTAGAATAAAACCTATGGGCAGGGTCTACAGCCCATGACCAACAAATTATAAAATCATCAAAATACCCTTAACTAATAAAGACTAATATAATGACATAAATTTGTCTAGTAGTTTACTAAATTAAAATAAACACATAAGACTTAAAAGCATTCCAAAACTTCATTCCATGATGCCTTAAACGTGCACCGTGTGGAATTCCAGATTTGCCATTTTTTCTTATTTCCATGCTACTCTTTACATATGTGATATTATATATTATTAAGGTAAATATCGAGGTCCTAAGCCTCTAGATGCCACGGTCTGTGCGTATGTCTTGGTGTTGTGTGGACAATAATTGTTTAGGGGTGACTGGAATACAAAAGATATGTTTGACTTTGATATGCAACTACTCTGTACTGTGTTTCCTTTTACGGTTATTAGTGTATGATCAACGTTCTCTTTGTGGCTGAGATATGTAGGATTTAGAGCATGATAAAACATAGCTGACCCCTTTGAGTTGCTAATAATTAGTAATTTAGTATCTCATATTCTATCTAAATTGCAGGTACCAACCACCTATTCCAGTTGATCAAGTAAAACCAAGGAATGAATATGACTATGAAGGAGGTAAAATAATATTATATAATTTTTATTTCTATTTCCTTGAAATATGTTTATAATTAGGTTGTTCTTATGTCGAATTAGAGGGTCCTAATATGCGTGGGAGGGGACGTGGTGGTTGAGGAAGGAGTAGAGGCCGAGGCAGAGGTAACATAGCCTGTGTTGTATTCTACCAGTTTTGCTTTGGGGTAACTTTGTTCTTCTTTCCCACCTTATCTGTGCTGACTTTTACATGTGCTACAATCAAAAGAAGAACAAAAAAAGAGTTTTATCATGAACTATTAAATTCTTTTAAAGCCCGTACTTTCATTATGAATTATTAAATTTTTTAACCACACACTAACACACCTTACGTATTTACTCACACCTAAACTTATATAATACACTAGACCCACTCTAAAAGACCACTCGAACACTGACATCACTTTTACACAACACTCAGCACACTTATTTGTGACTTCCTTACGCACAAGACTTTTAGGACACCTCATGCTAGATCACTCTTGTATTGCATGATGCTCAATACAAGGGCTATTCCCATATTTATACTAATTCAAGACTGTTAAGAAGTTTCCAGGAGCAAACCTCATACTCTACAAATTGAGTTAGGTAAAATTAGTAGCTGGTAAACAGTGTAGTTTGAGTTGGTAATGTGAGTGATGAGGAATTTAATGGTGAGTGATGGGAGGACTACATTGAAGCAACGGTTGATGTCTGAGGACTTGTTGCAATTAGAAGACGAGGAACCAAAATGAAATTTAAATGAAAGTTGGGTGAAAAGTGTAATTTACCCTTAATTTGATATTCATAAAAATCCATAAGCTTATACACTTCGCTAAAAAGGGCTTCCATGGTGTAGCACTTTGTACATGTGGCACAATTAAACGGCTAAATCTATATTGCTATCTGTGTGAGTGATTTTCTGATCACATTGCCAACTCAGTGATCAGCTGGAGAGAACTGGCAGAATAGATGACACCTGGCTAACCTGCAACAGAAAGAGAAGATTCCGGCGGTGGTTCGTCCACCCGGGGGCACTCCGATGATCAAGTCAGTATATCTCTCAAAGATAATCAATAGTGCAAACTCACTGTTCAGAATATAAATTGCGTACCTTAGACCCACGGGGGTGCCTTTCTTTTATAGTTAACTCAATCCTAGTCCCGATAGAAGTCTGACTTCTATAGACTCCTATTCAGTGCTTACTTTGGTCTCCTCAAGAGATAAGGATATACTCCCTAAGAACATTATCCTTATCCATCTTGAAGTCTTTCCTCATTCTAGAACTCCTGTCCCTTATCCGCTTATCTCGAATTCCGATATCTTCGGAGGTAACCTCGGCCTCGCTGAGATAACCTCGACGTCATGACCAGGACACGTGGCACCTTGGCTGACATGTCGGCGTCACCTTGCCACGTGTTGGTACTCAGAAAATATATCCCCACAACTGCCCCCTAGGTTCTATTACCTCAGCATTCTGAGGTGATGGAACCTATATTGGTACTTCCTTCTAGTACGTCGGCTTAAAATTTCTTCTGCCGAGATCATTTATTTCTGGCTGACATGCCTCCATTAAGACTAAGGACTCCAAGAGTTCTTTCTAACATATGAGCAATCACGCATCACTTATTCGACTGTTTCATCCACATGTTTCATCCTTACGGGATCGTGCCTGTGACGCACCTGTAGGCCGTCTTGCGTCTGCGTGCGCCGTCTGACGCATTCGTTGCTCTAGGCGCATTAATTCATTTTCGCCGCCGTTTCAAGTTTTAACAAAACTTTTCCCTCTTCTTTCATTTCTTCACCTTTCATTTGATATTCTTGCGTTTTCTCTCTCTTACTTTTCCCTTTCGAATCCGCCATTGTTCCAGACTTCAAGCTCTGCAACTGCATTTATTCCTCCCTTTTGGTGAAGCTTTCGCCGCTCTGTTACTTCTGCAACCGTCGCCTGACTTCGGCGATCTTCATACTGGCTTCACTTTTTCTGGTAAGCCACAGTTCCCTTCGCTTTCAGTTCTCTGATGTTCTTTACTATTTGTTGCCATTACTGCTTTGTTCAAACATTCAAGTTGTGAATCTCATATCTGAGTGTGTTTATTCCACGATTTTGCTCTTTATCTATGCCTTGAATACTCGTATTGCTTACAATTCTTCTGTAATTTTGCCACGGTTCTTGACCTTGTACCACTTGTACTCACTGGTTTCTTGATAGTCCATTTTTGTTCTTGATTCTGAAACTTCGTTCTTGTTTTTCTGTTTTCCAGATTTGTGCCTTCAATCTTCGTTTTCATAGATTTAGGTTTGGGATTTGTCTGTAGAGCCCATCAATCTTTAGGAAAAACTTGAAACCTGTATTTACCTAAGTGTTTGTCGAGGTCCCAATAACCCTTTCAAAAACATCTTCTGAAACCCAACTTCTTTGATTAAGCTGATATCATGGGTATGTGGAAACATAGGGTAAACACCCCATCCAAACTAGAATACTTTAGACAGGAGTTTGAAATTCCAGCCGACGTCTATCTGAGGTTGGCTGGGGATGATGACTCCATCATGCCTACTGACGATTCCATGCCCTTCCCTGTAGTTGCCTTTATTGAGTGTGGACTTCGGCTTCCACTCAACATCCTTTTTCGCGAGATTCTCCATTATTATAAGTTGAACCCCATGCAACTTGCCATCAATTATTATTGAGTGATCAATGCTATCATAGCCTTAGCTAAACAAGAAAACGCTAGGATCACCTTAGCCGATATTCAATACTGCTATACCATGTGTGGCCTTAACTTGAAAGAAAAAGGCTACATTTATTACCTTAAGCCGAGGTCCGCAGAGTTGAAAATCGTAGCCAACCTCCCAGACTCCAACAAGGGAGCTGGGGACGACTATTTCATTACTTTGGGAAACTGGGAGTTTGCCCCAGATGAAGACCTCCGTCTCTTCCCTCTCCCTCGTTCAATCTTTGTAGAGAGTAATGGTAAGAGCCCTGCATTCATACTTGTTTTTTTTAAAGTCTTGCATACTTCATCTGTTTCTTAACGTCTGTTTTTCTTGCAGCTG
The DNA here is from genome assembly GCA_036172215.1 of Camellia granthamiana. NCBI lineage: Eukaryota > Viridiplantae > Streptophyta > Magnoliopsida > Ericales > Theaceae > Camellia > Camellia granthamiana. The sequence goes on from CM069905.1 coordinate 120,571,472, forward strand.
TTCCTAAGCCACCAAAAAAATTTCGCCAATCCTTCTTTCCCAGCAAGGATTTGAAGAAACTTTTAGACCTGCCAGTCCATAAACGGAAGGCGCCTCTGCTTCTTAATTTCATTCCAACATACAAATCAGCTCTTCCCAACGTTCCCAGGAGAAAAAAGAAGAAGAGCTTATCTCCTCCCTCTGCCACAACTCCACAAGCCGTATCAACATCTCGGACAGACCAAGGATCGACCTCTGATCCAACAGAACAGCTGTCTACCTCGGCTCCATACTTGATCCCACCATCTCAACAAAAACGTCGCCAACGAGTTACAGTTTCTTCTGCCGAGATGGGTCGCCCAAAACCAGTTGCCAAAGATCTCCTGGCCAGCATTCCTTCTGACGTTGATGCACAACCAACACAAACCTAGCTTTCTCCCAAGCAAAAATGAATCAAAAAGGCTCAACCCAAGGCAAAGGTGACTCAGATCGATTCTAGGGATACCTTGCCAATTTCCAAGTTGGCTCCAAGTGAGAAGACGGCCTCTGTCCCTGCGAAGAGATTTGCTGAAGCACTTCCATCCAAATCTACAAAGTCTAAAAGGCTGAGGTCATCTTCTGCAACAACCTCGGGGTCTAAGAAGCCAGATGCCCCCTGGGCCCCCCAAGATTACCCTAGAAGATAAGCCTGTTATGGCTAGTGATAGCGTCGGCGATATCAATGTCGGCGTAGCTCTCAGTACTGCATTGCTTCTTCCAGGCGATTTGGAGCGAAACGCCGAGTTCAGTGAGTATGAAAACTACGCTCTGATGCTTCAGCGTTCTGTTCAGGTAAGTGTTGTTGCTTGGTACTTTTTCCTTCTTTCTCTTTATTTCATACTTAGAATATTTTCTAATATTTCTGTTTTCTTTCAGGCCATCCAGCATGCCCACTCTTTCTCAATGCAATCTTTTGAGAACCGTGTGAAGCTAGCCAAGAAGAAGAGGGAGGTCCCCACACTTCAGAAAACCAATAAAAGCCTGCAATCAAAGATGAAGACCCTGGAGGATCAGGCCGAGGTCGCCATCAAAGAGAAGGATGATGCCGAGGAAAAGGTCGGTGCCACTGAGGCAATAAACAAAGTTCTTCAAGCCCAGCTGAAAGAGGTTGAGGACAAAGTGGCCCAGGCCCAGAAAGAGCTTCAAGATGCCTTGGCCACCAAAGAGGCCGAAATAAAAGATGCCGATGAGAAGGCGTATGCTCAGGGCATGGCCGATGTTATAGAGGCCTACGAAAAGAAAGTCAAGCAAGCATACAACAAGGGTTTCTCCCTTGGTTGGATGACTTTGCTGAAAAAACTTGATGTCCCTGAGGACTCCGCCTTGAGGAACGCTGATGCCCTTCCCCTGCCATTTCCTCCAACTCCACCTCCTAGTCATTCTGACAACGAATCTGATTCTGAGGATGAGGCCGAGGAGGAAGTTTTGGTAAGGAAATCAAAAGATGTTGCTGGGGACCAAGTCTTCTCCTCAAAATGAGCAAGTCCTAGACTTGACTCAAGATGAGGATAGTGAGGAGGTTCTTAAAGATGCTGTGGCTGAGAAGACATCGGCTGTCGTTCCTCTTGCCAATAAGAGTGTAGATGAAACTCTTGCAGAAATTAACGCTGAGCTCACGGCGGAGAAGGTGGCCGAGGTTGCTTCTCAACAGTCTTCCGAGGTCTTAAACCCAAGTCGCTACTGATGCTGAGGAACCTTAATTTTCATGTCTTTTCTTTCCCTTCTTATACTTTGTTTTTTTGAAACAATGTAAGCTTTTCATATTGTCGATGTGCCCTCTTTTGTGTACAAATGCATCTGCTTTCCCTGAATGCTTGAATCTTTATCTTCTCTTTATTGCTTTTGCATGATTTTATACTTAGAATATTCTGCATGTCTTTAATATACTCCCTCCTTCTTTGTGCAACCTTCTCCGGGGTGACTTACCTCGGCTAACAATGATCTCGGTTTAACTTCAACTTGTAAATTACTACAAATTTCAACAAGTGTTTAAACAATGATCTTGGTTTAACTTCAACTTGTAAATTGCTACAAATTTCAACAAGTGTTTAAACAATGATCTTGGTTTAACTTCAACTTGTAAATTGCTACAAATTTCAACAAGTGTTAAACAATGATCTCAGTTTAACTTCAACTTGTAAATTGCTACAAATTTCAACAAGTGTTAAACATAACATCAGTTTAACTTCAACTTGTAAATTGCTACAAATTTCAACAAGTGTTAAACATAACATCGGTTTAACTTCAACTTGTAAATTGCTACAAATTTCAACAAGTGTTAAATAACTCTGTCTTCTCTCTGCCCCCTAATGTGAACCTGAGTTCCACTTGGATTCTCATTATTCATGTCTTCCAGAAACCACATTATGCATTTTTATCAGTCATAAGTGTTGAAGAATTCTGCTAAGATTTTATTAATGTCATTGGTAAAAACAAGTAACATCTAATAATAGAAAATTTTCAAATTACAAGTGTTCCAGGGTCTTGGCAATGCTTTGCCTTCATTATCTTCAAGCCGATATGCCCCATTTCCCAATACCGAAGTGATTCTGTAGGGTTCTTCCCAGTTTGGGCCAAGCTTGCCCTCCCTGAGATCCTTCTTGTTGCCGACGACTTTTCTCAGGACTAGGTCGCTGACTTGAAATTCCCTTGAATTAACCTTCTTGTTATAAGCTCTGGCAAGCTGTTGCTGGTATGCCGCAAGCTGTATTGCAGCCTTCTCTCTTCTTTCTTCTAGAAGATCCAGATCTCGGACTAAGAGTACATCATTAGTCCCGTTCTCAACTCCCTGGGTTCTGATCCCTGGGATACCGACCTCCAGTGGAATGACTGCTTCTGTGCCATAAGCCATGGCAAAGGGGGATTCCCCTGTTGATCTTCTCGGTGTAGTCCAATATGCCCAAAGTACATTGGGCAATTCGTCTACCCACTTCCCTTTTGCTGCCTGCAGCCTCTTCTTTATCCCATCAAAAATTACTTTGTTGGATGCTTCTGCTTGTCCATTGCTTTGTGGAAAGCTTGGGGTTGAAAAGTAGTCTTGATTTTGAACTTTGCACAGAAGTCTTGATCAGCTTACTGTCAAATTGAGTTCCATTGTCTGCAACAATTGCTCTTGGAATCCCAAATCTGGTGATGATGTTCCTCCATATGAAGTTCTTGACATCCACATCTCGAATCTTGGCAAGAGGTTTTGCTTCTATCCACTTCGTGAAGTAATCTGTTGCTACCAGCAGGTACTTCCCTTGCCCAGTTGCTTGGGGCAATTGCCCAACGAGATCCATGCCCATTGGGCAAATGGCTAAGGACTGAATACAGGGTTCAGGTCAGTAGCTGGCTAGTGTATCAAAGGTGCAAACCTTTGGCATTGTTCACACTTTCTTCACGTAGGCTTTTGCATCTTTTTGCATGTAGGGCCACCAGTACCCCCGGGTAATGGCCCTGTGAGCTAGTGATCTGCCCCTAGCGTGGCTTCCACAAATTCCTTCATGAATTTCATATAAAAAATCTTCAACCTGCAGAGGGTGTACGCACCTTAAAAGAGGTCCAGTGAAGGACCTTCTGTAGAGATGTCCTTCTGCTGTCAAACTGAATCTTGTCGACTTCAATCTGATCTTGTGTGCCTCATTGCGGTCATCTTGTAGCTTTCCTTCTTTTAGGAACGCAACAATTGCGTCCATCCAGCTTGGTCCCATGTCTATGCACATTGCTTCATGCTCTGTGGTTACTGGTTCAATGCTCGGGGCCGACAAGTAGTCAATCATTATTATCCTTGCTTTTCCTAGTTGTATTGCACTAGCTAGGTTGGCCAATGCATCGACATGGTTGTTATCATCTCGGCTGACTTGAAGTAGTCTACAGTTCTGGAATAAGGCTGCCAGCCTGATGACCTCCTTTGCGTAGGCCGACATTCTTTCATCTCGGGCTGCAAACTTGCCCATTGTCTGGTTAACTATCAATTGTGAGTCACAAAAAACTATTACCTCATCTGCTTGTACTGCTGCTGCCAGTTTCAGTCCTGCAATCAATGCTTCATATTCTACCTCATTGTTTGAGGCCTTGAACCCTAATCAGATGGACTGTTCCAATATCTCGCCATCTGGGGATATCAGTACTACTCCTGCCCCCGCTCCCTGTCGGTTTGAACTCCCATCCACGAACAGTCGAAAGGATTCGCCAATGTAAATGCTGCAGGGTCTGAGTTTGTCCTCTTTCCTTTGTTCTTTTGTCTTTGGCTGGGCTTCTCCTTACTTTTTTGGACATCGTCTATCTTGGCTCAACGGAGCCCAATGTTCGATGGATTTTGGCGTGAACTCGGCCACGAAGTCGGCCAAAACCTGGCCTTTGATTGCAGTTCTGGGCCTGTACTCCAGATCATACTGGCCTAGGGCGACTGCCCATCTGGCTATTCTTCCTGTTAAGTCTCCCTGCTGCAATAGGGACTTCAATGGATGCTCTGTCAGTACCACAATTTTATGGGCCTAGAAGTAATGGTTCAACTTCTTTGAAGCCATTACTAGAGCCAGTGCCAATTTCTCTAAGGGTAGATATCTTGTTTCTACGTCGGCTAGGGTTTTGCTTACATAGTAAACAGCCCTTTGCTCCCCTTTTTTCTTCTCGGATTAGTACTGCACTTATCGCATGTTCTGAAAACTGCCAAGTACAGGAACAGCTCTTCCTCGGGTTCTGGATTCGAAAGAATTGGAGCTGTGGTCAGGTACTTCTTCAGATCAACTAATGCTTCTTCGCACTCCTCTGTCCGAAGAAAGTCTGTGGCTTTCTTCACTAATTTGAAGAAAGGTTTGCACTTGTCTGAGCTTCTGCTTATGAACCTGTTCAAGGCTGCGGCCCTTCCAGTTAACATCTGTACCTGGTTTGCCGACGTCGGGCTCTTCAACTCTATAATGGCCTTGATCTGATCTGGGCTGGCCTCAATGCCCCTCCCTGGTCACTAGGTATCCTAAAAACTTACCAGATCTAACTCCAAATGCACACTTCGATGCATTGAGTCGGAGTCGATATGTTTTAAGGATTTTAAAGACTGCTTTTAGATCGGCGAGATGACCCTCAGGGTCCTTGGTCTTAACGACCACGTCGTCGATGTAGACTTCTATTGTTCAGCCAATCAGGTGCTTGAACATCTTGGTTACCAATCTTTGGTAAGTGGCTCCTGCGTTTTTCAACCCGAAGGGCATCACTCTGTAGCAGTATAGCCCTTTGGGAGTGATAAATGCAGTCTTCTCTTCATCCGCAGGGTCCATAGCTATCTGGTGATACCCCCTGTAGGCATCCAGGAAGCTCATCCTACCATGCCCTGAAGTGGCATCCACTAGCTGGTCAATCTTGGGTAAAGGGAAGCTGTCTTTGGGACAGGCCTTGTTTAAACTGGTAAAGTCTACACAGAGCCTCCATTTACCGTTCTTCTTCTTTACCACCACTGTATTGGATAGCCATGTCGGGTAGTGAACTTCTCTAATGGCCTTAGCCTCCAGAAGTCTGTCTACTTCTTCCTCTACTGCTTCGACGTGCATCAACGTCGGTCTTCTGGCTCGTTGAATTACAGGTTTAGCCGACCTGTCAACATTCAGTTTGTGGCAAGTGACCTCGGGGTCAATGCTAGGCATTTCGTAAGGTGTCCAAGCAAACACCTCAATATTTGCTCTCAGAAAAGCTTCCAACTCTCGTTCCTCTTCTTCGGCTAAGCCCGAGCCGAGAAGAAAGAAGCGTTCTTCATTCCCATCCTGGACGAGGATTTTCTTCAGTGCCTCTTCGCTCTTCTCGGCTGGCTCCTTGCCGACGTCTTCTAGGACTTCCACGTCCTCATCTTCAATTTCTGTCTTTTCTGGCTCTCATACGCTGCAGGTAGATTTCATTGCTGCCATGGAGCAATTCTTCGCCTGCAGCTGATCGCCCCTGACTTCCTCTATCCCATGCTCTGTTGGGAATCGCAATAGTTGATGCAATGTTGAGGGAACTGCCCCCATCGCATGCAACCATGGCCTTCCCAAGATGATGTTGTAAGGGGAGGGTATGTCGATGATGGTGAATTCTGTCTTGATCTTCCTGGTGCCAGCCTGCACCTCCAAGTTTACAGCTCCCAGTGGCCATGTCGGCGTTCCATTGAACCCAACCATTGGGCCATTGGATTGTTCCATATCGTCCGGGTGAAGGCCTAGCTCCTTGTAACATCGGACGTACATGATGTCACAAGAGCTGCCTTGGTCAATCAAGATGCGTTTCATTTGGCACTCCCCAACCTGGAGGGATACTACCAAGGCATCATTATGCGGATGCTGGACCATCTCTAGGTTGGCTTCAGTAAAGGTTATCATTGGTCCCTGGCATTCTTCTGCCCGATGTCTTTTCTCCCCGACTTGATAGACATGTTGTAGGTGTTTTACCTTCTGGGTCTCCCCTCTGATTTTGTTCTCATTGACCTTTGAGTGAATCACATTGACTACCCGAGGTCCTCCTGCCTGAGGTTGCTGTACTGGGGAAGGCGAAGCTGCTGGCGCCTGGGGCAATCTTGCATGTTCTTCTCTTGTTCTGGCCTCATCAACCAGATCTCTCAAATGGCCTTGCCTTACCAAGTCTTCCAAGTGTGCTTTCAGGGCTCTGCAACCCTGAGTCATGTGTCTCTCTTCATTGTGGTAGGCACAACGCCTGCCAACGTTCCTTCCCATGAATTCCCCCGGTGCCCTTACTGGTGCCCTGAAATAGGGCTGGTTCCGAATTTGATCCAGGACTTTGTGAATTGGAATTCGGAACACAGTTGTCACTGCCTGGACAGCCCTCAGTTCTGCTTCTTGCTTGTTCGATCCTTTGTTACCTTGGCCTCGCTTCGGCGAGCCGTTTCCTTTCTCTTGCTTTGTCTCCTTAGTCCCCGACGTGTCTTCCTCGGCTCTGACATACTTCTCGATTCTTGCCATGAGCTCTTCCATGCTTTTTGGCAAAGTTTTTGCCAAAGACTTCCGTAGTGGACAGTTGTCTTTTAGGCCGTTCTTGAATGACATGACCGCCAATTCTTGATTACACTTTGGTATTCGGTTGAATACCTCATAGTATCTTTTTGCATAGGCCCTAAGGCCTTTATCCTTGCTGATCTTTAGAGCCATTAAGGCGTCCACCCTTAATGGCTGCAGCTTGTTTATCACGAACCTAGCCACGAACATCTGGGCCAGGCCTTCGCAAGTCTTCACTCTTCCCTTTGGTAGTTTGTGGAACCAATCTGATGCAATCTCCCTGAAGGATGAGGGGAACACTTTGCAGAGCAACGGCTCGTTCCCACTATACAGTGCCATTGAGTTCAAATATAATCCGACGTGGAAGTTGGGGTCTGACTTACCATCGTATATTTGAAATCTCGACATACTGAATCTCTTCGGTGCCTCAAACCTATCTAATTCCACCGAGAATGGTGTCATCGGCTTATCTGGGGAGGTTACCTCGGCTTCGGCATTCTGTTACTTCCTCTTGAGGTAATCTCTTAAGTCCTCTTTTGTCCTCCCAGGAGCTCGGCTATCTCCTGCTTTCAGTCTTTTTGGTGCGCTACTTTCAGCTTCGTGGTGAGTCCTCTTCGACCCCTCTCCATGAGTTGTGTCAAAGCACAGCGCCTGCCCCTGAACATGCCGATGTCCTTTGGGGTCTGCCTCCTTTGTGTGATGCGTCCTCCGTGATTCTTCTCTTCTTGACTCCCTTCGTCCGACCTCTCTGGGAGGTCGGTGTGAGTGTCTTTCGCTCCCGTTATGCTGAGGGGCTACGGGGATTGTTCTCTACCCTCCCTTCTGGGCATTGGCCGCTGGAATCGGCGTGTCCTGCAACAGGAACGGTGGCTGCATGACGTTATTTTTCATCATGAAATTGACGACCGACTGTAGGTCTACCAATTTGTTTGCCATCTCTTTCATCTCTTCGTCCCTTCGTAGGCACCTATCCTTCCATACCTGGAGGTCGTCTTCGTTGTAGTAGCCACTTCGATCTGGTTTCTTTGGTGCATCGCTAGTCTGGCTGACGTCTTTCACTCCGTGATTCTCGTCAAGAGTCTCTGCGTTGCATTCGTCTCCTGTGACATCAAGGTCAATAGGTCTCCCACTCCCAGCAGGAGTGTCGTCCCCAATCTTTTCCTTCTGTCCGTTGCTGGCCATCTATTCTCCTATCTTTCCCACAGACGACGCCAAATTGTGTGAGTGATTTTCTGATCACACTACCAACTCAGTGATCAACTGGAGAGAACTGGCAGAATAGATGACATCTGGCTAACCTGCAACAGAAAGAGAAGATTCCGGCGGTGGTTCGTCCACCCGGGGGCACTCCGACGATCAAGTCAGTATATCTCTCAAAGATAATCAATAGTGCAAACTCACTGTTCAGAATATAAATTGCGTACCTTAGACCCACGGGGGTGCCTTTCTTTTATAGTTAACTCAATCCTAGTCCCAATAGAAACCTGACTTCTATGGACTCCTATTCAGTGCTTACTTTGGTCTCCTCAAGAGATAAGGATATACTCCCTAAGAACATTATCCTTATCCATCTTAAAGTCTTTCCTCATTCTAGGACTCCTGTCCCTTATCCGCTTATCTCGGATTCTGATATCTTCGGAGGTAACCTCGGCCTTGCCGAGATAACCTCGGCGTCATGACCAGGACACGTGGCACCTCGGCTGACATGTCGGCGTCACCTTGCCACGTGTTGGTACTCAAAAAATATATCCCCACGCTATCAAATGTATAAGATTTATTGGTTAACTAATAAGGCACTTGATCCATCAAATTGGTCAAATTTTTATTGAGATCAAATGTACAAGAAGTTTTGAAGTCAAGTTTTAATGTAGTTGATCTATGAAGTGGGGTCTTACCAGATCCTGTAGTGGGGCATCCATGCATTGGAAGACTTTCTTGTTTCCAAGAGTACATTTGGTTTAATATTTTTGCTTTTATCTACAAAAGTCGCACAATTTACTGTCTGCAGCAGATACAGTTGGTAACAGTCTTTTCCTTGTTTTTTAAGTCCCTGTTCATGCTCTTCCTGTGTCTCTAATTGAATGATTAAAAGCATTCTCTTGTTCTCTCTATTCTAGATCAACTAATATTGCTTGAAACAGTTCAAGCTAGAATGTGTATTCACATTGGCTAGAGGAATTGGGTTTTGAAGATATTATATAGCTGAGGAAGTTTCCCATTAAAGTGGATAATGTTTAGTTGAGAAGCACCTGTGTTGAACCACCAACAGATTAATTTTCTGTACCCTTGATCATCTGATGGAGTTCTGTTTTTGCTAATATTGCTTTATATACTTGCACCCTCTATTTTGACGCCTCAAAAGATATATAAGTTATGATGTATCTTCTACAACAGGTAATGGTAACAATGGAGTGGTAGAGTACAATGGAGATGGTGGTTGGGATGGTGGACGTGGGTATGGAGCAAGAGGTCAGGGTTCGCGAAGAGGCCGTGGTCTTCGTGGACACGGAAGAGGATATGGTGGTGGAGATATGCAACAAGAGTTGGGTGGTTACAATGGCTATGGTGGATCAGGGCCACCACCTGCTCAAGGCCATGGTAAGCATGTTAATAACAAAATTCCTAATTAGCAATTGCAGATGTGAGAAATTTAATACTCACGCACAAGTGACAATTGGTATTGGTCTTTCCTAAGCTTCTTGTGGGTGGAATGTGTCCTCCATGCTGCGGCTGGAGTTAATTGCATACTATTTTCTGAGCTTTGTGGATTCAATATTTTTCCCCATTCTTAGATATGTTGTCAAAAATAAGTCTATCTGTCTTGAAAGGGTCCTACTAACGACCACCCAATGGTGTTAAGAACCAAATAATGTCAAAAAAGTTAGAATTTCATTACACATTTAACATATTCCCATACACTTTTATATTTTTGCATACACTTTTTACATATTTTAATTTAATACACTTCTTACACACATACCAACATCAATCACTGCCCATTAGGCAGTAGTTAGCATCTTCCTTCTTGAAAACCATTTTAATTAAAAAAAGAAGAACAGAGAAACAAATAAAAATAGAAATTTCTGCAAAAATTGTATCTGGTGCTTCATACATTGTTTCCTCTCCCCTCACCTCACCTCAGCTCCCTTCTTTCTTCTTCTTATTTTCTGTGGTGGGTGGCTGTGTATGTGGTGGTGGTAGTGAAGGGATAATGCGATATCTTCTCTTTTTCCTCCCACAAGTTTCATCATCCTTGTCTTTCAATATACAATTATAAATGGGGGTGTGCCATGCTTTCCAATCTAATTGACCACCTGTCACAAACTTTCCTAATTGTTTGAGGATGAATGAAGTTCAATACCTGGAAAAGAAGATTAAAAGATGTTTTCATCTGATGAATGAAGTTCAATACCTGGAAAAGAAGATTAAAAGATGTTTTCATCTCATGCTTACCATTATTATCATCTGGGATTGGCCTTTTTGTTTCGTTGTACTAACTAATCTTGCAGTGGTGGCTAAATCAACTATTCATCTTGTTGGATACTGCAAAATCTTGCTGGACTCATGTGGATATACAAAATTATCAAAATTCATTCAGATTTTGCTAATTTTTCCTAGCATAGTATTTTATGTTTCAGTTTTTGAATGAAAATGTATATGGATCGTTGCAGGGCGTGGCCGTGGGCGGTGGCGGAGCCACATGGGGCTAGGGGGGTCACGTGCCCCCTAGATTTTTCCTTTTTTTTAAATAAATAAAAAATATATATATATGTATATAAATAAAATTTTAAACAAAAATAATATTTAGAATAAAATATCAGGGGCATTTTTAAATTTATGAAAACAATAGTGATTGTTTCATTGAAAATGAAATGACTATAACAACTTATATTTTTATGTATGAAAATTTTGTGAAAAAATCTCAATAAAAAAGTAATATACATCATTATTGATATGTGAATATAATTAATCTCACTATATATATGTAAAAATTACTAGAGTGTTAGTTATATTTGCATGTAGAGTTCACCTTTCATACGTTGCTTTACTATTGGTTGGTGATATCATATGTCAATAATGACGTGATATCACTATTATATGAAATTTGTACTCAAATTTTGTAAAAATTTATCTTACCATTATATAATTTATTTTACAACTTTAATATATGACTTTTTTACATTGTCTATGATATACTAGTTACACGCAATACTTTCTCTTCGATTTTACTCCGAGTTCATTGTAAAATTTTATGTGAAATACTTTTATAAAAACTTGTTTAATTTTTTGTACTTAATATTAATTTAAAAATTATTATTATCTTTTTATAGTTGGTTATGAAAAAAAAATTAAAGTTGTAATTAATAAGTACTCCTCCTGATTTAGTTTCCTGGCTCCGCCACTGGACGTGGGCTTGTTGGGATTTTAGATCAGATGGACCAATCCAAGCAGTTGCCCGAGCAGCTGTGAGGTATAGAATTTTGGCTTAGATTGCTAGTTCTGGATGCCTACTCTGCCTGATTATGTGTTGTTTTGAAGAAAATGGGGGGAAATAGGGGGAAAAAATTAGTGTATTTGAGTGATAAATTTTGTAGGGATATTAGTTACAGCAATGCTAGGTATCATGAAAAATCTTTCATGAAAATAATCATGAAAGCTTTGTGACCCTTGGATTGTACTTAGAATAAAGCACCACACACTAATCAAGGTAATCCAATGATCATAAATTTTTCATGATCATTTTCATGAAAAAAATTTTCATGATCCCTAACTTTTCCCTTGCTGTTGTTACGTGGCAGGCATGTTTTGTAGTTTTAAGGTAGTATTGTTTTTATCTAACCTTGACAAACTACATTGTACAAATTCCATCTCGTTTTTTAGGAAAAATAATAGAGCAGTACATTCTTTCATTCTTTAATTCCAATGTTGCAGTCTCTCTTTTTGTGGAATCAAATTTTTATGAAATTGTTCTTGTAAAGGGCTATTTGGGCTCGTGTATTACCTCTTTTCAGCTTTTAGCTTTATGTATCACTTGTTGCTGGAATGGCTACTGTTTCCCCAAATGATGAGTTGAATTAAAGACTATATAGTTTTGAGTGCAGCTTCGGGGAGTGGTTTCTAATCTATGGGTGAATTGCAAATGTAAGGAACACCTCCAATGCAACAGTATGCTCTTGTCATTCACATCTTTCTCTTGTAGTGCCGTTTTATAGCTTATCTTAATACTGTGTTTGATTGGGGGATTTGACGAGAGATTTGAAAACCGAAATGGAAAAGGTAAGTGAAATGTGAATAAAATATATTTGTATTTCACCTAATTTCACACATATTTTTTCTTTTACTTTCCAATTCCCTCTCCAAATTTTCCAACTAAACACAGCGTAAAAGTTGTTTAATCAAACAGTGTAGCACGAGATCTTCGGTCTCAATGCATTATTAGTCAGCCATATGGTCATGTTTTGAGATTTGTATGCCTCTAGATTCTCACAAATCCTATGATTGACTATGCATTCGATCAAAGGTGTTTGAGATAGGATTCTCGTCCTTGTGGCAATTCACATAGTAAAATTTATGTTTAGTTGAGTTTTCATTTTTTTTTTTTTTTTTTGAAAAATTAAAATCTGTTATGACTAAAATAAACACAAAAAAGATATTTAAAATTGTAAAAAATTATTTTTTAAAAATTCCATATGAAATTGTGGTGTTTGGTAACGGGTTTTTTTTTTTTTATTAAAAAATTATAAACTGGTTGTTTATTTTTTTTAAAAAAACAAAAACTACAAATATGTTTGGGTTGAACAAAATGTTTGGTATTTTCAATTAACAATTTTGATAATTTCATTGTTGTATAGAAGAAAGATTCTGATGTAGGACAAGATATTAAAGATTTTTATATTTTTAGAATTTATAATTTTGATGTATTATTTGATTAGGATTATTTTAATTTAGTATAAATATTCTAAAATTATTAATGTTAATTATGTGATTTAATTTTGATAATGTCTAAAATATTATCAGATAAATTGTGATTTTACATATTTTACATTCTTTGACACAAAATATTATCTATTTAAAATATTAAAAACAAAAACCCAAAAACATGTTTGTTAATTTTAATGCATAAAATATTTATTTTGTTTCTTAATTATTTATGACAAATCTATTGTATAGATCTATTATATAAACCCAAAAACTTCTATTTTTTTCATGGATTGGTTTGGTTTTAAATTTGATGGAATCGTAGGTAATGAATTAGTCTTGGTTTACGACAAAATCGAATCAATCAGAACCATGCTAGCGGTGTAAGAGTGGAGAAATCAGAACTAGGTGCACTAATAGAGAGGAGAGAGAACAAAGAGATACCTGGATTGGAAAAACAAGAAATCTCTTGAATCGTTGCAAGAGTGGTAAAGTTTTTCCGGTAAGAATAGTAAAATTGTTGCTCCCCAGTTTTGAAAATGTGACCAACTTAGAGTTACGCCTTCTTTCAACCTTCCGTATTTTTTGGCTTACTTCATAGTTTTATAAACGAAAACATCTTTTTTCTGTTTACATTTCCAGCCCATTTTGAAAACGGAGACTACTGATTTATAAACTAAAAAATTTTACCAAACAAGTCTATAATAGTTATTTTTAAAATTTTATAAATGTAAACTGAAAACTAAAAATATAACAGTTACTGTCATAGGATTTTTATCTTTTTGATGAGGACATAGGATTTCGATGACTCAAATTTTACAAAAGTATTATCACAAGGGCAAGAATAAATTTTACAGAGTCATAGAAATTGCCACGTCCTCAAATGCCCTTTGATTAGAGCATTGTCAACCATGGGATTTGTGAGAATCTAAAGGCACAGAAATCTTGAAACATGACCACATGGCTAAAAAATGCATTGAAACAGAAATCTTGTGTTTGGCGACTGTTTGATGAAGTATTTGTATCCAATTATAATTATATTGATTTTTCATGCCTTAGGTTCTATCAGTATAAAAACAAATGGCTATTAATGTGACTTATATTTTAAAGTTATCACTACTACATTATTCTGGTATACAATTTTGTATAAATTTTTTGTTTATCAATTACTTTTAAAAAGTCTTTGTGATTTCAATTGAATATAAAAGAGGTGATAATTTTATTTTTCTATTTATATTATATGTAAAAATGAAAATTATAACCAAACCCTAGAAGGTAGTAGTGAACTCCATCAGTGAAAAATTATTCTAATTATCATGTATTTTTGTCACTAGTCAATCACTATTTATCACACACTAATTATATAAGACCCAAATATATCATTTGCTGGATTTAGCCTCTCTCTCTCCCTACAAATACAAATTTGTATCTATCTCTCTCTACATGTATGCATTGTGTGATTTTATAAATCAGTTTGAAGTAGGTTGAAGATCTGAGAGGGAAGATTGGGGATTGGAATTTTGATGCTGGCCGAGTGGAAAACAAACAGATAGAGAGGGATTGGATTGTATAGAAAAAAAATGGATGGGGAGTAATTCTCTAGTCCAATTTTTTTTTTTTTTTGGAAAATTATTTTTCACATAATTTTTAAATTTTATTATTACTAACTTGTATTTTTAAAATTTAAGTTATTTTGAGAATTTTTATTATTTTTATTTTAAATATTTATTTTTTTTAAATATTCTAATTTTTTAATTTTTTTAAAAATATTTTTTTTTTGAAATTTATTTTTTTTTAATCGCCCATATATATCTAAATCATAACAAATTATTTGACCAATACTTAAAATATAATAAAATATTTTTTTCGAAAAGATAAAAATAAAAAATATTTTTCTACAAAAATAAAAATAAAAAATTATTTTAAAGAACAATGAATTTTTTTTTTTTTTAAAAAGAGAGTTAAAAAAAAGTTTGGTTATGAGTTTTGAAATTTTTATTTGGTTATGAGATTTAAAATTTTTAGATTTTTTTTTTTTTGTAATTTGTCCTTTTTAGATTTGAAAAAACTAAATCAAACGCTAAACAAATTCATGATTTGAAAAACTTAATCAAACACCATTTTAGATTTTTTTTTTTTTTTTTTTGTAATTCGTCCTTTTTTTATAATTTATTTTAATGATATAGAATCAAATTTGCCGTGAACTAGGGGCAAGAAATTTGTAATTAGATGCTGCGGACTTGATATCAATGGGGGCCTGGGGAGCATTTTTTCAAACTTGATAAATTGGGAGAGTTCAGGGTGGGGACCTTTTTCTTGGAATTGACAAATCATTCCCTAATGACTGCTGGCGTGATCGATGGGATAGAGTTGTCGATAGTTTGCCAAAGCATCGCTGGAGGTTAGTCTATCAATGACTGATTAGGAATGGCAACGGGCCGGGCCGGAGCCGGAGATCATACTCCCCGTCCCCGATTCTCGATGAAGAAAATTTTCCCAGCCCCAATACCCAACGGGGAATCTATCACCATCCCCACCCCTGCCCCTATCGGAGATCGGGTTTCCCCGACCCTGAAAATTTCTCGCCCAGAAAAAAAAAAACAAACAAACAAACAAACAAACAAAAATACAAAAAAAAAACGAGATCATCGAAATCGGATCGACATCAACATCATCATCAACAACTAATCAATATCATCAACAACAACTACAACGACAATCTGATCATCATCAACATTAACAACAAACAAAGATCAACAATATCAACACAACAAATACAAAAATCAGATCTAAAGAGAGAGAGAGAGACATCAAACAGTGGCGGTAGATATCTCGGATCGATCTGCTCCTCTTTCACCTTCTCTAAGAGTGCTCGGAACTGAGAGAGAGAGAGGCAGCAATGGAGAAGTTGCCGACGATCTTCAGATATTCTAGATCTAGAGCTTGACGGAGTAAAAGGTGAAGTCGTCGAAGACATTACGGTGGAGGTGAATGGTGCGATCAGTGGCAAAATGAGAGAGATGAGAGAGAGGAGATAGTTTTAGAGAGTAGAGGAGAACGAGAGAGAGACGGTGGATGGTGCGATCAACGGCGGGATGAGCAAGTGAAGAGATGAGATAGAGGGGAGACAGTTTCAGAGAGTAGCTAAAGGAGAACGAGAGAGAGAGAGAGACAGAGCTGAGATAGATAGATAGATATAATATAATCTAAACAACAAGCCTAAACACATATAATAATATAATATAGATAAATATAATATAATATAGACACATATATATACATACAGGGAAGTTTTGGAGAAATTGCGGGGCAGGGCCGGGCCGGGGCTGGAGAAGGGGAACCTATCACCGTCCCCGGCCCGAAATTGATCGGGGATTTAATTTCGAATACCATCCCCGTCCCCACGGGGATATTTTTCGAAAAAAACCATTCTAATCGGGGTCGGGAGGGGGTCGGGTCCCCGTCGGGCCGGGTTTAAATTGCCATCCCTATGCCTGATGGCTAGTAGTGGATGGTGATGGGTGGTGATTGAAGTTTGTCAAGGAAAAAAAAAAAAAAAAAAAATTTATTTTGAAAATACATCCTGTTTAGTTTGCAGTTTTTAAAAATAATTTTTTGAAACTTCAATTCATATTTTTGTATTTTTAATATTTTTAAAAATATTTTAATTAACTTTTTTTATGTTTTAGATTTACTTAATCTAAATAATTTTTTTTAAAAAAAATTTATGTAAAAATCTTTAAAAAGTTTATTGAATACAATAAAATACGAAAATTGACTGAATTTTTGTATTTTTTTATATATTTTTTGTATTGGTGAATTTTTTAAAAAAAATTTACAAATATTATATTTTTTAAGTGTATTTAAATGATGTATATCTAAAAAATAAAAAAAAATTACATAAACAATAAAAAAACAAAAACACAGAAAATAAAAAAAAAATGAATCTTTTTTAAAAGTGAGTTAAACCAAAATCAAAACATAAAAACAAAAATATATCAAAAGAATTTTATTTTTAATTTATAAAAAAATAAAAACGAAAGCAGAAGTATTAAGGAACGACCAAAAAATGTGTTTTTGCCCGTCTCACGGGCCCTACCTGGACCGTTTCTACACGCCGAATGAGAAAGACTTGGGCCTGGTTGCAAGTTGCAATTATTTTTAAAAATAAAAAAAGATTTAAAAATGTCAAAAAGTCAACAAAGATTAAAAAGTGAAAATTTTCTTGAGATATTTACCGATAAATCCTATCTCACAAACAGTTTTACCGATTGGTCCTAAGGTTATTTCTATTGTTCTGATTAGTCCTATTAGTGGAGAAATATCTTACCAGTTGATCCTATTTCCTTTATTTAGTAACATTGAGTGGTCAATTATATCCTTCCGTGTGTATGTCGCGTGACATACATCATTCCAAGACAAAAAGCATAAAGAGCCTTAGTGTACTTTGTTGATGTGTGACACTCATTGTGTGTGTCGCGTGACACTCCAAGGCAAAAAGTATAAAGAGCCTTAGTGTACTTTGTTGATGTGTAACACCCATTGTGGTGTTTATCACGTGACATATTGTGTGTGTCACGTGACACCCCAAGGCAAAAAGCATAAAAAGCCTTAGTGTACTTTGTTGATGCGTGACACCCATTGTGTGTGTCACGTGACACTCCAAGGCAAAAAGCAAAAAGAGCCGTAGTGTACTTTGTTGATGTGTGGCACCCATTGTGTGTGTCACGTGACATATTATGTGTGGCACGTGACACACCCTCATAAAAAACATACATCTAATAACATCTAAATGAGGGTATTAAGGTCCCTCAAAATATCCAATGACTAAATAGTTTATTAGAAAAAAAAAAATGAGACCAATTGGTTCATAAGTTTAACATTTGGGATTTATTAGTAAATCTTCCAATTTTCTTTCCAATCATTTTATTTTTCACACATTTTATTTTTTAACAAATCTAAAAGTCATCCTAAATGTATTGTTTGGTTTACTTTTAGTAAGTGAGAGCACTAATTATGCCACCACTAATGATATGGTAGTGGGTCCTACACACTGCCATAGTGTTGTTGTGTCTGTTTTTTTTTTTTTTTTTAAAATGAATGCCACATCATTAGTGGTTGCTTTAGAGCACTACTTTTAGTAGTCTCTATCATTGCCCATTTTTTTAATCTTTTACGTAATTTTTTTATATTTTAGATACACCTAATCTAGACACATTTAAAAAGTATATTATTTGTGAATTTTTTTAAAAAAATTCACCAAATACAAAGAAAATATAAAAAAATACGAAAATTAGTACATTTTCAATTTTCATATTTTGTTATATTCAATAATTTTTTAAAGACTTTTGTATAAATTTTATACTTTTTAAGTATATTAAAATTAAGTGGATCTAAAAAGTAAAAAATTGATTAAAATATTTCAAAAGATCATTAAAAATATAAAAACACAAATTGAAAATTTAGAAAATTATTTTTAAAACTCCGAATCTCATATTTTAGTCAAAAAAATTATTAAAAATTATTCCTAAACAAAGCCTTAGAACTTTCAACAAATAACGGTTGATATGTGTGGGACCTAAGCAACACACAACGTGAAAAACATCAGGAAAACAAAAATAATTTAAATTTGCAAATTCATTCGTAATAATGTAGTGAGAGATTTGGATCTTATATAATTAGTGTATGACAAACAAAAATTTACACCGATTGTGTTACATTATTATGATCTTAAATATTTTCAATATATATGCACACACCTGTGGGTGTGTTAAATTTGAAAACCCAAGATCTTGGGTTCGAAACCCATTCACCCATGCAGTGGCGGAGCCAAGAAAAGAAGTCAGAGGGGGCACTTCTTAATTACAACATTAAAAATATTTACAAAAATATTTCATATAAATTTTTACGATTGACTTCAAGAAATATAAAATAAATAAATAAAAAAATCAACGTGTTTGGTTTGAATTTTTTGAATTAAGTTTTTTATTTTTTATTTTATTTTATTATTTTTTTTGTTTTTAGTGAATATTTTTAAAATTTCAAGCATTTTTTTTTTTACTTTTTTAGGTACATGATGTATTTAAAAAAAATAAAATATTTGTGAAAAAATATTTTTAAAAATTAATAAATACATAAAAATACAAAAAATGTATTGATTTTTTATATTTTTTTATATTTTTGATATTTAGTGACTTTTTTAAATATTTTTTCAAAAATTATACTTTTTAAGTATATTTATATTAGGTGTGTCTAAAAATTAAAAAAATTGCTTAAAATATTAAAAAAATTCAATAAAACAAAAAAATACGAAAAACAAAAGCGTAGAATTTTTTGAAAAGTGTTTTCAGAAAACTCAAACCAAATAAAGTGAATATGTTATTTGTAATTAATGTATCATGGACAACATTAAAAAAAGTCATGGATATAAAGTTTTAAAATAAATTATATAATGATAAAGTAATTTTTTTATACAAAATATGCGTAAAAATTCAATATAATAGTCATACAACACAATCATTGACATGTGATATTACCAATCAATAATAAAGAAACACATGGAGGGTGAACCCTGCATATTAAATGTAACAAACAATTCAATAAATTCTATATTTTCATTAAAATTAATTATATTTGCATATCAATAATGATAGAGATCACCATTATATTGAAATTCTCATACATAATAATATCGTAGTCTCTTTATTTTCAATCAAAACAATCATTATTGTTCTTATAATTTTAAAAATATCATTGACATTTCACTCTAAATAATATTTTTATAATTTTTTTATATAAAATATTTTCTTTATGCTTAAAAAAAAAGAAAAAAGAAAAAAAACTCAGGGGGGCACGTGACCCCCCTAAGCCCTCCTTCCCTCCGCCCCTGCACCCATGGGAAGCCTTCACTTATATAAGAGGGAATTTCTTTCCAGTTCGCTACACAAAATATGCTTTTGGGTTCCACTTCGTGTGTAAATCATTTATGAAAAAAATCGGATCAATTCAATAACTATAGTCACATTAGTTTTTGACTTTTTATAAAAGAAAAATGTTTAGTGGCCCGAATGTGTGTGGCTCGAATGGCTCGAATGTATCAAAATGACTTCGTTTTATTTCCAAAACGACGCCGTTTTGAGTCATTCGAGCCATGTAAATTCGGACCACCAAGCATTATAAAAATAAAATAAAAAATGAATGATAGATATTTTGAAAGCGGACCATTTATTTTTTGGGAGACAAACATGTAAATCATTCCTGAAAAAAATTAGGTCGATCCGATAACCATAGTCACATTAGTTTATGACATTTTGCAAAATAAAATAAAATAAAAAATGAATGATGAATATTTTGAAAGCTGGACCATTTATTTTTTGGGAGACAAGCACGTAAATCATTTATGAAAAAAATCAAGTCAATCCAATAATCATAGTTATGTTAGTTTATGACATTTGCAAAAAATAAAATAAAATAAAAAATGAATGATAAATATTTTGAAAATTAGATCATTTATTTTTTAGAAATACAATAAAATAACATGACCACCACTACAGTTATTGAATCCACTTGATTTTTTTTTATTATAACAGTTTTCAACAACCTCCTAAAATTGTTGGAATAATATGCCTGTCAGTTTTTTAAAATTTTGAGTTTATAAACATGTCTCTTAAATTTAAAACTAAACTAAAAATTATAAACTGAAAAAACATATTTATAAAAGTTTAAAAACTGAAGAAAAATGCGGAAGAAATGCGGAGGACCTTGTGAAGCTGTTCGAACCATGGGAGCAACATTTTTTGAACCACGGAAGCTTTTTTTGTTTTTAAATTTTTCCAAATTTTTTATTCAAACTAAAAACATTTTCTGTTTTATTTTTTTAAACATAACCAAAAACTGGTTTACAATTTTTTTATAAACATAAATGAAAAACATAAACGTTATCAAACGTCAAGAATTTGTTTAGTTTTAATTTCATAATCAATTTTATGACAAAAATAGAAATTAATTTGACAAGAATAAATAATAAAATCATATTTTTAAATTGTAAAAAATTATTTCTCCTCCCAAAATAGTTAACACTATATGAAAATGATTGAGTTGTTTATTTATTTATTATTTTTCTCCATTAAATTAATTTTTATTTGTTTTCTTTAAAAATTTTCAATAAACAGATTTTGAAAATCAAACCAAATAAATTTTTTTTTTTTGGAAAAAATACAAAAAAAAAAAAAAAAATCAGATTTTTTATTTTTTGTGGGTAAAAGGGAAATACAATAGAAATTAAATAGAGGACTACATAAGCCTGGGATGGTTAATCCCTCTAGCATCATCATATGGGTGACAATACATTTGAGGACAAGAAGAAAAGATATGCAATCCATCTGCAGTTTGAAGTCCAAAATTTGCAAGAGTGTCAGTACATCCATTCACTTCACGTAAGGCGTGAATTGCTTGCACTCCCGTTGACTCATTGTAATAAAATAAACTCTTAATTTTTAATTTTGTTAATTTAAATTCTAATATTTTGATTTATTTTCAATTTAAATTATCTGTCTTATTTTTTTTAATGCAAGAAAAAAAGAAGAAGATATTTTAGCCACTAAGCTCAACGAAATAGTTTTTTATTTTTGTAGAAAAAAATTGAAAACTAATCCAAATTGTGCCTAAAATAAAATAATTTATATAAATATAAAATAAAATAATTAAGTGAGATACTAGAAATTATATATATATATAAAAAAATCACTATTGTTAAAAAAAAAAAAAAACACTACAAATTAGGCTGGCACCCTGCACAAGTTGGATTTTCACTCCATACAAAATTCAACCAAATATAAAAATAATCACTACAAATTAAAATTGTACTCCGCACATCGAACATATACCTCGTGCAGGTTAGATTTGCACCATGCACATGTTAGACTTGCACTTTGCACAGAATTCAACCAAATATGTGGGGTGCAAGTCCGACTTGTGCGGGGTGCAAGTCTAATTTGTAGTAATTATTATTTATTTAAAATGTAGTATTGTTTTTTTCTTTTTTATATGTCAAATATCTCACTTAATTATTTTATTTTATATTGAAATAATGCTACGTATTATGAAATCAAAATTATGAAAAATTTCATGCAACTAATCCAAAGTGATTGCATAACATACAATAAAATACCACATAATAATTCAAGAGTAAAGAATCTTCATGAAGATTTTTTATGATATTTCTTTCATGATTCTTAATATTATTGTTTATATTTATATAAATTATTTTAATTTTTTAGGCACAATTGGGATTAGTTTTCAATTTTTTTTTTTAAAGAGAAAATCAAAAACTAGTTTGGTGAATAAACTGGAAAAAATTATCATTTTAATAATGAACTTGGCACCCATGCACACGTTGGACTTGCACCGCACACAAATTAAAATTGCAACTAGTAGAGATCGAACTTACACTGTAAACGGATCGAATTTACACCCGACGCATGTTGGACTTGTAACTATACATAAGTTGGATTTGCACCCCACATAGCTTGAACTTGCACTCTACACAGCTTGATTTTGCATGCCAAAAAAGATAAAACCATAAGAATTGATATTTTGCTTTGCTAGACTTGATTTTTTATTTTTTTTTAGAAAAATAGAAGACAGAATTCAACCAAATATGGTGAAATAAATTTCTCATATCTTACTTTTTTGAAACTATTGTTAATGTTAAAATATATATGACTATTTTTTTTGTGACCTTTTTTATTTGTTTGGTTTGCATTAATATTTGTATTAAATTTTATTGTCTATTTTGAGTTAATAAAAATAAAAAATAATATTTGTATGGTTTAATTATTATTTTTGTTGTTTGGTTTGACTTATTATTTGTATGGTTAAATATTTTTTATTTGTATGGTTTCAGTTAATATTGTACAGTTTAAAATTATTATTTTTATTTTTACAGTTTCTATTAATATTTGTATGATTTGAATATTATTATCTTTTATTTTTATTATCAGTGATTGGTAATTTTTCCTTTTACTTAAATGATTTTTTTTTTTTGGTTCATTTTAACTTCATCCATACATTTCATTTCAATTGTGTAATTTTTTTTATATCTATTTTAATTTATTATTTTTAAAATTTAAAATTTATATATTTAATATTAATCTTATTTTAAAGATATCGTTGATATCTTTTTAATGGTATTATTTTTATAAAAATTAAATTTTTTATATTAAAAGTTATATATAATTGATTAAAATAAATAATAGTTTAAAAGAAATGAAAAAGGAAAGAAGACATAAAGGAGGGAAAATATTTGGTAGCTCTAAAATAAAAGTTTTAAAGGAATTTTAATTATGTGGCATTAGTCTTTATGTAATTATTGTTACTTTTTATTGATGTTTTTCATCTTCTTTTCATTTGCTAACTCACTAAAATTTTATTCAAAAATTTTAAATTAGAGTTATGTATTATTGGTGCATGAAAGAGAAAGTGCAAGAGAAAGGTAAGAAAGAAACAGGAGATAGAGACAGAGAGCGCACAGAAGAGAGAGAAAGAGAGAGTAGAGAGATCTGATAGCGATCAAAGGGTAATTTTTAATATTTTTAAAATGTAATAATTGTACTATTAAAAAAATTAAATTTTCCAAAAAGAAATATTATTTTGAGACGGAGGGAGTATAACTTCTTTTTATTTGTATAGTACTACTCAAATTTTTTTTATGGATAAATTACATTGACACTTCCTGAGATTTTTGTTTAATACAGATTTTCCCCTCATGTTTGAAAAATTATATCCCTTCCCTGAGATTTGTAATCTTATTACAAATTGCCCAATAAATTACTGATATCATACCCTAAAATTTTGTAAATGACCATTTTGTCCTTCTTTTCTACCATTTCTTTTTCCTATCACCATGACTACATTTTACAATTTTCTATCATTAAATTGTACTTAAACATATTTTTATTGAGTGATGATATACAAACATAAATTTTATATAAATTTTTTAAACACAATAATATAATTTAATAGTGACCTTTTACTTTAAAATAAAACACCCATAAACATGATTTATATTTATAACATCACTATCACAACATTTTTTATGATATTTTTTGTATAAATTTTTATATATGAATAGAATTTTGCATTTTTATTTCCAACATCATTTTTCTTTCTTGTTTATTCACTCACATTTATTATAGTATTACTAAATACCGTCATTCACATTTATTACAGTATTACTGAATTTTTGTATTTTTTTATATTTGGTGAATTTAAAAAAAATACAAAATATTATACTTCTTAAATATATCTAGATTATGTGTATCTAAAACATTAAAAAAAAAATTACTTAAAATATTAAAAAAAAAATTAGTAAAAATAAAAATACACGAAAAATAAAAAACAATTAATTTTTTGCGAATTAAACTAAAAAATATGATTGTTATTTCTTTTAAAATGACATAAAAAAATATCAATATTATTTTATATGTATAAAGGCTAAAGGGTAAATATGTCATTTCAATCTGACAGGGGGATAAGTATAAGTTTTCAAACGTGAGAGAGGGTTTGTATTAAATAGAAACTTCAGGGGTTTCAGTGTAATTTACCCTTTTTTTATTAGTATGAAAAATCAATATAAATTATAATTGGATACAAATTTAACCATTTTTTGGGGGGAATAATTATAAAATATTTAACAATTAATGAAAATTTTTATAAATTTAATTAATATTTATAAACATTAGCATTGATTTGATTTTTTCTTTTTTTCTTCTTCTTCTTCTTTTTTTTTTTTTTTTTTTTGAGAAAATACACTTTGGCTTGTTTTGAGAAGTACTTTAAAAATTAATTTTTTTAAACTTTTTTGGACGTTTTTTAAAAAATATATAAAAGAGTAGAGAAGTAATATAATTCAAAAAAGTCAAAAAATTTAAAAAATTACTTTTAATCTCTTTGCCCCCTTTGTAGTTTTTTTTCTTTTTTTTTTTTTTTTTTTGAGAAAATACACTTTGGCTTGTTTTGAGAAGTACTTTAAAAATTAATTTTTTAAAACTTTTTTGGACGTTTTTTAAAAAATATATAAAAGAGTAGAGAAGTAATATAATTCAAAAAAGTCAAAAAATTAAAAAATTACTTTTAATCTCTTTGCCCCCTTTGTAGTTTTTTTTTTTTTTTTTTTTTTTCATTACTGGCAATAGTATGATTGTACTTTCTAACCACATCCGCATAATTTGAAAATTATTGTTTGGTCTTGGTGTATCGTTACGTGGTGTTTCAACATATTTGTGATTAGTAGAAGGAGTGGAGTTTACGAATTTATATTAGGTAATTGAGAAATATAAGGAGACATAGTAAATTGTGACTGATAAAGAATATGGTCACGTGATGCCCCAGGAGCAACTAATAATTTGTCGCATAATGCTCTCCAACTCAAGTTTGTACCATTATATTTTGGAGGATTAATTTCACTTTTAACTCCTGTAGTTTAATTTAAATTTTCTTTTAATTTAAAGAATTTAGTGTTTTCATTCTAAGGCTAGTTTTAATTTGATCATTTCATTTAATTTTTTGTTTTTGGTTTTTTTTTTTTATATGTATATACCTTAAAAAATTGACAAGTGTCCTACAACAATTAATTTTAACTTCTAATTTAGACAAAAAGACCAAATTGAAACCTTAGAAAATTGATAAGTGTATCAAAATTATTAATTTTAACCTCCAATTTAGACGTAAAGACCAAATTAAAATTAGACTTAAAGTATAGCAACCAAATTGTTCAAATTGAAACTATAGGGACTAAAGTAAAATTTGAGTCAAATTACATTTAAAAAAAAAGTGTAATTGCATCAAAAAATATATGGAAAATTCTATGGTACACCGCTCCAAAAGTGTGTACCATATGCACTCCTAATTACGACTTTTGTGTATATAGTTATGATTTATTGTACCGTTAGTTATAACTCATTATAATGTTGATTATGATATTATTTTGATTATGATCCAATAGTTTTTTGTTATACATAATGTGATGTTTGGTTATAACTTATTTTTTCTTTTAGCTATGAGTCTAATAATATTGAGTTATGTCATTTGTGGTAATAAAACAAATGGCATAACTTGCATTTGAGGGGGTATGTCATAGCATTATCCAAAATATATGTGATTAAAATGAATGGCGAGTGTCATGTGATTAATGGTTGGTTCTCATGAAAAAATAAATAAAATCTAGGGACAACCAACTACAAAAATTAGTTTTCGCTTTACACATTAGACGGTAAGACCTATCATTAAAAATAAATAAATATATAAATAAATAATTTTACTCTGAAATCTTTTTATAGGTGAGCTTGATCAAATTGACCATATACTTCAAACCAAAACTTGCAATAATTTACACGAGAATTTTCAAACTCACTGAATTTTTCAACCGCTGGGGCAGTCCACTTCATCTTGTAGTTTCTTTGTTTAATTATTTATCGTGTTTTCTATCTATAAATACCTATCCATGCAATCAAAGTGCTTCATGCCCTTCATCCTCCATTCAAATAATTGCCCCTCATAGCTTGTAGTTACAAACCAACAATGACAGCCTTAGCAGAGAGGCTTTCCAACCAGTTTGTTCCTTTCCATGTCCTGTTTGTCTTTGTCATGATCTTTGCATTGGTCTCTTCTTTCGATCCTACTGCTTATGCTTCTTCTGCAACTAGTAAAGTTGCAGCTGAAGCAGTGGCTCTCTTGATGTGGAAAGCTAGCCTTGACAGCCAGAGTCAATCCCGCCTGTCATCTTGGAATGAAAGAGGTCATTGCAACTGGGTTGGAATTGGATGCAACAAGGCTGGTAGAGTCACCCATATAGACCTTGAGAGTTACGGTTTGAGAGGTACACTTTCCAATCTTAGCTTCCCTTCCCTTCATCGTCTCCTTAGCCTTAAACTTTACAACAACTCAATCTATGGGACCATCCCCTCACAAATTGGTAGCCTTTTGAGACTTGCCAATCTTAGTTTGTCCAACAATCATCTTTCAGGAACAATTCCATCAGAAATAGGAATGCTCAGTTCACTGATTTATCTCTCTTTATGGTCTAATAGACTCATAGTTTCAATACCCCTGTCTATAGGAAATTTGGGTAATTTAACAGAATTATACCTGTTCGATAACCAACTTTCTGGACCCATACCCCAAGAAGTTGGGATGCTCAGGTCTCTCTTTGTTCTTTCATTATCATGGAACAAACTTATTGGATCAGTCCCTACCTCTATAGAGAACTTAGGGAATCTCACATTTTTGTACCTTCATCATAACAAACTTTCTGGATCAACCCCTCAAGAAGTTGGGTTGTTAAGGTCTCTTATTGAGCTTGATTTCTCAGGAAACAATCTCATCGGTTCAATACCTTCTTCTATTGGGAACTTGGGTAATTTAATCATTTTGTACCTTCATCATAACAAACTTTCTGGATCAATCCCTCAAGAAATTGGATTGTTAAGGTGTCTCATTGATCTCCAGTTGTCAACAAACAATCTCACGGGTTCAATACCTTCTTCTATTGGGAACTTGGCTAATTTAACCATTTTGTACCTTTATAAAAACCAATTTTCCGGATCAATCCCTCAAGAAGTTGGGCTGTTAAGGTCTCTTATTGAGCTTGCTTTCTCAAAAAACAATCTCAGGGTTCAATACCTTCTTCTATTGGAAATTTGGGTAATTTAACCATTTTGTACCTTTATAAAAACCAATTTTCCGGATCAATCCCTCAAGAATTTGGATTGTTAAGGTCTCTTATTGAGCTTGATTTCTCAAGAAACAATCTCATGGGTTCAATACCTTCTTCTATTGGGAACTTGGGTAATTTAACCATTTTGTACCTTCATCATAACAAACTTTCTGGATCAATCCCTCAAGAAATTGGGTTGTTAAGGTGTCTCACTAATCTCCAGCTGTCAACAAACAATCTCACGGGCTTAATACCTTCTTCTATTGGGAACTTGGCTAATTTAACCATTTTGTACCTTTATAAAAACCAATTTTCCGGATCAATCCCTCAAGAAATTGGGTTGTTAAGGTGTCTCACTGATCTCGAGTTGTCAACAAACAATCTCATGGGTTCAATACCTTCTTCAATTGGGAACTTGGCTAATTTAACAATTTTGTACCTTTATGAAAACCAACTTTTCGGACCAATCCCTCAAGAAGTTGGGTTGTTAAGGTCTCTTATTGAGCTTGACTTCTCATCAAACAGTCTCATGGGCTCAATCCCCACTTCAATAGGGAACTTGGGCAACCTTACAGTGTTGCTTCTTTATTACAACAAACTCACAGGACTCATTCCTTCAACAATTGGGAAATTGAAAAACCTCAAAATCCTTTTTTTGGCTGAAAATCATATATCTGGGTCCATCCCTCCTGAGTTAGGAAAGCTAAAATCCCTTATTCGTCTAAACTTGTTGGGGAACAAACTCACTGGCTCCATTCCTTCAGAATTGGAAAACCTTACAGATTTACAATTATTTGATATAGCTGATAACAATCTCACAGGTCATCTACCCCAGAATATATGCCTTGGCGGATCACTTACAAAACTGTTTGCATCAAACAACAACTTAATAGGCAGCATCCCGAAGACCTTGAAAAATTGCAAGTCTTTAAGTCAAGTTAGACTTCAAGAAAACCAACTCACAGGGAACATATCAGAAGATTTTGGGGTCCTCCCCAACTTGGTTTATATCAATCTGAGTTATAATAATTTCTATGGTGAGCTTTCGCAAAAGTGGGGGTGCTGCCACAATTTGACTAGCCTAAAGATCTCCGAAAATGAAATCTCTGGAAAGATATTGCCTGAGCTTGGAGAGGCAACTCAGTTACAATTACTTGACCTTTCTTCTAATCATCTAGCTGGAGAGATCCCAAACAATTTGGGGAAGTAGGACTTGTTGTTTGACCTTAAACTGAGCGATAATAGACTTTCAGGAAACATTCCAGCAGAATTGGGCAAGCTATCCAATCTGGAACATCTAAACTTGGCGGCAAACAAACTTAGTGGCTCAATTCCAAGGCAACCTGGGGAGTGTGTGAAGCTACTGAACTTAAATCTGAGCAAAAATCTTCTCAGTGGTGGTATTCAAACTGAAATAGGTAAATTGCAGTTTCTTCAAACCCTTGATCTTGGAAACAATTCATTAACAGGTGAGATTCCAGAACAGATTGGGGAATTGCAAAGCTTAGAGATATTAAATCTTTCCCACAATAGTCTGTCTGGTTCCATTCCATCATCTTTCAATGGGATGCGAAGTTTCACATCTATTGATATATCTTACAATCACTTGAAAGGTCCTTTGCCCAACACCAAAGCCTTTCAAGATGCTTCATTTGAGGCATATAAAGGTAATGATGGCTTGCGTGGAAATAAGACTGGTTTGCTGCCATGCTCACCTAAAATGAGCAATGGGGTTATGAGGAAAAGGTATAACAAAGTCGTACTTTTGGTTATATTTTCGGTTTTGGGCATTTTATTTCTTTTGGTTGTTGGGATTTTTCTGGTTCATTGCAAAAGAGTGGGAAACATAGAAAATGAGCCTGAAGGAGCAACTAATGAAAATTTGTTTGCAATATGGAGTTATGATGGGAAAATGGTGTACGAAAATATCATTGAAGTGACAGAGGACTTTAATGCCAGACATTGCATTGGTGTGGGAGGATATGGCACTGTTTACAAAGCCAAGTTGCCAAGTAATCAGGTTGTTGCTGTGAAGAAACTTCATTCTTCACAAGATGGGGACTTGGCTGACCTAAAAAGCTTTACAAGTGAAATTTGTGCATTGACAGAGATACGACATCGTAATGTCATAAAGCTTTATGGTTTTTGTTCGCATCTACGACACTCATTTTTAGTCTATGAGTTTTTGGAAGGGGGGAGCTTGGAAAAGATATTGAGTAATGATGAAGCAACATTGCATTTTGAGTGGACTAAGAGGGTGAATGTTGTTAGTGATTTGGCAGATGCTTTGTCATACATGCACCATGATTGTTCGCCTCCGGTCATTCATTGCGACATGTCAAGCAAGAATGTTCTGCTAGATTCAGAATACGTGGCTCACATCTCTGATTTTGGCACTGCTAGACTTCTGAAGCCTCACTCATCCAATTGGACTTCATTCGCAGGAACCTTTGGATATGCCGCTCCAGGTATGGAAAAAGAAGTGGTCCTTGTTGCAAAGCTAGCATTGGCATGTTTACACACCAGTCCACAGTGCCGACCAACGATGCGACAGGTTTCTGTGATTCTATCAAAACAGAGTCCTCCTCTGCAGAATTCATTCCACTTGATTTCATTAGGACAACTCATTGATGTCAACTGCTCAGCATCCTGAGAATTCTCATTTTCCCTCTATTGTTTTGTGTTTTTGTTCTCCCATTTCTGCTTTGAAATTTTGTTTTTCATTCTCTTTGTTATCTATTTCTCTGGCATTTTCTATGTTCAAAGTCTAAAAGACATTGAAATACTGTTTGTAAATAAAAATTGTTCCAAGAGGACAAATGCCAATAAGATGAAGAGCGGCTGTGAGGGACAAAATTTTGGTTTTGATTGCTAGTTGATGCCTGCTCTGCTGATTATGTGTTGTTTTAATTTTTTTTTTTTTTTTTTTTTTTTTTAAAAAAAAAAAAAAAACATTGGATTTTGAGTGGACTAAGATAGTGTATTTGAGTGATAAATTTTATAGGGATATTAGTTACAGTGGAAGGCTGATTTTGTTATGTGGTGGCCATGTTTTTGTACACTTTCATTCTTAATTTTCATGAAATTATTATTGTAAATGGTGCTGTTTGGACTTGTGTATTACCTCTTTTCATTCTTTAGCTTTATGTATCTGCTCGTTGCTGGAATGAAGAGTTGAAATATAAAGACCGCAGTTCGAGTGCAGCTTCGGGGGATTGGGCTCTAATATGTGGGTGAATTGCCATTGCAAATTAAGGAACACCTCCAATGCAACGGTACGGTCTTCTTATTCTCATCTTCTTTTATTTTATTTTTATTTTTTTGTTTTACTTCTCTTTTATGAACCAGGCAGAATGGGGCTCTGATAGCTTGCCTTGTTTTCACTTGGACGAGTTATTTCATCGGATAGTCAAGTTTCTATCCCCAAAATTTTCAGTCTCAATGCATTGGTAGTCATGTGTTTGCGTCTGGAGATTTTTGTCTCCAGGTCCTAAAAAATCCTATGGTTGACAATGCATTCGATGAGTGGTATTTGGGAACATAGCATTCTCACCTTTGTGGCAATTCCTATTGCTTTGTAATTTTTTTATTTTTGAAAAATTAAAAATTAGTTTCAAAAAAATAAACATAGAAAAACATTTTTTTGAATTTAAACAAAAATCTTTTATCCCTAAGAAATATATATATTTTTAATGAAAATAATAAGTTTTTAAAATTTTTTTCCCCAGAGTTAGAAATGAGTATATTCAAGAATGGGTAAGAGTAGTATCGTTAGAAGATAAGTTAAGAGAGAGTAGATTGAGATGGTTTGGTCATATACAACGGAGACCAACGATATGACCTTAGATAGAGTGTAGTGAAAAGATGCGATATAGTGACGGTAAATGGAAGTGTTAGGAGAAGGGGCAAATCTAGAGTGACAAGGGTTAGGGAAGTAAATAAAGATATGAATTTCCTTAATTTGACTAACGGTATGACCTTAGATAGAATCAAATGGAAAAAAATGATTCATGTAGCCAACCCCATTTGATGGAATTTATGGTTTAGTTTGATTTGGTTATTTGAAATATATTTGTGGAATTGTCAATCTTTTGAGTAATGGTAAAAATTAGAATTGTACAGCATTTTAATGTGGATTTGGATCGAAAATACAATTATATTCATATTGCTGTCAGTGCTAAAAAAAATAGTTAGATTTGTATCCAATTATAATTTATATTGATTTTTCGTACCGACAAAAAACAAATTGTAATTTTTTGTTATTTCTCAATTAAGGAAGCGATCACTAAACTGATATCTTGAATAATATATGAATTATTTTGAAAGAAATTTTGAGGTTTGAAATTGTCTACTAAAAAAAATGGAGTCAATTATAACTTGATAATTTCTGTGTTTGTAATATTGTTGAAAAAATTATTGTAAATGTTCCTAAGATATTGAGATTATTTTATTTGAGCTGTTTATAAATATATATATATATATATATATATTTTGGAGTTTGTGTTAAATTATTTGGTGTAACTTTTGTTTATAGCTGATTAAACAAAAATTGTTTACATAGATTGGAAAAAGCTGATAATCTAGACGTTGAGAGATGGGTTTTTTTGCTTATGTTTTCTGGTTATCAGTTTTTAACTTACAATAAATTTTGAGAAAAAGTTTGAAAACTGTTATATCAAAAATAGAAAAGAGAAATTACACTTACCTTTGGTAAGTTTTAAAAATACACTAAACTCCACAAGCTTAATATAATTATATTATGCTATTTAAAAATTTAATTCATATACTATTTTATCCTATTTTTATTAGTCATTTGTCAATTGTATTAATAGAAAAATGAAGTGTCATTTATGATTTTTTAGTGAGTTTAGATACTTATTTGAAAAGACTAAATGTGTTGAAAAGTGAGAGTTAATTTTGTAAAAATTGACTTATAGAATTTTTTAAGGTAAGTCATTTTCGAGAAAATGATGCAAAAATATATTTAATGAGATGAGAAGTTTGACATCTATTGACATATCTTACAATCACTTGGAAGGTCCTTTGCCCAACACCAAAGCCTTTCAAGATGCTCCATTTGAGGCATACGTGGGTAATGATGGTTTGTGGAAATAAGACTGGTTTGATGCCATGCTCTCCAAACATAAGCAATGGGGCTAAAGGTAACAAGCACAACAAAATTTTGGTTTTGGACTTAGTTCCTGTTTCGGGAATTTTATCACTTGGGGCTATTGGGAGTTTTCTGGTCCTTCGGAAAAGAGTGGGAAACATAGCAAATGAGCCTGAAGGAGCAAATAGTGAAAATTTGTTTGCAATATGGAGCTATGATGGAAAAATGGTCTATGAAAACATCATTGAAGCAACAGAGGACTTTAATGCCAGACACTGCATTGGTGTGGGAGGATGTGGCACTGTTTATAAAGTTGAGTTGCCAAGTGGTCAGATTGTTGCTGTGAAAAAACTTCACTCTTCACAAGACGGTGGGTTGGCCTACCTAAAAAGTTTTACAAATGAGATTGGTGCATTGACAGAGATACGGCATCGTAATATCATAAAGCTTTACGGTTTTTGTTCACATCCACGACACTCATTTTTGGTCTATGAGTTTTTGGAAGGGGGGAGCTTGGATAAGATATTGAGCAATGATGAAACAACATTGGATTTTGAGTGGACTAAGAGGGTGAATATTGTTAGTGGTTTGGGAGATGCTTTGTTATACATGCACCATGATTGCTTGCCACCGGTCATCCATCGTGATATATCAAGCAAGAATGTTCTGCTAGATTCAAAATACGTGGCTCACATCTCTGATTTTGGCACTGCTAGACTTCTAAACCCTCACTCATCCAATTGGACTTCATTGGCAAGAACCTTTGGATATGGATGCGGCTCTAGGTATGGCATGACTTTTATTCAAATCAACATGCAAAGCCTTTTTTTACTATTTTTCTTCTTCTTAAATTTCCATGAACAAACTGTCGTTACTTTTTTCTTTTTCCTTTTTTGCCTCTATCCATTTTTTTTTTTAGCTTTGTTTTTGTGGCAGAACTTGCTTACACAATGGAAGTGAATGAGAAGTTGGATGTTTATAGCTTTGGAATTTTAATGCTGGAAGTGTTAATAGGGAAGCATCCGGGTGATCTCATCACACATGTGTATGAAAGGGTTCAAGAAAGTAGTTAGAAAATTCGAAGATCCTTGAAGAACAACTTCGAATTCTCTAGAAGATGATGAGAG
Organism: Camellia granthamiana; assembly: GCA_036172215.1. Classification (NCBI taxonomy): domain Eukaryota; kingdom Viridiplantae; phylum Streptophyta; class Magnoliopsida; order Ericales; family Theaceae; genus Camellia; species Camellia granthamiana. The sequence continues at coordinate 120,605,318 of CM069905.1, forward strand.
GCTTAGATTCTTCAATAGTCTCAACTCAAGAACACAAGAGTAAAGGAGATGATGGAGATAAGAGATTGGGTGAAGAAGAAGGCAAAGTGGCTAGAGAGAGAATAATGGCAAGGCTCTCCCATGGATCTCCCACTTTCACTCTCAAGATTGATAATGGACAAGGGAAATTAGTTCTTTCCCAAGAGTTAAATCTCCAAAATCCATCCCTTGTAAAGCTATGGGTGGGTGCTATTTATAGGTACCTCATGATGTAGGATGAAGCCCATGTGCAAGGCACATGGGGAATATTCTCTCTAACCACCTTATCCGAGGAGGTGACCTCTCCAAGGATGAGAAAAATCCCGAAGAGGAGATCAACCCCTCGGCGAACCTTTCTTCTTAGCCACACCTAACCAATGATCCCCAATCAATCCAAAGGGTCAGGGGTAGTCCCAGAGGACGTCCTGCTGCAAAATATTGTCGAGTCTCATGGACCCCCCGGAGTCGTGCCACCTCGACCCGGGTATAGGCTATTTTAACCGAAGAGTGAATTTATCTCCACTCACCGTCCTCGGAATCGGGTCCTTTGTTCGGACTCCATTACGCCCATGGTTTTGGTGCGTAGATCCCGGAAAGCTCCGAGCCCGCAAGTGTTCTGGGGTCATTAACGGAGCGACTTCTAGATTGCGTCTGAATCCGTTCGAAGCCAAGTGCTTCGGATCTCTAGGTTCGTGGATCCGAACCTTTTCGAGTCCAAGTGCCTCGGATCTCTAGGCTTACTCAAACCCCTTTCGAGTCGGACCCGAGTAAGTTTCTAAGTTCGTGGATCCGAACCCTTTCGCGGCTTAGAGCGATTCGGCCCGTTTTATGGCGATAAATCCGGGCCCACCAACCTTGGACTATTGGGCCTAATCAATTTAGTGGGCCTAAATAACTTCTCTTACATTTGCCCCTTGCGTGTATGAGAAATTTTAAATTTCTCGGACACGCATATTGTCACTCCTTCAGCCCTGCTTTGCATCACGTTCCAAAATAAATAAATAAATAAATAAAAATATGTTGCCCCGACAGAGCCTATGGATAAAGTTGATGACGCACTGTAATTTATAGATAAAATTGACAAGCAAAAAATAAAAAAAAATTTACTTTTTTTTTTTTACTGAATATATTTTTTTATAACATTTGAGAAAATATACATGTAGATTTTTACTCTAAGAAAAGAATAAATAAAACACTCAATTTTTGATATTCTTAACAAATAGCACACAAGACTCACGTTTTTGTTGTTTGGCACACATAGCAGACCAATTACACATATACACATATTCAGAATATTTTGAGGGTATATTCAAAGAATAATGCTCCCTTTTTTTCTATTTAAGGAAAGGGCCCAAAACCCTAAACCTTACAAACTTTTGCACAGCCGCCACACTATTTCTCAGCTACTCTCTCTCTACAGAGACAAACCCAGCCTTTTTTCTTCTCCAACAAAACAGAGGCTATCACGACCAGCTGGTTATACACCTACTGAAGACCACCGACGTTTGCACGCCGGCCATCGTCGCACCTCCAGGCGCTGTTGGCATCACCGAAGATAAGCCACGGTCGCTGCTTGCTACAAACATTGTGAACCCAAGTTGCATTGGTGTTACAGATTCTGCCACAGACGTGACTGAATAGTGCCAATCCACATACGTCGCCCATTCAACGCGACGTGTGTGGCCCTTCCGAACACCATCCTGCTTAACACGACGTGCCTGGTTCCGTCGCTGCTGCACCTCTACCTTCCGGTGCTATTTACCTTGCCACCGCAACACCGACTTGCCATCGCCTTGCCCCCAGCTCCGACGGCCGTGGGCATCGCGACCCAAGCCGCTACTCACCGTCGCCGCTTCATTTTAGTGTGACGACGCAGCTTCTCGGAGACCCCAGACACACCGGAGTTCAGCTCCGCCGACCAGCACCGACACCCCCCGACCTCTATGCAACGTCATTGCTCTGCGAAGTCTCCAGCAACATCACTACGAAGCCGACCCACTGCTCACGCCACGGCTCCTTACACCACTGACACTGCGACTCAAAATCCCACCAGCTTGCGCTATAATCACCAGCCCAGTTCGCTGTTGGTTGGCCTGTCCTTCACGCTTGTTGCCTTGCGCCAAGACCAAACCAGCCTACCATCGGTCTCTCTGTGCTGAAACTCTTTCTCTGGCCTCAATGGTTCAGTACCAACCACACACGCCGCCCGCACAACGCGTCGTGTGTGGTCTTGCCTAACGCAATTCTCTATGATATTTTCAGAGTTTAGACCATGCAGATTTTGGTTTTGATTGCACACCCATTGGCTCCAGCCGTGATTGATCAATTACAAAACACATCGCCGATTCAACGCGATGTCGGTTTGCCTACTTCATGTCTTCAGCCATTGCTCGTGCCACCATTCTTGTTGATCACAGTCTGTAAAACCTTTCTGATTTTCAGTTTATATTTCCAACATCGGCCTCGGATATCACCCCCTTAACTGTGGCTTCCTCTTCCTCTTGTATATACATATATTTTGTGGTAGTTTTTTGTGGTAGTTTTGTATATACATATATCAGAATTTATGATTCCAATGACACACATTCTTCTTTTAACAGGTTAGAGGCTGAAGCTATGTGTACATTGATTGCTATTGCAGAGCCAAATTCAATCTGCTATTGAAGCCGTGTGTACACTGTTGGCTTCAATCTGCTGCTACTCCATCGCCAATCACTGTTGGCTTCTCTCTGCTGGAAACTCCGTCATTGGCTTCAACTACTCCAACGCAGACCACACACGTTGCCCACTTAACGTGACGTGTGTGGTTGCCGACTCCTCTGCGACATCCCCATTGTCTTCGTCTTCAACCATCCAGTGCTGACCACGTCGTTGCCCATTCAACGTAACGTGCGTGGTTGCTCACTCTGCTGGCTTCGGATTGTCCAATGCCACTCACACACGCCACCCTCTCAACGCGTCGTGTGTGGTTCGGCCTAGCACGGTTCAGCTTCAGTTTGCACTATCATTCATCTCTTTCTTGATCATTGCTGCCTTAATTCTGCTTCCTCAAATCTGTGGGTAAGTATATATATAAAAATATATTTACAACTTGGTGCAAACTTTTTTTTTTTTTTTCTGTGTAAACCCACTTTCTCTCTTATGGCTTTAATGGACTTTTGTGCTTAAGGAATAAATATATAAATCCATGCACTGCCATATTAAATAAAATGCATCCATGCTTGAACTTCCATGCTTTGATACATTAAATAAAATGAGTCCATGCTCTGATCCATGCTCTGATACATAAAATAAAAATAATATTGGTGATTTGAAATTCCAATATGAAGCTTGAATTTGTTTGGGCTTTGTAACTTTTGAAATAGGCTATGGGATTTATTTAAATGGTTTTTTTTTTTTTTGGACTTGAAATTTGCCAACGAAATTTTGGATATAAATTGAACCATTGCTGCTGGATCTTGCATTTGAAATAGAATACTTGCCACCTGAATTGAGCAATTAACGTTGACTTGAGAGGAATATTCTTGTAATTCGCATGACAATCCATTGAATCCTGTTACTTATGAGAAATGTAAAATACTTCGGATCTTGGGCCTGAAATTTGCTATTGAACTTCACTCTATCCAAATTTTGAGCCTTGTATAAATTGGATCTTTAATATGGAACGCAGTGACTTTGAGAAAGTGACCCGCTTGAACTTCATCACAAAACGGCCTATGACATTGCACCTCTTATTGATGATAGAAACCGGAAATCTGTATGTTGATGATGCACCCATTGGTATTAAAATTTGTTGAGCTTGAAGAATACCTGAGAAAATGAATTGTTGATGTTGAAATTTCATTCGAACGTGTTGCTTTAATTCCAATATTCTGAATTTTAATACGATCAACTCCTTGCTATTTATACTTGTTATTTCAGCCATATGTCTTCTCGAAAGAAACCCATTGTCCTGGGGTCATCAGAACCGGCTCTCATGAAAGAGAGGGATGTACCTCCGGAATCTGAGTGGAGGAAATCTCCTTATTTCGGTCGGAAAGACCCGTTCTGGCGAGCGGCTACCTCCACCACTTCTCTTCTATCTCCGAAGGGGGCTCCATTATGTCTCACTGAGGACACTAACTCCGGACATGAGGCCCTCATTTCTCCTTCCTCGGTGCTACACTTTCGGATTGAACGGGGGGACTTTCCATATTGTTATCCTCAGTTTAAGGCCTTCTCAAACCCTCATTTTGGTTGGTAGGAGTGGGTTGATGATGTCCTCTCGGACAGGAGCCTCTGTCAGCTGCTTCAGGAGGCCCGGCTATTGATCCCGGTGAAAATATCTCGATCCCTATCCATCCGGCGTAACAATGCTAGCCTTGAGGCCATGGCTCTTCGGTGGAGCGCCGAGACACACACCTTTATACTTGGCCAGCACGAGATGGGGCCCACCATCGAGGATGTGTTCATGTTGCTGCGTCTGGAAGTGACCGGCCTTGATGCCTTCAACCCTGAGCAGACACCCTTCGAGGATGATTCTTTGATCCAATCTCTAAAGCTGAATCTTCAAGCTTGTGGTCGGTGGAGTTCTGTATTTGATGGTTCAGCGAGGAGGACTAATCAAGTAAGGACAGACCGTGCCTCCTATACTGCATAGATCCGCCACTTCTTCAAGGATCTTCAGCCCTTGGCCAGAGATGCTGACCCTGACTCTCGGGAGTATGAGGCTGGTCCGATGTATGGCTCTAGGCTCTATTTCTTGGGATTTCTGGCTTGCTTCCTTTCATTCTTCATTCTTCCGAGCACACCTCCGGATTCTCTCAATCCCTTTGTCTTCCCCTTGGCAATTAGGCTCTTTAGAGGACATCGGATCCCTTTGGCTCCGCTATTTCTTGGGAATCTCTATTAACGGCTGGATCTACTATATTGAGATATGGTTCGTTCCGTGGGTCGATATGAGCCTGTCTCCTTTATTCACAGCCAGTTCCTGCTTTGTTTCTTCTTCGAGAGGTTCCCCAAGTTTGCCCCTACTCCGACTGTATTCGAGACAGAGGTTCTTCGGGAGATAGTGGATAAAGATGGTATCCCCGTGCTCGGTATTGATGGGTCTCAGACATTTGAGAAAGCGAAGTCTTGCCAGCCGTTGATTACACGTTGGTCACGTACCATTTCTACCTTATCCTTGAATACTCTAGTGGATGATCCCCGGCGCTTTGTGGCATGGCCGTATGTATGCCCACCGGTAGGTGTGGCCACACCGCTTATTTATCATGGTTCCTCCCGCCTGATGTCCTTTCCTTTGTCGAAGGGTATCTCTGCATGCCTTGTTGATATGCTAATAATGATTCGTCCAAGTTCATTACCGGTTTGGCATGAGGAGGGCATTGATAGCGCTGTCTATAGACCTAACAGAGTGGCATGCCAGTTCGGGTTCGACCAGTGCGCCCCGAGGCCAGCACCTCCTTCATTATCTTTCTCGGAGAGCTACGGGCACTTTACCCGCGGACTCGTACATACCGTGCTTCCTATATCCGGGTCTTTGACGATGCCAAGCTTGAGCCGAGTAGGGGGTTTCACCCCCTCTTTCAGGCGATATTGGAGGAAGAATATCGATGCGTTTATTGCATTTGTCCAGAGCAGACCGACCATATGTTTGCCTCCGCCGATCTATAAGAAGGACTCTTCTCTTCGGCTACCTGAGAGCCGAAAATCTGATCACATGTACGAGAGTTTCTTTACCTTATCTGCTCCAACTGACCCTCCGGCTTGGGCGTCTGCTTCTAGTTTGGCAATTGCTTCTCCAGAGCCAGTCCCTTTGAATAAGGCCTCTGGTCCTCAGATGACCCGCCTTAAGAAGATGGCTCATAAGAGGGCTTCTAATGCCAGTCCTTCCGCTCCTCACCTTTCCAAAAGGCTCCATCAGGTACCCGAATTCTTTTTTTTTATTTTTTATTTGAAGTTACTTTCTTTCTTGCGACCATACCTTCTTAAATGAACACTTTTTATTTGCCCACGTTGTGTAGGACCCTGCGGTTGTTGACATTCTCAGTACCGTAGCTCCTAGCCATGCTGCCTCCCCCAGGCCGGACTTAGACTTGGACGACACCCTACCTTTGTCTGCAAGACTTGTGAAGATGCGCACCCCTCGTATAGCAGTTATAGATGACGATGATGATGAGGCTGAGTCTTCCGATGATTTTTGTGACCTTATTCCACGTATGCGTCGTCACCGCCCTACCGTAGCTGAGGAGAAGCGCTATCTTGGTGACGAGGTTATTGGGGCTCACCGTTCTGATGTTGAGATTGCTGGAGGGACTGATGCCACAGAAATTGATGCCGCAGGCCATGCTTCTAGAAGCAATGTAAAGATGAGGTGCGCCTCTGGGAATGGTGTGGAGGTGGATGTGCTAGAAATCTCTGAGACTCGCTCTAGCACTTATGGTGATTCTCATCCTCCGGCCCTCCTTCCTTCTTCAGGGATGACTACTACTGTTCAGGCTTCATCAGACATTGAGATCGATCAGGTGCTCCGTATACGGCCAAGTGACTTTGTTGATGCTAGGAGTCCTTCAGTTGCTCCGGCTTTGCATATTGATTCTCCCTCTGGTAATCTTTCTTTCTGAAGTTTGTCATTTACTTCTATCTGTGAGAAATCTTTACTCAAATGGCTTTACTGTTCCCTACCCCTAATAAGACTTCCTTATCTTTTCTTCAGTGTTAGCTGCTACCGGGGTCCTGCCTTCACCTGCCTCAGACTCTGCTCCAGTGTTAGCTGCTACCGGGGTCTTGCCTTCACCTGCCTCGGACTCTACTTCGACTCTCTTTGTGACTCCTCATGGTTCTCCTTCTCAAGGGGGACACCTGCCTTTGAGACGACTGCTAGAGGTTCTTCATCGCCAATGCCTTCGAATGTTTTGGATTTGAATCTCAGTGATTTCCACTTTGATAGTGATGCTTTTGGTCTTTCCCCTTATCGCTCCGCATTCTCAGGCTCGGGACCTCTGCCGGGAGTTACCCCTCCGGGTGTTTCATCTAACCCGATAGACATTGGGGAGATTCCTGAGACTAGCAGCTTTCCGGCCCCAACTCCTCCTTCAGCTTCTGACAAAGTATCATTTCTCCATTATTGGGTAGCTCCTGAGTTTGCTTCAGTTCTACAGCTTGTGCATTCGAGTTACCCGGAGACCTTTGCTTCATTTGCTTGCCAGTGTCCACTTATTCAGACTGCTCTTCTCGAGTCTTTTGCCTTTATCTTATATAGCTTGGATAGGCAACGGTTATGTGACCTTAATGGGAAAAATAGTCGAGACGGCGTATCAGGGGATCTCTGACATGGAGCGTCACCAAGTGGACTTATCATGGCTTCGGAAGCGCCTGGATATAGCTTCGAACGCCAGTCATCAGGTGGAACTTATGTCTGTGCTTGCCTCTTATCGGACCTCTATAGATGAGACAAAGGCAACTTTCCGTGAACTTGAGTCGGGTTATGCTCGAGCCTTGGAGACTTTAGAGGCACACTCTACTATTTGTCCTCCGGATGTAGATGTGACGGGTAACTTCTTCGAGGGTGTCTTTAGGAGAGATTGAGTTTTTTTTTTATTACTTTCTTGCCCCTTTCTATAAAAATGTTTTATCTAGGACAATGCAATGAAATGACAAAATCTTTGCTGTTTGGATATGTTCGCATTGTTTTCTCATTCTACTTGATAAAATATTTATTTCGAATGATACAATGGAAAGAACAATCATACGCACATGTTTATAAAACCTGAAATATTCTCATTAATTCTTCAACTTTCTTGACAAAAGTATAATAGATTCACTGCAAGTGATGGGATAAAACATACACCATAGAGAAAACCAGCTTCTTCATAACGTAAGGGAAATACAACTTTGAGACAAAGTAAGAAAATGAAAATGAATTTCAACATAGATGAGTCTAACTATAGGTAGTAATGCTTGATAAACTTTGCATTGAACGGGCCAGTTCGGAAGCCATCTTCAACCCTTACAAGCTTGTAGTACCCGCTTAAGCTCGCATGAACCACCCTGTAGGGCCCTTCCCATTTTGGAGAAAACTTGGGCAAAGGTTGTCCTCGCATGATTGGGTCTACAATCTTCCATACTAGATCACCTTCTTCAAATTTTCTTGGTACCACAGTCTGGTTGTAGGCTCGGGCAATAGACGCATGATATCTTTCCATGACTTTTGCAGCTCTGTCATGCTTTTCCTCTAATGCTTCCAATCTGGTGGTTCGAGGCTCCAATACCATCCCCGAGGCGAGAGCCATCCGAGCAGATGGTGTTTCCAACTTTATAGGTAACACTGCCTCGGACCCATACACAAGGGAGTAAGGAGTTGCTTGAGTTGGCTTTCTCTTTGAAGTGCGATATGCCCATAAGGCTACTATCAACTATTCGGACCAAGTCCCCCCAAATTCATCCATCATCTTGCTCAGAATCCTTATCAGTGTCTTGTTTTTGGCCTCCGCTAACCCGTTCCCTTTTGGATAGTAGGGTGTGGATTTGTGATGCTTCACTTGGTAAGTCTCTAGGAGGCTCTTCACATATTTGTTTATGAAGGGAGTTCCGTTATCCGAGAGGATGGTGTTTGGTACTCCAAATCGGCAAATGATATTCTCCTTGATGAAGTTCGCGACTGCAGGCCCCGTAGCGTTCTTCAGAGGAATTGCTTTGACCCACTTTGTGCTCAATTCTGTGGCTGCGAGAATCCACTTGTACCCCTTAGAAGGTGTGGAGATGGGCCCTATTAGATCAAAAGCCCAGGTATGGAACGGCCATGGCGTTCGGATGCTATGCACGTCTACGGTTGGAGCATGGATCAAATTTCCGTTTTTCTAACAAGTTTGGCACCTCTTCACGTGATGGGATGCATCTGACTCCATAGTCGGCCAATAATACCCAAGGTGTATAAGTTGTTCGAACAGCCGAGCCCCTACTTGATGCTCAATTTCGTGGGCTCTTCTGAGGACTAGATCCGATTCTTCCTTGGAGAGACACCTCAGGGGAGTGCCCTCAATGCTTCTTCTGTAAAGCTTGTTCTGATCAAGAAAGTACCGCCTCGCTCTCCTCTTGAGGTGTGCAATGTCCCTCAGGCTCTCAGGTAGTGTCCCCTCTTTGAGATAGTCAATGTAGACTTGTCTCCAGTCAGGGGTATCAATTTCAATGCAACTCTCATCCTCCCGGATGTATGATTGACACTTGGGGCATTCTTTCTGTAGTTGATTCGAGGCCTTCTCCATCTCGGGCCAATAATAGCCTTGTCTTTGGATCCTTCTGTACAGACTGATATCCCTATCTCCGCAGGATTTTTCATGAATCTGTTGTAGTCGGAAGCTTGCTTCTTGTTGGCCAACACACCGGCCTAGGAATCCAGTACTTCCTCGGAAGTAAAGTTCACCTTGAATAATTATGAATTGGGCAAGCTTGGCCATAGTCAGTTTTCCAACTTTACTTCTGAGTTGTTCAAGGACTTCTGCTCTCCAGTCCTTCGGAAGGTCTTCGTCTTCAGGTATTATTGAAGGCTCTGTTCTCTTCTTGATAACAATTGTCGCCTCCTCCTCTGGAATGTCAACTCTTGCCCCTAATGTTGCGAGGGCATCTGAAAACTTGTTGTCGGAGCGAGGCACATGCTCTATTTCAACCTTCTGAAATTTGTCAAGAAGCCTTTGGACTGTTGTTCGATATGTGGCCAAGGCAGGCTCCTTCAAGACGAACTGTCCTGAAACTTGCTTCACTATCAGCTTTGAGTCCCTCCCGAATCCGAATCTTCTTGATGCTGTGCTTCTCAGCTGCTATCAAGCCTAAAATAAGAGCCTCATACTTGGCTTCATTATTTGAGCAATGGAAATCTAGTTTACAAGACAAATATAACTTTTTCCCACTTTTGCTTGTAAGGACTATCCCGGTTCCTCCTTTCCCTCCGGCTGCTGCTCCGTCAAAGCTCAATGTCCAGAAGCTTTCCTCGGAAGCCATAGCTGCATGCACCTCTCCTCTTAATTCTTCATTTACTGGTTCATAGTCACCACTTGGAAATTGAGCAAGGAGATCAGCTAAGGCTTGGCTTTTGATTGCCTTGGGAGCTACACATGTGATCTCGAATTCACCCAGTGCTAACAACCATCTTGCCACCTTCTTGGTTAGAGCAGGCTTGCTGAGGAGGTATCGGATTGGATCACTTCTAGTAACAATCTGAATCTGATGTGCTAAAAAGTAATGTCTGAGCTTTTGGGCGGTGAATACCAAAGCTAAGCAATGTCTCTCTATCGGAGTATATCGGACTTCTGCTCCTCGAATCTTCCGGCTGATGTAATACACCGGGCGTTCTGCTCCGTCTACATCTTGGACCAATAATGCCCCTATGGACTTGGGGGTTGAGGTTAGGTACAACATTAGAGGGACCCCGGGCTGCGGGGCTATCATGGTCTGAGGCGAGGTTAAGGCCGCCTTGATTCTCTCAAAGGCCTTTTGGTGCTCTTGATTCCACTCGAACTTGGCATTTCCTTTTAACAACGAGCCGAAAGGGGCAGAGATCTCTGCAAGTGCTGGGATAAACCTCCAAATATAAGACACCTTCCTGAGGAACTTCTTTAACTCCTTCTGAGAATTGGGGGGGGGGGGGGGCATTGCTTTGATAGACTTAACCTTGTCTTCATCTGCCTCAATACCATGCCTATGTACAAGAAACCCGAGGAACTTCCCAGCCGTCACCCCGAAAGCATATTTGAGAGGATTCATCATCATTTTGAATTTCTGGCACCTCTTGAATACTTTCTCAAGGTCTCGAAGATGGTCCTCTTCTTTCTTGGATTTCACCACTAGATCATCAACATAATTTTCCACCTCATGATGGATCATGTCATGAAAGATTGTAGTCATAGCCCTTTGGTAAGTTGCTCCGGCATTCTTGAGTCCGAAAGGCATGACTGTATAGAAGAAGTTTCCGAGAGGTGTTCTAAAAGCAGTCTTTTCTGCGTCCTCTTCAGCCATCTTAATCTGATTGTATCGACTGAATCCATCCATGAATGAGAACATCTGGTGTCCCGAGGTGGCATCCACGAGGGCGTCGATGTGAGGAAGAGGGAATTCATCCTTCGGGCAAGATTTGTTGAAATCTCGAAAGTCTACACATACTCTAATTTGACCATTCTTCTTCTTTACTGGCACAGTGTTTGCTAACCACGTGGGGTACTATATTGGCCGGATGAAACCAACCTGTTAAAGTTTTTCAATCTCCTCCTTAATCTTCTCTTTGAGGTCTGGATGATATTTTCGAGCAGCTTGTTTAATTGGCTTAGAGTTTGGGAATACATCAAGATAATGGGAGACTAGGTCAGGATCTAGTCCGGGCATTTCCTTATATGACCAAGCAAACACATCTGAGTACCAGCTTATCAATTTTAACAACTGTTCCCGCTTCTCTGGGCTAAGGCTCGAACTTATAAATATCGGCCTCGATGCATCTTGTCCATCACTCAGATCTATTTCAATAAGTTGTTCGGGCTTCGGCTTCGGCTCATCTTGCATGCATTCTGGAGCCACTTCAGGCTTTATCACTATGTCATTGTCAGGAGGCTCTTCTTTTGACTCGGAGTCGGTGACTGAAGAAACCGACTCCCCGCACCTTCATAAATAGTACGCCATTTTGCCCCATTCTCGGACTTTCATGACCTTCCAAGGAATAGGCGGACTTTCTGGTCTAGACATCACCCGTTTACTTGATTCTGCCCTTGGCTCCTTGTCATCTTTGATATCCTCCCAACGAGGAATTTTGACCCCCCGAGGCTTAGAGGTGGTGGGAACTTCTTCGACAGCCAATTCAGTGAAGTAGATGGCATCAGAATAATGAGCTTCATGGGTCTCGAAAGGCCTTTCTGTAGCCTAAATTGTCACTGTCTTCTTTCCCCATTTAGCCTTAACACACTGATGATAACTCGATGGTACAACCCCATATCTATGCATCTAGGTCCTCCTTAGAATGATGTGATAATTTGCCTCGGAATCGATAATATGGAACTTGGTGGCCGAGCGAATCTCTCCGACGGCTAAATCAACTATTACGCATCCAATAGTAACTCTACTTTCTCCACTGAAGCCAGTGATGACTATCGGCTGCTTCACAATGCGTTCTTCAGAGATTCCGGCCTTTTCTAGAGTAGCCCGAGTCATAATGTTGATAGAGGCTCCACTATCTAGAAAGGCCCTTTTGAACTCAACCCCGTTAATAAAAGCAGTCACATAAAGCGGGCGATTGTGGGAAAAAGGATACTTCCGGTCAGCCTCAGAGAAAGTAATGGCACTAGATTGCTCTTTTGCCTTTCTCGAAATAGATCCCTTGGTTGACATGCATTCCTCATGGTGTGCCTCAGCTATATTGATGATAGACTTGGTGATTTCTGTTCTTGCCTCCCTGGAAAGTCCAAGCTGGTCGAAGAATTGCTTGAACTTTACACAATCTTACAGGGTTTTGGCATAGTGATCCGGATCTTTTTCCACTCTTGGAGGCTCGTAGTTAACCATCTCCTCGGTCTCTTCAAAATAAGATGCCACATAAACATGGTGTCCTCCTCTTCCATAGTACTCTTCTCCTCCTTCTAGATCAAAGGGATCTTCGCCATGAGTCATAAACGTTCTGCCCTCTGGATCGAGAGCAGTTCCATAGTAAACTTGCTCACCCTCTGGCTCGAGGATGTCGTCCAGATAATAACCATCGTCATTGAGATTAGCAATAGCCTCAATCATCGGGCCTTCATAAGCTATCATAGCAACATTCTTGCCCTTGTCTCGGTGCTGAGGATACGGTTGTTCTCGGATGTCTTGATTCCCTTACTTTTTGAACCTCAATTCGTCTGCCTCGATTTTATCTCTGAAGATTTTCCTGAGAGTCCAACACTTCTCTGTCGGATGTTTTAATGTACGATGGAAGACACAAAATTCAGGGCTCTCACGGTCCTTTTTTTATGGCATTTCTTCAACATAAGGCAATTTTAGCTCTCCGTCAGCCACCCATTCCTTAACTAGAGCTTTTACTTCCTCGATTCCACATGGATAAGAGACATTTCCCTTTTCACCATTATATTGCTTTCTCTTCTGGCCTCTATGACCTCCTCCTTGTGACTTTCGGGTATCTGGGGCAGAGGCAGCAGCAACAATAGGTCCACGAGACGATTTGAAGCTAGTCTTGTAACTGGCCTTAAATCCGGACTCCTGAGCCTAAGGAATGCTAATGTTCCGAGCTGCTTCTATTAGTGCCGAGAATGTGGGTAACTTGTGATTAACTAGAAACATTTTGTACCTGCTCAATGCCTCTTCTAGATAGATTTGAACCAGATAGCTCTCCTCCACTGCTTCATGGCAATCCACAGCCTTGTCCTGAAACCTTTTGACATAGTCAAGGATGTCTTCGCTTTCTTGCTGCTTTTCTTTACACAATGTAAGTGTGGTCACCTTCTCCGCCACTTGAAAGAACTTAGAGTGGAATTTGTTGACCATTTCCTCCCAACTTCGGACAGAGTTTGGAGCCAAATTAACATACCAACTATATGCTCGATCAGTGCGGGACTTAGAGAATTCTCTCAGCCGGAGGACGTGGTTTGGACCATGAATACCCAGAGTTTCGATGAATCGCACAACATGTTCTCGAGCATTTCCTTGTTTGCCATCGAATTTAATAAACTTCGGCACTGTGTACCCCTCAGGGTATGGATAACTCAGCACCTTAATAGGGTAAGGCGGCTTGACATCCGAATCAGGTAAAGAGGGTAAAGTCCTCTTGCCTCGTTCGAGATCGAACATGGCTTGCACATCGGCGAGAGTGAGAAACTGTTGAGGGAGAGAGTTTGATAGTGGTATTCCCGGAACTTGGCTTATGGACCCGAAGACTGAGCTAGGGGCGACTTGGCCATTTTGGTGCTGCGAATTCATCATTGGTGAGGATATTTGACGATACTGGCCATCAGTGCCTATAGACAAGCCAGTTGGTGATGGGACATTGAATTGAGGCCCGTAAAGTCCACCGCACGGCGCCGCTATACCGGGTTGTGCTTGCAAATTTGTTGTTGGTACCAAAGGAGGCCCGCTTGGTGCTTGAGTAACATTCACTGGTGGCGTAACAAGATTAGGTACAAGCAGAGCTCCCTTTTGCGCCATCATGCCCCTTGTATTTGCCTGGACACCAACAGTCGCCAGAGCCCCATTCATTACACCAGAACCTCCCCTAGTCACCATTGGATCTTGGCTTGGCACGCCATGAAGCCCGGGCGTAGGCAAACTGCGGCCGCCTACTGCGGTTTGAGCATGTGTTACTGTGGCCGTGTTGCCATGAGCCATGGGCTGACTGGTGCCTACTTCTCCTTGGATTTGATTTTGCGCTCTGGCGGGAATGACTCCACCACCAGCTTGATTTCTGTTTGGTGCCGGTGCAAAATTAGAACTCATCACCAACATGGTGTGAGTGAGATTCTGAAAAGTGGTAAGAATCTCTTGCTGAGTATTTTGAAGTCCTTGAATGGCTTCAAGCAAAAGTGGTTGATCTGGAGCCATGGTCCTGTCATCACCACCATTAGAGGATCCTTGTTGGTGAACTTCATCTTCTCCCGCCATCCTTGTTGGAGTTGTGTGGATTCCACATCTCGTTGAGACCATTAACCAATCCGTCTCCCCAATGAAGTCGCCAAATGTATGAAAGGGTTCAAGAAAGTAGTTAGAAAATTCGAAAATCCTTGAAGAACAACTTCAAATTCTCTAGAAGATAATGAGAGGCTTAGATTCTTCAATAATCTCAACTCAAGAACACAAGAGTAAAGGAGATGATGGAGATAAGAGATTGGGTGAAGAAGAAGGCAAAGTGGCTAGAGAGAGAATAATGGCAAGGCTCTCCAACTTTCACTCTCAAGATTGATAATGGACAAGGGAAATTAGTTCTTTCCCAAGAGTTAAATCTCCAAAATCCATCCCTTGTAAAGGTATGGGTGGGTGCTATTTATGGGCACCTCATGATGTAGGATGAAGCCCATGTGCAAGGCACATGGGGAATATTCTCTCTAACCACCTTGTCCGAGGAGGTGACCTCTCCGAGGATGAGAAAAACCCCGAAGAGGAGATCAACCCCTCGGCGAACCCTTCTTCTTAGCCATACCTAATCAATGATCCCCAATCATCCCAAAGGGTCAGGGGTAGTCCCAGAGAACGTCCTGCCGCAAAATATTGCCGAGTTTCATGGACCCCCCGGAGTCGTGCCACCTCGATCCGGGTATAGGCTAGTTTAATCGAAGAGTGAATTTATCTCCACTCACCGTCCTCGGAATCGGGTCCTTTGTTCGGACTCCATTATGCCCATGGTTTTGGTGCGTAGATCTCGGAAAGCTCCGAGCCCGCAAGTGTTCTGGGGTTCATTAACGGAGCGACTTTTAGATTGCGTCTGAATCCGTTCGAAGGCAAATGCTTCGGATCTCTAGGTTCGTGGATCCGAACCTTTTCGAGTCCGAGTCCCTCGGATTTCTAGGCTTACTCAAACCCCTTTCGAGTCCGGGCCCAAGTAAGTCTCTAAGTTCGTGGATCCAAACCCTTTCGCGGCTTAAAGCGATTCAGCCCGTTTTATGACGATAAATCCGGACCCACCAACCTTAGACTATTGGGCCTAATTAATTTAGTGGGCCCAAATAACTTCTCTTACAACATGTTTCCTCATCACCAGTCACTGCTCATGATATATTGTTGAAAGATAAATTGGATTCGCGCCTCCTAATTCCTAGGACTCGTATGGAAAAAGAAGTAGTCCTTGTTGCAAAGCTGGCGTTGGCATGTTTACGCCCCAGTCCACAATGCCGACCAACAATGCGACAAGTTTCTGTGGCTCTACCAAAACAGAGGCAGCATCTGCCAAATTCATTCCACTTGATTTCATTAGGACAACTCTTTGATGTCAATCATTTGACATCTTGAGAATTCTCATTTTGATGTGTCCGTTGCTATGTGTTATCGTTCTCAGAGCTTTTTAATGTGGATTTTGATTGAATATTCAGTCATATTCATATTGCTGTCAGTGATGAAAAAATGATTTGATTTGTATCCCATTATAATTTATATTGATTTTTTTTACTAACCTAAGATATTGAGACTATTTTATTGGAGCTGTTTATGTATGTATATATATATATTAGAGTTTGTGTATATTTATATTTTAGAGTTTGTGTAAATTTGTTTGGTGTAAAATCTATTTATAACTTACTAAACAAAAATAGTTTAAATAAATTGAAAAAAAAAAAAAAAACTGATAATTTAGAAGTTGAGAGAGGGGTGTTTTGGATGATTATTCAGTATTCTAGGAATATGAACACGTGGTGCTCCATAAGATTTTGATTGGTAGAGAAGGGTAGGGATCCACAATTTATGTTGGGGATGGGGAACAACACGGGGCTAGATAATTGGTGATTGACTTGGAGTATGACCACGTGGTGTTCCGGGATTATTGAATAATTTCCCGGGGTGTTTTTCCTTATCGAGTTTTTAATTTACAATAAGTTTTTAGGAGGAGTTTGAAATCTGTTATAGCAGAAACAAAAAAGAAAAGAATTACACTAACCTTATTTTTATCTTATTTTTATTTTATCTGTGCTTCTTTACAAGATTAAGTAATAATATTTTATCTTATTTTTATTAGTCGTTTGTTAGTTGTATTAATAGAAAAATTATAAAATAATTATACTAAAATAAAAGTTAACATGCTTGGGATATAATAAAACGAAAGTTATATTTAAATAAATAGAAGAATTATTTGGGTTGCTTTGGTCCAAGTCTTCTCAATTGGCGTATTAGTAAGGGCTCGTGCTTTGTGGTATTATTTTAATGGCCGTGGCTTCTGTCCAGTCCGAGATCGGACTGGACCGTGCTGTTGGGCTCGTGGGGACTTACCATGGGTCCCGTTTTGATAATCTGAACCGTTCAATATGTAGAATTCATCAAGTACTATATGCCTATAAAAAATCACGTTGATCGGATATCTATAGCTATGTGAAAAAAACAGTTTTTTATCAACCGTTAATTTTTTCACCGTCCATTTTTTTTATACAAAACTGATTTGATCACATAGCTATCGATATCCAATCAACGTGATTTTTTATGGCCATGTAGTACTCGACGAGTTCTACACATTGAACGGTTCATATTTTCAAAACGGGACCCGTGGTGGGCCCCCACGGGCCCAACAGCACGGTCCAGTCCGATCCCGGACTGGACAGAAGCCGAACCCTATTTTAATAAATGTATTGTCGAATCTTTTTAACATAATTATATAATTAATTTGATGTAATTCATGATATTTATAAATTATCATCTAACTAATTTTAAAAAATAAAGAATAAAAACCAGTGTGTTGTCAATGATTTTCATACTATGGTGTTTGACATACAGCTAAAAAGTCACAATTTTTATTTTTACTTTTTTTTGTCTTTAGTATTTTTTTTTTTTTTGAAAAATTTTGTCAATTTTTTTTTATTTTTATTTTTCTAGTTTGTCTTGTGTAAATGAATCTAAAAAGTATTTTTTTTTTTTTAAGTAAAAAATAAGTTGAAAAAGCCAAACAATTTTTTGCTTTTTTTTTTCTAGAATTTTTTTTCTCGAAATTATTATTATTATTATTATTATTTACTTTTATCGGTCTATCTAGTCGAGTAGAACCAAAAAATGTGAAGTTTTTGAAATTAAAAAAAAAAGGGTTAAAAACCAAAACAAAAAAAACAAAGAAAAAAACAGTGAACTTCAAACACCCAATTCTTATGGTAAAGGAAAAGGAAAAGAAAAGAAATGAAAACAAATGTGATAAACTGAATAATCATTACTAAAAAAAACATTTTTTTTATACAATTACCCATAAAAAAAAATTAAAAAAACAAATCATTCCATTTATTCTACATTTTCTTTACTCAACAAATTTTAAATTTGTTGTGTAAGAACATAGTTTCAATTACACAATAAACAATAACAAGAAGAACAAGCACACACAAACACAAATATGCGTGGTTCAGCGAGATACCTACGTCTACGGTGGAGAAACGATCAAAATCCATTATACGCAATAAGAATTACAAGAACACTTTGCAGCTCTATGTTTCGATTACACTCACAAAACTGTACCCAAAATTAACAATATATACCACCAAAACTTCGGGTCGGGGGTGTTGCCCCCAGAACCCCACAAAGGGCCTAGGTTTAGCTCGTTCTGCCTCTGTAAAAAATCCCTTACAATACTTTGAGTGTACAATAAATACAAGACACCTCACAAATTCAACATAGCATATCAATGAGGGATGTTAATTCCATAGTTGAGAGAATCTCAATGGTGGATGACATTCTCGGAAGTTTTTTCCACATAATGGAAGAAAACATAAACAAAAAGCACTATGCAAGTCAAAAATATGTAATCAAGACATTTGACTTAACGATTATGTAATACGATAAATCTTTATAGTGTGAGATTACGGGTTCAGTTTTTACGAAGAGGAGTTTAATATTTAGGGTAAACTACCAATAGGTCCTATTTTGGAGACTTATTACCCAATAGGTCCTACTTTGGAGACTTAATACCCATTAAGTCCTATTTGATAAATTTATTAAGTGATAAAGATAAATTTATCAGTCTTTTTTTTTTATGAATAAATTTATAGTGATAAATTTATCAGTCTCTTTATTTTTATGAATAAATTTTTAGTGATAAATTTATCACTCTCTTATTTTTATAGTGTTAAATTTATTAGTTAGGACCTGTAGGTAAATAAGTCTAGTGAATAGGACTAATTGGTAAGTACCCCTAATATTTATTGTAGTAGTTTATTCTCCCCCATTATGGGGATTGTATGTAATTAATAGTGATTGTTGAGCTTGGTTATTGGTTGTTAGGCTTTGTTTACTTTCTACCTATTATATGTTATTGGTCTGTCTAATGATATAAATATTTTTCATATTTATAATTACTCCCAGGCTTGGCTCTAGGGGTAAGTTGGCAAAGCTGCTGCTTTGGGCTCCAGATTTGAGCTAAAAAAATGGAACCCATGTAGGATTAATTCTTATAATATTGAGGGGTTTTTTTTTTTTTTTTTTAACTTTTTTCAAAGACCTGGAAGGCCTCAATTATTTTGATTGTTAACTTATTAAAACTCACTTAACTCTAAGTCTTTAACACCAAACTCAAAAATAAAACCATTTTTATACATGGAGGATTTACATTACTTTGATTTTAACTTATCAAAACCCACTACGTCGCTTAATACCAAACCCAAAAAAAAGCATTATTTTTATTATTGAAGGGCTCTAAGTAACTGATTTCACTTTACCAAACTTCTCTCCAACCCAATTAACCTATAATGCTCCCAAATAATTGACATAAAGGTTGATCTAATTAATTCAATCAATCATATTAAACTTAACTCAAGTGATCAATCTCTATATTTGTATTCCATTCATGCAAGAGATTTACAAAAAGGTCAATATGTAATACATATTCAATCCCCTTAAATTGAATCCATAGCATGTGAGTCAGTTAAAATGAATGAAATAACAACAAAAGAAGGCCTTATAGGTTACAAGTTCCAAGACTTAGGCCTGGTTACACAAAAGATAGTTATCAAACCCACACAAGTAAAACCCTTGGCTTGTCAAAAGAACTAACAAAAGAAAGAGCTTCGTGCTCTCCAAAGACTTCCCACACCTTTAGTTAGATGGGATCACCCCATCATTTCCTCCACAAATCCACTAGGAGTGAGCACAAAACCCAGTAGAAATATCTTCACAAGTATATATGTTCAAGCAGTCGTATATACAGGAAACCAACACTATGCCATGCTCCAAAATCACAAGTTTTATTCCTTTGAAAATCATATGCAATGATTCTTTTAAAGACACTTCCGTATCTAAAAAATTTTCAAAATTTAAATACGAGATGATAAATACGACTCAAGTAATCCCTAATTGGTCTTTACAAGTAGGCATAACAAGCACTACGTACCAATCCCCCACTTTTCCGGCTCAAAGCTGGAAGGCATGTGGTACCTCCTCTCCACACGTGTTTTCTGTCTTTCACCCTAAACACTCCAGCCAACTTAAACAATACCATCTATAGCCCCTATCCAGACTTACCAAACGTATTTATTCCAAAAGATTTCAAGATTTTCAATTGTTTTCTCAAAACAATATATCAATTCCTAAGGCATAGCCATAATAAACAATATTGAAAGCTATGCAAAATGAATGAAATGAAATGCAATTATGAGGCTTCACTATAACATTCTACAATTCTCAACTTTTGTTCAATATGAAATACGATATTCAATACATTTCTCCATTTCTCAAGTCATAACCAAAGTCCATACCCATGTGACATATGACACCATTTCATATTTACAATCAATAGTCATTTTCAATTCATAGTCCAAGCATAGGCAACTCATGCTATTCAATAATTTTTCAAAACAACCCATCCATCTCATGGATATCTCAAGCAACATAACAATATGTGAAAGTTCATCATTTCTTTGAAGAAAATTCTAACAATTTCATAAGTCCTTCACAAAAATCCACCTTTTCCCAATTTTTTCGTAAAATCTAGGGTTTTATTCAAAGAGGCTTTTTTCTCCATTTTCAAAGACATTCCTCTTCTACATATTTCCAAATGTTCATAAGTTCACAAAACAATTTATTTTGAACCATATCATAAGAAAATCATTTCTTTCAACATTTCCAAAACCCAACACTTTAAATCTTAAACCCTGAATTTTGATAATCATCCCAAAACAAGCAAGACATGCTAAAATCATATCTATAACTCAAAGAAATTTCTTACCTCAAATTTTAGAAAGAAAATATGAGAAAAGCTTTAAAATCGATAGCGTCAAAATCCGATCTCCACTGTACATGGCGTAGCTCTTGACGAGCTCTCTAAGATTGATGAAGACATGAAGGTCAAAGCACCAGTAGATTTGGAGGGATCAAAGAATTTAATGAGGTTGGTGGGTGTTTTCTAGAGAGAGATGAGAGTAAAGAGAGAAAATTATATATATATATATAGAGAGAGAGAGAGAGAGAGAAATGAAAAATGAAGGAGAAAGTGTAATGGCTCAACTTTTAAGTGATTGGACACAATTCTCAGAACTGACTTTAGACAAACTGCTTGAGCTGTGAAACCTGTGCTCGAGCAATTAATTCAAATTGTCAGAATCTCTCTTCTCTGTAAACAGATCGCTCGAGTGGTGGAATCTTTGCTCGAACAGTGAAAGCACACACTCTCAATATTTTAGACTTCAGGACCAAGAACTGAAAGAATGACATGACCGCTCGAGCAATCCCAACTCAGAAGTGAGACGAAAACAACCTTAAAACATTCCCACCATTCCCAGATTCACTCCTACACCCAAAGTTGCATATTGACACCCCGGAACATGCTAGAATGTATATGAACGAATAGGTAACAACATCAGACTTGAAGAGCTCAATGGTAACAAGGAAAATTAAAAGGGATTGAAATTTCAAATTAATATACTCAACTTGCTTTAAAAGGACTCGAGACATCACAAATTAACCATTTTGATAGTAAACTTCTTTGGTCTTAATATTCTCTCTAGATGACTTTAGATTTTGTATCATTTCAAGTTCTACTTCAATTGTTTGTTAATTTACTTAAAAATTGAAATCTCTATAATTGAATTAACAGTTGCTTATTTAATTATGGAATGAATTATTTATTTAATCATATTTCCTAGAAAGTATAGAAGAATTAATTGAATCTCAACCAAGAGCTCTTGGTTCCATTTTATAGCTAGAAATGCAAGAACAATAATAGTTAAGTAGTTATGTGTTCAATTTTTTTATTTTTTTATTTTTTGAATTTATGTTAGTACTCTAGATTTTTGTGTATTATTTTATTTTATTTTTTGTGTAAATGATTCAATTATAAAACAATAATATTATATTTTATCTTTTTGAATTTTTTAATAACTATTTTAAATTAATTTTATTTTTTAAGTGATATATAAAAATGCACGGCCTCAAATTAAAGTTTTTCCTTGAATCCCTGAATGTTCAAGACCGGTCTTGATTACTCCCCTATCAATTAACAAAAACAACTGTAAAATCATGAGTAAAATGCTGATAAGATAAAACCCAATCGAAAATAAAGTATGCAAGTTGTTCCATAAGAACTCATTCAAAGAATCTGATGTGTGAGGTGAAATTTTATTGCTCAGTTTGATGGGTGATGTGAAATCTTATTTTTCACTTGATCAAACTGAGCATATACTTCATAGGTGGAGAAGTTATTTGGTGGTTTTGGAGTACGGTCATGTGGTGTTTTAGATGTGTTGTGATTGGTGGAAATGACGGAGTTCACGATTTTGTGTTAGGTGCAGAGGCCATGATAGTTTGTAATAGGTTAGAGGTATGACTACGGGATACTCTTAGACTAAGAAATCATTTTTCTCATAGGTGATAATTCAAACCAAATGACCGCATTCAATGAATCTGATGTGTGAGGTGAAATCTTATTCCTCAATTTGATGTGTGATGTAAAATCTTATTGTTGAGTTGATCAAACCGAGCCTGTCATAGGCAAGGATTTAAACCATAAGAATTCATTCAAAGAATCTGATGTGATGTTAAATCTCAGGTAAAATACAAATAAATCTCCTCACATTTGTTTAAAATGTGAATTTTTTTTTTTTTTTGTAATTTTAAAAATTATAAATATATTTTTGTCAGAATTTTTTATTTAAAAAACTTAATAAAAAAATAAAATTTATAGTTACTCTCTTATATAACAATAAAATTATCTGAATTGTTAATTGAAATATATTTATGATATTATTAAAAAATGTTAATTAAGTTGATGATTTATTAAAAAAATAGATAATTTGTTATGCGATTAAAAACTTCAAAGGATGGGATGTAATTTTTAGAACCACAGGGAGTAATCCGTATTTTAGGAAAGTCTCAGGGGGAGGTGTATTTATAATTTATTAAAAAAATTTAAAAATCATGCAGAAAAGTCAAAGAATACTTCTGATTCTCTTTATTTTTTTGGATATATTTTTTGTTTATAAAAAGTCAAAAAATCATTCACAGACACTTCAATTTTTTTCACCTTAAATTTTTCGACAAAAAACAAAATAATCACTTTTTTAAACCAACCTTGTACACATTTTCAGTAATTATATCAATAACTATAATTTGGCCTTTCCACATTGTTCTTAAGAAAAATTTGAAAATTATATTGTAAAATATATGAATAAAGTTTGATGAACTTCATTTAAAATATAATAGGTCCCATTCAATTCCATTTTGTTGATTAAAAAAAAATTTCCATTCAAAATGAAAAGCTTTGCTAATAAACAGATTTGAGGTGACCGAAGCATCCCCAAAGTCAAGTCTGTAAAGACCCAAAAAACAAAAATAAAAAGTCAAGTCTATGTGCAATATTTTAGTATGGATTTTTGTTGCCCAAAAATATTATGGATAATGAAAATGTATTTTAAATTTTGTTTCAAAAGTGAATGTATAACATAAATTTAAATTAGTGAGATGTACCTTACACTCACAAAAATTATAAACCATTAATTTATTTTTTAAGACAAATTTTCAAATAATATTTTCAAATTTGTAGTATTACAGTGTGTTGCCATCTATTCACGTCAACTTGGAAAGTAATTTAAAGTTATCAGATTAATTTTTAGAAATAATTTGTGTTGAAATGAAACACTACAAAAAATTAAGGCTTTAGACAACAAAATTTAGAGACAAAATTATTTTTTAGGAACCAAATAATTTTATTGCGAAAATGTCGTCATTATATTTTTAGCAACAAAAATTGGACATTAGTGATGAATTATTATCCTTTTGGGACCAAATTTTGTCTTTAAAAAAAAAAAAACCATTTTGAGACTAAATAATTGTCCCTAAAAGTCTATTTATTAGTGATATTTTCAAAATTTTGTTACTAAAAGCCTTATTTTTGACTTTTGAGGATGACCTTTTAGCCACTATCCTCATGACGATGAAAATTGCTCCCTAAATGTCTTTTGCAACAAAATTTTCACTTTTAAAGACCAAAATTTTTGGTCTTTAAAACTCTTATATGTTGTAGTGAAATACTCTACATCTTAGGATTCTTAGAGAGATTTCATTTATTTATTTATTTATTTTGGCGCCATATAGCAAATCTTCAT
Source organism: Camellia granthamiana (assembly GCA_036172215.1). Classification (NCBI taxonomy): domain Eukaryota; kingdom Viridiplantae; phylum Streptophyta; class Magnoliopsida; order Ericales; family Theaceae; genus Camellia; species Camellia granthamiana. Next base: position 120,629,545 of record CM069905.1, read on the forward strand.
TGTTGTAGCCTAAAAATAAATTGGCGCAAGGTTAATACTTAAAAAAAGGAAGAAAATAAAAAATATGGAGCCATTCAGTTTTCATATATATATATATGTAGGAAAATATTTTACAAACAAAATTTTATACATAAAAATTATATAAATTTACATATAATGATGTGACAATGATATTTTTTTATAAGGAAAATGCTATCCATACATAAAAGTCATACAAAGATTATCACAAGAATGATGTGGCAATACCATTTTAGTAAATAAATGTCATCTATGTGAGTGTTTTGATTTAAAGTGAATGACTTACATTAAGCCACATCTTTATGTATAGAAAGAGGGCTGCTATTTGTCCATAACTTTTTACTTTGGCCCTTCTACTGCTTTGAACCCCCACCCAGCAAAATGAAATCCCTCTATTTTTCTTTGAACCTCCTCCTTAATATCAACTATACCCTTAACTCCAAACCCAAACCCAAACCCTAACCCCAGCCTCACCTCCATCTCCACCTCTACTCCTCTCCGACCGGTAGCCTCCTCCAGCAACCACCCTCCTACCATCTCTCATCACCGCAACCCCCTTCCACTTCTCTCTCTAATATGGGCTCTCTCTCTCTCTTTATTTTCTTGCATTTCAATCAAGTATGAGAGAGAAACAGAGTAAGAGGAAAGACCTATCAACAATGGCTACCTTTAAAACCACTATCATAGGCTATATAGCGAGCGATTTCATGGTCATATGTCTTGCCCTCCTTCTTCTCCTTTTTCTTCTCTATCTTCTTTTGAAAATCCTAGGTTTTCATCTCTTTCTCTCTCGCAATGGATGAGGAGGTCATGATGGTGGAGTGGGTTTGGCAACACAGTGCTGAATGAATTCTAAATGTTCGACAACACAGTGCTGAATGAATCCTTTTGGTTCGGTAACATAGTGCTGAATGGGTCAACGTCACAATCACGATCTCTACCCTTGCTACTGTTGCGATCGCAACACATGTAATGGAGATCGATTTCTCTCTCTCTCTCTCTCTCTCTCTCTCTCTCTCTCTCTCCCTTCTTTAATTCAGATTTGCAGTAGGGGCTAGGGATGCTTGTCGGTGGAGGTGGTGGCTGATTGCGACAGAGGGAGTGGTGGTTACGACGGTGAGGGGTGGTCGGAGATGGTGATATTATCGTAGGTGATTGGGGTTAGGGTTAGGATCAGGGTTTGGAAAATTAGGGTTAGAAGATTAGGAATGAGGGTAAAAGTATAATTTAGGTTGGAAAAAATTGGAATTAAAAAATAAATAAATAAAGAAGGTGGGGTTGTAAGAAGAAAGATAGGGATTAATAGCAATGCTCATATAGAAATTATGTATGAATTTTTTGTTTGTATATCTATTGGAACCATAAATCTACAATTTTATTATTATTTATCATTTATATAATTGCTAGACATGTGACACCCTTCTACTCATTTGGAGGTTATGAGAAATTATGAAGTATTAAACACACATGAAAAGATGATGGAGGACCAAATAGAGAACATGGAGCATGAAGTAGAGGTTAAAGGAAATTATGGAAGCTCATGGAGTATGAAATGGAGGAGATAGAAGAATAGGATAGTTACTAAGTAATTTTTTCTACAAGTCTTTGCTTATAAATAGCCATTCATGGCTACATTGTAATGATCTAACTAAAATCAAAGACAATTGATTTCTATTCTTCTTGTCATTTATATTTCTTGAACTTTATTTTATACACATTCTTTACAAAGCACAAGAGTAGAGGTAATTAATTGTTACTTTGATTGCTCTTTCAATCATCTTTCTCCGTCTCCCTCATTCTTTTATTAATTTTTATTTTCTTTATACTTGGCAATTTTGAAATCATTGCTGGCACGCTCACATTTATGATATTTTTCTTTGTAGGAAAAATAAGCCAACAATTTTTTGGCATGCTTGGTGGGATATCAAGTATGAGGAATGAAAAATGAATTGGATTCATTCATTTCAAATAGCCTAGATAAAATAATCTAGCGTAAACAAAAAATTTTGGATCTTCAAGAAGAGATTCATGTTCTTGATGAAATAAACTTTCATCCATTATAATATTATTTGATGGAAGAAAACAAGACACCGTTTAATTAGAGAAATTCATTAACTTGATATGAAAATTCACCAATGGAATGATGAGTTGTCAACTCTCACTACCAAGTCTTTAACTGAGGCTTTAATGGTTGGAATTGGTGAATTTTTTCAAAATTTTTCCATGGTTGAATATAGCAAAAGCAAAGAGTTGATTTCATCAATGGCTCGGGGGGTCGAAAAACCCGTTTTTAAAGAGCCAACTTATAAAAATAACATGGACAAAAAGTATGTTGCTGAGCCAAATATGGTTAAAAATGATGTTCCATACAGGGCTCAGGGGGTTGAAAAACTCATTCTTAGATAGTCAAACCATGGAAACAACATGCCTATGGAGGATTTTCATAAGCCATTAATGGTTAAAATAGAAAAACAACCCATTAGGCCAAGAAATGATGAAACTCACATGCTTACGGAAGATTTTCATAAGCCATTAATGGCAAAAATAGAAAAACAGTCCATTAGGCCAATAAATGATGAAATTCAAGTGGCTGAAGAATAAATTCTTAAGCCAAACCTAGCTAGGAATGATGAGCAACCCAACATTCATTAGTCCAAATTTTCAAAGCCCCTTTTCTATAATGACTTTCGTTGTTCAAAACTTACTTTGGATTTGTGGATCGGACCAAATATAATTTTGATGATGTGGCTAATAAAATTAACAAATTGTTCTTATGAGTTCGAAGCACTAAGAACAGAAGGTGACCATTTAAAATGCATTAACTTGGCCAGGAAAATCCTATGCATTTAAATCAGTGGTTAAGAATGGCTTATCTTTTCAAATTGATGGCCAATCGTGTTCTTTCTTTCTTTTTTTTTTTCTTTTTTTTGTTTAAGGTGCAAAATAATGACAGTATGTGTGTTTCGGTTGTAGTCGAACAATGGCTCTTGCATTCAACCGATAAAATTGTGAACATTTGGTGACTTATATGTACACAATCAAAGCATCGTAGATACATTCAAAGCATCAAGAGTTGTTTCGAAGGTTGATTACTTCACCTTCAAAGCTTTATAAAACTTCAAATCATATCATGAAGTAAGATTACTTTTGAATATAAATATATATATATATATATATGTACATGCATATATACACAATTGGTTGTTTAAAATTGCCTAATTTTGGTTTGTCTCTTTGAAATTTAGAAGCATATTATAAGATGAGAGAATGTTCTAGTGTGTGGGGGCTATTTATTACATGATCATTATATTAATAAAAATGGCCGAATATGTGGTTCAAACCACTTTGTTGGTGTTATAATGGTATTTTAAGCAAGTTTGTTGCCCATACCAAGCAAAAGGATTTTTTGTAAAATTCACAAAGTCAATTTGTTTGGTATTTTATATTTGAAGATGAGAAACCAATTTTTTGGTTTGATCTTTAAGTATTCACCCAATTATTGGTTTGAGTATATTACCTTCGAAGATTTACATAAAAAAAAAAAAAAAAAAAAAAAAAAAAAAAAAAAAACACCAATCATTGGTTTAGTAAAAAAAATGCCTTCGAAGACTAAGTCACATGCCATATGTATTGGCATACTTCATTACCATACCATTATATATTTCAAAGTAATTTACTAATCAATGTCAATATTAATGATTTTTTGTATTGAAGCCCAATCTTTTGGTGATTTTAGTCTTCTTATATGGCCTTAAAACAACTTTGAAGCTTCATAGGCCTATGAAGCATGCAAGAGTGCCTTTGAAGCATAATTTTGGCTTGATATTGACTTCTTCAAAGCATGATTTTCATATGTTATTGACACCTCTGAACATGATAGTGGTCCATTACTAATAGTGGCCACCCAAAAATTTAATTTTTACATGCAGAATTGTTTGTAATTTATACTTCCAAGGTCAGATGTCTATATTCATGGACATATGTTTATGTCAAATAGATTGGCCAAGTGTTCCTAACTTGGCCTATAATGAATTTGTGAGTGTATGATGTTATTTGGAATTGCATGCAAACATAAAGTTCCATGACGTATGATGCATTGCATCCATGAAGAACATGTGTTAGCTTTGAAAACCCACATTCGAAACTCTAAAGGTCTCCCTTGAAGCTTTTGTTAAAGCGTGTGGTGACATTTTCGAAGCAAAGTCTGTTCGTCTAGCATCACTCTTGACCTTCGAAGGGAGGTTTTGGTCCCTCGAAACTTTGTTGTATGTATCTTTGAAAGATGACGTTCGTCCTATATTAATGTCTCCAACCTTCAAGGGGTGATTTTGATCCTTCGAAGCTTTGCCGCAAGACCTTCAAATGATGAATTTCATCATTTATAAACACTTTGACCATAAGGGTGATTTTTGGTCCTCTATACCACCTTCGAAGCTTGTTACTAGTCCATAATTGCTAGCATGTGTAACATCTTGTTAAGGTTAATCATGTTTGGATTGGCTTTGCCTTGAAAATATGAGGTTCTGAATGATTCTAAGTGCAAGCAACATCAATCTACTTCAAAAGGTTCTAAGTTTTCAAAGTGTTTGAAGTATGAGTAAAACAAAATTGTTTAATTTCTTTCAAAGGATTGATGCCAATTCGAAGCACATATATAATATCCCTTCAATGCATATATATATATTGTGATAACCCCACCATGTAATACACTTATATTTATTTAATTTTGAATGCTAATTATGTGTTTGGTGTGTAATTTGTATATATCTGTTCATTTGGTGAATTATGTGTTATGATTTCTATTTTGAATTTGAAATTGAAAGTCTTAATGACTTCAAAAACCGAAATTGATGAGTCTAATTAGGTTATCATAATTTTTAGAACCTTTTGAGAAATTTGATTAAGTTTAGTAAAATTAAGTTTTGATTAATCAAGCTTAAGTCCTAATTAACTAGCTTAATCCTGAATTAGCAACCTAAACTAATCACATTTATATATATGTTAAGAAGAGGAGAGTTAGTCATTTTTGAGCTCAAAAATTCTGCTGGAAGAATTCTAGAGTGAGAGAGTATTCAAGTTTTAGAGAGAGAGAACTTGAGAGCTTGGAGAAATTTCTAGGAGATTGGAGAATTGAGAAGAGGAACTCAAGATTTTGGTAGAACAAGCTAAATTCAAGACTCTAGGTAAGAATTTGATCTTTAATTCATGTAATCAAGTTAGCTAGCTAATGAATTCATGGAGGATTTGTGGTTAATACAAGTAATTTGGAAGAAATGAGTTTAAGGATGAGTTAAATTGAAGTTAGGCATACATGCAAACATAATTTTGGGAAGTTTCATCATTTTGAACATGAATCATGTTATCTATGTTGAATTTAGAAGTTGTATCATAGATGCATCCATGATTCATAGAGTTTCAAAGTTCACTTTCATGTTTTGAGAATTATGGAAGAAGAATTTGAAAATGATTTCAACATGCATGAAGATTTGAGTTTCATTTTGAAGAATTCTTGAAGTTTTGAGCTAAGGGTTTGAAATTGACTATGCATTCATGTGTTTCAAAGTATTTCTAAGTGTTTGGACAAGCCATGCAAGAGCTTTTGCTTTGGAATTGAGTTTGGAGCATTTTTCTTCATGTTTTGAAAACCCAGAATTCAGCCTAATCGCTCGAGTGCACAACGAGGGCTTCCAGTATTTTTACAGAACATTGCACATCGCTCGAGTGACCAATAGTCCGCTCAAGCGACCTTAATTTTCTTTGCACATTGGCTCGAGCGATCGTCGATCCTACATTTCAACCATCCAGTACTTTTGCAGACCATGTGGTCCGCTCAAGCAACCAATTTTGCACTCAAGCGAACTACCCTATTTCAACTTATTTTGAAAAGTTGTATTCTATCCATATTTGTGTTCTCATTTCTTTCTGAGCATTCTTAGGCATGAGTTAAACCTCACAAATGACTTAGTAAGTTAGAATTGAATTTTTTTTATGTACTGGTTGGATTACATTCCTTCCGACCTTACAAATACAAACATATTCAAAATCCTTACTACAATTAATAATATCACTAACTATAGACATAATTTGCCAATCTTGGACTTCTCTTTTGTTTTGTAGCAGCTTGACCAAGACTTGACAATTTGTTTGAATAGTTAAAACTTTTATCCCATTTTCCTTCACCCATTTTAGAGGTTCCAAACATGCCTTTGCCTCGGCCGCCAATGGACTAGGAAGTGGGTTCACAATTAGAGCATTTTGATATAGATTTTGACCCCCATTGTCCAAGCATACCCAAGTAATGCCTGCACCTATGTTAGATGCTTTCCATGCTCCATCTATTATGATCACCCAAGGAGAGAAACCAATAGACTGCTCCCTTACTTGTGCTTGTTACAAAACACAGAGGTTAGCTTGATGATTCCCAGGACCTGCATTATCATCAATATGAATAGAATGATCATGATGTGCAACATTTATAGCCAAAGCTAAAAGGTCTTTCACAGCTTCAATTGTGCCTTCAATACTCTTAGGACTATGATTGAATGTAAAACTATTCCGTTGTAGCCATATAGCCCAAAGAAAGCAATGGATTGAATAATGACTATGTCATCCTTCAGTTGCTCAACCCATGTTTTGAACCACCAAAAAAAGGATACACGTGCCTTACTGCTAAAATCCAGCCCCAACGTTGATCCCTGCCATACCTTTTGCGAAAATGAACAGTAAAAAAACACATGTTCTAATGTTTCATCCTTTGTTTTACATTGGGAACATTCCATTTCATCTAACATTTCTCACCTTTTTAACTCCCATTTGACTGAAAGAATTCTATGCAGGCACTTCCATATAAATAAAGCCTATTTTGGAGGTAACCTTAGCTTCCATAACTTTTTCCATACTATTTTATTTGGATCTGGATGACCATAAGACGGATAATAACGAAGCAAGGCTTGTTTGTAACTTGATTTAATTGAATATTCCCCACTCTAAATAAGGCGCCAAACCAATTTGTCTTCACGAGGAAAACTCAGAATATGAATTGCTAGAATTTGCTAACACTCTGTAGGAAAAAAAAGTCTCACCAGACTTTCTCTCCAACATCTATGTTCATAGTCAATAAAATGTTCTACCTGCATAGATGGCAACATCCGAGTTAGATCTCTCCCTTTGGTTGGGTTTGATGATATCATGGGAATCCATTGATCCTCACAAGGAAAAATAAGTTTACCATTACCTACTACCCATTGTACCCCCATGTTTAAAAGCTCCCTCTCCACAAAATGTAACGCCAACCCCATGAAGAATTTGCAGTTTTTGGAACATGCAAAAGGGATTGACTACAATATTTTCCTAACAAAACTTTAGATACCAACAAATCAGGATTAGAAAGTAATCTCCATGCTTGCTTTGCTAATAAGGCTTGATTAAAACATCTAAGATCTCTAAACCCCAAACCACCCTATTCCTTTTGCAAGCAAACAGAGGACCACTTCTTTTAACATGTACCCCTTTCACAATTAGACTTCCATAAAAAATTCCAAACCAAACATGTCAGCTTTGCTAAAAAATATGAAGGCATTTGAAACACAAACATTAAATAAACCGGAATAGAATGCAACACATGTCTGACTAACACCCCCTTTCAGCAAAATTCAAGAATTCACATGTCCAACCCTGTAACTTATGCTGAACTTTGTCAATTATAGCTTGGAAAATCTCACCTTTCGATCTACTCCTGAAACCCAGATTAGCCCCAAGATACACCCCTGGCTTATCCACCACTTTCACACCCAATAGTGACTCAATCCACTATTTATCATTCAAGGGCAAATTCGAACTAGGATAAAATTTAGATATTTGAAAATTAATACGCAAACCCGACTGGTTGAAAAAAGCACTCAAAAACCACTATAAACACAACACTTCCGACATTTCATACTTTTGAAAATTGAAACAATCATCAACAAATAACATGTGTGAAATAAAGGCAAATACCTGCCTAAACCAATACCCTGACAAATGCATTGATTCAACAAATGTTCAAAGCCATCTGATATAGCTTTCATTACAACCAATGAGAGATAAGGCGATAAAGGATCCACCCTACCTAAGGCCAGCTCTTGGTTCAAAAAAAATTGATTGAGTCCCATTAAACAAAACCGAAAAAGTGATCGTCGAAATACATTGTGAGATCATCTAAACCCACTTCCTAGGGAAACCCATTTTTTCCATCATAGCTAGCAAAAATTTCCAATTAACCCTATCATATGCTTTATTCGTATCCAATTTCAACCCAAAAACTAAACTTCGCCCAACCTTCTTTTTCTTAATATATTCAACAAGCTCATGTGCCAACAAAATATTATTTGAAATTGATCGCCCCTTTAAAAACACACTTTGATTGAAAGAAATCAAGTCTAGTAAAATATCTCTTAACATATTAGCTAAAACTTTAGTGCCAATTTTGTACAGAACATTGCAAAGACTAATAGGTCGATAATCATTCACCGTCAACGGACTTTTCTTCTTAGCGACTAAGCATATGAAAGTTTTATTAATGTGCTTAAGAAAATACCTTGAATTAAGAAAACTAAGGACAAACTCAGTAACCGACGTGCCCACCTCTACCCAATATTTTTGATAAAAACCCGTAATAAACCCATCCGGTCGAGGTGCCTTAAATTTGCCCATTTGAAAAACAACCTTTTTAATTTCCTCCATAGTAAATGGTTGTTCCAACAATTCAACATGTGAGGAACTAATCTTACACTTGACAACACTTAAAATATTAAAATGAGTAGGACATGAATTTGTATCTGAAAATCCAGCTGCCCTAGCCGACGATCTTGAAAAAAGTAGCTTGAAATGGTTCACAAAAGCTTTCTAAATGTCCAGTGGTTCAGAAATTAAATTACCCGTCTCGTCCTGAACAAAAGAAATATGATTTCAAATTCTCCTCCACGAAGCCATATGATGAAAAAATTTGTTATTTCGATCACCTAGATTCATCCAGAGTTGTTTAGACTGCTGTGTAGGTTGATCCACAGAGACATGACAACAATCTAATCACTGTGAGTAATATCTTAGTAAGGATACTTTTGTATAATCTACTTTCTAAATGTTCTATTGTTCTAAGTTTTTCTAAACTTATGATTTTGTGAATATGAATGAGCTTCCCATTTGTCTGATCAACATGATATCTATAAATTGAATTATGATGAGTACAAATGTGTATGATGGACCTAAGGTTGTTCTATATATCTGATGAAAGACCTAAGGTCGTTCTGCATATTTGAAAAATCTGTGATATCTGTTACGTGTTTGACCAAATGGTCATTATATTAATCTGATACAACTGTAATCAATTAGACCCAAGGTTGTTCTATCAAGTTAAGATCTGTTATGTTCAGTACATCTGTTATATGTTGGACCAGAAGTCACTTTGTCATGTATTGAACCAGAGGTTGTTCCGCTATGTAAAGAATTTGATACGAAAATGATTATGATTAAGCATTGAAACTCATTCATGAAACCTTTTACTTTGATGTTATTCACTAGGCTCTAGCTCGCTCTTATATATATGTATGTAGGTGAGCAGCGGGATGCCCAACCTTAGAGATGTTTGAAGATTACCCAAGTTTTGTGATGTCAGCCATGGAGTGGCTCTCGGATGAGGCTTTTGTCTCTTTGTTTTTGTTGGTCATGTTTGACCAAGTTTTGCTTACAAAAGTTTTAAGTTTTGCAAGTTGATGAATTGCACTCTTATGTGTAAGTCTTTGAATATGTAATCAAGAATGAATGTACGTTTGTACAAATATATGTTTAATGTGGGTTATTAACTTATAAGTATTTCTTATATGTCATATATGCAAAACTCGTTGGATAAATTATATCATTATCTGCTTTTGCTTTTGACCTCGTATACTTAATCATGTTTTGAAATTCTGTCTGAGATCGTAGGTAATCTCATGATTACTAGCTGGTTATGATCCAAACCTCGATTGACGGGTCCGGATTGTGACATATATAATTAGAGACATCTAGTCATAATTTCATGCGCATTTGAAGCATTTTATAGGTGCTATTATATCATTCAAAGCACTTTGTTGATATTTGTTAGGTTTTTATTCTTGGCAATCCCATTTGACAAAACTCCTTTTAGTTGTACTTTTATTCGCCCTTTTATTTTAGTGAGGCTATGAGTACTTAGATGCGAATCCAAGCCGAATTGCGCCTTGTAGAGAAGTTTCAGAAGATAATTCTTTCATGTTTGCCACTTCGCTGATTATGTCGAGGATCGAGCGGCCGTTTGTGCGCTCGAGCGGAGAATCTTTGGTTCTAGAAGTTTGATCACTTGCAAAAGTACTAGGAGTTGCATTTTTCCACTCGAGCGGAATTTTTTGCGCTCGAGCGGTCATTCCTGTGCTCGAGCGGAGATTACGGAACAGATTGCTATAAATACGTGTTTCAGTCAGATTTTAGGGTTACGGCTTCCAGATATTCTTTGAGGGTTCTAGGGTTTTTTTCTGGGGCTATTTTGCTAGTTTTCTTTGATGTTTGAATGAGTATTCAACTCATGGTTTAAGAAGTATACATCAAAGGATTGTTTGTTTATTCAATACAAAAGAGAGAGTTGTTCTTCGGTGGATTCTGAGGAATTTGAGCCTGAAGCTTTGGTGGATTCTGGAGTGGCTCATTGTCGCGATTCGACATCGGCGTTGTGGATTCAATGTTGGGCAAGACAATTCCGAGGTGAAGACCGTGGTGGAAGAAGCATATAGGGGTCAGTTCAATTCGAGCGTGGATTCGCTAGGTAATTGAGAGTACACTTGTGTAATTCTTTTTGTCCTCTTAGTGGATTGTTTTGTGGCTTTGGCCCGTGGTTTTTTTATCACAATTGGAGGTGCTCCAATTGTGGTTTTTCCACGTTAAAATCGTTTTGTTGATTTGTCTTGATTGTTTGATTGAGATTGTTATTTACTGCTTAAAATTGATACATAATCGCAAATCAATATATGGGGGATTTCTAGATTTTTCAATGTTATTCAAAGCACTTTGTTGCTTAGATTAGTCATGTACTTCATTCGGCCCTTCAAAAATTCAAGTAAACATCATTTTTAAGGGCTTGTAGACACCCCATTTTTGACTGACCTTAAGACTCAGACGTCATCGATTGAGCGCTCGATGATCGCACATGTTTGTGTTCGTTTCGAGTTTCCAGAGTTTTCGGCTGAGTGCCTTGCCTCCGGGCCTCTGAACTCTTTGTGTTTTGGCTTGGTTTGTAGACTATGCCTTGTTGATCTTTCCTGGAGGGAGAGAGAAGTCCGTAGACCACTTTTTGTGGTCATAGACCACTTTTCCCTCTTGTAGACTAGTTTCTGATTTTCGGAGCCTTCGGCCGAGCGCGTTGTCTCGGGACCCCTTAACGTTCTCCTCTTGGCTTGGTTTTTGAACCATGCCTTGTTGCCTCTGCCTAGAGGGAAACAGAGGTCTGTAGACCACTTTTTGTGGCCGTGGACCACCTTTCCCTTGTAGACCGCTTTTTGTGCCCGTAGACTAGTTTTCGGGACTTCCGGCTGCGCGCCTTGTCCTGCGGACTTTTGTCTTTCATCATTTTTGGTTTGTTTTTGGCACAAACCTTGTTTTCCTTGCTTGGAGGGTGGAACAAGGGGTGTAGGCTAGTTTCTCTCCCTGAAACCACTTTTCTTCCCTACCAGTCAGTTTTCTGGTCGGCCAACTGGTCTTGGTGGTCTTTGGACCACCAAAAGTGGTCAGCAACCATGCCACCACTTTGCTTTCTTTGTGCAGACCACTCCTCCCCTTTGCCGACCACTTGGTCTCCTTGCAGACCACTTTCTTTGGTCGGCCGACCACTTCAACTGGTCGGCAGCTTTCCTGCACTTCTGCAGATATTTTCCATGCCAGCTGTGCCAGCTGTTGGGCACAGAAAGCATCCTCTAGTGTATGGAGGGATTGATTCAAGCTTCAAGCTTGCTCAACAAGCTTGATGCATGTTTTTCTATAAAAGGGAACCTCCTCCCTCTTGTCTCAGGTTCAGAAAAATTGGCTGAGAGCTATACATACATATCTATCTCTATATTGCTCCTTTTCTCTTTATTTGTCTTGTTTTGTGCTTGAAAGTGCCTTTACTTCACACTTTTGCACACAAACACATAGTGAAACACCATCATTCTTGGGCTGAGGTTCTTGGAGGTTTGTTTGAAGCTCAAGGCTTGGTTTTTTCCTCAGAAGTTGCTGTCTTGCTTTGATTCTTCAAGGGTGAGTCTATAATCCTTTTAAAGCCTTGTTGTAGTTGCTTACTAGGTCACCTTTGCATGCTTATTTAGGCCTAACTTTAAACTACAAAAAGTTCTAATTTTAAGTGCTTAACATGTTTGTTTGAGGCCTCTTTGGTGTTGGGGTGGTCTACTTCCTTGCATGCCTTATTTGCTAGGCTTTTGAGCCATTACTTTGAGCCTTTGTGATCACCTTTATTTGGCCTCTTCACCACTAAATTCCAGAGGAATTTCAGTGGTGGAAACTTGTTTTTGAGGTCTCAAATAGGAGGGGGTTGTCCCCCATTGTTTTCTCTTGTTTGTTTATGTTGATGGCTCATCAAAGGAGCATGTAGCTCTATCTTCTTGAAGCTTTGTTTGAGCATTTTTTTGTGACCTTTTAGACCTGCCATGACTTTGTTTTTGGTTGTCTTGGTCACCCCTTTCATGCTTCTTGTATGTGTAGTGTAATCCTATTTGAAGCTTTTCAAAGTAGCATGCCTTTCTAGCTTGTTTTGGCTCCATCTTAGCATGTTTTAGGGATTATTCCAGCATGGCATAACTTTGTTTTAGGTTGGTTTGGTTACCTCTTGCATGCTCCTTGCACTTGTAGTGCAATTCCACTCAATGGCCTAACATGCATCATGCTTTGGGCCATCATTCTAGCATTTTTTTGGCTCAACTCCAGCAAGCTTTTACTCATGTTTTGCCATGCTTAAGCTTTGTTTTATGCTGTTTTGGTCATGCATGCCTTGCTTTGTATAGCCATAGTGCATTCTTGCTTACTAGCTTTGCGTTTCCAAGTCACTAGCATGCATTGCTTGGACTATTTGCATGCCTTAGCATCATTTGATACATGATTTCAGAGCATGTTTCATTGTCATGCACTCACATCTTTCACTCTTTCAAAGCTTTGGAGGGTTGGTGCTTTATGCCTTAAGTATGAGCCAATATGCATGCCATCTTACCTAGCTTTTTGGGCCACCATTTCAGTGTGTATTTGGTCCTATTTTGCCATGATACAACTCTAATTTTTGTTGGTGAAGTCATCTCATGCTTGGTTTTGGTAGGTGTAGTGTAATCCTCCTTATTGGCCTTGCATCCTCCATGCTTCATGCTCTTCATGCTATATTGTTTTGGCTATACTCCATGCATGTTTTAGCCTTGATTTGACATGCTCTAGGACTGTTTTGAGTTGTCTTGGCCATGTGGTTCATGTATTGTATAGCTGTAGTGCAATTGGCCTTGCTAGCCTTGAATTTTGAGCACCATAGTATGACATACTTGAGCTGCTTACTTGCCATGACATCATTTCACATGATATTTCAGTGCATACAGTGTATCTACACTCTCACATTTGTCACTTCTCCATCATGTTTGAGAGTTATGCTCTTATGCCTAGTTGATGAGCCATCACATGAGCATGTGTTCTTGGCCCTTTTGTGCTTAAGCTTTGATGTGTTGGCCACTGTTTTGGCATGATTTAGGTCTGTCCATATTCGATTTAAGTCCATTGAGCATTGTTTTGCATGCCCCTTGTGAGGTGCCCTTTACTAGCTTTGATGCCTCAGCTTCTAAGCTTGCCATGCATGCATTGTTTGCATGATAGAATTTTGTGCATGCCATCCTAGCATTGGTAGAATAGCATGTTGTTTGCATGTTGTTGCATTGCATTGTATTTGCATGTGTTTGCATATTGCATGCATTGCATTGTGTTTGCATGCCCTTAGCATTGATAAGTTGATCATGTTGCATTGCATTGTGTTTGGATAGGGTGTTAATCCAAACACGAGGAACGAGGGACGTTTCATACTTGAAGTGATGAAATGTGCCTCATTTCTCGGTCGTCGACCCTCTTGATCATGCATGATAGAGGTTAAGGCCATTATGTGTTATTTGTGCATTTATTAACATTAAATCGTGCAATCTTGGCTTCTCGGCCATCGTGCATTGCGATGCTCGGTTAGTGGCCCGAGAGTCAAGAACCGCACTCCCTTGAGCTTAAGAAATGATAGGGAGGGTGGTTGTTCATACATACCTTGCAAATACACTGTTGTACCCCTTCTTGTTCTCTGTTGCAGCAAACTGAAGTGTGGCAGAATTTTCTGGTCGGCAGACCAGAAAAAGTAGCTGGCCGACCACTTTTTCTGGTCTGCAGCATACTTAAGCGGTTTACAGGTGGTCTACAACACCAATAAGTGGTCGGCAGCCCTCCTAGAGGTCTCCATGTTGGAGTAGAAGCTATCTGGAAGCTTGTGCAGTGTTCTGAAATCAAATGCAAACAGAGGCAAGTTGGGGCATAGCGATAGATTTCCGAGCGAGGCGACCGAGCATGCATGCACTTCTCGTCCCTAAGGACTTCCTTTTACTGCTTTACTTAGCTGCTTTGCTTAGCTAGCGAATGCTTTGGTTTTGTACTTAATTAGTTGACGTGCTTAGCTAATCAATTTGTGTTGTAATAACTAATTAGTTAACTAGGATTAGTTAATTAGTTTTGGCTTGTAATAATTAGTTTAATTAGCATAGATTAGCTAGTTAGCTTATTATTCGGACCCTCCATCGAAAGGGCGAATTTTGTAATAAGTGTGCGTGTGTGTGATGCATGTCTTCCAACCCCCATTTCTTTCTCCCTTTTACTTAACCGCTTTTGATGGTTAGTTTTTAGAGCATATTTCAATTAGCATCCTTATGCTTCGCATGCATGCATCATTCATCTATTTTGCCTGCACTGGCCTCGGCGCATCATACAAACTGCATTGTATTTCAATACCCAATTTGAATACATGTTATCAACTTGCATTCACATGACATCTTAGAATAGCCAAGCCTATCTTAGTTGCATTTTGCATGTGTTGCATTAGGCATTCTTGACATAGCTAGGGTCATGCATTGATTTCTAACTAGTTTTTGTTTTGGCTCGGAGTACTATGTAAGCTTTTACGCTTTAGCATCCTTGCATGTATGTAAGTGAATGCCATGACAGCATGCTTGCCATGAGGCTATCTGCTTAAGTGTTTAACTGCATGAATGCCTGTAGATGAAGGCTTCATTGCTTGAATTGGAACAATTCATCAAAATGTACGTTTTAAGCCCACTTGAAGCAGCAAATTATCATGTTTTCTAAGCCCACTTGAGGGTGGCAAATCTGCGACTTAGCCTACTTGCGAGTAGCACTTTCAAACCATTTTCAAACAAACAAACATGAGATGTTTTGTTCCAACTTGAGCGATTGAGTCTATACTTGTATGCTGTGCGCATCACGTAGTAAGCTAGCTAATAAACCGGAATAAGAACGCATGTGTTTTCAAAAACAACATATCATGTTAGTAGAGGCCGATCTTTGATCGGGCGAGCGGGGGTGCGCATTTTAGGACCTTCCCCTCTCGTACCCAAGTTCCCGAGCCGAGGCAACTTTGGTGATGACAGACACGTGGCCTTAGGCACGAGTCAGGGTTTCCTAAATTTCCCAAAATAAAAATATTTAGGTGGCGACTCTGAAATCTGGCAAAGCAGTCCATGTTTGGCGCTTTTTGATTAAAATCGATTTTCCAAAACGATTTGCCGGATTTGGACTCTTTGGTGATTTATCAGTCTTACATTGCACTTTGTAAGATTAGATTCAAAACCGTGACATGAGTCTGAACTGTAGTAGCTAGAATCACAATTCGCGCCCTCGCGCGCGGAGCGGAGTTCGGGCGGTCTACAGGGCTACAGGGGATAATGTTGGCATCATAAATCTGCAATTTTATTATTATTTATTATTTATATAATTGCAAAACATGTGACACCCTCCTACTTATTTGAAGGTTATGAGAAGTTATGAAATATTTAACATATATGGAAACATAATGGAGAACAAAATAGAGAACATGAAGCATGAAGTGGAGGTTGAAGGACGTTATGAAAGATCATGGAGTATGAAATAGAGGAGATGGAAGAATAGGGTAGTTACGAGGTAATTTTTTCCCTACAAGTCTTTGCCTATAAATGGCCATTCATGGCTACATTGTAATGATCCAACTAAAATCAAAGACAATTCATTTCTATTCTTCTTGTTATTTATATTTCTTGTAGTTTATTTTATGCACATTCTTTTCGAAGCATAGGAGGTAGGTAATTAATGCACTGTAGGAAATTCGGCTTTTAAAAGGCCGCTAATTCCTTTTGTGACACTTGGCACCAAACGCTAACGACGCAACCATCGTTGTGGGCTTATGGAGCTATAAAAACGTCGTTAGATTAGTATAAACATCACGCTAGTATTTAGTGACGTTTTAAAAACATCGTGATAGCTTTTTTTATTTAAAAAATATAACCATTGTCACTATAGTGGCATTTGAAAAACGCCATTATAGCTTTAATTTTTTTTTTTTTTTTTTTTTGAAATTGTGCTAATTCTATGAGATTTAACTAAAAAAATGCCTATACTAAACCTGAAAAATAGCAATAATATGGATAAAGATTTGCTACTATTTCAATGTATTGACTAAACTTAGGCAAATATTGGATGATTTTTCTAAACCAAAATCAAGCAACAAACATATCCAAGAAATAAAAGGAAAAAATATTTAACACACACATTTGAATCTGTTACACATGGATAGAACCGGATGCAAATCTTACTAAATGCACATGTGTATAATGAATTGAACTTTGTAACCAAATAACTTACAAATATTTGTTTAATTAATGTTCCCTCACATCTATAATAATACCCAATACAACATCCTTCATGAAAAAAAATCCAACAAATTCAATTCCAACAAACCAAGCTTAGAACGAGTTAGTTTCAAATGCCAAACTTCAACTAATATGGAAAAACAATTTAATGAACTAAAATAGTATAGCTTTTGTCTACTTAATCAATAATTCAAGATCTTACAAACTGACCACAATTAACACAATGGAAAGCAAGGGCACAAAGAAATGAAGGAATTGGCACATCCAAGAACAGAGAAACTAATCCTACCACTCTTCGCAAAAAAGGTTCAAACATTGTTGCAAATTCATGCAGTGAAAAGCCTCACATCACATCTCTAGTAACACCACTACACAAATATCACAAACACACATCAAAAACCAATCAAGACATTTTAACAAAACACAAAACGACCACCATAAAGCTAAAACAACCCACGTTGCAAACATAAATCTTTGTTTGGATTCCCAAGGGCCATCATTATCCTCAGCACTCAAAAGCCGTTTCAATGCCATCAAAAAGAACCACCACAATTGAATCACTAACAACTTTCTTCTTCTTCTTCTTCTTCTTCTTCTTCTTCTTCTTCTTCTTTTTTGGGAAGGAGGGGGTACAAAATGACTAACAAGTTGGAAACAACTAAAAATTAAAAATTCCCAAAATCTAATAATATCACCTAAAAAAGGCCAACTACCAAACAATATCACATAAACATTTCAGTCTGCTATACATGGATAGAACTGACTGCTTAGGGCCAATGATTTAATGCAAATCTTGGCCACTAAAATGATCCAATGACCCATTAGCACTGCCATAAGTCCAAAAAGCATTAGCTCTGCCAAATGGTAATGATAACCAAAAAATATAACATCACAAAATTAGAATAATGATTAAAAAAACAGATAAAAAAACAAAAAACCCATCAATATATGCCAAGAAAAGCTAAAGAAAAGAATTACATGACTCTTGGAAAATAATACCTCCAAAAAATAGTTCTGTTTTTGAGATGGATCTCCTCTCTACAAGAAGCAACCAAGCGCACATAAATAAAAATAATAAAAAAAAGGTGTCGAATAGATCCTAAAGCCCTCCAACACAACGTGATTGTAAATAAAAAAAGAATAAGCATGAGATATTCTATAGCAATCTTCTTCCTTTTCCTTATCTTATTTTCATATTAATGGAGAGGTCACATAAATACACACTAGAAGCAACTAAAAACCAATCTAACTAACCTACTAAGACAAACACAATATCATGATTCACTACAACAAATCTTGTGACACTTCATACTTCTTGGGTTGATGGGATTACTCTGAACACGTCTATTATTATACTTGGAGCCTCTTAGATTCATTTTGGAATATTGATTGAGGTGGTATCATGTTAGGAAGTAGGATTAAACCAAAAATTTTGATTCAGATAATTGTCCTATGAGCAGTCATCACTCTTTTGCCCTTTTCTTTTTCCAAACTTTGAATTTGGATATGAGTCTAGAACCATTGGAAAGCTTATCTCTGGAGCTTTGCTTTGGACACAAGAACGGCCTAAAATAGAGTTCGGACGAGGGAGTTATGCCCGTTTGAATTTTGAGTATCGTGTTGGAAATAAGTCCACTCGAGCAGTTTGCGCGAATTTCAGAGATTCTGAGAGCTCTTTTTCTATGCTTGAGCGAATTGGTCGATATTAGTCACTTTAAAGTGACTTTTTGGCCCAAAAACTTTATTTTTTCCTCCTCTCTTCTCCCCCTCTCCTCCATACTCGAAATCCTAGCCCTAAAAACCTTGATTTCATCCATTTTTCACCTAGAATCCACCATGGATCTTGCATTAAAGATGAAGAACAAGTGAAGATGAGCATTTTTAACCGATTGGATCTTGGTTTTGTGAAGGATTCTCCTAGAAGTCTTGCTCTCTTGCTCTTTTCTTGAGGTAGGATTACTTTTAGCTTTGTATCACTTTATTTTGAGAATGATTATTTGGTATTATTGTGACATTGATGCTATAATTAAAATTTTGAGTTTACAAAATTGGGTTTTGTTTCAAAAATGAGATTTCCTCTACTTTCTCTTGAGATTTTTATTAATGGCTAGGGATTGTGGAGATTTTAGTTTGAAGATAACATTTTGCATGGTTTATGGGCAAAAGCCCCAAATTTATGAAAACCATAGTTGTCAAATTTAGAGAAAAGATGAAATTGATTTCAAATCTTTAAATTGATGAATGGATTATGATATTTTGAATGTGTATTGCTTGAGATTTATGAATTTAAAATCCTTTGAGATTTTTCCTTGGAATTAACTTTCAATTCTTAAAATTTATGATTTAATTGGGAGATTGAGACATATTTTGATATGAGACTCTTGAAATTGAAATCTTTTGAGAATTTCCTTTGAAATATGAAGATTATGTCTCCATAATTGTTCAATTATATGAATGGAGAAATTTACCTTTGTTCTCATGGATGTATAAATGCTTGGAATTTGTGGAAACATTGGAAAGGTTGTTTTAAGGGGTGGTAAATAGCATGTGAGTCTGGGTAGAGAGTCAGTTTTGAAAAGAGTTATGTGTTACGTTGGTACCTGTGCGGGGAGTTAAAGGCGCCCAATTGCCCTGTCTAGGCTTATCGCTGGACGAATGTGGGAAAATATTTTTGGGTGTCCACTGGTCTTACCGTATTGTAGTCAGCAAAAGTAGAAAAATTGATAATTTTGGATGCCCACTTCCTGCTATATAATAGTCGGCAAATGTAGGGATAGTTTTCAACAAAAGGGAACTTGTGTTTTGACTTGGACTCTCTTTAGAGACTTCATGGCTCATTTACCCCTGGTTTTGACATGTGATTTCTCATGGAAATAATAATATTTGATTTTTGATGCTTAAACATTTAATATTTGATTTTTGATACTAAAAACATTTGTCATGTGTTTAAAAAGGAAAATGTTTTGGTTGTGATAATGCCACATGGATTTTCAGATAATTAGATACTTTGTTAAAAGTATTTCTACTAGGCATCTAGCTCATTCCTATCTAACATTTCAGGTATTGCTCATGTGATTCCACCCAAGTGACAAGGCGGTGAAGATTTTTGAATGGAGCATGTGGGCTCATTGATTGTTAATTGTTGAAGCTTCGGGGCTAATGTGTATTGGGACCATGTGTCCATTTTGTTGTACCAAGGTTACGCCTTGTTGTTTGTATGCTATTAAGGCATTATTATTTTTATTTTCTAGTTTCTTGGATTATGTAAATGTTATTATTACAAGGACAAGAACATGAAAATTGTAATATTTGATATGTAGATCAATGGAAAAGAAGACTTTTGAGATTATTGATGTTATTGGTTTGGAGAGATATCAGATTAATCAGATTAGGAGTGATGTTTTAGTTTAATAAATTTTGAGGCATTTCAAATCTGGGTTTTTACGGCACCAAATACACACCGTGGATACAATTCTATGACATGCGATGTAAAGTCATGTTATGACCAGTCATAGAAAGTCATTCACTTCAACAGCATGCCGTAGTACGCCGTTAAAAACCTTTTAACAGTGGATCTTGTGCGTCATGTTTGATTTCTCTACAACTACTTTTGCACGCCGTTAATTCCTAGGACAAATCACAACTCTCATTGCTCGTCGTAAAATATGCAATACAATGACCTATTATGCCTATCGTTGGATATGTAGTAATCTTTTTTTTTTTTTTTTTTTAAATTTCAGCAGGTTCTATTTGTCCTGTTTAGTACAATCTAACAAATATTACAAACAAACTACCACAAAAATATTGTTTTAACCATCAAAAACAACTTTATATCCACAAGTTATGAACATTCAACAATTGTCTATACATTTCAAACATTCAAAAACTATCCTTAAGTTCAAAACCATCCAAAAAGAACTGTCCTTAAGTTCTAAATTGTCCAAAAAGTTCTACATGATTTCTTTAGAAAGAAAAATAGCCAAGTCAAGACCATACAAAAGTGTGGAGAAATCCCTACCTCAAGGCTAGGAGACAAGGGAGAGGATGAAGAAACTTTGACGAAGCCAAAAATCCACTTTGCTCCAATCAAAAAGAAGCTCTAGTGAGCTCTACCTTTTCATCAAAGGGACTAAGGTATAGAGATCAATGGATGATAGTGTATTTGAAGGTAAAAGATGAGTTCTAAAGACAGAGAGAAAGAACATCTTGGATTTTGGAATGTTTAGATAGAGAGAGAGAGAGAGATGAAAAAATGATCCAAAATGTGACTTTTATGAATTGATATATGTGTAGACCGCTCGAGCGACCAAAACATCGCTCGAGCGACCAAACACGATAAGTGAAACCACTCGAACGACCAGACACTACCCTTCCAATACTTTTACAGACTTGCAAATTTATTGGAAGTTCTCAAAGATTGCTCGAGTGACCAAAGGACCGCTCGAGCAAACTAACCAAAATCTAGGCAATGACTCCTTTGAAAAATGAACTTCCAACCTATTCCAAACGCAACAATGACATCCAAACAACCAAACTCAATCAAGAATAGGATGTATAAGGGTATGAACAACCATTTAAGATAAGGAATCTCATATCCAAAGCAATAAACGGGTCGAGTCTAAATCAGAATCGTTATATCCGAATTATATATACATAAATATTGAATATACACATAAATTATTAGTCATTGGATGATATAAAATTAATATAGATCATTAGATTATATTGAATATATTATATACTTAGGTAACACAACACACACAAAAATATATATATTTTTCACTTATAAATTATATAGACCATCATAACGACATATCTCCTACATTATATAAATTATTTGTTTTGATATTATTAATAATTTTATAAATACAGTCTAATTTTAACAAATTAATTAATTATGTTGCACTAAAAAAAAGGTGCTCGGGCAATAAATCTAATTTTGGATTTTCTTTGCCTAAAGGTCCAGCGCTCAAATATTGTCCATAATGACAAACTCTTGTAAAATGACCAAACTACCACAATGTATATATATATTATTTTCCAAACCAACCCCTAATCAAACCATTCTCTCTCTCTCTCTCTCTCTCTCTCTCTCTCTCTCTCTCTCTCCGCAGTTTCTCTCCCCCTTCTTCTTTCACTACCAATCACTTTCCCTCACCTTCCGTCGTTCCACCACCACTACCACTACCTCTGCCATGACCTCTCTCTTCTCTCTCTTCTCTACCTCCATCAACACTGACACCACCTATAGCTTGCTTTTCGTGCTCCTTTCGGATACTATCAGCCCTATAGTTCGGACTCCCATGGTTTTGAATCTGATTCCACAAGTGTAATGTGAAATAGATAAACACAAACAAGTCCAAATCCGGCAATTCTTTTGGAAAATCAATTTTGAATCAAAAATGCCAAAAATGGATTGCTTTGCCAGATTACAGAGTCGCTACCTAAATATTTTCAGAAAATTTAGGAAACTCGAGACTTGTGCCAAAGGCCACTTATTTGTCATCACCAAAGTGTTTCGGCTCGGGAATTTAGGTACGAGAGGGGAAAGTCATGAATTGAGCACCCCACTCACCCGATCAAAGATCAGCCTCTACTAATCATGATGTGATTCTTATTTACATTATATGCTCTTGTTTTGATTATTAGGCTAATTTTACTATGTGACGCACACAAGTATAGACTAATTTGCAAAAATTAGAACACTTTGATTTTATGTATGTTTCAAAATTGTTTCGAATATGTACCACTTGAAAAAGTGATCGCATATACACATTAATCAAATCATCCCAATTCAAGCAATTAGCCTTCATCCACAGGCATTCAAACAGGTGTATCAATTAAGCACTTAGCCTCATGGTATTAATGCTTGACATGGCAACAATCACACGTATGCGATATGCTAAAGCAATAAATGCTCACCTAGTACTCCAAGGGAAGCCAAACAAAGAAAAAGAATTAGAAAACATGCATGCTTCTAAATAATGCAACATGACTAATGCAACACATGTGATATGCAATTTAAATCGTCTTGGCTACTAACATGGCATGTGAATCAATTTGATAGCATGCGATTTGAATGCTTTATACATGGGAAATGCTAAGTAAACATGATGTTCTAAACTATCCCATCATAAGCGGGTAAATAAAAAGGAGAAAGACGTAAGGTTGGAAGACATACACACATTATTACATTTTTGCCCTCGCACAAGAGGGTCCGAATAAATGCCCTAGCAAATTACTACGAATTAACTAACTATTACAAACCAAATGAAATAAATTAACTACACTAGCTAATTAGTACAAATTGGCCCTCGCACAAGAGGGTCCGAATAAATGAATTAGCTAAGCTACTTAACTAATTATTACAACGGCAAATTTAACTAACTATTCTAGCTAATTAAAGCCACGTTGTATTTCTCAAGCAGATCCACCACCTCTTTCTTGAAGTATGAGCCGTTATCTGATATGATCTCGTTCGGAACTCTGTACCGGCAGATGATGTTGTTTCTGATAAACTTGGCTACATGCGATGCCTTCAGCACAGCATAAGATTGAGCTTCCACCCTCTTCGTAAAATAGCCAATCGCCACCAGAATGAACTCATGTTCGTTTGGCCCTTTGGCGAGACTGCACCAATAACGTCAATTCTCCAGACTGAGAAAGGCCATGGCAAAGTCATATTGTAGAGCTTAGACGGCGGTATGTTCATGGGATTCGCATGGATCTAGCATTTGTGGCATCATCGTACAAAATCAATGCAATCCTCTTCCATGGTTGACCAGTAATAATTTTGTTTGAGAATCTTCCGAGCTAGCATTACACCGTTCATGTGTCCTCCACACTCCCCTCCGTGGATAGCCTCCATAAAGCGCTTCGATTCTTCCTCTTCAACACAAAGCTTATGCATTCCTAGATGGCCTCTTTTGTAGAGATTACCCCTGCAGATGATATATTGGACAGCCAGATGCCGTATACCTCATTTGTCTTTGGTATTTGCCCCTGGTGGATATGCCTCCTTTTCCAGAAACCAAGGGTTCTTGTCTTGAAACTCATCTATAGCAGCGATGGTCTCATAAGCCGATGTGTATTTCTATTAAATGATGATTGGACCCATCTTCACTCCCAACGGGATGTCTACCATAGAAGATAGAGTTGTCAGTGCATTAGCAAACTTTTTGCTCTCTCTAAGCAGATGCGTAAATGTTAGTTTTTCAAACCTTGGAATCAGCATATCCAGGGCCTGATGATAAACCTTCATATTCTCTTCTTTGACCTTCCAGTCCCCGTTTGCTTGGGAAACAACCAAGTTCGAGTCTTCGATGACGTCCAGCCTTATTGCCCCTAAC
Source organism: Camellia granthamiana (assembly GCA_036172215.1). NCBI lineage: Eukaryota > Viridiplantae > Streptophyta > Magnoliopsida > Ericales > Theaceae > Camellia > Camellia granthamiana. Next base: position 120,653,867 of record CM069905.1, read on the forward strand.
CAGCAATACATGCTTCGTATTTTGCTTCATTGTTGGACATTTTGAATTGGAGTTTGAAGGCTAAGGATATATAGGAATCATCGGGTGCTATCAACAACACACCTATCCCATAACCATATTGATTGGACGCTCCGTCAAAGTACATCATCCACGTTTCCTCTTTTACATGCAAAATGTCTTTATCTGGGAATTGGTATTCCACTGCCTTATCTCTTTCTAGCGGGTGGTCTATCAGGAATTCTGCTACAGCTCTTCCTTTAACTGTTTTGCATGTAACATACTTGGGATCAAATTTGGAGAGAAGAAGCAACCAACGGGCTAGCCTACCTGTAAGTGCTAGTTTCTCAAAGAGATATTTGATAGGATCTAATTATGAAACCAGGATTATAGAGTGAGCTAACAAGTAGTGCCTCAACTTCCTGGTAGCCCATACCAAGGCTAAGCAAGCTTTCTCCAAGTGAGTATAGCGGGTCTCGTAGTCTAGCATCTTCTTGCTCAAGTAGTAGATGGCTTTCTCCACCCTATCCTCAGATTCCTGAGCGAGCATGCACCTCATGGTTGTATTTGTTACCAATAAGTACAAGATCAAAGGCTTTTCTAGCTCAGGCGGTGACAACACAGATGGATTCTAGAGGTACTATTTGACCTGTTCGTAAGCAAACTGACATTGATCATCCCATCGGAACTTCTTTCCTTTCTTTAGGAGACCAAATAATGGTTCACAAGTCAAGGTTAGTTTTGAAATAAACCGTCTTATGAATTGCACTTTACCCAGAAAGTCGCGCACCTCATTTTTAGTCCTCGGTGGTGGCATTTCTAAGATGGCCTTGATTTTGGAAGGATCTACTTCAATTCCCCTCTGTGTGATCAGAAATCCCAGCATTTTTCCTGCTGTCACCCCAAAGGTACACTTCTGTGGGTTCAACCTCAATCTGTATTCCCTGATCCATTGAAAGAACTTTTTTAGTGCGGTGTAATGACCTTCTCGCGTTTTGGAGTTGACATTCATATCATCCACATACACCTCAACCTCTTTGTGGATCATATCATACAAAATGGTGGTCACAGCCCTCTGATAGGTAGCCCCAGCATTTTTCAACCCAAACAGCATGACTCGGTAGTAGTATGTATCCTATGGTGTGGTGAAAGCCATCTTTTCTCTATCCTTCTGGTTATATCCAGAAAACCCATTCATAAAGGAAAGCAAGGCATGGCCCGCGGTGAAGTCTACCAACTCATCAATATGCGGCAGTGGAAAGTCATCCTTCGGGCTGGCTCTGTTCAAGTCCCAAAAGTCGACACAAACCCGAATTCTGCCATCCTTCTTCGGCACTAGGACGATATTGGCCAACCAAGTAGGATACTCAGATACTAACAAGAATCCTGCATCAATCTGCTTGGTGACCTCTTCCTTGATGTTCAGTGCCCAATCTGGACGAATTATGCGTAGCTTCTGCTTAACTAGTCGGGGCCTTAAGGTCGAGAGGGATCTGGTGCTGTACAATCTCAGGATCGATTCCAGGCATATCTTAGTAGGACCACGAGAAAACATCTTTGAAATCTTTTAATAAAGTGATTAAACGCTCGCGTTCCTTCAAAGACAATGTGGACCCGATCTAGACCAAGCGTGGATCCTTCTCAATACCCACATTAATGGCAATGATTTCATTAGAACAAGGTTTAGCATATCTCTCCTCCTCTCTACTAATCAAGTTTTTCAATGCCAAAGGAATTTCTTCCTCTGTGCTTTCATTAAAATTTTGAAAATCTTGGTTAATGCAATAAATAAACGGCACAAAAAAGTACACAAAATCTGCAGCAATTTCATTCAAAAGTTTTGGTCCCTCGATTACAATCGACTCAAAAGAAAAAGAAAAAGAGAACCTCGACAGGACCTTGGCATTTAGGTTACCACCCCCAAGAATGCTACACTCAGACCTCCCAAACTAACTTGAATCTGATCTCGACTCCACAGACTTAGTGGAATCAAATTCTGGCTCATCACTCGATTCAGAACTGGAAAGAAAGCCTTCTTCCAGCTGTCAAGTAAGACGTGGTGCCCTCAATACATCCAAAATTCCAGAGGTTGGGTCTACACCCGGTTTTTCCCCGATCATGGAGACAATAAAGTTATCCCCCAAGTTCTCTAGGTCGGTCACAGGATCTGTTAGGAGATTGGCCAGTGCTGCCCCCACTTCAACCTTGCTATTGTTTGAGTCATTTTCTGTGCTCTGGTTCGCTTTGATGTTTGGTTCAGCCCTGTAACAACCCCGATCTGTAATTAAGTACTAATACATAATTAAGGATGTTAATTAAGTAGATAAAATAAATTATGTGTTTATTATGTATTTTGCATGATCTCTGGCTTTCTATCTGTTACTTGTAAAAAAATCTGTCTAGAATTCTGCTTTGATATGAAAATTGAAAGCCTTATCGGCATCCGAAATCGGAATTGGTTACATGAATATGTTATTTAGAATTTTTAGAACCATATGGAAAATTTTATTAAAAATTGATTCAGTCTGATTAATTAAGCTGTGTTTGGCAAGCCTTATGTTTTAATTAATGTATATTAGCATTACAACTATATAAGTGAGCTCTTAGGCTCATTCTTGAGCTCAAGCATGTTTCATTTGAGTGAAAAATTCTAAAATCATATTCTAGAGAGAGGGTGAACTCCATCTTAGAGAGAGAAAGTGTAGAGATTCAAGAAAAATTTAGAGATTTTGCTAGAGTAGCTCAAGTTTGTGATAGAACAAGAGTATTTGAAGGCTCTTGGTGAGCATCTAACCTTTGGGAGTATGTGATTTAGAGTTGAATTCATGAACTATATGAGATTACTTGCATGTTTTTAGTTAAAAAATGCCAAGAAGAGGAAGTAGCTAACATGCATGTATAGCTTTGGCATGATTCTTTAGTTTTGATCATTAATATGTTGTTTAAATTGAGTTTTGAACCTACATTTCACATGCATTCTTGAATTGAGTTAGTTTGAAGTTAACCTCCATGATTTGTAAGCTTTGAAAAAGAATTTGAAGTTGAATGTTTCATACATGGTCTTTGGAGTTAGAATTCTACCATCCATGTTTATAATTATAAATGTCTTGGTATATGCATGTTTGAATTATCATGTTTTGAACCTTGATTTCATGTTTTGGAAAATAATTTCTTACATGCATGGAGCTTATGAGCTCAAGTTTGTTAAATTCATAAGTTTTAGAGAAAAAAGTTGTATGTTTTACATGCATGAAAGTTTTGGGTCTAATTTTGGTAAATTCATGAGTTTTGAGTAAAAAGAGTTTGTGAAAATCATATATTCATGTTTATGAACAAGTTTTCCAAGTTTATGAACAAGCCATGCACGAATTTGCCATTGAAATTACATTTGGAAGCTCAAAACTCTGTTTTGGAAAACCCATATTTTTCAAGGTCGCTCGAGCGGGGGATTTGCCGCTCAAGCGGACATTTCATGCATCCAGTAGTTTTGCAGGCTATTACAACCCGCTTGAGCGACCACTTGGACGCTCAAGTGAACCCTTTGTATATTGTTGATCCGCTTGAGCGCAGGAGTTGTAGCTCGAGCGTAGATTGAGACCATCCAGTACTTTTGCAGACAAACCAGTCCGCTCGAGCGACCAAAGGTACGCTCAAGCGGCCAGGCCAAATTCAACATATTTTTAAAAGGCATTCAGTGTTCATATTTTTGTTTCCATCCTTTTCTGAGCATATTTAGGCATGAATTGTGAGTCATTTAAGAGTAATGAGCCAAGAAATAACATGAGTGATTGAATTAGGAAATACGAGATAAATTTGAGAATTGATTCGCGTGTTCAAGTCTTAAGTACTAAACTGAATAAGAAAGCTAAGCCATAACGGCCATGTGAACACGTGTAATGATAAGATGTGTTTCTGTTATGTGCATCTGTGTCTGTAGGTCAACATTCGAGGATTGACCGTTTACGGGAGCCCACTATGAGTAACATTTTTGTAAAAATATGTTCATATGAATTGTTCCAAATGTGATTTGTTAAGTTATGATTTCTGATATGATATTGTTTACGTGAACGAATGTCCCATGTTGAAATTTATTATGGCATACATAGATAGTCCCAAGTCATGGGGGACGGCTTGTTAATGCGGGTCCATGACATGTATACGATTACGAGATCTCGTTAGCCACTTCATTGTGGTGATATGCGTTTAATCGGTATCCAGAACCGATTACTCTAGTCAAAAGACGTTATGCGATGTGTTCTATGGGATGTACCATTATTATGTTCAGATATGAGAATGATTATGTTATGATTTGTCTTATGTTTATGAAATGTTCGGAATTCATTCACTAACCCCTTTACCTTAATGTTATTCACTGGACTTTAACTCACTGTGTGTATATATATATGTATAAGTGAGCGTTTTGGAGATCGAGCCTGAAGGCTTTTGTTGGATCCGTGTTCTGTTGTCAGCCAACCACTGTGCCTCGCGTGGAGGTTCTGGAAATGTCATGTATTTTGAGTTCTGGTTATCTATGTATATCAGACGTCGTTTGTTTTTCGTTGGCTGTATTTAAGATACTATAATGTGTGTGGGTGTAATATAAGAATGACTTTTGGATATGTACATAAAGAGTTTTAAATATTCTATTTCATGTAAGTCAACACAGCTCATTGGACAACTATATTTATGTCTTTGCTTCCGCTAGCCCCTTATTTATGTTAATCTGTTTCAGAGGCCTTCAGTAATCCAAGGATTACTGGCCGATTACGATGCTAAACCTATAGGGACAGCTTTGGGTCGTGACAAGCCCTTTCTCCATCACTGTCCTACAACTATAGATATCTATTTTACTAGCTATTAGTGATGAAAATGGTTCAAGGTTCAAAGTTAACCACTTCCCTTGATCAATTCCATGATAGGGAGAGGTTTTTGTTGGTCTTTAGTTTCATTTATTGAGATTGTATCCCTTGGTTCATAAGTCATCACACAATGAATTTGCGGCGATTGATGGCTTGCGAATCAAGTCTACCCCTCCTTTGAGCTATTTGATGATACAAAGAGGCAGGGTGGACAAACATCCCATAAAAATGCTCTGTTTATTATCTGTTGCAACAAGGCAGTACCACAAACTAATGGCTGGCCGGCCATTTTTTCTGAAAGACTGACCACTTTTTCTGGCCAGCCGGCCACTTTTTTTTTTGCAGCCCAGCAGTGTCCCTTTTTCCTACAAAACAGAGCAGAGGCTGAAGCAAAATAGTGCAATTTTCTGACTGCAAAACAAAACCCTTTTGGCAGCAAAACAGAGGCATTTTCGGGGTGGAAACTGCCTTCATGCATGGGCATTCCTTGCTTCTCGGGGCTGATTGATATTCTTAATTGAATCAACTAAGTAATTACAATGCATCATTTTTAGGACTTCAAAACATCATTTTTTAACTCTGAAAACCTCTAAAATTTAGTGGTAAAAAGCTTTAAAAAGGTTGATGAAAAGATGGGAAACACAAGGGTAAAAGCCTAGGAAGCAAGGTTCAAAGAAGGGTGGTCAACCCCTCTACCTTTAATGTTTTAGCCCATATATACAGGTGAAAAACAGTACAAAAACAGAATAAATGGTGGAAAATAAATAGAGGAAAGAAGCTTGGAGTTATACCTCTCGAAGAGGAGTGACCTTTCAGTTATGAACCACAAATTCCATACCCTCAAGAGCTGAAACTCAAGCTTGAGAACCTCAACAAGGAACCTTAGCAATTAGGTTTAGGACGTGTAGAGAGAGAGTGTGTAGGTTGCAAGATAGAAAGAGAGAGAGAGAGAGAGAGAGAGAGAGAGAAAGAGAGAAAGAGAGAGAGAGAGAGAAAGATATTTTTGGGAATTTTCCTTCTTCAATTTTTCCTAACCCTAATTTATGAGAGAGGGTCATCTATATATAGAAATATATGAGACTATCTCGGAAATATCCATACAGACACAACTGGTGCAATGCATGCACCTGTGGAGATAGTTGGCACAGCTGGCAAAAAGATCTATTTTTTACACAAGTGGCCGGCCGGCCACTAATAGTGTACGGCCGGCCACTAGTACGTCTATAGGCCTCTGAGAAGTTAGGCTTGAAAAAAAAGTTGTTGTTGTTCAAAAATGATGTAAGGCTTGTAGGTTTCTGAGGCTCAAATCCGAGGCTTTTGGCTGAGGAAATCAAGCATTAGACAAGCATGTACATTCATCATTGAGTGGTCAATCAATGGCGCATAAGTCGTAAGGGTAGTCAAAAGTGGTGTCTACACCACCATAACAGAGCAATCACGGTCTACTACCTCTACCTTAATGCAGCCGTCAACCACGTCTTCTCCGTCGCCTACACGGTTGTCAGTCGCTCCCTTCTGATCCATCTCTCTATCTCTCTCTCTCCTAAACACCCACTGCACCACATCTTTGTCTTCATATCTGGACTTCGTCACTACCTCATATATGGTTGCTTTGCCTCTTCACCGTGGTGGATTTGTCATCAAATTTCAAACCCAAGTCCATCGGTGGTAGTGGTGTTGTGCCTTGAAGGCAAAAAACAATCACACACAAACACACAAGTAAAAACACACAAGTATTTACGTGGTTCGGCAAATCACCTACATCCACAGGTAGTGGAATTCACTAAATTTGGAACAAAGAATTACACACTCTCTTGTTATCTCTCTGCTCTCTGTATTCTTTCTGTAACTCACCACACTTGAACCTCTCCTATTCACTACCCTTTTATAGATACAATGGGAAAGCCAAAGTCTCCATAGCCATCGATAGGCCACGGACAACATTTACAACAGCCACCAACAAGATCTGAAGATCAGCCACCCTACCATGGAGTAGCTTGGCTAAATCTTTAGCCGAAAACTTCAGCTCCTTCATTTGTCTGAAATTAGCAGCTATTGTTGACTTTGGTGAATCAGAGCCAATCTTCAACAAATTTCCACCTTGGCGAGGATTCTCCATCCAACATAGTGATCAATCAACATTGTCATGCACCCGAAGGTGCTCAATTTCGAGAGATGTTGACCAAGTCCAAACAATGTTGGAACTTGATCCCAGAAACCACTTTGGTGAGAATATTGGCTGAATTATCTACAGTACTAATCTTTTGAAGCAAAATATCCCCTTTATTCACAATTTCTGGGACAAAATGGAAACGGACATCAATGTACTTGGTGCGGGAATGATGAACCTGGTTCTTTGCCAAATAAATGGCACTTTGACTGACACAGTACACCTCAATATGCTTCTGAACAATACCCAAGTCCTCAATCAACCCATGTAGCCAAATAGCCTCCTTAAATGCTTCTGTCACTGCCATGTACTCTGCCTCTATAGTAGACAAAGCCACCGTTGATTGAAGTGTTGACCTCCAACTCATTGGCTTTTTAGCAAGCGTAAATAAATACCTTGTTGTTGACCGATGTTTGTCCAAGTCACCAGCATAATCTGAGTCCACATATCCAACTAGATTCTATCCGAATCTATGATCTCTCTCAAACTTCAAACCCATATTAATTGTGCCATATAAGTACCTCAAGATCTACTTCATTGCCTGCCAATGACTTTTTCTTGGATCATGTATATATCTGCTTACCGTACTCACATCATGTGAGATGTCAAGCCTTGTACAAACCATAGTATACATTAATGCACCAACTGCATTTGCATATGGAACATGCGCCATATGCTTCCGTTCTTCTTCTGTGCGTGGAGACATCGAAGCACTAAGGTTGAAATGGGGGCCAATGGTGTACTCACAGCTTTTGTTTTCCCATTTATGCCAAATCTATTTAACACCTTTTTTTGATACTAGTTTTGCGTCAGACAAACCGTGCCCTTCTTCCTGTCTCTTTTGATCTCCATGCCAAGAATTTTCTTTGCTTCGCCAAGATCTTTCATTTCAAACTCTCCTGCCAACTGTGCCTTGAGTTTAGTAATCTCCACCTTGCTCTTAGATGCAATCAACATATCATCTACATATAAGAGCAAATAGATGAAGGAACCATCAGAAAGCTTACAAACATATACACAATGATCATACTGGCTTCTTGTGTATTTCTTTTCCGTCATGAACTAATCAAATCTTTTGTACCACTGTCTCGGGGATTGCTTCAACCCATACAATGATTGGTTCAGCTTACAGGCCCAATTCTTTTTTCCAGCAATTTTGAAACCATCTAACTGGGACATGTATATCACCTCTTCAAGATTTCCATGTAAGAAGGCAGTTTTGACATCGAGTTAGGCGAGCTCGAGATCAAACTGTGCAACCAAAGCTAACAAGATACGAATAGACGTGTGCTTCACAATATGTGAGAATACCTTATTGTAGTCTATTCCTTCCTTTTGGTTATAACCTTTAGCTACTAATCTAGCTTTGAATCTGTTGTTGTCTCTTTCTGAGATGCCTTCCTCTTTGGTGTAAACCCATTTACACCCAATTGCCTTCTTGCCCATTGGAAGTTGCACCAACTCCCAAGTCTAGTTCTTATGGAGTTACCCGATCTCTTCATCCATAGTCTCCTTCCACTTGACACTTTCTGCATTCTGCACGGCTTCTCTAAAAGTGCACGGAACATTGTCATCAATGATTGGAAGTGCATAAGCTACCATATCAGCCATCTAACCAGGTTGCTTAGTAACCCTTTTTCCTTTTCTGATTACAATGGGTTCTGACTATTGTGGGGCTTCTTGAAATGGATCTTTATTCTCATCTGAACTCTCTTCAGGATCTTCTTCAGAGCTATCAACAGAAACTTCTTTAGGATTGTTAACTGTCCAAATAGTCTTTGCTGGAGTCTCAAACTCCACTTGCACTGACTTCTTCAATGCTTCCTCATTCTCTTGAGGATTTGGCTGCTTTAACATTGTAGACTCATCAAAGGTAATGTCTCTTCTAGTGACAACTTCCTTTGATTCAATGCACCAGAGTCTGTATCTCTTGACACAATCACTAGAGCCCAAGAAGACAGCTTTCTTGGCTCTAGGATCCAACTTAGATTCTGTAACATGAAAATAAGCTGGACATCCAAAGATACGTGGCTGATCATAATCAGTAGCTGGCACTCCTGACTATACCTCTATGGGAGTCTTGCCATCTAGTGCTGCAGCAGGTAATCTGTTGACAAGATGACAAGTAGAGTTCAATGCCTCACCCCAAAAGGCCTTGCTCAATCCTGAATATGATAGCATACACCGAACTTTCTCCACCAAAGTATGGTTCATGCATTCTGCAACTCCATTTTGTTGCGGCATTCCACTAACTGTGAAATGTCTCACTATCTCTTTGTTTTGGCAAACTTCAAAGAAAGGATCTGATGTGTATTCACCGCCTTTATCGGATCTAAGCTTCTTGATTTTCTTGCATGTCAAGGTTTCAATCATTTTCTTCCATATAAGAAAGATGTCTAACACTTCATCTTTGTGCTTCATTGTAGGGAAGCAGCGGATATTTTGATTTGCCCAAACCAACCGAACCGAACTGATCCACCTCATTTTGGACGAATGCGTGATGACAAGTGGACAATTGCGGATTGATTTTTTCCAATTCGCCTAATTTTGCACAGATAGCAGATTTGAGGTTCCTTTGGCCACAACAAAACTGCCAAACTGTGAGCACCCCTAGTAATTTGTAAGACTTTGTATTTTCAATTTGTTTAAATATTCTGTTTGTATTTTCAATTAAAAAAGAGTTTAGATATTATGTTGTGTTTTCAATTTGGAAATCCTTTTATCAAATTGCAAGGGTTAATATTTGATATTTTTTGTGTGAAAACATAGGGCTTAATTTTGTCATTTTTTCAAAAAATCAAATTAAATAGTTTTTGAATAGAAAAAAATAATGAAATAGTTTTGATAATGTATGATTTTCTTATATGTATTTATTATTGGTATTTGACAATTTACTTGATAATCTTTTAGTTATGTTGAGTTAGATTATTATCCAAAAAAATTTGTTAACAAATTGTTGTATTATGTTCAAAATCTGTGGAAGTTTAAACCGCCAAACAGATTCGCATCCATCCGCCAATCTGCTAATCCGCTCAATCCGTATCCATCAATTCAGCAGATGGATGCGGATTGATTTTTCCAATTCGCCCATTCGACGGACGAATGGCAGATTAGAAATTCCCTAGCCGCAACCGAACCACAAACACCCCTACTTCATTGTGTAAACCTAGACTCTCCTTGAGAAATCATCAATGAACGACACAAAGTACTGTTTACCTCCTAAAGAAGCATTTTTGGAAGGACCCCATACATCGATGTGAACATAGTCTAGAATCCCTTTAGTACGATGAATAGCGGTACCAAACTTGGTTCTTGTTTGCTTACCTAATACACAATGCTCACAAAACTCAAGCTTTTCTATCTTGACACCTTTCAAATGGCCTTACTTTACGAACCCTCATAAAGCCTTTTCTCTAGTATGCCCAAAGCGCATACGCTAATGTCTGGAAGTGTCTGATGCATCATCCTCTGAGTTGGTGGAGACAGCCACTCTCCCTATGACTGTAGATGTAACAACCCTGAACTACGATTAGCCACTAAACCATGTTTAAGAATGCTTAATGAGAAATTAAGATGAAATTTTGAATTAATTGCATGAGTGTTGCATTATTTGTGTTTCTATCTGTCTATCGTAAAAAGATTAGTTTGTGTTTCTATTTTGTTCTGCAAATTGAAGGACTTATTGGCTTCTGATCATGAAATTGACTTGGTATATGTGTTATTTGGAATTTTTAGGAAATTATGGTAGGTTTAATTTAAATTCGATTCGCAACGAATTAAATTAGAATAATTAATGCCAATATGATTAGCTTAAGCCAAGGTTAATTAAACACCACTAACCAAGCCTATATAAGGCTTAAGTTGATTAAGGAGCATGACTCACACTCTCATTTTATCATCTTTGAGGGAACAAAATGTAGAGAGAGAGAGAGAGAGAGAGAGAGAGAGGGAATAAGAGATTGAGCTCAACTAGGAGAATTCTTGGAGAATCAAGCTTGAACCCTTTGAATTCACACCTTAGGTATGAACATTTCCCTTAAATCTTTGAAATAAGGTACATAGGAAGTGAATTCATGAGTTATGTAGGAATATTTACATGAAATTGGAGAGAATAAGTTAGAATTATGTCAATCATGGAAGAAATAAGCTAATTATATACATGCATGCATAATTCATGGATTTTGAGTTTTGATTTCAACAAATTCTTACATGCAAGGACCTATTTTTGTTTAATTGTGGGAGCTTATTGTGGTTTTGCACCTTAACACTTCATTTGTACATGTTTGGGAAGATTTGAGTTCATGATAACACATGCATGATGTGTATTCATATAATTCAAGTTTGTTTTGAAGAATTGACTTGCTTTTGGGCATTGATTTTGTGTAATGATCTCTAATTCATGATGTTTTCCAAGTTTACACAAGTTTCCTTAAGTTATTGGCCGAAAAGAACATAATTTGCAGCTTTAGGGTTGAGTTTTGAAGCTTGAAGGCAAATCTAGAAATTCTAGAAATTTGCCTCTCCGCTCGAGTGACAGATTGTGGGCTCAAGCGACCACTCTTAATTTTGCACTTCTACTCTAGAGAACAAAGGTTGTCTTGAGCATAAAATGCGTGCTCCCAGAAGTTTATAAGTTTTGCAGACCGCTCTAGCGACCGTCGAGCGAAGAAATCACACAACCAGTACTTTTGCAAAGGTTTACAAATCTCTCGAGTGACTGAAGTTGCACTCAAGCGACCATGCTTATTTTGCACATCCGCTCGAGCGAAGGAAGCTACGCTCGAGCGAGGACCCTGTTTTCAGCAAATTTACCTAAGTGTTGAACAACATGTTTTAGCATTCTCATTGCATTCTAGGCATTCCTAAGCCATGATTAAGACACAATAATGAGGATAAGACTTAAAAACACACTAAGAACGAAACGAAATAAGTTAAGTACGATCCAAGTGTATGTTTCAGTATATGCATATGTTATGTTTGTGTAGGTCACGCGTCGTGAGCTATTGATCCATTGGTTGCTATCAAAGCCATCTGTGTAGTTATCTGTGAGTAATAACTTAGTAAAGCTATGTTTGATATGAAATACTTTCTAAACACTATGATGTGATATGAACTATCTTTGAATGATACAACAGGCTATTTTGTGATTCCATGAATGATGATCCATATCTTTAAAATGTATTTGTGGTATCCTTAGCAGAGGCCCTCGCCCAAGGAACATAATATTGTGGCTTATGGTCATGAGGCCCTCGCTCGGGGGAAAAAATACTGTGGCCCAGGCCCTCGCCCAGGGGAAACAATACCGTAGCCCATGTATGAGATATATTACCCGGTACCGGAGGTTCCTTCATGGAACTTGATATACTTGACCAAGGAGATATGTTAATGCTAATAGAAGTACCACACATGATTTGAACACATATATGAACATGACTATGTTTTTTATATGACTATACTTATCTCTCTGATTAATATGATACGAAACTAGACATCATTCGTTAAAATCTTTACTCCATTATTATTCACTCGGCTTTCACTTGCTATTTATTATATGTATGTGGCGACTAGGCGCGTGACTAGGCTTAGAGTTGATGACCTGGAGTCTCTATTTTGTCGGCCAACCATTGTGCCTCCCGAGGAGGTTCCAGAAAGAGTTCAGTGGTTGAGTTTTGTAAACCAAAACATAAACTTAAGACTTTTGTTATTTTGTCACCAGTACTTTTGTTCTATTTTGTGTATAATGATAAGGTTAGATGGATGTATATGACGTTATATATGTATATATATGTCTGCTCAAAAAGAGTTCATGCTCATAAGGTTTTAAATTATTTGTCCAATGTATGTCTGCACAGCTCTATGGACTATGTATGTTTCTATATTTTCTTCTGCAGCCCCATTACGTGATAATCTGTTTAAAGGCCTTTGGTAATCTAAGGATTACTGGCCGGTTACGACGCTAAACCTATAAGGGTAGGTTTAGGTCATGACAGAGTGGTATCAGAGCACGTGTTATACCACACATAAAAGTCCATATGAGCTATAGGATGTCCTAGACAAGAATTAGGAGCATTTTCATTTGCATGTGTAAGTGTGTGTGTTAGTTTTTATAATTATGAAAATTGAATCTGAACATGAACTCACAAATTGAAACAAATGAACTATGATTGAATGTGCTGAATATTGCGAAAAGAATTGTTTTGCTTATGTTTATTATTGTCCTGTTTACGTATAGTAATGGAAAATACAAGTGATGGAACAGTCGAATCTTCTGAGGCTCGAATGAGCCGAATGGAACAAATGCTCGCAACCCTAACTGAAGTAATGATACAACAGCAAAGATGACAACCTCCACCTCATTCGCTTCCTCCGCCTCCTCTTGTCCAAGTTGAACCGGATAACAATGATATTATAAATCTGACTCAGAAGTTCATGAAGATGAAACCGCTGACTTTCTTGGGAGGTATAGAACCATTAAAGGCAGAGACATGGCTACTTGAAATGGAAAAATTGTTTGAAGTGTTTCCTTGCTTCGAGACTCAAAAAGTTCTATTGGCCACCTATATCCTAAAAGATGAAGCTCGAAGATGGTGGTTGTTAATCCGAACTAATAATGGAAACATGACATGGACTCAATTTAACGAGATCTTGTACGACAAGCATTTTCCTCAGTACTTTCGAGACCAAAAGGTTTCTAAATCCAAGAACTCAAGCAAGGCAACATGTCTGTAGCAGAATATGAGGCTAAATTCACGAAATTAGCTCGATTTTCTCCTCATATAGTGGATACGGACTATAAGAAGGCTTAGAAATTTTAGGGGGGGATTAGATTTGGATGTGTTTGATCGAGTAGGTGTCCTGAAGTTGCCTACATATGTGGAAGTACTTGATAGAGCAATTGATGGTAGAGGCCACTCTAGTAGCAAAGAAACAAGTTAAAGCTCCAACAATTGAATCAAAGGGTAAAAGATCCTGATTCAATTTCAAGAATGGTCGGTCATTTTCAAAGAAGCAAAACATGGGATCCTCCAGTAGTTCGAGTCAGAGTAGTAGAACTATTCTAGTTTGCCCCAATTATGGAAGGAAGCATAGAGGAGTGTGTTACCGTGCATCTGGAGCATGTTACCAGTGTGGCAAAGTTGGCCATATGATGAAAGATTGTCCACTTAGGTCTGAGAATGACAATCGCCCTACAGCAGGTTCAGCTGGATCTGCCTTTGTAACGAGGTCAAATGCAGAACTAATGCCAGAGGTAACACTGGAAATGAGACATTAAGGCAAGGAAGAGTGTTCGCACTAGTGCCTAGAGATGTACAGAACACCGAGTCTGTGGTGTCAGGTATAATATTCCATCTATGCCCAAAATACATATGTCTTGATAGATTTTGGTTCTACACACTCATCTGTGTCACATGCCTTTTCTCGGAAATTAACTAGACCTTTAGAACCCATGAATTATTTATTGTTTGTATCTATGCCATTTGAAGTTCTATGGTACGTAGATATGTTTATCCAGCATGTGAATATGTGATTGGTAATGTGCCATTGTATGCTGATTTATTGCCATTGGTATTGATTATTTTGACTGCATATTAGGTATGAACTACTTAACGAAGTATTATGTAACTATTGACTGTGTGAATAAATCTGTTGTCTTTCGTTCATCTAGTTTACATGAATTTGTGTTTGCTGGGAATGGGTAGTTCCTCCCCCATATTTGATTTCTGCCATGAAAGCTATGAAACTGTCTTAGGAAAGGATGTAGGGGTTATATGTGTTGTGTTTTGACTGAGACTTCTGATAAACCTAATGTGGAAAACTATTCCTATTGTTTGTGAATTTCCAGAAATGTTTCCGAATGAGTGCCTGGGGACTTGATTGATAGAGAGATTGAATTCCCCATTGATGTAATACCTGGAACACAACCAATTTCCAAATCCCCATATAGAATGTCAACTTCTGAATTGAAAGAATTGAAAACTCAACTTCAGAAATTGTTAGACAAGAAGTTTATCCGCCCGAGCACGCCACCTTGGGATGCTCTAGTTTCTTTGTCAAGAAGAAAGACAAATCTTTAAGGTTGTGTATAAACTATCAGAAATTGAACAAAGTGACTATTAGAACAAAATACCCATTACCTCGAATAGATGACCTATTTGACCAACTCCATGGGGCACAAGTGTTCTCCAAGATAGACCTTAGATATGGGTATCACCAGCTAAAAGTTAAAGCAGAAGACATAGAGAAAACTGCATTCAAAACCAGATACGGGCACTACGAATTTTTGGTAATGCCATTTGGGGTAACAAATGCACCTGAAGCATTTATGGACCTAATGAATAGGGTTTTCAAACAATTTCTTGATGAATTTATCATTGTATTTATTGATGATATATTGACTTACTCCAAAAGCAGGAAAGAACATGAAAATCATCTGAGAACTGCATTACAGATTTTGAGAGAAAAGAAGTTATATGCAAAATTTTTCAAATGTGAATTCTGGCTTGACAGCGTAGTGTTTCTGGGACATGTGATCAACAAGGATGGTGTATCAGTGGACCCAGAGTGTGACAACCCTACTCTGTGTTATGCTAATTAATCTTAAATGCGCTTTATAATTATATGCTTGATATGATTTTGAGTGCTAAATATATGATTATATGTATTTCTCATTTGTATTTGTTTACTGTAGGAAAATCTGTTCGTTTTTATGTTATAAAAATCTAAATTGAAGTCTATAGAGGCGTTAGAAAGTGAAATTGTCTGTACCATTGTGATTAGCATGATTTTTAGAGCCTATGGTGAAATTTAATTAAAAATTGATTTGGATCAAAATATTAGATTAAGTCGATTAAATTAAGCATAATTACTTAGCCTTAATCAAATTTGATTAGGCAAGCATATATAAGTGACCTTTATACACTTGAGTTTTATTCCTTGGAGCTCAAAATCTAAAATACACCTCTAGAGAGAGAGAGAGAGCCAAATTTAGAGAGAGAGGGCTCATCCTTGAAGATTTTTGCAAAGGAGCTCAAGAACTGGATGGATTAGCTCAAGACTTAGCTATAATTAGAAGGATTGGAGCATCTAGGTGAGTAACCAACCCTTAATCCATGAGTTTAAGCCTACCAATTATGTGATTCAAAGAGAATTGGTAATCAAGAACAAGATTTGAATGGTGTATGATTGATTTGAAGTCAATATCTCCATGCATGTAGAGAATTGCCATGAATGTACAAAATCATGAAGAATTGAATACCAAATCATACATGCATGCATAATTTTGTTGAGCTTCATGATTTTGAGCATCATTTGTACTATTTGAAATGAAATTAGAGTCAATAATTTACATGCATGCAAGAGTCTTAAAGGTATGAAGCTTGATTGCCATTTGGTTTCAAATTACCTTTGTTCACATGATAGACAATGTTTTTCCATGTTTTGGTGTCAATTGCAAGCTTTGGACCTTTGGGGGTGTGTTTTGAACTTGAAACACAATTCTGGAAATTCCAGAATTCGACATGTCCGCTCGAGCGATGAAAGTCTTGCTCGAGTGTGAAAAGTTAGCTCCTAGAAGTTTTGCAAAGATTTATACGGTGGCTTGAGCGGCCAAACTCGCGCTCGAGCGAACCCTGTTTTGCAAGACTTCTCGCTCAAGCATCAGAAATCTTGCTCGAGCGTAAAATTCATGCAACTAGTACTTTTACAAAGTTTTGCAGGCCACTCGAGCGACCAAAACTGTGCTCGAGCGAAGAGCCTTGTTTCAAAAATTTGAAAAGTTGTTTTATGTTTCATTTTCCATTCTCTTCATTTTTAAGAACTCTTAGGCATGCATTGAACATTGTAAATGAATTAAAAGGATAAGAAAGAGGCCTGAGAGAAATAAACAAATTAAGAATGGATTGAATCGCTTGTGACCTAATATGTTATGAAATATGTAGGGTCAAGCGCAAGGGCAAAATCCATTGACAGAACACTGGTGAGTAATATCTTAGTAAAGATATTTTCAAGTATACTACTTTCCAAATGCTTACTTCTGTTATAGTTTCATGGATTGTTAATTTTGAATTGTGAACGAGAATTTGTTATGCCAATGAAAGAATTGGGGCCCGAAGTCGTCTGACATGAATGAATTGGGCCGAGGGCCGTCTGACATGAATGAATTGGGCCTGAGGCCATTTGATATGTTCGTAAGAATTTTCATTCATGTAACTTCTTTATTTTGATATTATTCACTGGGCCTTCGCTCACTCTCATTTATATGTATGTAGGTGAGCAAAAAGATGTCTAAACCCAACCTCAGTGGAGGATGTGAGAGAAATCCAAGTTTTTGTGAAGTTAGCCCGAACGTCTCACGCACAAGACTTTGTTTTTGTTTTTTTGTTTACCCTTTTTGCTACCTTGGTGAATACATTGGATCACCTATATATATAAACTTTTGTTTGGCTGACTACATGTTTGAAGTTCCTGGATGTACAAGATGTTACAAGATGTTAATTCTGTCTATATGTGTGAGTTATTATGGAATGCTTTTGAATTAATTTTTGCTATGCCATATAAGCACAGCTCATTGGACAAAATTTTTAAGTCTACTTCCATTTGGCCCCTTTATTTCTATTGAGACATGTTTAATAAAGAATGAGGCCATAGGTAATCTCATAATTACTGGCCGGTTATAACCTTAATCCATAGGGGCGGGTTCGGGTCATGACACACAGAAAATTGAAGCCATTGTGGACTGGCCAAGACCGACCAATGTGTCAGAAATCAAAAGTTTTCTGGGACTTCCTGGCTACTATTGCAGATTTGTGAGAGACTTCTCTAAGCTCGTCATGCCATTGACACAATTGACCCCAAAAAATGTACCATTTGATTGGATTGATCAGCGAAAATCAGCCTTCCAAGAACGAAAAACTAGATTGGTAACTGCACTAATTCTGACATTGCCCAACGGAACCTGTGACACCCCTGTTCCGTAGTATACTAATTGGTCCTTAATTTGAGCATAATTATGTGTTTAGCATGATTTTGTGTGCCATTATGTGAATATATGTGATTTTGAAATTGTATCTGTTCACCGTAGGAATATCTGTTTGAATAATCTGCTTTGGAAATTAAATTGAGGGCCTTATCGGCCACGGAACCCGAAATTGATTACGCCATTGTGATTGGCATAATTTTTAGAGCCTACGGTGAAATTTAATTAGAAATTGATTCTGGTCAGATTAAACTGATTAAATTGATGATTTGAGTGCCCAACTATTTTATATTAAAATAGTATGTTAGTGGGGCTCATTGTATGTTAGCACTCACTCTCCTTTAACTCTATTGAACTCAAAATCTGAGTTATACCATTGAGAGAGAGAGAGATCCGGCCTTAGTGAGAGAAAGTGAGAGAAGTTGTGCAAATTTTAGCTTAAAGCTTGGGAACCTTGAAGATTATTCAAGATTTGATCATAGATTGTGAGAATCAAGCTCCTAAGTGAGTAATTCTTGGATTATTATTTGTAATTTTGTGTGTATCCAAGCTAATTAGGTGACCAAGAGTAAAATTGAATGAAATTGGGTTGGTCTTGTTGAATTAAAGCTTGATATATGCATGCATGTAAGGGATTGTTTTGAAATAGCATGTATAAGCTTGAAATACATGATTTAAGTAGAGTTTTGGGTTGAAACCCATGTTTTGATCACCATTTGTGTTGTCTAAGTTGAGAATGTGGCTAGTTCATCACATGCATGTACAATTCATGAAGATATGAGCTTGGATGTTTGAATTTGAGCATGTTGGTGATGAGTTGTGATATTTTGGGACATGCATGCAAATAAATTATGGAATTGAGCTTCAATATGTTGTAATCTTGTATTGGTAGCATGTTAACATGTGTAAATGTGTAATTTGAGCCATTGCATGCAAGTAATGTGGTTGAAATGTCAAAGTTGAGCTCAAGAACACATTCTAGGTTTTCCAGAATTTTGAGGTCCGCTCGAGCGGAAGAACCTCCGCTCGAGCGTAAATTTCGTGCTCCCAGCACTTTTTACAGAATTAGGTATTCGCTCGAGCAGGACGTTTCACGCTCGAGTGGGGAGTTTTTGTAGACAGGCCTTCCGCTCGAGCGCTCTATTCCACGCTCGAGCATATTTTTCATGCAACCAGTACTTTTGCAGGCCTTAAGGGTCCGCTCGAGCGGGGAAGGTGACGCTCGAGCGGGGACCCTGTTTTCTGAAATTTTGTTCATACATTCTATGTTTTGTTTTCCGTTCTCTTTCACTTGTAATCACTCTTAGGCATATGTTAAGCATTGTGAATAAGTTAATGAGATAAGAATAAAGCCTAAAGAGGAATATGTGAATCAAGGAACGGATTAAACTGTTAGTGACCCTTTTGTGTTCATGAAATGTGTAGGGTCAAGCTCCAGGGCAAATCCACAAGCCGATCACTGTGAGTAATATCGATATTTTGAGCTTGTCAATTGTCCCAATTGCTTATTCTCTATAAGTTGCTAACTTGAATTGTGGACAACCGATTGATACGATTGATTGGGCCAAAGGCCGATTGATACGATTGATTGGGCCAAAGGCCGATTGATACGATTGATTGAGCCAAAGGTCGATTGATACGATTGATTGGGCCGAAGGTCGATTGGTACGATTGATTGGGCCGAAGGCCGATTGATAAGATTGATTGGGCCGAAGGCCGATTGACATGAATGATTGGGCCGAAGGCCGATTGACGCAAGTGGTTGGGCCAAAGGTCGTTTGCTGTAACTGTTTCAATAATTGCTTATGTATCTTTCTTAATTGATATTATTCACTGGGCATTCACTCACGCTCATTCATGTACATGTAGGTAAGCCAAGGGACGTCCAAAACCAGCCCGGGTGAATTGTGAGAAACAGTCAGAGTTTTGAAGAGTCAGCCCCAAAAGTCTCACGCATGAGACTGCCTTCGCCTTGTCCTTTGTTTATAGTTTGGTTTTGTTGGTAAAGACATCAAACCATTTTTGTAAAGAAGTCTTGGGTTTGATTGACTTAAATCTGTATGATCTTGTACGTACAGTGTTTTGTATTAGTACATAATATATTGTGAGTTATTAACATATAAATGTTTGAAATGTTATGGTGTGCATATCAGCACGGCTCTATGGACAAAGTTTAAATTGCTTCTGTTTGGCCCCTTTTACTCTGACGAGTTTTGACTTATACGGTTTGAGGCCGTAGGTAATCATACGATTACTGGCCGGTTATGGCCTTAACCCATAGGGGCGGGTTCGGGTCATGACAGAGTAGTATCAGAGCACGAGTTAATAACTCACACACTTGTCCAAAAGAGCAATAAGCGTCTAGGAAAGGTCTAGGATACATTCATAAGTATGAATTTGAAAGCATCGAGAATGTGCTTAACTGTTGTAGTATGAACAACTATGTGTTATAAATTTGTGACTTACTTGCATTACAACTATTCGAATATGTATGCCTTGTTATATGCATACCTGTGTATCTTTTGTATGAAATATAATGCAAGTTTAATCAGATGGTGAGAACGAGAGGTGATAAGATAGAAGAGTCCTCTACTGCCAAAATGGAGAGAATGGAAAGACTAATTCAGGAAATGGCAAAGGCTTTGAGACAACAACAAGAATGGCAGCAACAGTGGCAGCAACCACAACCTCAACCACCACCCCCAGCACCACCCGTGCCAGATAATCAGAATGATGACTGAACTATAGCTCTCACAAAAGAGTTCAAGAAAATGAAACCACCACAGTTCCATGGTGGATTAGACCCTTTGAAGGCTGAAGCTTGGGTTCTTGGCATCGAAAAACTGTTCGAAGTGTTTCCGTGCTCAGAGACACAGAAAGTGCTTCTAGCCACTTTTATGCTAGAAGACGAAGCAAGGAGATGGTGGATGCTAATGCGTGAGAGTTACAAGGATACCGATTGGGCAAAATTTTTGGAAATTTTCTACGACAAGTACTTCCCGTAGTGTGTCCGGGATAGGAAAGTGGCAGAATTCATGAAACTGAAGCAAGACAGCATGACTGTGGCCGAGTACGAGGCCAAATTCACTGAGTTGGCCAGATTTGCGCCACATGTAATCGACACAGACTACAAAAAGGCAAGACATTTTGAAGGTGGACTCCGAAGTGACATCCTAGAAAGGGTGAACGTCTTGAAGTTGGAGACATACATAGGGGTGCTAGACAGGGCCATTATATCAGAGGCTAATATAGCTAGACAAGCTAAGCCAACAACAGAATGGAAAGGTAACAAAAGGCAAGGTTTCTTTTCGAAGAAGAAGTTTTCAAAGAAGCAAAATACGGGCTCTTCAAACACTTCTAATTGTTCCCGAGATACAACCCCGTTGTGTAATATTTGTAGCAACAGGCATCATGGGGTTTGTTATCGTGTGTCAGGAGCTTGTTTTAATTGTGGCAAGCAAGGGCATATGGCCAGAGATTGCAAGCAGAACCGTGGAAAATTTGCTGCTAGTTCAATAGCATCAGTCCCAAAACCAGGAAATGTTACGAGGCCTACTCCCACCGGAGAAACTGTGAGACAGGGGAGAGTTTTTGAGCTTATTCCGGGCGATACACGGAATGCCAATGCCGTCGTCTCAGGTACTATTTCAATATGTAATCAGGATGCCTTTGTATTAATTGACTCTGGATCAACACACTCATTTGTGACATATACATTTGCATCTAGACTAAATAGACCCCTAGAGTTATTACCATATTTGTTATGTGTGTCCGCTCTATCGGGGGAATCTATGTTATGTGACTATATATATCGGTTTTGTGACATGTGTATCGAGGATGCTACCCTATATGTAGATTTGTTGCCCTTGAACTTTAGACATTTCGATGTAATTTTGGGCATGGACTGGTTGACCAAATATTGTGCCACCATAGATTGTGTGATAAAGAGGGTTGTGTTTAAACCCCCAGAACAGAGGGAGATTGTGTTCGTGGGAAATGGGGTAGTGCCTCCACCATATTTGATATCTGCAATAAAAGCATGTAAACTGATCAGGAAAGGGTGCCAGGGTTATTTGTGCTATGTGCTGTCTGAACAATCTGAGAATGTCGAATTGAACAATATTCCTATTGTTAGAGAATTTCTGGATGTGTTTCCGAATGAATTACCAGGGGAATTAGTAGACAGGGAGATAGAGTTTACTATTGAGACTGTGCCAGGCACCCAGCCTGTTTCTAAAACTCCCTACAGAATGGCTACTGTTGAAATGAAGGAATTGAAAGAACAGTTGCAAGATCTGCTTGATAAGGGGTTTATCCGACCTAGCACTTCGCCTTGGGGTGCACCAGTGCTGTTTGTGAAGAAGAATGATGGTACCTTGCGCCTGTGCATTGATTATCGGGAATTGAATAAGGTAACAGTAAAGAACAAATACCCCCTACCCCGTATTGATGATTTATTTGACCAGTTGCAGGGATCACAGGTGTTTTCTAAGATTGATTTGAGATCCAGGTATCATCAGCTGAAAGTTAAGGCAGAGGATGTTGAGAAAACCGCCTTCAGAACGAGGTATGGTCATTTTGAGTTTCTTGTTATGCCATTTGGAGTGACTAATGCTCTGGCAGCATTTATGGACTTAATGAACAGAATTTTTAAAACCTACCTTGATAAGTTTGTTGTAGTCTTCATCGATGATATTTTGATATATTCCAAAGATAGACTTGAACATGAACATCACTTGAGAACTGTTTTACAAATACTTTGGGACAGGAAATTATTTGCTAAACTAAAGAAATGTGAGTTTTGGTTGGATGAAGTTGTTTTCTTAGGGCATGTGATCAACAAGGAAGGAATTTCAGTGGACCCGCAGAAAATAGAGGCAATTGTGAATTGGCCTACACCAACTAATGTGACAGAAGTTCGTAGTTTCATGGGTTTAGCCGGGTATTACAGGAGGTTTGTGAAGGACTTTTCGAAATTAGTGGTACCTCTTACCCAACTGACACACAAGGGACAACCATTTGAGTGGAACGAAGAAAGAGAATCAGCTTTTCATGAATTAAAGACGAGATTGACTACTGCACCAATTTTGACATTACCTTCAGGTACGGAGAACTTCGTGATTTTCAGTGATGCATCTTACAAGGGTTTGGGTTGTGTGTTAATGCAGAACGGAAAGGTTGTTGCTTACGCCTCTCGACAGTTGAAGCCACATGAGAAGAATTATCCAACACATGACCTATAATTGGCCGCGGTTGTTTTTGCTTTGAAAATCTGGCGGCATTATTTGTATGGGGCAAAGTGTGAAGTCTACACAGATCATAAAAGCCTGAAATACTTCTTCACACAGAAAGAGTTGAATATGCGTCAGAGAAGATGGCTGGAATTGATAAAAGATTACGACCTAGAAATTCAGTATCACCCCAGGAAAGCTAATAGAGTGGCTGATGCCTTGAGCAGAAAATCAACGGGGAGTGTGGCTTGGTTGCTTACGGAACAAAGGGAGATTTTGCAAGATTTTGAGAAGTCTGAAATTGAAGTGGTAATGTGTGAACAGGGCAGATTGATGGCCGCTATTACAGCCGAGCCGGCGATTATTGACGAAATCAAGCAGAAACAGAAAAAGGATGAGTACCTCAGAAAGGTAATTGATGAATTTGAGACGAGTCCAAAAGCAGAATTTAGCATTGAGAATGAAGTGTTGAAATTCTGAAACATAATGTGTGTCCCCGATATTCCGGAACTAAAGAAGAGGGTCCTGGATGAAGCCCACAGATCCGTATTTGCTATGCATCCGGGTAACAATAAAATGCATCGGGACTTGAAACAAACCTATTGGTGGCCTAAAATGAAGAAAGAGATTGCAGAATATGTGTCCAAGTGCCTTTAGTGTCAGCAAGTTAAGGCTGAACATCAAAAACCGGGCGGTCTACTTCAACCTCTCCCTATTCCTGAATGGAAGTGGGAATATGTGACGATGGATTTCATTGTTGGCCTACCTCGGACTTCTCGAGGTATGGATTCTGTTTGAGTTGTAGTTGATAGACTGACTAAATCTACACATTTTCTGCCTGTCAAAACTACATTTACTGCTTATAGATTGGCTACTATCTATGTTGATGAAATTGTCTGTTTACACGGAGTTCCGGTATTTATTGTGTCGGATAGAGATCCGAAATTTGTATCTAGATTGTGGAAGAGTTTGTAGGAAGCTATGGGAACAAAACTAAGGTTTAGTACTGCATTCCACCCACAGACAGATGGGTAATCAGAATGAACGATACAAACTTTGGAAGATATGCTTCGCATGTGTGCCTTGGATTTTCAGGGGAGTTGGGAAGATTATTTGCCACTTGCAGAATTTGCTTATAATAACAGCTTCCACTCCAGCATCGGTATGGCACCATACAAGGCCTTATATGGTAGGAGGTGTAGATCACCTATTTGCTGGACAGAGGTCGGGGATAGAGCTTTGCTTGGGCCCGAAATTGTGCAAGATACCTCTGAGAAAATCAAAGTTATCCGTCAAAGGCTCAGAACAGCTCAGGACCGACAAAAGAATTATGCAGACGTTCGGAGAGGACCTCTTGAGTATGAGGTTGGTGACCATGTATTCATCCGTGTTTCTCCGATGAAAGGCCAAGTCAGATTTGGGAAAAAGGCAAGTTGTCGCCCCGCTACATTGGGCCATTTCAAATTTTGGAAAGGCTTGGTCCAGTTGCCTACAGAGTTGCCTTGCCACCAGGATTCGAGCAAATCCATAACGTATTTCACATGTCGATGTTGAGGAGTTACCTCCGAGACCCATTTCATGTGATTGATTATCACCGGGTTGCTATTGATGAAGATATGGAATATGCCGAATGGCCGGAACGGATTGTTGATCGGCAAGTGAAACGATTGAGAAACAAATCCATTCCAATGGTGAAAGTAGAATGGAAAGAACACTATGGAACAGATGCTACATGGGAAAAAGAGGAGGAAATGCAGCTACGCTATCCACATTTGTTTCCTGATGAAGGTAAACTAAGTTTGGAGGACCAAACTTCCTAAAGGGGGGAAGACTGTGACACCCCTGTTCCGTAGTATACTAATTGGTCCTTAATTTGAGCATGATTATGTGTTTAGCATGATTTTGTGTGCCATTATGTGAATATATGTGATTTTGAAATTGTATCTGTTCACCGTAAGAATATCAGTTTGAATAATCTGCTTTGGAAATTAAATTGAGGGCCTTGTCGGCCACGGAACCCGAAATTGATTACGCCATTGTGATTGGCATAATTTTTAGAGCTTATGGTGAAATTTAATTAGAAATTGATTTTGGTCAGATTAAACTGATTAAATTGATGATTTGAGTGCCCAACTATTTTACATTAAAATAGTATGTTAGTGGGGCTTGTTGTATGTTAGCACTCACTCTCCTTTAACTCTATTGAACTCAAAATCTGAGTTATACCATTGAGAGAGAGAGAGATCCGGCCTTAGTGAGAGAAAGGGAGAGAAGTTGTGGAAATTTTAGCTTAAAGCTTGGGAACCTTGAAGATTATTCAAGATTTGATCATAGATTGTGAGAATCAAGCTCCTAGGTGAGTAATTCTTGGATTATCATTTGTAATTTTGTGTGTATCCAAGGTAATTAGGTGACCAAGAGTAAAATTGAATGAAATTGGGTTGGTCTTGTTGAAGGGATTGTTTTGAAAGGGATTGTAAGGGATTGTTTTGAAATATGCATGCATGTAAGGGATTGTTTTGAAATAGCATGTATAAGCTTGAAATACATGATTTAAGTAGAGTTTTGGGTTGAAACCCATGTTTTGATCACCATTTGTGTTGTCTAAGTTGAGAATGTGGCTAGTTCATCACATGCATGTACAATTCATGAAGATATGAGCTTGGATGTTTGAATTTGAGCATGTTGGTGATGAGTTGTGATATTTTGGGACATGCATGCAAATAAATTATGGAATTGAGCTTCAATATGTTGTAATCTTGTATTGGTAGCATGTTAACATGTGTAAATGTGTAATTTGAGCCATTGCATGCAAGTAATGTGGTTGAAATGTCGAAGTTGAGCTCAAGAACACATTCTGGGTTTTCCAGAATTTTGAGGTCCACTCGAGCGGAAGAACCTCCGCTCGAGCGGAAATTTCGTGCTCCCAGCACTTTTTACAGAATTGGGTATTCGCTCGAGTGGGATGTTTCACGCTCGAGCGGAGAGTTTTTGTAGACAGGCCTTCCGCTCGAGCGCTCTATTCCACGCTCGAGCGTATTTTTCATGCAACCAGTACTTTTGCAGGCCTTAAGGGTCCGCTCGAGCGGGGAAGGTGACGCTCGAGCGGGGACCCTGTTTTCTGAAATTCTGTTCATATATTCTGTGTTTTGTTTTCCGTTCTCTTTCACTTGTAATCACTCTTAGGCATATGTTAAGCATTGTGAATAAGTTAATGAGATAAGAATAAAGCCTAAAGAGGAATATGTGAATCAAGGAACGGATTGAACTGTTAGTGACCCTTTTGTGTTCATGAAATGTGTAGGGTCAAGCTCCAGGGCAAATCCACAAGCCGATCACTGTGAGTAATATCGATATTTTGAGCTTGTCAATTGTCCCAGTTGCTTATTCTCTATAAGTTGCTAACTTGAATTGTGGACAACCGATTGATACGATTGATTGGGCCAAAGGCCGATTGATACGATTGATTGTGCCAAAGGCCGATTGATACGATTGATTGGGCCAAAGGCCGATTGATACGATTGATTGGGCCAAAGGCCGATTGGTACGATTGATTGGGCCGAAGGCCGATTGCTATGATTGATTGGGCCGAAGGCCGATTGATAAGATTGATTGGGCCGAAGGCCGATTGACATGAATGATTGGGCCAAAGGCTGATTGACGCAAGTGGTTGGGCCAAAGGCCGTTTGATGTAACTGTTTCAATAATTGCTTATGTATCTTTCTTAATTGATATTATTCACTGGGCATTCGCTCACGCTCATTCATATACATGTAGGTGAGCCAAGGGACGTCCAAAACCAGCCTGGGTGAATTGTGAGAAACAGTCAGAGGTTTGAAGAGTCAGCCCCAAAAGTCTCACGCATGAGACTGCCTTTGCCTTGTCCTTTGTTTATAGTTTGGTTTTGTTGGTGAAGACATCAAACCATTTTTGTAAAGAAGTCTTGGGTTTGACTGACTTAAATCTGTATGATCCTGTACGTACAGTGTTTTGTATTAGTACATAATCTATTGTGAGTTATTAACATATAAATGTTTGAAATGTTATGGTGTGCATATAAGCACGGCTCTATGGACAAAGTTTAAATTGCTTCTGTTTGGCCTTTTTTACTCTGACAAGTTTTGACTTATACGGTTTGAGGCCGTAGGTAATCATACGATTACTGGCTGGTTATGGTCTTAACCCATTGGGGCGGGTTCGGGTCATGACAGAACCGAATGAGTTTCAGATTTATAGTGATGCTTCCTACAAAGGCTTAGGATGTGTGTTAATGTAAAATGGGAAGGTGATTGCCTATGCTTCTCGACAACTCCGCCCACATGAAAAAAAATTACCCAACTCATGACCTTGAATTGGTAGTGGTGGTTTTTGCATTAAAAATTTGGAGCCATTATCTATATGGAGTGCCTTGTGAAGTATTTACAGATCATAAAAGCTTGAAATATGTCTTCACCCAAAAAGAACTGAACATGAGACGAAGGAGAAGGTTAGAGTTGATTAAAGATTATGTCTTGCAAATTTTGTACCATCTGGGAAAAGCCAATACTATTGCAGATGCCTTGAGTAGAAAGTCAATTGGGAATTTGTCATGTTTACTCACTGGTCAAAATGACTTGATATGCGACCTAGAAAGAAATGAAATTGAAATTGTGCTATGGAAATAGGACAAAATTCTGGCCGCTATTGCTACCCAGCCTGCAATAATTGAAAAGATTAAAGAGAAACAACTTGAAGATGAGTCTTTGTGGAAGATTGTCAATGAAATTGATTCAAGACCAAGGCCCGGATTTGTGTTTGAAAAAAATTTGTTGAAATTTTAGAACAAATTGTGTGTACTAGATTGTTCAGAATTGAGAAAATATATTATGACTGAAGCCCATAATTCCAAATTTGCTATGCATCCATGAAACACAAAGACGTACCATGACTTAAAACAAAACTTATGGTGGCCTGGAATGAAGAAAAGTATTGCTGACTATGTGGCTAGATGTCTGCATTGCCAACAAGTTAAAGCTAAACACCAATGACCTGCTGCATTACTTCAACCACTTCTAATACCAGAATGGAAATGGGAGCATATTACGATGGACTTCATTGTTGGATTGCTTCGCTCCTCCCGAGGTATGGATTCTATTTGGGTCATTGTTGATCGTTTAACTAAATTTGCTCACTTTTTTCCTATCAAATCTTTGTATAATGCGGATAAGTTGGCTAATTTGTATGTAAATGAGATTGTGAAATTGCATTGAGTTCCAGTGTCCATAGTATCTAACAGAGATCCCAAGTTTACTTCGAGATTCTAGCAGAGTTTACAACAAGCCTTGGGGACTGAACTGAGACTAAGCAGTGCTTATCACCTACAGACAAATGGCCAATCTAAACGAACCATTCAAACCTTGGAAGATATGCTCATAATGTGTGTGTTAGATTTCCAAGGAAATTAGGAGACTTACTTACCATTGGCAGAATTTGTGTACAACAATAGTTACCATTCGAGTATCGAGATGGCCCCTTATGAAGTTTTGTATGGTAGAAAATGCCGTTCTCCGATTTGTTGGGCCGAGGTAGGTGACAGACCTTTATTCGGATCGGAACTTGTGCAAGAAACGACTGAAAATGTGAAATTGATTCAACAGAGATTAAAAGCTGCACAAAGTCGCCAAAAGAGTTATGCAGATGTCGGAAGAAGAGACAGAGAATATGAAGTCGAGGATCACTTGTTTATCAAAGTGACTCCAATGAAAGGGCAAACTCAGTTTGGTGTAAAGGGTAAGTTAGCACCGAGATATGTTGGGCCATACAAGATCCTTGAGAAAATCATCCCAGTGGCGTATCGGGTAGCCTTATCGCCAGTCATGGAACATATGCATAATGTTTTTCATATTTCGATGCTTTGAGAATATTTAAGAGATCCACTCCATGTAATTGAGCCGACCCATGTGCTTCTGAAAGATGATTATACGTACGAAGAGAGGCCAATTCAAATTGTGAATCGTAGAATCAAAAGATTGAGTAACAAAGAAATACCATTAGTGAAGTTGATTGGCAAAACCATGGAGGGACTTATGCAACTTGGGAGACTGAAGAAGATATGATGAAGAGATACTCTGATTTATTCCCTCTGGATCTGATATTCTTCCAAAACGAAAATAATTCGAGTTTGGAGGACCAAACTCTTTTGAGAGGGGAAGACTATAACAACCCCGAACTATGACTAGCCACTAAACCATGATTAAGAATGCTTAATGAGTAATTAAGATGAAATTATGAATTAATTGCATGAGTGTTGCATTATCTGTGTTTCTATCTGTCTATCGTAGAAAGATCTATTTATGTTTCTATTTTATTCTGCGAATTGAAGGCCTTATCAGTATCCGATCACGAAATTGACTTGGTATATCTGGTATTTGGAATTTTTAGGAAATTATGGTAGGTTTAATTTAAATTCGATTCGGAATGAATTAAATTAGAATAATTAATGTAAATTTGATTAGCTTAAGCCAAGGTTAATTAAACACCACTAAGCAAGCCTATATAAGGCTTAAGTTGATTAAGAAGCATAACTCCCACTCTCATCTTATCATCTTTGAGGCAACAAAATGTAGAGAGAGAGAGAGAGAGAGAGAGAGGAAAGAAGAGATTGAGCTCAACTAGGAGAATTCTTGGAGAATCAAGCTTGAACCCTTTGAATTCACACCTTAGGTATGAACATTTCCCTTAATCTTTGAAATAAGGTACATAGGAAGTGAATTCATGAGTCATGTAGGAATATTTACATGAAATTGAAGAGAATTAGTTAGAATTATGTCAATCATGGAAGAAATGAGCTAATTATATACATGCATGCATAATTAATGGATTTTGAGTTTTGATTTCAACAAATTCTTACATGCAAGGACCTATTTTTGTTCAATTATGGGAGCTCATTGTGGTTTTGCACCTTAACACTTCATTTGTACATGTTTAGGAAGACTTGAGTTCATGATAACACATGCATGATGTGTATTCCTATAATTCAAGTTTGTTTTGAAGAATTTACTTGCTTTTGGGCCTTGATTTTGTGTAATGATCCATAATTCATGATGTTTTCCAAGTTTACATAAGTTTTCTTAAGTTATTGGCCTAAAATAACATAATTTGCAGCTTTGGGGTTGAGTTTTGAAGCTTGAAGGCAAATATGGAAATTTCATAAATTTGCCTCTCCGCTTAAGCAATAGATTGTGCGCTCAAGCGACCACTCTTAATTTTGCACTTCCGCTGGAGCGAACAAAGGTTGGCTCGAGCGTAAAATGAGTGCTCCTAGAAGTTTATAAGTTTTGCAGACCACTCGAGCGACAAGAGTTGTGCTCGAGTGAAGACCCCAGCCTCACGCTCGAGCAACCGTCGAGCAACCGTCAAGTGGAGAAATCACACATCTAGTACTTTTGCAGAGGTTTACAAACCGCTCGAGTAACCAAAGTTGCGCTCGAGCAACCACGCTTATTTTGCACATCCACTCGAACAAAGGAATCTACACTCGAGCGAGGACCCTGTTTTCAACAAATTTACCTTAAGTGTTGAATAGCATGTTTTAGCATCCTCATTACATCCTAGGCATTCCTAGGCCATGATTAAGACACAATAATAAGGATAAGACTTAGAAACACACTAAGAACAAAACGAAATAAGTTAAGTATGATCCAAGTGCGTGTTTCAGTATATGTATCTGTTATGTTTGTGTAAGTCACGCGCCGTAAGCTATTGATCCATTGGTTGCTATCAAAGCTATCTATGCAGTTATTTGTGAGTAATAACTTAGTAAAGTTATGTTTAATATGAAATACTTTCTAAACATTATGATATGATATGAATTGTCTTTGAATAATACAACAGGCTATTTTGTGATTCCATGAATGATAATCCATATTTTGGAAATATATTTGTGGTATCCTTAGCAGAGGCCCTCGCCCAGGGGACATAATACTATGGCTTATGGTCATGAGGGCTTCGCCGGGGGAAACAATACCGTGGTCCAGGCCCTCACCCGGGGAAAACAATACCATGGCCCACGTGTAAGATATGTTACCCAGTACTGGAGGTTCCTTTATGGAACTTGATATGCTTGACCAAGGAGATATGTTAATACTAATAGAAGTACCACACATGATTTGAACACGTATATGAACATGACTCTGTTTTTTATATGACTATGCTTATTTCTCTGATTAATATGATACGAAACTGGACATCATTCATTAAAATCTTTACTCTATTATTATTCACTGGGCTTTCGCTTACTATTTATTATATTTATGGAGGCGACTAAGCACGTGACTAGGCTCAGAGTTGTTGGCCTGGGGTCTCTATTTTGTCGGCCAACCATTGTGCCTTTCGAGGAGGTTCTGGAAAAAGTTCAGTGGTCGAGTTTTGTAAACTAAGACATAAGCTTAAGACTTTTGTTGTTTTGTGACCTCTATTTTGTGTATAATGATAAGGTTGGATGGATCTATATGACGTTATATATGTATATATATGCCTGCTCGAAAAGAGTTCATGCTCACAAGCTTTTAAATTATCTATCCCATATATGTCTGCACAGCTCTATAGACTATATATGTTTCTATATTTGCTTCTGCAGCCCCCTTACATGATAATCTGTTCAGAGGCCTTTGGTAATCCAAGGATTACTGGCTGGTTACGACGCTAAACCTATAGAGGCGGGTTTGGGTCATGACAGTAGAGCTATCTAGGAAATATAAATTTTCCTTTCGAGTACCCTTCATTGCAACAAATGCTCTTCGTACAAGGACTCCACCTTTCACAGTTGCTTTGTAATCTTGGAGTCTAAAACTCCCACTGAGATGAGAGTTTTTGTCAAATTCGGTATATACTAAACATCTTCAAGAATTCTGATTGTTTCATTATGCATCTTCAGTCGAATTGTTCTAATCTCCTTTGTCTGGAAAGCTTGGTCATTGCCTATCAGCACAACTCCTCTATCGAACTCTCATAAGCTCGAGAACCACTACTTGTTAGGACATATGTGGTATGAACATCCGGAATATAGAATCCATTCATCGAAATAGCCAAGTGATGAAACTATGAAGGCTGATCTTTCACCATTATCTCCATCTCGTGCAACGTTCACCTTTTCCTCTTTTTTGTCTTTATTGGGACAATCTTTTGCTTAATGCCCTTTCTGGCAACAAGCAGCACACTCGTCTTTTGCAAGACGTCTTCTATCTAATGATCTCCCTCTTGATTTTGAGCAAGACTTTCCTCGCCCTGTATATCTTATGTTATTCATCCTGTCTCTAACTGTGAATGCCTCTCATGCTGCATCCCTGTTTGCAGACTTATCTTTCCTTCTGAACTCATTATTTACCAAGGCGTTTGAAACATCAACATACTTGATCTTTTCTTTACCATACAGTAAAGTGGTGGTGAGATGATCATATGTGTCAGGTAAGGAATTCAACAATAACAGTGTTTTATCTTCATCATCGATTTGAACATCCAAGTTTTTCAAATCGGCAAGAATTTTGTTGAAATTGTTTAGGTGTTCATTCATCGAAATACCTTTCTTGTAGTCGAAACGAAACAACATCTTATTCACGTACAGCCGGTTCTCAATGCTCTTTGCATGAACTGGTCTTCCAGCGCCTTCCAAAGCTCCTTCGTAGTATCATATTCTGTACGGCGTCTTTCTCCTCTTTTGCAAGACAAAGTTAGATGGAAATACAGGCCAGGAGATTAACTTTCTCCACTCAAACTCATCCAAGCTCTCTAGTTTGTCTCCCAGAGTGAAATGCTGGTTCATCTGGACAAGCATGTCTTTAACTTCGCATTTTCACATGCCAAAGTTGCTGCTTTTATCAAACTTTTCTACCTCGAATTTAGCATGGGACACCGAGGTCCAATGCCTAGAGCTGCTTGTAGCCACTGGGTTGCTTGTGAACTCGGTTGATCTCGTCTCTGTAGATTCTGCCATTGAGACTACTCAATAATCTCCAAACAATAACGGACACTTGAAATGCCCAGAACAAGGCAAATTCTAAGCTCCCGAAAACTTCACTGAAAATTTGGGTCCAAATATATTGTTGCCCCAAAGATTTGAACCTTGGCCAAGGGAGAGAAATGGTCAGCCTTAACCACATGGACAGAGCTCTACTTGGTGTTTGTTTCCTTCAAATATATATTTGAAGTATATGTTTTGGAAGTCGTCTTCTTCCTCTCGCTACACGTGGGTCTTCTAGTTCAGAGTTAACTTTCCGCGCCCACTTTTGACCAGAGCATATGGGCCACCCCAACCTCCGTTTTGACCGTTCTTTATGGATCTAGACTCCTCTCATCGAGACGTACGTCGTGGTAGGATGGAAACTCGATTTCAACAGCTTCGAAATTTTCAATTTATAGAAAAATGCTCTGTTTTTTCGCACAACAATACTCTGATACCAATTTGTTGTGCCTAGGAGACAGAAAACAGTCATACACAAACACACAAGTAAGAACACACAAGCATTCATGTGGTTCGGCAAATCGCCTACGTCCATGGGCCGCGACATTCACTAAATTCGGAACAAAGAATTACACACTCTCTTGTTCTCTATATTTTTTCTTTAACTCACCACACTTGAACCTCTCATATTCACTACCCTTTTATAGATACAATGAGAGAGCCAAAGTTTCCATAGCCATCGACAAGCCACCGACAGCATTTACAGCAGCCACCAACAAGATCTGAAGATCAACCACCCTACCATGGAGTAGCTCGGCTGAACCTTTAGCCCAAAACTTCAGAGCTCCTTCATTTGTCTAAAATTAGCAGTTATTATTGACTTTGGTGACTGAGAGTCAATCTTCAACAAGTGATCGAATGGCATGCTGAGATCAAGAGACAAGGTGGTGGACGGTGGCAGAAAGTTGGTCTTAGCTTTGGGACCTCTAACAGAGCTAGCAGCACCGTCGTAGGTCAATGCGGCTTCTTTGAGAGTGTCGCTTTTACCTTTCCAGAGTTGTGGCCACACAATTTAATTTAAATTAATTTGATTTTTTGTTTTTGGATATGATGATTGATGAATGAAGAGCTAACGATTTTACAGTAGTGATTTGTAAGGAAGGTTCAACGTGGGAATGACTCGACAGAGGGTTCATCATCGCTGTCGACGGTTGTAGAGTTGGGGTCAAATCTAAGTGCGCTCGGTGGGACTCACAAAGCTCCATAGATAGGACTTCTTATTTCTTGCAGTTGAGAGAATCTGTGCTCTTTGCCATTTTCTCAATCTATTTCTCTCTATCACTCTTTTTTGTGTCTGAGTTAGCTAGCGTGCATTTGCTTTGATCTCTATGTATGTTAAAAAGATAAGAAACAGGTTTGTGCTTGATTTGTTTGGTTCAGTCTAAAGGCATGTCCTTATATCTGTGTGCATATTCAACAGATAAGAAAATGTTTAACAGATAGAAAAAATTAAGTTAAAAAAATTCAATAGATAAGAAAATGTTCAATCTGTGCTTTTTGCTTTGATCTGTACTTTGATTTGTTGAACAAATAGAAAAAAATAGGTTATAAAAATTCAACAGATAAAAAAAATATTTCAATAGTTAGTTAAAAAAATTGAACAGATCATCATCTTGGTAAGGGCAAATTTCAACTAATAGCAAAAATTTTAACAGATAAAAGGAAAAAATTGAACTGATAGTCAAAAAAAGTCAACAGATAAATTAAGAGGTCAACTTGAAGACAAAATATCCTCCAAAACCAATAAAATGACTTTGCACCAAACTATTTTGTAAAAGGTGGACCTCTCACTAACAAAAAAATATCCACTAAACCTAATACCTGATACCCTCTTTAAATTGGATTTATCAATAATTTTCTCCTAAAAAAATGAGAAAAAAAAAAATGTGCAATTCAAGTTTAACTCTTGGGATTGAGCAGACAATTTCGAATTACAATTTGAATCTGGGCAAGCTTGGATAACTCTCAGTATAACTTGGACAATCTCTCAATACATTCAAACTCATCCAAATTGCACTCCAAACTAAAAATTAATGTAATTATGTTAAATTTGTGAGATGAACTGTATTTTTTTAAAATCTCATGAAAGGTGAGTGTAAATTACCCTAAAAACCTATTCATAATTTCATATTATTTTTAAAATAATTTTAGGGTTCGAGTTTCATTGTCTGAATTTTTTTTTTTTTTTATACTAACAAATTTACCGGGGCAAGAAATTTGTAGTAACAAAAATGCTTGGGACCTTTCAAGTTGGAGATCCTCATGACTCTAAAATGATGTGGACTAATTATGTGTTTTTGTTTTCTTATTTTTTTTTTTTTCTTTCCTTTCTAAACTAATCACAAGTGAGTCAGAGCTGTAAAGATTGTGGGTGTGTTTGGTTTGATTTTGAGAGATAAATTTTTTTAAAAAAAAATTGGAGAAAGAGTTTAGAAAATTTTTTGGTTTGTTTGGTTGTATATTTTGAAAATAGTTTTATAGTATGAGAGTTTAAGATGATTTGATATTTTGTTGTAGTTGAGTAGATGTGTGTGAGAGAAAAAAGTGATTGAAAAGGAGAGGAGAGAGAAAAAAATGATTGATTAATGTGCAGGAGAAAGAAAATAATTTTGAATTTTTTTTTTCAAAATCATTATATCAAACAAAATTTTTTGAAAAAATTAAAATTTATTTCT
This sequence comes from Camellia granthamiana, assembly GCA_036172215.1. Lineage (NCBI taxonomy): Eukaryota > Viridiplantae > Streptophyta > Magnoliopsida > Ericales > Theaceae > Camellia > Camellia granthamiana. The sequence goes on from CM069905.1 coordinate 120,689,771, forward strand.
CAAAAACAAGCCAAATCAGGCTTGTATTTTTTTATTTTTTTAGATATGTAACATTGTTGTGTGTAGTAATTAGATGCTGCGGACTTGACATCATTGGAGCCCACGGGGTCATTTTTAAACTTTAGAAATTACGGAGCGTTTCAGGTGGAGGACCCTTTTTCTTAGAATTGACAAGTTATTCACTATCCTTTTCGATATGGCGGATGGTGGGTAGGAGTGAACGCGATTCAGTCTGGATAGTTGGGGAACGTATTGGCAGATTAAATAAGATTTTAATTAATTATCAAATATTTATATAATATATAATATTAATTTGTATAATATTTTTTAGGATAAATTATATTGACATTCTCTGAGGTTTACGTTTATTACAATTCTTTTCTTACCTTTAAAAAATTACATCCCCTCTCTGAGATTTAAAGTTTTATTTCAGATTGCTCTCTCCAGAAATTTAATTTTTTTAAATACCAATTTTACCCTCATTGGATAAATTACATTGACACCCCTGATATTTTTTAAATTACAATCCCCTTCCCAAAGTTTAAAGTAGCATTACCAATTGCCTCCCCCCCCCCCCCCGGTTAGTATTAGTTGAAAAAAAATTAATTGGAAAAAATTTTATTTGAAAAAAAAAATAATTAGTCAAATTTTTAAATTTCTGTTTAAAAATCAACGTGAGTTCTGACTAATATATGATAAAGAAAATTTTTAACTATCATTGAAAATTTGTACTTTATTTTTTTAACTATCATTTGAATATTATTGTAACTTCTTATATTTTAAAATCATACCTTCAACTATTAAAATTTGTACAAAAGCTCTCATCCTATATAGGATGAAAGTGAAGTAATTTTGATAATTGAGGGGACAAAATATAATGTTTTGAAGTTGATCGGATAAGATTATATTCAGAATTAATTGGTGGGGTTAAAGTGCAATTAACCCAAAAAATTATGATCATTATGGTATTATTTAACTTTTAATTACATGGCCAATACATCACTAGCTGCGACTAAGGTGATCCTGCTGTTACACATTGGCAATTCCATTCCCATCAATTAATGACTGCAAACAAAGCAAGGCATTATTATATTCAAAATTTACCATATAATATTTTTGTATAATTTAATTATAGAATTAAACACAATTTATTATATGAAATGGAATCTATACTTGTAGCTCATATTGTAAAAAAGTTATATCTAATTATGATCGAATTTTATGTATTTAAAAATTTTCTTTATCATATATTATTCAGAACTCACCATTAAAATTTTCTTTATCATATATTATTCAGAATTCACATTGGTTTTTAAATAGAAATTTAAAATTTTGACTAACAAAATTTTTTTTTAATTAATTTTTTTTTTCAAATTATTTTTTTTTCAACTAATACTAACCGAGGGAGCAATTGGTAATGCTACTTTAAACTTTGGGGAGGGGATTGTAATTTCTACAATGTGAGGGGTGTCAATGTAATTTACCTAGTGAGGCCAAATTGGTATTTACAAAAATTAAATTGCTGGAGGGAATAATCTGTAATGAAACTTTAAACCTCAAGGAGGGAGATGTAATTTCCAAAAAGTGAGGGGGGAATTATAATAAATATAAACCTCAGGGGGTGTCAAAGTAATTTACCCTATTTTATATATATATATATAACACAAACTAATTTTACATAATACATTTTATATATATAACTATTAATTTGTAACAAATTTTATATTTTAAATCTCTTTCATGCTCATTTTTATTTTAATATTTTATTAGAGGTTAATATATATATATATATATATATATGTATTAATTATGGCGGAATAGAGCGGTTTTGAAGACGGATTATAAATCTTGCAGTTTAATTCGCGGTTAACGAATAGATGAGTGCGGATTGATGCAGATCGATACTCTTTTAACTGATTAGACGGTATTTTGCACAATCCTAATGGTGGGAGTGGCACTAAAATTGCAAAAGAGTGGTCAATCCACTGACAACGGGTAGCTAGAAGATTGTAGTGGTGGCGGCAACTAGCAGTGACTGGTAACTAAATGTGGTAAAGGAAGAAAAAATTGAAAATTTATTTTGAAAATAAATGACTTTTTTTTTTCATTTTCAATTTTTTTTTTTTTGAAATAGAATCTAATTTTATGAAAATGAAAACATAAAAACAAAAATATATCGAAACAATTTATTTTTAAATTAAAAAAAAAACAAAAACAAAAAAAGGAAGTATAAGGAACGACCAAAAAAGGTGTTCTTGCTCGTGTGTCACGATTTACTACCCTTTCTACACGCCAAATGAGAAAGAAAGGTGTGTGTGTGAGAGAGAGAGAGAGAGAGAGAGAGAGAGAGAGAGAGAGAGAGAGAGAGAGAGAGAGAGAGACCTTAGCAATTCATGAAAAACGTTAGAAACTTGCAATTTTAGATTTGTAAATTTATGTACAATAATATAGTAGGAGAATTTGGTCCCATATAGTTAATGTGTGACAAGTTAAAATTAATATTATTGTGCATTAATTTTTACTTTTTTTTAGAGAGCCCAAATTGGGGCACACCACGAGTTTTATTTTAATAATTCTAACTATTCATTTTTTTATACCACATCGTATTGATTATCTATAAAAAAAAAAATTAGATCTATCCGATAACTATAGCGATGATTGCTTGTGACATTTATTTGAATAAAAATGAACGATAAATATTATTTGAAAATTAAACTATCTATTTTTTGATAAACAAATGCAATAAAATAACACAACTATGGTTATTGGATCGACTTCATTGTTTTTGGTGATAACATTTTAAACAATGCTACATCCCTCTAATTTATTACCTATAAATTGTTGTTCAAAACTGTGAAATTAAAATAAATAGACTTATGAAGAAAACAAATTATATACCAAGAACATATGCTGATAATTACAACTAAATTTCAACAGAAATACACAAAACAATAAAAGGGTAAAGAGACAAAACCGAAGCCTGCACGGAAGCAGTTTCCTTAAAACAGATTTCGCCGCCTCACGGGTCGAGTGCTTGAGGAATCCCGGCGTCTGTCTCCCAGGATACGACGGTCAAAACCAGCTACGGCAGAAACACTATCTGTCTAGCTTAGCGAACAAAACAATGGCAGCACTCTCTCACAATAAGAACTATCTAGCAATCTGACTTGTAAAATGGAAGCAAAAATTTCTATATTGAAACTTGACAGGAAGGTCTCAATTTATACATGTATAGGGGAGAGAGGAAAAGCCTCCAGCCTTTAAGGCTAATCATTAAAACACCAAGCATCCATAGCCCCCTTTCCACAAAATGAAAAAATATGGATGCCCAAAGGATTCACACCCTTTAGCCAAGAAAAAAGATTTAAATACTCTTTAAAATCCTATTCATGAATCTAACATCATGAAACAATTTCTTGGCAATTTCTTATTCAAAACCCAATGGTTTTTGGCTCACTTGGACCCAACACAAAAAATGGTTAATTAAAGTCACCAAAAATCATTTTTTCCAACAATCCCCCACATGAATAAAAATTGACCGAATGACTCAACAAACGGACATCGTTCAACAACAAAGACTCTAAGAGAGAGTACAACGGACTAACCCCGACATCAGAGAAGGTAACTTTTGGCTTTGAACCTCTCCTAGTGAAAACCTATTGAGTTTGCTGGCAGATCAGTGAATAAGACATCTTGAACTGCTCTATCGTTTATGTAAACTGAGACAATAGATCTCACACGGGAATTACTCCTACCACCATTATGTTCTCACTGGTGTGCCCTATGTGGCCCTGGACACTAGCCTGGTTCAGCGAGTGGTTTCAAAGAATCTTGGCCTGCCCAATTCTTCTAGAAGCGGCCCTACTTCAAACTCACATAGGTGACTCTACTAAAGTATCCTGCTATACTTAGCTCAACAGCTTAACACATAAGAGTCATTAAAAGCTCAGCTTATCCTCTACACTTGCAGGTATCACTGATAGAAGGAATGGCCGGAGGTTTAACCTCCTCAGTGACATACCACCGTTACACGCAATTAGGTTGTCCCATTGAACCTAGATCTTGGGATCTCCAGTCAACTAGGTTGGGTTTCCATTCCGGTAACTTCCAAAGGCCTTAACCCATTCCTTTTGATGACATTTCGACTAACACTCGACTTAACCCTTTGGTTAGCGGATCCGCAATGTTATCCTTAGACTTTACATAGTCTAAAAAGACAACTCCATTCGAGAGTAGTTGTCGTATGGAATTATGTCTACGACGAATATGTCTAGACTTTCCATTATACATATTACTCTGTGCCCTACCAATTACAGATTGACAATCACAATGAATACAAATAGCTGGCACAGGTTTAGACCAATGTGGAATATCTTCAATGAAATGGCGAAGCCATTCTGCTTCTTCCGTTGCTTTATCCAAAGCAATAAACTCTGATTCCATCGTTAATCTAGATATACACGTTTGCTTGGAAGATTTCCAAGACACGGCTGTCCCACCAAGAGTGAACACATATCCACTAGTGGACTTTGAGTCCTTTATATTTGATATCCAATTCGCCATCACTATATCCTTCAAGCACCGCTGGATATCGAGTATAATGCAGCCCATAATCCCGAGTGCAGCGTAAATACCTTAACACCCGCACAATGCCCTTCCAATGAGAAGCATCAAGATTACTTGTGTATCTACTAAGCCTGCTAACCGAGTAAGCTATATCTGGCCTAGTACAACTCATCAGATACATTAAACTTCCAATTACCCGAGAATATTCTAACTGAGAGACACTCTCTTTATTATTCTTGGTAAAATGTAGACTTAAGTCTACAGGTGTCGATGACACACTCGTATCTGATCCACTAAACTTCTCAAGTATCTTATCAACATAATGAGACTGAGAAAGTACAATTCCGCCAGAGATTCTGGTAATCTTAATTCCCAGAATAACATCTGCAATGCCCATATCCTTCATGTCAAATTTTGAGTTTAGCAACTTCTTGGTAGTTTTGATCATTTCATCGTTACTACCTATAATGAGCATATCATCAACATATAGACACAAAATGACATAACCTCTGTCAATGTCTTTGACATAAATACACTTGTCACATTCGTTGATTCGAAACCCATTTGACAACATTACATTGTCAAACTTCTCATGCCATTGTTTAGGCGCTTGCTTCAAACCATACAAAGATTTGACAAGTTTACAGACTTTCTTGCTTTGTCCTGGAGCTGAAAACCCTTCAGGTTGCTCCATGTAGATTTCTTCATTCAAATCCCCATTTAAGAAAGCTATCTTTACATCCATCTGGTGTATCTCAAGATTGCGCAAAGCTGCTATCGCAATCACTATGCGAATGGATGTTATCCTAGTTACAGGTGAGTATGTATCAAAGTAATCCAGGCCTTCTCGTTGCCTGTACCCTTTGATAACGAGCCTCGCCTTATACTTGTCAATAGACCCATTGGCCTTCATCTTTCGTTTAAAAATCCATTTGCAGCCTAAAGGCTTACAACCTGGAGGTAAATCTACCAACTCCCAGGTGTGGTTCTGTAAGATGGAGTCAATCTCACTTTTGATCACTTCTTTCCATAAAGGACTCTCAGGAGAAGTCACAGCTTCGTGGAAAGTTTGAGGTTCGTTCTCAACCATATAAGTCAAGAAGTCTGGACCAAAAGATTTGGATGTCCTAGCCCTTTTACTCCTTCTGGGCTCATCAACACCTTGATTCGTAACTTGATCATCAAAATGATCAGCATCACTAGCAAGCTCATCAAATTGCTCCAAAGACCTTGGAACCCCTGCATGGGTTCGGCAAGGAAAAAAGTCTTCAAAGAAACATGCATTCCTTGACTCCATGATGGTATTCCTGTGTATGTCTGGAATTTCAGACTTATGAACAAGAAACCGATATGCACTACTATTATGTGCATAACCAATGAATATACAATCCACAGATTTCGGGCCTATCCTAACCCGTTTGGGTGTAGGAATCGCCACTTTTGCAAGACACCCCCACATTCGTAAGAATTTATACGAAGGCTTAACGCCTTTCCATAACTCATATGGCGTCTTGTCCACCTTCTTCCGGGGTACTTTATTCAGAATGTAATTTGCAGAGAGAATTGCTTCCCCCCACAAGTTATGTGGCAATCCAGAACTTATCAACATTGCATTCATCATTTCCTTTAGCGTCCTATTCTTCCGCTCAGCAATCCCATTAGACTGAGGAGAATAAGGCGGGCCGTGGTTTGGTGGATAATCCCAGATTGAGCACAAGTCTCAAGAAACAGAGATTCATACTCACCACCACGATCACTTCTTAGAGCCTTAATCTTGCGGCCTACTTGATTCTCAACTTCATTCTTATAAAGAACAAACTTGTCAATCGCCTCATCTTTGCTTTTGAGCAAATAGACATAACAATACTTAGTGCAATCATCAACAAAAGTGATGAAGTACTTATTGCCACCACGTGATTGTATAACTTTTAAGTCACACACATCACTATGCACTAAATCCAACGGTTCTGAACTTCTTTCAATAGAATGAAACAAAGATCTTGTTAACTTTGCTTCAACACAAGTTTCACACTTGTGTTTCGGATTAATCTTAAAAGATGATATGTGATCTAACTTGATTAATCTACGTAAAGATACAAAGTTCACATGTCCTAGTCTACCATGCCACAAATTGGAAGACTCAAGCATGTAAACGGAAGAAGATGCACCTTTATTCATCTTTGGGATAACAGTCATAACATTGAGTTTAAACATACCCCCCAACATATAACCCTTACCCACATACATTCCGCTTTTGGTAAGAACGACCTTGTCGGACTCAAAAACCATGCGAAAGCCATGTTTACTAAGAAGAGACCCTGAGACAAGATTTTTACGAATGTCCGGAACATACAGGACTTCGTTCAAGGTCAGCTCTTTTCCTGACGTCAACTTCAGGACCACCTTTCCTTTCCCCTCAACAATCGAGGTAGCAGAGTTTCCCATAAACAACTTCTCACCGGTTGTAACTGGTTCGAAAGTTGTAAACAGCTTCTGCTCGGAGCAGATGTGGCGTGTAGCCCCAGTATCAATCCACCATTCTCTTGGGTTTGAACCCACCAGATTCACCTCAGAGACAACGGCAGACAAGTGCATATCATCCTCCTCATGGGAGTGCTCTTGTAAGTCTGCCATATGAGCACGAGGTTTGGTCTTGTATGGCTTCTTCTGCTTGCGGCAGTCACTAGCCCGATGCCCCTCGTTACCACAGTTATAACACTTCCCAAAGAACCGATAACTAGGTTCCTGCGGCTTGTAAGCCGACTTCTTTGCAACACCACCCCTTGGCCCCAGCTTAGAGCTCTTGTTCACAGGGGGCTTCTTCCTTATCCCAGAAGATTTTCCATGCTCAACGACATTGGCCTTTACTGAGGAGGTACTCCCTCCTTTCTTTCTATTATCCTCTTCAATCCGGAGTCGGACAACCAGCTCTTCAACAGACATTCCTTGCGCTTGTGCTTCAAGTAATTCTTGAAATTCTTCCAACCATTGGGAAGTTTCTCAATGATCACGACAACTTGGAATGACTCGTTCAAAGGCATCCCCTCAGCATGAATATCATGCAAGATCACTTGGAACTCTTGGACTTGGCTTATCACAGTTTTAGAATCTACCATTTTAAAATCAAGGAAACGGCCAACCACAAATTTCTTTGCCCCAGCATCCTCAGTCCTGTACTTTTTGTCCAGAGATTCCCATAATTCTTTTGCTGAGCTCTTGGAACAAAACACACTATAGAGTGAGTCTGCCAAGCTGTTGAACACATAGTTCCGGCAAAGATAGTCTGTCTGCTTCCATGTGTCAAGCGCCATGACTTTCTGCCTGTCAGGCTCATTCTCTGCCACGGCTGGAGGATCCTCACTCAGAACCTTGGCAAGGTTTAGCGTGGTCAAGTAAAACAGCATCTTTTGTTGCCATCTCTTAAAGTTTTCCCCAGCAAATTTTTCTGGACGCTCATGGTGACTAAGCGGTCCTCCTACAACAGCCGGAGTAACACCAGGGTTGACCACAGAGGTCACAGCAGTAGGGGTTGGCAATCTAGTTGCCCCGGGGTTCAAATCCCCACCAACATTAGCAGCAGCAACAGCATCAGTGATAGTTTCCATTTCTAAAAATTACACCAGAATATCACTTCTGTGTTTCCAGAAATTAAACTTAACCCTTAGAAAATCCCTTAGAAGAAAAATTAATTCAAAAATTAGTCTCACCACAAAACCTAGAATCGAACATGGTCAAGAAAGTTCCCAGGAAGACTGGAGGGGTCACATCGGTCCCACTTAAAACCCAGTTAACCTTTTGACAAAACTTTTAAGAGCATGTTGACTCCTAGTCCGTGATAAACAATTTTAAGAATTAAATTTTCTTAGGGATGAACTAGGTTAAAAGATCCAAAACTTTTACAGGCAATGTAAAACAATTGCTACAACAATATAAGCAAATAAAACTTGCTACTATAAATTAGTAAACAAACCAACTACATCTCAAGCAAACATGCTTCAAACATTTTGATAAAATAACCAATCCATAAGGATTCTATTTAGTCCAAAAGCTTTTCCACGCTTAGATATTCCTATTCAACACAAATGTTAGTAGTCCAAACATTTTTGTTTTTACATCCCAAATACTATTCATTTGGTTTTATATTTGTTTTTCGCATTGGTATCCCTACAAAGAAAGTTAGTAGCAAACCACAACAAAATACAAACAAATAATCTAAAAATTTAATTATAATAAATAATTGAAACCATCTAGCAAACTATTAATTATATAAGTAACCAACTAATATAAGGTACCAAAACAAAATACAATTTGTAACTTCAAAATTAAATTATAACTTTAAAATAAAGTTCAATACTCATGAGTCATGAATGAAATTAATTCATAATAAACATTTAAACTAATAACTCCAAATAGATAAGTCAAATTCAAAGTTAATGCATCCAATTAAATAATACCTAATTAAATAATTCAGATTAATGCACCTAATTAAATAATTCACATTAATGCACTCAATTAGATAACTTAGATTAATGCACCTAATTAAATAATTCACATTAATGCACCCAATTAGATAACTTAGATTAATGCACCTAATTAAATAATTCACATTAATGCACCCAATTAAATTCAAATTAATCATGTACACAATTCATAAAAACTCTATAATTCCAAATACATTAAATTATGTAATCTAGCCTAGAAAATAATAAGCATGTAACAAATTGAGACTAGAAAGAATTAGCATGTCAAAATTGCAAGCAATTAGAAAATAACATTGCATGATTTACAATCATTGAAATAGTAAGTAATTCTGCAATAGTTCCTAGTAACATTATGCAAAGCTAACCTAATAGTCTATATAAATCTATTCGATCAATTTCATAGAAAATATATATATAATCTGTTTTAAGCTTGTTGTTTAAATTGTGAAATTAAATAAATAGATTTATGAAGAAAACAAATTATATACCGAGAACATATGCTGATAATTACAACTAAATTTCAACAGAAATACACAAAACAATAAAATGGGTAAAGAGACGAAACCGAAGCCTGCACGGAAGCAGTTTCCTTAAAACAGATTTCGCCGCCTCACGGGTCAAGTGCTTGAGGAAACCCGGCGTCTGTCTCCCAAGATACGACGGTCAAAACCAACTACGGCAGAAGCACTATCTGTCTAGCTTAGCGAACAAAACAATGGCAGCACTCTCTCACAATAGGAACTTTCTGACAAACTGACTTGTAAAATGGAAGCAAAAATTTCTATATTGAAACTTGACAGGAGGGTCTCAATTTATACATGTATAGGGGAGAGAGGAAGAGCCTCCAGCCTTTAAGGCTAGTCATTAAAACACCAAGCATCCATAGCCCCTTTCCACAAAATGAAAAGTATGGATGCCCAAAGGATTCACACCCTTTAGCCAAGAAAAAAGATTTAAATACTCTTTAAAATCCTATTCATGAATCTAACATCATGAAGTAATTTCTTGGCAATTTCTTATTCAAAACCCAATGGTTTTTGGCTCACTTGGACCTAGCACAAAAAGTGGTTAGGACCCACTTTAATATTTAATTAAAGTCACCACACTTTAATAATAAATTAAAGTCCCTAAAAATCATTTTTTCCAACAGTTCTTACTATTAGATTATATTTCCAAATTTTTCACATAATCTAATGATTTCAGAGTATAATGGCACAAGTTGATATGAATTTGGAGACAAAAACATGTTTGGCTTGAAAAAAATCACCACCATAATGATTACGAAAAAATAGTGTATGAATACAGAAATCAGTCACAAAATCAAATACGACATTCTCATATGAAATAAACTCCACACTCACATAAAAGAATTACATCCGATTTTATAATTATTTTTTGTGCAAATAAAAACTCACCTGTGCTAGGGGTGCAACTCGGGCGGGTTCGGTCGGGCTGGGGGTCTGCCCAAGCCCGACCCGAATTGCCCAGAGCAGTGCCCAAGCCCGCCCAAGCCCGAACATGAACCCGAGCTTTGTTGCCCAAGCCCGGCCCAAGCTTTGTATTTTGAACTCGGGTTAGCCCGAATTGCCCGAATTGCCAGAAACTTGTAGGTAGATTTGTTTTGAAACCTGTAGGTAGAATTGATAATTAACAAAGAATTGAGAATTATTCAAAGTTATTTTCTGGTCACCAAAAAATAAAAATTAAAAATTAAGACTAACTTTTTTACTTAATTTATATATATTATATAATTTATTAAATTATATATATTATATATTATATATTATATAATTTATATAATATATTAAATTTAATTCGGGTTCGGGTTGCTCGGGTTGGCCATTGGTTCTGCCCACGCCCGGCCCGAATTACAATTCGGGCATCAAAAATTTGCCCAGACCCATCCAGATTACAAGATATAGTTGCCCAAGCCCTAAAAAAACTCGGGCTGGGCTCGGGTTGCTCGGGTTGAGCCCGCCCGAGTTGCACCCCTAACCTGTGCACACTCTGTCAGTCCATCTGCCGTGGCACCATACTCTGTAACATCAAAAACTGTAGGAGCATTGCCAAGAAGGTTATGAGTGGCACCTTGAGCCCTACCAGAGAGCAAAACCAGAGCCAAGAAGAAAGCAAACTTCACCTCTAATCTTCCCACCAGGGCCATTGTGGCCTTGACCCTTGAACTATAGTTTTTATATATATATTTTTTTTTTCAAGTTGAAAGAGACAATTAAAAAGCCAGAGAGTATAGTTAAATGATTTCACCATCTTCAGGTTCTTTATACAAAGTTTTTGGTACCAATTTTTATGACCACTCAAGCAATTTGTGGTAGCTTCTTGAAATAAATGCATTACTATTTTGGTTGTTTGGTTCACCTATTTTTGTGTGATGTCGTCATGAGTCATGGTTGTCGGTAATTTTTCACTGGTTATTTCACTGTCAACGTGATGTCACGTGTAAATCAACCCCTTCAAATAAGAAATCTCTTGATTGTCAATTATATTTGAGGGAAGATGACATCAGTGAATATTGAGAAAAAAAAATTTTAATTAATAAAAAAATTTATAAAAATTAATAATTAAATTTACAAATTTTTTATTTATTTATGAATTTGTATTTTTTTTTTTCCCTCAAATAACTGTCAGTTAATAACCCCAATACATTACCATGTAGGAGATTGAGTCATTTTTCATATAGCAACATAGAAACAATGCGAATATATATTTTTATGTTTGCTAAAAGGAGAAATAGTTTGTTCTCTTACAAAACAGAGGGTCAAGTGTATTTAGTAATATGGGTCTATTACTTTTGTGCATCACGGTTTAAAAATAAATAAAATAAAAAATAAACAAAACATAAATATATATTATTCACATTAAAATTTCTTTAATTATTAGGAAATATTATTTTACTCTCTCATCTACAAATTCGGATGTATTGATTCTATCAACTATGAAAATCATAATACATATCTTTTGGATGTGATCTATATAAACGGTATGCATGTGTGAAAGTAATACTCCTTCTGTCCCAAAATATTAGTCTCTTATTCCATTTTTCATTGTCCCAAAATATTAGTCTCTCTTCAAAAATCAAGTACAAAAATAATATAAATTTCTTATTTTGCCCTTCTTTTAAATTAATAAACAATATAAAAAGTACAATTATGACATTGATATTCTCAAAAAATGTATTATCAAAAGGATAATTTTGAAAAATTAACTTTTTTTCAAATGTAATAATTGTACTATCAAAAAAAGTTAAATTTCCCAAAATGGACCATTATTTTGGGACGGAGGGAGTATATTTTTGTAATTGAAGGGGTCAAAATGTATAAATTTATAGATAATAGAGACAAAATAATATTCACAGATAATTGAAGGGGTGTTGGTGTTTTTTTTTTTAACCGTGCGTAGTGCACAATAAATACACTTGGACCCTCTGGTTTGTAAGAGATTCAAATAATACTCCTTTGGTAACAACTTAGATTTTTAATTATCCTGTAGAATTTATACTAATATTATTTAATCTCAGTTCAGAAAATATATAATTTATTATATATTATTATGCGTAATTTTATAAAATAATATAATTATTAAAAGTTTAGAGGTCAAAACATAAATAATAATAATATAGATAATATAAATAAGAATAATAATTGATATGGTACTAAAATAAATAATTTATTTTATGTCGGTATATGATAAAGTGTAATTTAATTAAGAATTATTTTATTTATATAATTATATTAAAATGTTGGATCAAATGATAATTATCTTAAATGTCTATTAAAAATAAGATCAAATCCATGGAATTCATTAATCAAATCTGCCGAATGATTCGGCCTGGCCACGTGTTGGCCAGGCATTGCGTCCATCTTCGTATATATAGGAGAAGGTAATCTGGAGGAAATCTAGAGGAAGGAAGAAAGAAAGAAAAAGAAAGAAGAAAAGGAAGAGAAAGAAAGAAAAGAAAAGAAAGAGAGGAAAGGAAGGGAAGAAGGGTGGAAGTTAAAAGGATCTTTGGTAGCCGAAAGAAAGAGTAAGGTATTAAAGTTAAGATGAGTTATATTATACCTTGAGTCACTAAAATGTATTTTACGTATATTTTAACTTACCAAAATCTATTTTATACAAGTATGTTTTATTATTATTAATAAAAGTTATGTTTTATAAAGGTTTCAGTTACGTGGTTTTATATCTGAACCCTATTTGCTTAAAAGGAAATCTATGGATATATTTTGTTTTACTTTTAAAGAATATTTGGCTATGACCTTATAAACAATTATGTTTTGTAAGTACCACTACAAGGAGTTTGGGGGACTTAAAGAATATTTGGTTATGACCTTATATACAATTATGTTTTGTAAGTACCATCACGGGAGTCCCACGCCTTGGGGGACTTAAATAACCATTGGCCTCTGTTTGACCACTTTGTAGTCCTCTGTTTGTCATGGATCCATTGACCTCTGTTTTGTGCGGAGCTAAGTGCTACACTGTTGTGAGAGCCACCTCTAGAATTCGTACGAGCCACCTCTTAAATCCGTACCTCTGTTATGTGCAGACCAAAGTGTTGTGCGAAACTAAGTGCTACACTATCGTGGGAGCCACCTCTAGAATCCGTACGAGCCACCTCTTGAATCCGTACCTCTGTTCTGACTGTCACTTCTGTGACCTCTGTTCTGTTCTGTTCTGTACCGTGGTTATGGTCATTTACTTACATAATATCTGTATTTCAGTTTCTGCTACTTAAATGATTTCTGCTACTCAAATGATTTGTTTATGTAAATGTTTTGGCCTAAATGATTATCTATGGTTATTTCGTGTCCCTTATACTCTTGATATAATGTTTCTCACTCTGCTATGTGCTTATAGTTGTTTACCAATTTTCAAGAAATATGCAATTCAGAAATAGCTTCTGGAA